>OW285214.1:11200000-12400000 GCA_935421205.1 Xylocampa areola | reverse complement strand
GTGACCATGCCATTTTGTGCTTGACAGAGTATTGTCCGGTGGTCCCATTTAAATTTGGTGAAGATCAGATGAAGTCTTTTGGAAATAGACAATGGAACTCGTGAATTAATTACAGCAAATCACTCGCAATTGCTGTAATCGCATGTTTGTGTACCTATAGTTTATTGAAGGCGGTAATATAATTTTCTTAAAATCTGTTTCTTATTCATTCCTAGTTGCAATCGCCCTGTTCACATTCAAATAACAACTACAAACATGTTATATGAAGATTCATATAATTGCATAGCAGTCACTCGGAGAGTAAACCAGAGAGAATGCACTTTTATTGCTTACCCGGAAAGTGGGTCAGGACGCGAATAAAACCCGGGTAACTTCGCCGTCCTGGTGTATATTGCCCAATGATTTATATTATACTCCCGCGAAAAAGAGATGCGAGAACGGCTATTGTTATTTACAAAATGTACATCATGAGTTATTACTTGAAAATGGGGGTGTAAAGTTTGAATGTTATTTTAAGTGGCGTCTGGTTTTCGAGAATGGTTACGTCATTATATAATTGGAGTGATTGGATTGATCATGTAGACATGTTCTGTTAGGATGGTTTCTCAAAATATATCTTCTACTTCAATTGAGGACACCTTTATTAGCAAATCAAAGTTCGCAGGTTCGAACATGAATCACACATCAGTAATATCTCGATCATATAGTTATAAATATCTAGTTTAAAATATTATAAACTAGTTCCATATTCAGCAGTTATATTAACATTTAACTGACAATAATTCAAGGGACACAAGTCCGATCCAAGGCACGCACCACCGACTTTTCAAAATCATTTGCGTATTAAAAGTTAAAAATCACTCGCCCATGGAGTGAAAAAAAAGCTGTGCCGAAACCAGCACACCTGAGATATTTTCGATGGTGTGTAGAGGCCTATGGGTAGTTTTACTGTGCACTAAATTGTTCATTAACCATACGATGAGAAGAAACCCATTATTATGTAGGTAACTATAAATACCTATGCAAACAAGACAAAATTCAAAAAAAAAATGTTGCTTTGTTTTTTCTTCAAATTGGTAATAAATTCCATTTTTTTAAGCCAACTAATGAAATTACGACTTTACGTCTTTGTACTACTGACATTGAACAAAGTTAAATAACCTATAACACCAGTCTCACCTCTAAATTTTAATTCACAATCACCCATAAAAACTAGCAAGTCATGCACAAATAATTAATCAAACTAAATTCAATTCAATATACAAAAAGTACCAAAACTTAGTGAGCAAAATGTAATAAATCTTCTAGCTGACACAAAAAGCTTTAGGTTGCATATCACAGCATTGCCTGCGATTAAAATCGTCTGACGCCCTTGCTAATCGTACTGTTAGATGCATATCAATGGGTATTTTCAGGTTACTTTGTATCAAAGAACATGAAAGGAATAATCTAATTCTGGTCACCTACTACACAGTATACTTTGTAGATTTTATATTCTTTAATATTTATATCGAAAGCGGTTTCAAATTGTTTTGCCAAACTTGCTTTAGACACTGCAAAACTGTATGAATTTACCCAAAAAAATATTTAAAATATATATAACATTAATTAGAAATGGATTTTGTTGCCACAAACAAACTTTGTGAAGGGTTTTTGTGGGGCTTTGTTTTAGTTAAAATATATTTTCGGAAAACAGTCAATTATTACACATATATGCAGCCATCTTCCCGTCCTATTTTTTTATTCGGTTCTTACCGACTAAATAATACTAAGCTAGTCTTCCCATCACTTATGTTTAAAAATATATTCGTGTACAAGAATTAAACAAAGTTAATGATATATTAGTGTTTGATCATTAAGCTGGGCTGTAAAAGAAAGAACAGCAAAAAGTTCTCCCCAGGCCATTATTAATTAAATGAAATTAACTTTTACTGTAGCCTTTTAGTACCATTTTATGGCTATAAAAAAGAAAATTAAAGGTGCAGTCATTCGACTTGACATCTATATATATTTATGTTGCAGATGGATTGTAGAATCACAAACTACTGAAAAACAGTACTGTTATGAAAAACAGCTGAATGACGTTTAGCGGTTTTACATAATTACTGAACTATAACACGCAGAATTGAATGAACGTTTTGCGTTTATCAATGCAGCGGGTCAACGATCAGAGATTATGTAAAATAGTGTGAAATGAACTGTCAGATTGTTGATTTTAGTTCGAAATTTTGTAATAAATTTGTGTCTTAACAGCAATTATTTAAATTTATTTTATTAATAAGTCAGTAGCAAAAAAATAATTAAAATTTAGAATTACGTAAATACTAAACCACTTTAATAGTCGAAAATATATCGGAATTATGAAAGAAAATAAACGAAATTGATCCATGAGCGAGCGAAGCGAGCTCGGGAGTTTCATGTATCCCGACTCGGACAGGTTAGGTTCGAAGAGCGTAGCGAGCGAATTACCCCCGTCATCCTCTTCGTGTTTAGGTTTTTTCTAACCTTTTTTCTAACGACCCAGCCACGGAAAGTCAAATCAGAATACAGTATCTTTTTTTTTACTTGAGTGGTGACTATCCATTTGATATATCTATACAATAAACAAACCTGTCCCACAGTAGATTTGTCATTCTGCATTACGTCTAAAGGTGGGTAGCTGTTTTGTTAAACATATCGCAATGGCAATCCAGCTGAACGTCGTTCAGCTGTTTTATAAAACAGTACTGTTTTGTAAATCAGCTAGCAGTTTTGTAAAACAGCGGATTCTACAATCCATCTGCGACATATATATATATATATATATATAAATCGATTGCTGTGCGTTAGTCTCGCAAAAACTCAAAAATGGGTCGATTGACTTAGTAGATTTTGTGTGTGTTTGAGTGAGTCCCTGGATTTGAAGGTGGCGCTGAAATGTAGCTCAGGGCAGGACACCGTCTACCGGGCTCACCAGTCTTTAATATTATGTTTTCAATGCAAGCAGGTTTTGTCTTTTATGGGATCAAATTCAGATATTCTTTTGCATAAATTTGTTTGAATAAATCTTAAATCTTTAAGTATAAAGTTATAAATAGATGGCTCTCTATGAATATGATTATTTTATATTAGGTGTTATGAGCAGGGATCGTACACAGTAGCGTGTGAATATATGAATTACTACTACTATCTAATTTACGTAGCTGTAATAATTACGAACGTAGTGTAGCTATGGTTAAACAACAAATCGCTAAAAACTACAGACATTAACAAAAATATTATGAATAAAGTTGTGCTTTTAAAGTCGCTTGGCCCCACTAATGAGAAACTTCGTGAACTAAAACAATAATTAAGAAACTCAAGCACGACTCACAATGCCGTGGAAAATGTTTTTCTGTGTAATTTTTGTTTGAAAACTTGAAGCACTACTCAGCCGCCATTCATTTTAGTTTTTCAATGGAAGGGATATTGTATAAGTTTGTATTATGTATTGTTTTTAATGTTAAATAGTAGTCTGTGCAAATACCGAAAATTCGTACGCAGCGATTTGGATCAACGTTCACGATGGTACTGCCCGTGAATCCCCTGCCATCTTCCGTGTTTCCCAAGAAATACAAATAAGGCATATTGGAGACTAAAGTGAATATATTTCATCATCTTCCGCCACACCGTAACTTACCATCGAGTTGGTGGCCAAACGAAGATAGTTTTGGATAAAAAAAGTGACAAATGTTAACACTTTGTAACCATTTATTGGTAATGATCTGCTGAATGGAATTATTCAAATAGGCAAGGCTTTTCGTTTTATGCACTGTTGTTTGATATATCACACTCGTTTACAGATTGATAAGAAGAAAAGAAAAATAACGAAGACGAATATATCCACTTTTACACTGAATATTCTAAATTATGAAATTCAAGTAAAGTCCTGAAAGTTATTACCATATTTATCACTATAGTGGTTTCATCTCAAAATGTGTTGAATTCATAAATGGAGAAACAAATATTAGATATATTTTTGAATAATTACTATTTTTCAAGGAAATATTGAAAAATAATACAGACGAACAGGGCTTGAACCCGCGACCTTTGACATTCCGTGTCCTCACTCTTTCAACTGAGCTATCGTGTCATTGTTCGATACTATTAAATTTCTGGCGATATTTATTTAGCAATCAGTTAAGTTTAACTTCATTTACAATTTTGTTTAAACACAAAAACAAGACGATAGAACATTAAACGTAGCATTAATTCGACTTCTAAAGAATGCAGTCCCATTTTTAACCGACTTCCAAAAAGGAGGAGGTTATCAATTCGGTTGTATTTTTTTTTTTTTTTTTTTTTTTTTTATGTTTGTTACCTCAGAACTCCGTCATTTATGAACCGATTTAGAAAATTATTTTTTTATTTGAAAGGTTTTACTTTTTGATTGGTCCCATTTAAATTTTATGAAAATTGGTTTAGTAGTTTGGTATTTAAATCAAAATAACTGAAAAATAATACGTCGTCGAAGTAAACGAAATGGTGTATTTTGCTTTCTTGTGACTTTCCGGTGGTGTTTACGGTCTCTAGAATAGTTCTAATGAACTGCCTATTTTCCAGCTTCATCATCAGATGATGATGATGATGATGATGAAACCGGAAGGTAAGCACCGGAAAAATATTTTTTTTGCTATTTAGTGCTTTTTAGTGTAAGACCGCATTCTCAAACATCTCTTTTTACACGAGTGCTCAAAAAACGGAGTGAATATAAGTATGTATGTATGTAAGTATGTTTGTGAGTTTCTTTACCTATTCCACCATTACTTCTAAATATCTGAACTGATTTCGATATATGGGGTATCGTTAGAATCCTTACACTGTCCCGTCAGTAACATACGCTAGTCAGTTTTTTTTTTTTTAATTAATTTCTTCTTGTTTTACGCAGTTTATTACTCTCTTTTGAAATAGCCTCAGATCTAGATTTCCTACTTTGATATGGATATGTCGCAGATGGACTGTAGAATAAGCTGTTTTACAAAACTGCTAGCTGATTTACAAAACAGTACTGTTATGAAAAATAGCTGAACGACGTTTAGCGGTTTTACATAATTACTGAACTATAACACGCAGAATTGAATGAACGTTTTGCGTTTATCAATGCAGCGGGTCAACGATCAGAGATTATGTAAAACAGTGTGAAATGAACTGTCAGGTTGTTGATTTTAGTTCGAAATTTTGTCACATATGGCTCTGTATGTCCTAACAATAATAACCTAACTTTATTTTACTTCTCAATAGCAAAAAAAAATATGAAAATTTTTAATGAAAGAAAGAAAGAAAGAAAATATTTATTTTGGACTCGTAAACAGGTGAACACATACAAATAAGCAAATTATAAAAACTAAAATTAAGAATGCGAAGAACCTGCACGAGACCAAAAAAGGCTCCTATCTCAGCATAAGCTACTCCATCGAAATGAAGCAGCGCTGGTTTTCGGATAGGACCGAATGCGTTAGTGAAATCACGGGCAACCAACGGCGTACGCAAACATGTAATAGATAAAAAATTGTGACAATAAAATAAATAATAATTGAACTGGGTCAGATCGTGTATTATGTAAAATTTAGCAATACTTTTATTAAATAAATATGTGCATAGAAATAAATAAATAAATGAAAATAATTTAACATCAGTCACTATGACGATTGAACGTGTATCTCTGCCCATGTCTCCGCAACACTAATTTGTCTATGACAACAAACTAAGGGAGACTATGGCAACACCAAAAGGACGCCCAAAAGCATAGCCATAACCTATAATATTTATAATAAACTGTGGCCTGATCTCATCGCGACGCTGTCACTGAGTTATCATCACAAAAGAAATGTAAATATATTAAATAATTATGTTGTTTTATAGTGTAAATATTTGTTTTTTGTAAAAGGTACCTTAATTTATATAAAGTTTAAAATCTGAGTGCTGTACAATATGAAAGTGATTATGCGATTCAATGTTGACGCACTTAAAGTGTAATAATTGTAGTATATGAGTTTTTTAAACGACTGCAATAATTTCTGAGGAATCAGCCACCCAAAACTAGTTCACTGCCAAACCAACCCGTCCAAGTCATTGTGACATAATAGAAGGCAGATCAAGTGTAAGTTGAGATGTCCTCTTTCTGTTGTCTCAATAAGTAAAATTTATACTTAGTTCTAAAGGTGTTAACTGTTTTTATAGCACGAAGTGGCGGTGGTAGGTCGTTCCAGCAGCGCGTGGCAGCAAACTTAAAACTTCCACGAAAGGCTGCAGTTCTATGCCTTGGCGTGGTTAGCAGATAGGCTGATGCTCTAGTGTTGTGCTTATTGAAGTGGCGTGACCAAGACAATTTGTTATAAAGGTAAATTGGTTTTCGTGTTAATATTATGTCAAAAAGTAATGTGGCCAGGTGAAGCTGTCTGCGAGCTTGCATCTTCATCAAATTGCTGGCATTTAAAAATGGTGTGATGTGGGAACGAGGTGGGACATGAAAACAAAAGCGGGCACATGCATTTTGGACTCGCTGAATTAACCTCTCAGTTCTTCCAAGAATACAGGTCCCATACACAGTGTCAGCGTAGTTCAGTAATGACGTAAATACTAAACCACTATAATAGTCGACAATATATCGGGATTAAAAGAAAATAAATTAAATTCATCCATGAGCGAGCGAAGCGAGCTCGGGAGTTTCGTGTACCCCGACACGGACAGGTTAGGTTCGAAGAGGATGACGGGGGCCCGTGAGCGAGCGTAGCGAGCGAACAGCCCCCGTCATCCTCTTCGTGTTTAGGTTTTTTCTAACCTTACGGACACAAAATAGGAGCCCCTAAGCTAAGCGGGGCTCCGTCGACCCAGCCACGGAAAGTCAAATCAGAATACAGTATCGCTTTTTTACTTGAATGGTTACTATCCATTTAATATACCTATACAATAAACAAACCTGTCCCACTGTAGATATGTCATTCTGCATTACGTCTAAAGGTGGGTAGCAGTTTTGTTAAACGTATCGCAATGGCAATCCAGCTGAACGTTGTTCAGCTGTTTTATAAAATAGTACTGTTGTGTAAAGCAGCTAGAGATTTTGTAAAACAGCGGATTCTACAATCCATCTGCGACAGATATATATGGACAGCGCGTTAAGTAGGTCTATCCTTATTCACTTCCGATAAATCAGTTATGGTACGCAAGATTCACTAAAAAGTAAGAAATAAAATAATTTTTAACAAAAAAAAGAACCGACTCCAAAAATCTTTCTGTTAGGTAAAATTGCACTAAAAAGTAATAAAATAATTGCATTATTTACTTACTACAATTTATATAAAAATATTTTTTTAATTTTAGAGGATTCTGAATAAAATCAATTTATTAGGACAATAATATACAATTATTATTATTTTTGGAGTCGGTGCCAGTAAAGGATAATAAATGTGTAAGTACATTCATGAAGTAGCGTATTACGTTCGCTTTAGGCAGTTGTTGTGTTCATTTGCAAATAGGTTCAATTAGGTATAATACATTATCGTAAAAATAATGATGGTTAATGTACCTTTAAATATACTTTGTAAATTTTAGGAAACTTCCTAAATATTTTTAAAGTTTGTCTGGCACCGTCTCCAAAAATAATAATAATTGTATATTATTGTCCTAATAAATTGATTTTATTCAGAATCCTCTAAAATTAAAAAAATATTTTTATATAAATTGTAGTAAGTAAATAATGCAATTATTTTATTACTTTTTAGTGCAATTTTACCTAACAGAAAGATTTTTGGAGTCGGTTCTTTTTTTTGTTAAAAATTATTTTTCAGTAAAATAAAAACATTAACACTCGACATAAAACTCATATTGACACAATGCAATTTGCATCAAAAGCCAATTTCGGGGTAAAATACACTTTTTTATCCATCTTAATTTAAACGGAAATGGATTGGGGGAAAACTGTCATGCTCGACTTAGTACCTACTTGAAATAAATTCACTCGATATTGCAATAACGTACAAGACCAATAGGACTGCTGTGGGTTCTATTATCGGAACGAGAGAATGTAAATAGGCTATTTGTCACTTGCAACCGACTCGTTCCCTGGGAACGATTAAGTGGAACTATTATAAAGTGCTGGGAGGAATAAACTTTTGCAGCCGTAACTGGGTTAGTGGGTAGTTGTATGTGTATAAAGTAAATTTGTTTGAATGGATTTTCAATGTGTGTTTCTTATTTTTGTATTATAATTTGAAGTGTTTGTTTTCTGATTTTTGGTTGAATTCTTTAATTGTTAGAAAGACTACTAGATAAAGATGTATGGAGGAAAAAGACTTGCTTCTTACTTAACCCCAAATAAATTGGGTTAAGGACAAAGGAATGATGACAAAATGTGTGCTACCACATTCATTAAAAACTTCAAAGAGACACAAAATCAAAATATTATTACAGTTGTAGTGGCTACGTGTATTAAAACATACAACTCTGCTCTAGTTCCTTTTGTGACGTCATATATTCGCAGTCCTGCAAATACGACTAAACAAAGCAATTGAGTCCAGAAACTGGCGCTATGTGTCGAGTCATAAGTGCAACAATACTAGCAAAGTTGTCGCAATATCAACCTAAATCCCCTCGCAATAAGGTTAAAAACTGTACAGGCCATGTTTATTCTACAGTTGTGGATAAAGGAGCATGTAAACCGTACAGGTTTTTTTCGCAATACATAAGTTTTGACTGCTCTCTTTTCCTAGTTTTAGCGTGAATATTCTTTGCAGGCTACATTGTTATAAGGTCAACGACCAAGTAACACATTCACCATGTAAACTTAGATCAGATTGCAATATTGATAGATTTATTGCAAGTGAATGTTCGATACACCTATATATTATTGTCATAAGGTTAAAAAATTTAGTAGTTAAGCATCTAAAGAAAACTAGTAAAATGTGTCTGGAGGCAGATTTGAACCTGCACCTCCCGGATAAATACTCAAACCGCTCTGACCAACTAAGCCATCTCGACCTCTGCTAACTACCTCGAATTCTTCTACCACATTTTAATACGTGTTTTGATGACGTCATCACGATCAATTAAGTCCTTAAACAGGTGACTGGACCAACACGACTAACATCGCAGTTAGTTAAGGTAATCGCGTCCTTATAAAATTGTAAAACTTAACATAACATAGCATTACACCTGTATTCCCCGAAGGGATATGCACACAGTACACCCACATTTCACCAATGCTGTTATTAAGTCCCATGACTTAAGTGTGAGCCTATTTCCATCTACCGGGCACAATTCCAAACTTCGGGCTGCTACTGAGAATTTTCTAACAGGAAATCCTAATAACACTGCCAGACCTGAGAATCGAACCCAACACCTCATGCTCAACAGTCGTCCTTGAGACCACTAGACTAACGAGGCCGTTATATAGGTACTTATAGTTATACGATAATGTATTAACGACAAATATAGTAGTATGGGTTCAATCAGTCCGTGATTGCGTAACAAACATCAGTTTGTTTTTTTTCTCATTTATAAATAATATTAGTAGGAAAACATGATCATAATTATTATAGTTGTTTCATCAAAAGTATTAAATGTATCATACATAAAGTAATGTGTAATAACATATCCAATTTCACAATTCCAACACATATTAGTGAAACATAATTATCTCATGGCTAATTATATCTTTACGAAAGTATTTTGCCTTCTTCTTAGACGCATGTAAGAGTTATACAAACTCTTAATTGCCTAGTTAAAGAGTTAGTTAATAATGAAAGTCAAATTACTGAAGCTAGGTCGTTGTTTTCCCTACTGTAAAATTAAAGGACTTTCTTAATCATTAGAGTTTTGTTCATCACGTCTTGCCCTTAAGTTAGTGATAGACTGTCGTTCTTTTTAAACACGATTTTGTTAAGGATTCATTAACTCTTAAAATGTACTTGAATGTCAATTAGAAGATTAAATGTCAATGGAAAGAGCTAACAGTAGATACTCCTCCAGACCGTATTTCGGTCACGGCGGCCTATCTCCGAGGCGATAAGCCAAGTATGCAGGAGATAATATAGTGCACAAGTGTGTGTGCAAACACTGGTGCACTCGCTCTTCCTTCACTCTCATAGTCCAATGGGACGGCAACCCGACACGACCGAATAGAGATCAGGTGCAGGACCGACGGCTATACGTGCTCTCCGAAGCACAGGGATGTCACACCACCGACTTCTTCACTCCGGGCTACTACTGAAATTTTCCTAACAGAAAAAACCTTTTGAGATATATATGATAGTTAAAAGATTTGAAGAACGATCATGGAAAAGATAGGATAGCGTATATATTATAATTAAGTAAATTTTATTATTATCGTGTATTTTAGGCATATAATTTTATTTGTTTAACAGTTTAGTGCTGGGCGCTACAATTTCGCTGCACTGACATCGTTTAGTTGTATTGTCAATGCAATAATGTCAGCTTTTTTGTATTTAAAATAACTAATTTACTATCCATCATTCGATCTATCTATCGTGAGCTCACACTACATTGATCAGGTTTGTCCAATTCTGCGAAATCCAAACACAAATCGCATCTCGATTTGCAACAATTGTTTCTATTTCGATCAATAATTGACATAGCATTTGTGCTATATACTTCAAATTTACTCTAGCTTAGACCAACATCTAACCACCATTGTTAGAAAAATACAAGTTATTATTAATTGTTACTAATAGGTTTTCGAAAAATTTTGCTGTTACTGTCGGCTTGTATTCTCTTGCTGGATGTAAAATTATAACCAATTCTATAAAGGTTTATTGAAATAAGATCAGAGTTATTGTTTGCCAACGGGGAAGATAATTAGTTTCGCAGTAATGTTACCAACCCACAGTTATTTCTTCGCATCTTAATTTTCAAGAACTTCGAGTCCCCTTAGGGTTATACGAAACATCACAAATAATTAATTTAATTATTTTTTACCTCCAACAAAATTATAATGTGGAATTTTCCTCTCTGAATTATTAACGTTTCGAGCTAATTAACTACCGTCTTTTGCATAAACAGTTTTCCTTATGTGTTCTCCAAAAAGCGGCTTAAGGGACTATAAAGTTAAATGAGTTTCTTGGTTTCTTCAGAGAAATTGAAAATTTACTTCTTTCGAACTAAAAAGAAAATTAAAATTTGGTTTCTTAAGAAAACAATGTCAAAAAACCTCTTTCTTGTGAGGCATTTAATGTATAATGACATCAAATGTTTTAAGAACACTTTCATAATGCTGGGACATTCAAATAATTTGTGTTTATAGGATTTTACTTAAGACGCATATATTATTTAATATGTTATTTAAGTAGGCGCTTAAAGAACATCTCCAACTGTATATTGCTCAAAAACATTTATTTTATATTCCCGGAATGTACTCTATATATATTTGTGTAGAGACTTCCGTCACGTGCATCCGTACCGTCTTTACCGGGCTTTACTCGCGAAAAGACATTTCTCAAGAAGAGTGCATTTGTGCGTATAACAAGACTGAAACGAAGTACGGCCGAAATAAGTAATATGACGTCACATGAATATACATCACAAAGAAAATGATTGGTAAGTGGTAGTTTTACTTGTTGTGGAAAGTTTCACGGGGATTTTTATTTGTTAAGTATTTACATATTTTAGAATGGTTTCAATTTAGTGTACACGTTAATTCAGATTTATCACAAATTAATCCCACAGCTTATAAAAATATATATTTTATTAAATAACTGAACGAATATTGCAATCAAATCTTCTAGTGGAACATAATATGCAACTGAATTAAATTATATTTTAATCAGCATGTGGTAAGTACTTCATTTTATATATAATGCAAGACTATAGTTTAAAGTGGTTTATAAGGCCCACTATCCAGAACAAAAGCTATAAAGCTGTATAGCTATAAACATGCTATTACGATGTCATAACACCTTTACGATGTACTTTAATGTGTTATGGTCACATTAAATGCATCGCTATAAAATTGAAATAAAGTATCGTTAACTATTACGTGCTTATTAAGCGTTATTAATAAGAATTTGAAGTAACGGAGGTTTAAAATCTTTTAATTCCTATGTGTTTTCTCCTCAATTACCAAATTCTACCTATATTATATATATAATAATTGTGCCTAGCCTTTTCCCGACTACATTAATTACTATTGTCGTCTTCCAGTATACTTAAATGCGGATAAATACTAGTATTTTACAGCGACTGCCTGTCTGATCTTCAAAATCCAATTACTGGAAAACACGTTATCTTGTGGTTATACTGACTTTCATCTGAATACTCGTAACAGTTGTCTTCAATCATTGATACAACAAGGACCGATGGATTCTCGTGCTCTCCGAGGCATGGAAGGATCACGATATAAAATGACCACCCATTCATGGACGAACCCGCGCAAGTACAGCTTAACCTCTAACAATAGTTCTGTATGGATGGCTGCACAGAACGATTAAAACAGATTAGAGGTAAGTAAGTAGGGAGGGAAACTTGTCTAAGTTATAGAACTTAGCCAGGATTACTTTCCAAATTAAATTGAATAAATAACATTTAACTGTGTAATGTAATTTCTTCTTTTAGGAATTATTATATTTTATAATGAGACAATATGGTTACCCAGACATAATATTCGATTTTTAGAGACCACAGTACTAAGAATCAACAATGACATCCGCATATAAAATAGTCTACATTTGCTATATCGAAAAATACACGTAAAAAATATCAAAGACAAAGTATATCGTCGCCAGTCTTTAGCAAGCAATACATAGCTCAGCAATATGACCTTCACGTACCAACGATAAAGAGTTGAGCAATAAAATAAAATAGGAATTGTTCACGCTAGTACCCAATAAATCTTATTTTCCTCTATCCCTGTAAACGGTTCACCTTGGCAAGACCTTACGTCCGGGTTGCTTTAAAGGGTTGTTACACGGTCTTTTTGTCATAAGTTAAATACAATCGTGATTTTCAAGATAAATCTTTGAAAAGCATTAACGCATGCATAGCGAACTCTAAAGTTACAATATTATATAGAAAAAAAATACGGTCGCGAACAGGATTCGAACCTGCGCCTCCCGGATAAATACTCCAGGTGCTCTGACCACTAAGAGGTCGAGATGGCTTAGTGGTCAGAGCGCCTGGAGTATTAATCCGGGAGGCGCAGGTTCGAATCCTGTTCGCGACCGTATTCTTTTTCCATTTAAAATCGTGATTTTATTGATAGACTGATGGATTGATGCTATTAATTAGAGGTTAAATTATCTTTTTTTTTATATAAAACTATTGATATGTATGGTGGGTCCGTTTACAGACATAAAATAATAAATGCGTACACATTTACCTGCAAAATAATCATGTGTAGATCATTCCAATATATTTGTTCCGTACAAAAATCAAACTTGCAGTACGCGGCGCAATGCCGCACGACGCCAACTATTGTCATCAAAATTTCCGGTTGCCTTCAATTCAATCAGAGTTTTTTTATATATATTATCAAACTATAATGCGTTGATTGATATACTCGTGTTTCAAAATAACCCGTTGCATCAATTCATCAATCTGGTAATGAATAATGTTAGGATTTGAACTGACCGAAACATCAGCCCATAAATACGATCAAATTGATGTCAATTGATACGAATCACGGATGGAAAACTAAGCGTTTTCCTCTGTTCTAGTAGGTTGATCATCAACCACACAATACGAGGAAGTGGTTCTTACACATAGGTAGTCAAGTAGAAAAAGGCAGTGCCGTAAGTAAGTATATGCTAAGTAGTTGTGAATGAAAAGAAAAATACGGTATGTAAATGTAGAATATAAATGCTTGAATACAGAGGGTATTCAAGCATTTATATTCCATATTTTTCTTTGCGTTATTCAAACTGGCAGGCATAGCAAAAATAACAGAGTAGAATTCAGTATGAAGTTAACGAATTTTCACTATGAAAATTCCAGGAAATAATAAAGTACTGGTTTTAAAAACTCCCTATATTGAATGGGTAGCGACTGTTATTGACATTTTAGTACACATTGTAATGGGAACAGTTAACAGTCTGTCAGTATCATATTTAAGTTAACTTACTGTTCATTGTTACACGACTGCCCAAAAAAGGAGTGTTATGTTTAGAGGTCATGTATGTATGTAGGTGTGTATGTTTGTGAGATTTTTTTTATTCCACTATACTCTATAGCTTCTAAATGCCTCAACCGATTTCGGTGTATAGGGTATCGTTAGAGCCCTTACATTATCCCGAGTAACATAGGCTAGTAAGATTTTAAATGGCAGGCGTTATTTTTATAATTAATTTCATCTTGTTTTCTAATTAATTTACTACAAGACCTAATATTATTAAAAAAATAACCCAGCATCATAAAAATGAAAGAATTTGTCTCATAAAAAAATAACTCATAGCCGAATTAATTGCGTGTTTTATTGGTTTTTGTTTTGTTTTCCTTTCGAACACTATGCAGATGACAAAGGTGATAGGGGTCATAACAGATTATTTAAAACTAATTTATTATGCCGTAGATATCTTCTTACTGACATACTTATCTTCGTTATAATTTGTGAGGATAAATAAATACTTGTAAAAAAAATGACAGCATTTTAAACTTTCCAAAAATCTTCATCGACTGCCAAATGACAACCAAAGTCAATGATTAATTCGATGTGTCATTCCACCTTTTAACATACACGTCGGAACAATTCTTGTGAGGCAGATAGGACGAAGAAAAAGTCTAGAAGACAGGGGCTTAATGTAAAATTCTTCACAGTACTCGCTTCGTAAGATTTGTGAGCATTACGTGTGGGAACTTACATAATCACCTTCGCAGTTCCACACTAAAGCTCAGAGTACAACGACTGAAAAATTTGAGCTTGAAATTCCGTGTGTGTTACTTTAATTAGTTACAATGAGTATGTGAACTAGCTATGTACGACGTGTTGTGTAATTCTGAACAGGAATAAGTTAGTCTGTGAAATAAAATTTACAGTTTGTGAGAATGTTTTAAAATATTAGGTGGATTGACGACACGGTTCAATAGTCGCAGCGGATTCAATTCTCATCTACAGATATAATTCTTCCCCATCAAACATATAAACATCCTGCAAAGACTGGCGTCAGAAAAAACAAAAAACAATAATACACGCGATTAATCTGGTTAAAAGTTGTTTTATTATAATGTGTAGTGATCGCAAAAACCTAAGATATTACTACTGTTAAATAACCTTAAATTATGGCTTTGTTTGTTTTGGTGTCAAATATTAAGCCAGCTGTTTTATTATTGGATCTTAAACCCAGGTTCCTGTTTTCGTAAAAATTGCTCGAGAGATACTATAAAAGCGTCATTTCTATTCAACACACTATCGAAATGAGAGAGAGGTTCTGTATCTGCGAGTGTTGATATAATGTAAAGGCCTAAATAATGCAAAATCTAAAGACTAAAAATGAGCAGCCAGTACTCTAAAAATACACGCTTGCCTATTGCATTTTTCCCAGTCGCCGTCTCGCCTACTTCGAGGTTCGTATTAGGCGCGCTTCTTCCTGCGCTTTGCTGGAACATTTCCGCAGCAACTTTCAAGGCAGCCAACAAACGTTTGCGTTCTCCGTGTCGATGAAAATACGAAGAATTTAATACACTGAAACAATATTTTTCTTTGGTATCTTTGTTATAGAGAATGTGGAAGTATTTTTGTTGAACTCCAAAGGCAAGTTTTCAGTTCTGATATTCTTTTGTCTTTCATAGTTTACTCGTGTTATACAGATATCTTCTGAAAAGTTATTGTTAGATTTTTTTAAAATACTTGTTTTTTCCTGAAGTCTACTGCAGTTAAACTAACCGAAAAACGCACAATCTAGTCTAGAAAAGTGGAGATAATAATAATGACTATGCATCGTACAAAAAATTGTCATGACAGCCTTTAAGATTAGATAGTAGATTAAATTTATATGGAACTATCTAACGATTTTGTGAGGGATTGGTTGTTGTTAAGTTCACTGTAAAATTAGATAAAAAAAATATAGATACATACTTTTACTTAAAAAATCCTAAAACATGGATTTCCTAGTTCCCGAGAGAAATAAATTCAAGGACACGTCAGTTTACTGTGGGAAATAAAGTGAGCAGTAAAACAGGATCGGCAGTTAATATTTTACTGCACCCGGATAGCGGAACAGCTGATAATTAAGACGTAGCAGAACTAGCCAAACTTATATAAATAAAACAAGGGCACAGCGAAGTCATAAAAGCTAGATAAACGGTGTTTATTGAAAACCGATACTGCAACGATAAAAGTTGGCGTTGACGATCAAACGAAGCGGTCCCCAAACACGTAATAAACATATTATTTGATTGAAATAAGGTCTGGTTTATGTAACCATGAATGAAGGTCCTAGTACATACTAGGTGAAAGTCGTAAATCGTGAGAATTTAATCTTGCTTAACTTCAAACCTGAGATAATTGGAAGAAAACCGTTGACATGCGAAAAATCATTTTCTTTCGTTGGGAGCCAGCCTCATATTAAATAACCGAAAAAAATTATGGGCGTATGTAACTGAAAATGATGTTTAGTGATCGCGAAAACCTAATTTATTACTATAAAAATTAATTATTCAAAAATTATATATTTTCAATCTAAACGTTTTCTTAATTGGCTAAAAGCAGCTGCAGGGCGGTTAAATTCACAGATAATATGTGAAATAGTACTCTATTAAAAAGTTTAATTATTTTAGTCACGAGTTTGACGACGCGGTTAGCGCAGTGATTGAGAGACCAGCTGCTGTGTCGCGTATCGCAGTTTCGATTCCTGCACGGAACAAATATTTGTATGGTCTCCAGATAATTGTTCCGGGTCTGGGTGTGTGTATGCATGTGACATTATATGTCTGTAAACGCACCCACGATACAGGAAGAAATTTTTTGTGTGGGGCAACGTTTATATTAAAAGAAAGAAAGAAAAAAAAAGAGTCAACATTTTTAGAGAATAGAAAAGAAAATTCCATAATATCATAAAGGTTAAATATAAAAACTAAGCATCTAAATACTTTAACTGTTAACACATGACCTTTACAACATAACTATAGGTACACATATATGTTTACAACAACCTTTCTATATTAAGACAGAATAGAGAACAATTTTCATTTGCAAAGAATTTACACAATTTGGGGACAGTGTATAATGAAATATTTTAAATATACACAGGGCTTTGTTGAAACTTTGCACGTAAATATAACACTATCACATATTTGTCAACTTTATTTTTCGAATTACATAATTAAATCCTAAATTTGTTTTAATTTGAGTTATTTTAATATAAGTTTGTACAATGTTTGAACGAGTTTATCTCCAAATATACTATATTCTGACAATGCTTTCTCTGACTGCATTATCATTATTTATTTAATAAATACGTATATTATGGTTACAATAATTGTGCTGTATCAATTTGTCATTGACAAAAGAATCTATATTTTTGTGATTCGCGCTAGTGAGTATGCATGTGTTTACTTGACACGGGTGCGAAACGTACGTGTGATGACTCCTAAAAAAAAAAAAAGCAGACTAAACAGATAGTTATCTACTTAATGAAACCAGTGAGATTGCAAAGTTACGATATTAAATTTCACATTACGATATTATTCAAAATACGTTCTCAAATGTCATAATAGGTATTTCATTCCAAAAGCCCTCGTGATATCTCCTATAAATTGCTCGAATCTGCCTAAATTAGGGTAGTCGGATAACATAATTCTCCGATTCTAAGATCTTATACCGGTAATTCCGCTGTAAATTTAGATTACTTAATGTAGTTCCTGTTTCATTATTATATTATATTGAAACATCAATTACATTTTAATAATACTAATAAAAATATATATAAAATACGGTCGTGAGAAAGATTGGAATCTGCAACCTGCACCTGTAAATATTCCAGGCTGTCTGACGAATATTGTGGTTTTTTAGACATAGCTTAAAAGAAAATATTAAATCTTTTGATAATTTTCACCTTGACCTCCTTGGTTGGCGAAGCGATCAGAGTGCCTCGAGTATTTATCCGTGAGGCGTAGGTTTGAATCCTGCTCACGACAGTATTTTTCTTTCCACAAAAAATTACAACATTAGAGTTCGCTATGCATGCTTTAATGCTTTTCGAAGATTTATTATCTCACATCTTTTCTAGAAAATATTTGTGCATTAATTTTTTTTATCATAATTATCATCTAAGTACACATTACAACAACACTATCCCATAGACCAAATGAAGAGCAAACAAGTGATATTAAGGGCCACCACAAGTGTTACGGTTTCTCAAGTGTGCAACACTAGGAGAGTGTCGGGACCCTCTCAGCCGGTTTATGCTCGACCTATTTCTTGACACTTAGCCGCGAAACTTAATACTGTGGACGTAATTACTGCCAATATTATTGAAAAGAAATATTGTTGCTTCATTTTTTTTTTGTTTTTAGTCACCTCGCAGGTCTATTTTGTCGACTACTTAAACAGGATTTCATATGCTTTAAAAAAATTAAGGACCAGGGCATTCAGCTTATAGAAATAATGCTATAATTCATTTTTATATTCATACATCTGAACGAGTTTTGTCAGCTGGAGTCTCGCTTTAACCTGTCCGCCAATAAAATTGATATCACTATTTAGTATATTTTTTCATAACTTTGACTGGACCGGTGAACATTACTTAATATGCATCAAATATCATCCAACTTATAATTATTATGTCTTTTTTTATTATCTGCCAAATGCACATCATATCACTATCACGGCTATGTAATGCGTAGGAACGTTGTGGAGCTGTGATTTATTACCACAATAAATTATAGAAAGCGATATAGTGTATCAGGTGTTAATCTCCCCGCCCACATTGGCAATGGTGGATAGCATATGCTGAAAGATAAATATGTTAGCCGTGTTCAACAATAATATTATGTTAACCTGGTTACATTTACACACAGAATAATGAAAACGGCTTTCTTCTGCCTTTTTAATTTTAAATTTATAATTTTATGTATTTGTGATAATAATTAATTCCTATCCACCATATGGCAACAATTTCTTACACACAAAAAAATTACTCAATACACAGGGACTCGATTTTACTATCATTTTTTTTTCGTTTTATTCGATTTAATAACATTATGCATATCTTCGACAGATTAATTGAACAGCATCACGCCTGTATTCCCCGAAATGATAGGCAGAGGTGTATACAGTTGTACAACCAGATTTTACCAATGCTGTTATTAAATCCCATGTAATAGGTGGTGAGCCTATTGCCATCTACCGGGCATCATAAATTGAATACGTAACCACACCTGTATTGCTGTGTGTTATAATAACAGTAAGACAACCATGAAAATCCAACTGTTAATGAAACGAAATGGAACGTTATATAATGCTGTACATTAATAGAACCGACCCCTGGATTTTATATGAAGTGGTGACAAATGGCAAATAATTAGGATCCCTGGAAACAAAAGAAACATTTTGGCCCAGAAAAGTTGAAATTAAATGTAGGTATAATAGCAAAAAAAAAAAACATTAAAACTTGACGAAGAAAGTCAACAGCTCAAAAACTCTTTCGCAAATTAGCATCCGAAAATGTTAACAAATATTATTAATTAGCATACTAATTGGAAAAATATAACGCACAGTACCTTTGTACCTAAGTTCGAGTAATTAGAAGGGGTCCCTTGCCCTTGAAGTTGGACTGATTAAACATGGGCCGGCCGGGTCCACTTGACCCAGTTACTTGCGTAAGCTATCAGAATTAACTTTATCCTTTCAGTTTACTGTTATAATTTATATTGTATTGTTAAGAAGGTTAACGTTTATGTTTGACTTATGAGATTAAGGAGGAAGGAACTATAGTTTATTTATTGGTGGTAGTGTAGAATAGAATTAAATTCGGAAATCTGACTGACAGGTTGGTGGTATGGTAATGTTCATGTGACGAGGTAAGTTTTAAGTATGAATGTAGATGGCTATAAAAATAGAGGAAGATCGAGGAAGCGATTTATGAGTTATGTTAAAGATGATATGGCTCGAAAAGGAGTGACTATATGACAGCTGATATGGAAGAATACATGCTGAGCCGTCCCCAAACAAATTGGGATAAGGGCAGGGGGATGATGACTGTGGAATAGTAAGTATGCAATATAAATGTTACATCATAGGTTTCATATTTTGTGTATTAATAATAAATAAATAATAAAATAAACATTTGTGAGAGGTCTTGTTGATTATTGACTAATTCTACGTCAACACCACAGAAGACAATTACATGAAATTTGGAAAGTAGGCTCCTGATGTACGCAACACGAAATAACATGAGAAATATCTTTAAAAAACTCTTCCCCACAAAGAGGTAAATTATGGCATAAAATTGCATGAAAATCCGTCGCTATTGAAGCTTCGAACTCATAAAGAACATTTTTCAACTTTAATAAGACGCATAATCTTATTTTCATGGTTTCAACTACAAAAATAAACGAAGGCTGTGATGTGCTCAATGTTTTGGTAATTGGTCAAAAATTGGAAATAGTTTGATCAATATTATAATTTTCAAGTATCAATAAGATAAGGACGTCTTCTGTTCCGATTTAAATTAAATGCTTTCCTCAAAACAAAAGAGAGCTTTCAAGTTTCTGACATTTTAACACAAATGAAGAACCTTTAAGGCGACCAAACAATTTTATTTCACACTTTAATTGTTCGAACATTTTTATTGGGCCGAAGTTCAAAAGAAATAAGGAAAAAGTGTAAGAAAACGAGTAAAAAATTGAAATGATCATTGAGCATTACAATTTATAGGGATAAATGAAAGACTTTGAACATTAATCGTGTCGAGATTTTTTTTGGCAATGGGGAAAATTGTAAAAATGGGACTATAAAGACAATTCCTTTTTTATTGTTAATTTATAGGAGAAGTGCGTTCAGAATAGAAAATATATGCTTTTATACGGTATGTGTAATAGTATCGCTTAAACCACAAGCATACTATGCTTATATACACGACAAGAAGATAACTCAGATTCCTAAGATTATGAGGAAATATAATATTAAATACTAGCCCGCAAACGTTGTTCTGCCATATAAATTTTCTGGATAGGGCCACCCTTATCACCTAGGGGTATAAAAAATAGCATTCGACCTATTTTCAAAACCAAATTTACACAAAAAAATCACAAATATTGGTCAAGCCGTTTCGGAGGAGTTCGATAACAAACACTGTGACACGAGATATTTATATATTAGAAAATTAGCTATACGATTAATTCACCTCGGCGAATATGCTTAGTAAATTATTAATGTTGCTTATTATTGATATGGTTAGAAAAATTGTATCGCGAGTGAGATTCGTACCCGAGACCTTCGAGTTAGGTAGTACGTAACCAGAAGATGCGGTTTATAGGTATATAGGTTTGCGGTTTATAGTGTTCGCTTCAAATGCGATAAAAATAACATAGCATCACGCCTGTTTTCCCCGAAGGGGTAGGCAAGACAATAGGTAGGTGTACACAGTTGTACACCCACATTTTACCAATGCTGTTAAGCCCCATGTAATAAGGTGGTGAGCCTATTGCCATCAACCGGGCACAATTCCAAACTCCAGGCTGCTACTGAGAATTTCCTAACAGAAAAACTCAATAACACTGCCCGACCAGGGAATCGAACCAGAGACCTCCTGCTCAGCAGTCGATCTTAGAACCACACGACAACGAACCAGTGATAAAATTAAATAATAAGAAAACAAAATAGTGTTTAAAATTATATATAGATAGCACTGAAGGATACTACAACACTCTGAAAATAAAGCCTTGCCTTTAAAAAAAATCTTGCTATCCCGTATTTACCATAAACACGACTACTTTCAAACAATTCGTTAAGAACACACTGATTAGTAAAGATAACGTGTGAGCAACATAAACAAGATGCTGTAACAAATCCATTCTATTCGATAGTATCGTAACAAATTACGAGAGCACTAGGTTTTACTAAGATAGTGGCCGATTTATTTGCACACCACAATGGTCCTAGTACTGGCCGTAGGAAATAAATAAACGTTGTTATTCCTATTTACGGCCGAAGGTTCACGATCGATTTGTGAACAGTCTCGTAGTGCGTTGAGCTTACAAATGATAGTGTTGGGCTTCTAATATGTGTTACTTTGTAATGAATAAAATATTTGACATTTTGGGTAAGTACTCCTTAATGTATAGGAAAATTTTGTCGGTGTTGTATCTCTAGTCTGTCGAGAAATGATAATTAATTTTCTTTTGTATTGTTGGAAATACGACGGGATTAGTACTGGAGTAGTTTTAGCGGGTGTACCCCTCTCGCAACTGACACATGATTCTCAATCATATAAAGGTACCTTTTACCAGTATGGTTACAATGATACGAGTAGTACACGATTTTAATCGTGTGTAACACAATTTTTTGTTTGTGTTTAGTTTTTTGATGCATTTTAATACTGTTACTGTGATGACGAGAGCTATTTTCGCTTTAGTACAAGTTCTTTTGTGCTTGTGTGTTACCTCACCCCCCGCAAAAAGTGGCGAGCAAATTTGTTCGATACTTAGTCAAAAGGCGTCTCCCATGTGGTCCTCTAAGAACCAAAAGCAAAACTAAAGCCATTATAATTTTGACATGATATAATTTACACTTGTACGGTCATCATTAGCACAAAACAATCCACAAAATCCTTACACGGCACCAAAAATAATTCTAGCAAATCTCACCCTTTAACATAAAAGCCACCCCTTTTTTCATACAAACACATTATCATGGCACATTTTTCTCTCCAAAAAGGAAGTTACAATGCACGTCGTGTCATTATTACAAAATAAAATATGTGCGGCGGCATATGACAGATTCGTTCGCTCACAAACACAACTTGATTGTACAATCTCGAGGGCGTAATTCTCTACGTGTGGCCTAAAACGGTAAAACGTGGAACGTATAAAACATTTTCGGAATTAATTGTTGTGACATTATTTGTTTTGGATGCAAGATTTGTGGTAGGTACTTTTAGTTACAGAAAGCTGATAAATCTTTGGAAAGCATTAACGCATGCATGTAAGTTCGAATCCAAGGCTGTCCACTAGTCATATGCGTATTATAAATTCATTATCACTTGCTTAAAACAGTGATGGAAAACATCGTGAGGAAACCAGCAAACCGGATAGATGTTCTCGATGGTGTGTAAAGCCATGTCAGAGACCTACGGGTGGTTTAAACTCTGACACTAGGCTGTTCATCAACCACACGATAAGAAGAACAATAAAATCTTTTTTTTTTTTTACAAATTCTGTGTCCGGAAGTGCTCATGTATGTGATGAGTTTACAGACAACAATCTCACACGGCACACAGCACAATTATCCGTAAATCACAAAAATATCAATTGCAATGCGCCGCAGCTGATTTCTCAACCAATGCGCCAATAATTAAGAAAACTGTCTAACACCAATCCACAATGAGCTTCCTGCCCAAACAAACAAACAAGCCAATAATACTATTATTAAGTATTTACAAAGGTGACCACAGAATAAATAGTAAAAGGTTACTCTCGTTTCCTAGGAATCGTTAATTCATTGTTACGTCAGTCGTTTCCCTCAACTGTCAGTTAGACTGACGATAAACTGAACGGCTTTTCTTTCATTTACCGACGAGTTCCGGTTGTTATTTCTACTCGATTGTACTCTTTCTCCAAGGTTATTTATAAGAGACAGTATTGAATAATTTTATATTGTTCGAGAAGAAGTTGTGTTTTTATACTTAAATACTGGGCTTTGGCACTCAATTCAATCATAGCTTTAAAAAAAAAGATCAACTTTGAATATATTGATTCATTTATTCGAAATTCGTTCTAAATGAAGAACAAATAAAATACTTAATTACAAAAACCGTTTTTAATGCTTATATCCTCTTTTGTTTTTTCAGATATTAATAATAACTATAACACTCGACAGCGGGCGTGATTGGTGAAGAGTTCGAGAGATTGGCTGCTACGCCGCGTACTGCGGTTCGGTTCTCATAACATAACATAGCATCACGCCTGTATTCCCCGAAGGGGTAGGCAGAGGTGTACACAATTGTACACCCACATTTCACCAATGCTGTTATTAAGTCCCATGTAATAGGTGGTGAGCCTATTGCCATCAACCGGGCACATTTCCAAACTCCGGGCTGCTACTGAGAATTTCCTAACAGAAAAACTCAATAACATTTTGCCCGACCCGGGCAATCGAACCCGAGATCTCCTGCTCAGCAGTCGCGCTACGGACCACTAAACCAACGAGGCAGTTTCGGTTCTCGCACTGTATTAATATTTATTTATAATGATCTACAAATTGTTCAGGATCTTGGTGTGCGTGCATGAGAAATTAAACCACAATACAGAAGAATTTTCTAATATAACCATAAAACAAATATAGCATTACGCCTGTATTCCCCGAAGAGGTAGACAGAGGTGTACACAGTTGTATACCCAAATTTCACCAGTGATGTTATTAAGTCCCATATAATAATCGGTGAGTCTTATTACCCTTATTACCAGCTTCGATGAAATGTTGAGGTACTGCAGCCTAATCTTTTGGTTAAAATAACCGGGATGATAGGTATCACGAACAACATTACTATGACAAAGTTCAACTATAGTAAATGAGCTTCGTTTACTATTCAAGTTTACCTTCCAACTATTGCATAATCGATTAACACCCGTAACATCATGATTAATTCGTTGAATCGATTTTGTGTGGTACCAATGTATTGGTACAAGCCACGAAATCAGTTGCGGTTCCCCTAATTCAGACCAATACAAATACCTGAATCGGTAAGCTACCGGTTATGGAATATTCAATTTATTCGGTTAGTTAGTTGGGTTTTGGTTTGGATGTTAATATTTGTATCTATTAATTTAATAATGTATTAAGGGTTTTACAGGTTTTGTCAAAGGTTGCAGCTTAGTAAAGACAAAATGAATTAAAAAGCACGTCTGCAATGTTTTTTTTACTTATTTCACAACCTTTTGTTTACGTCTACCGCAACATTACTGTTTTTTAAAATCTTACTAGACTATGTGACAATGTAAGGATACTCCATACATCTACATCGATTTAGGCGTTTAAAACTTATGGTGGAATAAAATAACTCACAAACATACATACATAAATACATGAACCCTAACAACATAACACTTCTTTTTTGGGCAGTCCTGTAAAAAGGATAACGAATCAGTAGCTCTTTCAACTTATCTGCAAAAGGTTTCATATTTTATTAGCGTTATAGTTAGCTATAATGGTTATAACTTTACGTCAAAATCTTTTAAACCCACTGTGTAAGATTTTTAGTAAAAACCTCATGTTAACGACATACATTTTCATTTTCATCATACATTGCGCATGTTTGATTACGCAATACACTTTATTTCCGCTTTTAAACTTTAATGTGCGTCACACGACGTGACGACGTAAAACTTCAACGGCTATAACCCAAGAAAATTAAACTATTAAATATTATAAAAGAATATTGGGAGCTTGTAAAATGTTTCATAAACACGCTGTAATTCTAATGGTTAGTAATATCTACATTTTTATTTAATATAATCTAAGCCTTTAAAACTAATACTACTAATACAATGAAAATAAAAACTAAAAACTAAATTAAAACTAGAGGAGGGCATCGAAAAATTTATCGGCGTCGCTGTCAACTGGGAGTGTACCCAAAAGGCTGGCAGCATTGCCACGTTGAATTGCAATGCTTATTCTTTGTGCGAAATAGAGACCAGCCCTTGGGTCACGTGAAGTGTCGACCAATCGCCTTGCGATCTCTTTATACAGAATGCGAGCGCTCGGACCCCACGACCCGAGTGTTTCAACCCCAAACGGCTCAAAAATATATTTACTAATAAAGTTATTATATTTTCGCCGTTTGAGGGTCTCCGCAGCTACAGCAGCAGCACCAGCACAGCCCGCTGAGCTGGAAATATGGGATGGCGCAAGGGTATCGATGCATGTTGCGTCCCATACCAGAGGCCTACCCATCTTCCACGGCAGTAATGACATGCCGTCTGATCTCTTACCATCGTCACGTGCCAATCCATTTGGTTCTAATATGGCTGGAACGCCGGCGGTAGTAAGAGCACGACGAATAGTGTTATTAATATTGGCGTTCCGTGATATGCGTCCTGATTTTTTTATAAAAGTGAAAAATATTAACAGAGTTATTGCTAAAAATAGATTAGGTACTCAAAACGGACCGCGAACGAATATAATATTTATTTGCTGGGCGAGTTTTGTTTGTTGAAGATACATTCTAAAATAGGATTACGAGTACAGCGGCTTCCGGGCAAAGCCGGGATACACATATATTATTCACTCACCAACGTTATTCGAGCACCACTAAGTTTAAACCACGATCGATCCAACGTTCACGCTATGAATACCGTTTGGACGATTATTCAACCTTTTTGAGGTACTTTTACGGTTCTGTCTTTTGCATTAGCTTTATGATTTATCTTATATTTTTTTCCTATATCTATGGAAACCTATAATTATTATTTTGTAAATATTTTTGCATGTTGTGCCTTATCATTCCTTGACTTTTTTATTATTTCGCTTATAATATTGTAGGTATCATCATCCCCCTGCCTTTATCCCAATTTAATGGGGGTCGGCGCAACGTGTCTTTTTCATTCATACATTTCTGAAAGCCGTCATCTTGGTAGTCATTTCTAATTTTGAATTGGTGTATGAAATACTTTTCACTTGTTTAAGTAATGGATAATTATCAATTATTGTTATTATTATGAGCCTAAACTGTCCCACTGCTGGGCAAAGGCCTCCCTACTCTTCTTCCATTTATCTCTGTCTAAAGCAATGATAGACCAGTCTTTTTGGAAGGAGTCTAACTCATCCTCTATGTCCATCTGGGCCTGCCGCGCTGTCGCTTTCCCTATATGGGGACCCATTCGTTCGTGAGTTTAGCCCATTTATCGTTGGACATGCGGCAGACGTGTCCAGCTCAATTCCATTTTAGCATGGCAGCTTTCCGAGTGATTTAGATCTATTTAATAAGGACTTCATAAATTTTCCTTAAAAGAAGAGTTAAAGGTCATCCCTTAATAGCTACTAGAACGTAATTAATCTCAAAATTTCGACCCACGCACCGTATATTTTTTTAGCCAATCAAACGTTCCGGATTCGATCGAACGTCGAATACTGATTACCTTGTGTTTGTTCTAGAAAAATTGGATTGTACAGAACGGCCTCGGGTAACATGGTACTCATTATTTGTTTATCATTATCTACTCATATTTGACCTTTACAGGACTTGAGTACACACATGAAATTGGAAACGTGAAATTTCAAATGTGGGTCGAAGTTGAATTTTAAATTGAGTATGCGTTTGTTTTACTGATAATTATATTATTTATTTTTGTAGGGACATGTAGAAGAATTTGTTGATTGCGAATTATTTATTCAAAGAACGCCGGTGTATTTTTATATTTTATTAAATAATTGAATTTCCTTGAAGAAATTCCCAATAACTCTATTCCTGACACCCGATGCTCATCTGACGCGCACGCGCCGCAGATCAATGAAACAGTTCGGATAAAGGTCCATGCCATGTCCCGGTTATCAAATTAAGATCTATGACAGCCGTTACGGGTAGTCAAAGGCCTGGAAGTCTGATAACCAGTCTTACCACGAGAAATCGTGTCCCAGTAACTGGGTTGTGGAGGTCAGATAGGCAGTCGCTCCATGTAAAATACTAGTATTAAGCTGCATCTGGTTCGACTAGAAGTAAATCCAAATGTAATTGGGAAAAGGCTAGGCAGACTGATTGATTCTGTGCAAGATCAAAATTAATTATTATCTTTTAGTTTTGATATTCTTGTCGCAGGTGCAGCATGACGTCATAACCTGGCGATTCCGGTGGTTAGAAGAACCGTACCAGAAAAAATACCACGTAAAGTACGTACACCCGTAACTACTTTGCGTGATTTCCCCACTGACGCAGTTTATCCTTCACGCACAATTATTTTTAATCTAAATCTTTAAGAAAATATGAGGAGTGTGCAGGGTGGAAGCGATAAGTGTGATAATTTAAAAACATATATGTGAACTTATAGAGAGACGATTTCATTCGATGCATAAATTAACATTAAAAAATATATATTAAAATAGTACTTAATTTATTATGAGGCCTAAGGCAAAATATTGTGAAAAATGAATGATTTTATTTCGCAAATATCTTTAAATGTTCACCAAGAATGCATATTGTTTCCATCCGGTGTGAGTGAGTTAAATTTGTACCTATGCAAGCAAAGGAAAACATGAGATTATTTTTTAACATAAAAATGTTATTATATTTTAAGTTTCTGAGCTAATGTTTCTCAAGTCTAGTACGTAGGTAATCAAACTTTTCAAATCGGCTACTAGTATGAGTCGGTTATATCTTATTGCAGGACAAAAGTTTCCCTTTAATCATGTGTTTTGTTGTATTCAATTTTTTTATTATCTCAAATAGGCCAGATTACTGACACTTATAAAATGTCAAAGCTAGGTGTACGGATTCGAAAAGTTAATCTTATGACGAAGAATCTCCGTGTCTTGTTCCAAAGTAAAGTGTTATTTATTTACAATTGTCATTGATGTAATTTGAGTAAAATGCATCTCTAATATAAGAGTAAAATAAAACAATATTATTAAAATATTTTGTAATAACATAAAAAAACAAAATTTCATCTAAAACCGACAAACTATATACATTTAATACTAACAAATTGACCGTTTTTTGGTTGATTTACGGGAATATGTTATCAATAATTGATTCATTGTATAGTAACGTGCTTAAATGTTTCTAATGATTCAAATCCTATGCACTTTTTCTGGCTAAAAACGATGTAACCACAAAACCTATCGGTTTAGTGTTACATATTTTTTTAATGAATTTAATAACGGAGGTGCATTCAAAATGTAAGCTGCATAATAATGTAAACTTTTGTATAAAATGACTATATTCTTATTAAGTACAAGACAATTTGCATAATTTAATCAAAACAGTAATAAAAGCGCTAATTATAGTATAAACATTTTCCTAATAAAAAGTGTCTAAATTGTGCGAATTATGGAGGCACCCAGCATCACGCCGCCCACATTAAGGGTTGAAGACGAGCAAATGATTATGACTAATGGCGTCACAAATTTAATTATGTTAATATTACGACTGACGCTGGATTATACGGCGGCCATTTTTATGAATTCTGGCGGGAAAGCTAATTTTAGTGTGAGTTTTGTTTGAGTGATACTGA
This sequence comes from Xylocampa areola, assembly GCA_935421205.1. NCBI lineage: Eukaryota > Metazoa > Arthropoda > Insecta > Lepidoptera > Noctuidae > Xylocampa > Xylocampa areola. Next base: position 12,370,657 of record OW285214.1, on the reverse strand, counting down.
TTACCTACCTTTTATATGAATGTTGTATTATGAGACATTTTTATTTGCTAGGTTTTTTTTTCTATATTAAATTAATACATATATAATTACTTCTATATGTAAGACCAACGAAGAGGCTTAAATAAAAATCAAACGTTATTTTAAAATTCAATTTTTTTTTATTCAAACTAATATAGTGGTCCCAAGCGCGACTGCTGAGCATGAGGTCTTGGGTTCGATTCTCAGGTCGGGCAAAGTGTCAAAGGGTATTTTCTTCGTTAGGAAATTCTCAGTAGCAGTCCACAGTTCGGAATTGTGCCTGGCAGATGGCTATAGGCTCACCACCTATTACATGGAACTTAGTAACAGCATTGGTGAAATGTGGGTGTATAATTGTGTTTACCTCTGCCTAGCCCTTCGGGGAATACAGGCGTTATGCTATATATATATATATATATTTTCATTGCAATGTGCCTATAGGCACAAATACCTTTATAATGCAGTAGGTAGGTATAATGTGTTTTTTTGTTCAACAAACCTAAAATACAAATCTGTTCACCAAATAAACGTATAGAATCGTGGAAAAAGGAACGCTAAGCTAGCATAAAAACAGGCTATAACCGTTATTTACTTGTCTGGTCATATGGCCCAAATTCACATTAACATAAAAAAAATCCAGGCTGCCTGGCCTGTATAAATATTTATTCACAGGTTTCTCTGTAAAAAGAGAATGTCTATAAAATTTCACGACTCATCAACTTATGTAGATTAGTCCGTAATTATGTGCGCACGTTCCACTCGGAAAATATGTTTTCACCTTTATTTATGAAGGTATTTTCTGAACAATTTCTTTTTTTAATGGGCAGGGAAACAAAATATTATAATTGTCTTGCCTCGTTGGTGTGGTGATCCCAAGCACGACTACTGAGCATGAGGTCTCGGGTTCGATTCCCGAATCAGACAAAGTACTATTGAGATTTTCTGTTAGGTACTTCTCAGTAGCAGCCTGGACGTTGGAATTGTGCCCGGTAGATGGTAAATGGTAATAGGCTCACCACCACCCACATGGGACTTAATAACAGCAATTATGAAATGTGGGTGTACAGTTGTGTACACCTCTGCCTACCAGTTCGTGGAATACAGGCGCGATGCAATACTATGGTTCTCCTAAGACACGATCAGACTGCAATATCTATTCTTAGTAAATTTTGTGTATATGTAGTATCACCCACCAACTTCACAATACGAGTTTGCAATATCTATTCTTAGTACATTATATATGAAATCCCCCGCGATTCTAGATACCGCTGTGAGTTGCCCCACCGTGACTTTGTATTGAACTTTAGGGATGTCACACTGTCGCTGTGAATCGCGCGTCATACCATGTCTGTTTGGGAGAGCCTTTATTCGCGTGGTAAACAAAAACATAATCGTAGTGGAATACATATTTTTATAAAAGTGCTTCATTTTTAGGGATATCCCAATAATTTATCAAAATAAAAGTCACGTACGTCGGTAAATTCCGTTAATCATGAGCTGAGCCCGCCGTCATTCTACGAGTTAGTTAGACATTATAGCTACAGCACACCAATATCACCAACATGATTATACCTACACGAAATATTTTATACAAAAACATATAAATTTACCTGAAACTATTATGTAGTAGGTACAATGACAATGTAGTAAGAAAGATTTGGTGCTACCTACATTTTTTTAGTCAAAATTATCAAATTATTCGGTAAAAAAAAACGTTTTTCCTTCTTCAAAATACGTTGCACAACACTAGGAATTTCTTCCTGTATCGTGGGTGCGTTTACAGACATATAATCTCACATACACACAAAATCACAGAACAATTATCTGTTAGGGAATCGACGCAGCAGCCGGTCACTCGACCACTGCGCCAAAATTATGTGAAGTAAAAGGTTTTCTATAAAACCTTCATATTTTTTAGTAATTCAATATGTCCTGGTGTGCTGTAACAAGACATTCGATTGTTAACAGCGTAAAAATTCCTACACGAGCAAAAACAGTGTCCACACATACGTAACAAAAGATTGCTCTCGTAAGCCCTCGTTGCTTCACAGATGGCTAAATAGATAAACAAACAAACCCCAATCACCTGTGTCAGGTTCACAAACTGTCATGAGGAGTTTCCTTATTCCTCAGTAGAGATTCCCACTCAGTATCCATATCAGAGAAACTTGTTTAATATCTCTGTTGGGTTTATTTAGCAAGTATCTGCCCCTTAACTGGTTGGTGGTGATGAGCGAGCTTATTTGGATTTGTTTAGAGATTTATAATAAAAAAATTACATAACATAACATAGTATCACGCTTGTATTCCCCGAAGGGGTAGGCAGAGGTGTACACAATTGTGCACCCACATTTCACCAATGCTGTTATTAAGTCCCATGTAATAGGTGGTGAGACTATTGCTATCAACCGGGCACAATTACAAACTCTGGGCTGCTACTGAGAATTTCCTAATAGAAAAACTCAATAACACTTTAACCGACCTGGGAATCGAACCCGAGACCTCCTGCTCAGCAGTCGCGCTTGGGACCACTATACCAACGAGGAAGTTTTAAAAATTACACGTACCCTTGTTGTTTAAAATACGCCTGTCAAAAATCTTATGGAAACATAAAATTTTGTGCAAATTATTCGTTGAAAAACATTTTTGAGCCAAAGATATGACCACACTATTCAAAGTACCTAATATGTTCGCTTCAGCACGTTTGGATTGCAGAAATTTTAATTATGTTAAGTTGAACATCAATGTAGCGCGATGTATCAACGCGAGGCAGTACTGCATTGATCAAAGCCCACTTTCAACCCCATTGTTCATTGTCACGCACTACGAAATAGATAGGTACTTCATAACAGCCTACATCAAAACTTATAACCAGTGCCTACCAAATTATACATGAAGATGTACGCTGATATGATGAGATATACGCGATGCTATGTAAGCTAGGGATCCTGTTGTATCGTAACTTCTTTATATATAAAAATATGTCCACAATACAGTCAATTATAACTAAAAACATAACTTATTGTAAATGTAAAAGTTTCAACCACACTTCATTAAGAAAGACCCCTGAGGTTATGAAACTTTACCAAATAAAAAACTCAAGTACTTTTATGTTCGACCCAAGACTTTCTCTATTGTAGTCCTTTACGAAGGACGGTAGGAACAAATTCCAAGAACATAACCGCTCTCCAATTAAACTTGAGCGAGATTCGAACAGAAACACCAATAAATAACATCGAAGACCGTTCAAGGGCCCAATTAAAATATTAATTCTCTCACCCCTAAAATGAAAGTACAGTAAGGAACATAGGCAGGTAACCATCTTAAAATCTTTCTGAAGAAGTATATCGATAAAAAAAATTTTTTTACGTAACTAATTATTTATCAAGTATAGACAATTTAAATATCATTAAAATATGTATATTCATCCTACTTCTTATTATTATTACTATAAAAGTAGAAGTTTAGTTATTAATAAAATTGAATGATTATCATAACTATCTTTTTATTTTCTGAATAATCATTCAGAAATTACTAAAGGAGTCTGGATAACATTTTGTAGATATTTAAGGTCCTAATTTAAAGGTAACTTCTACTTTAAGTCCTGGAATGGGACATAAGACTTTTTTTTCCGAAATGGAAGAATTCCTGCGGTAAAAGGAAAATTCCGTAGGTGAAACTGCGGGGCGCAGATGGGCTTGATTATTAATAAACGCCCTGATTAATAATATATTTCAGATAATTTACATCCAAAGTAGGTTAATATAAAAACAAAGAATCTATGTTAGTAAAAACTTATTATTTATTTAAATAAATAATAATATATTATCATATTTTCATGTCACCGACTGTACACAAGTTATTTAGAAGGAACACAATGTGAGAACAGCGCTGTAAATTGTAATTCATTTTGACATAGCGATAATGAGCTCTTTGGAATTAAGGCGCTGAATTTTGAGTCCGAACATTTTGCATGGTGAAAAGCAAAATTTATTTATAAATGATGTTTGTTTATGTTATTTATAACCCGGGGTGGGTTACGGGAGTACTTTGTTAGTCCTATTTTTCAAAGGGGTGAAATTTTCAGTTGATCATAATAAATTGACAATACTATAACTTTTTTTTTATTTAAATGCAAATTCAACAGTGACCTGTAATTGCACAATCTTTTGGTTCAGTATACCAATTTATCTAGTTCAAGCTAGCAAGATATCGCGTTGTCGTATTTTCCATCCACATTCCATAAGCCACCACCAATCCAGATCACAAGTCGGTTTAGTCACTGGGCTTTCATTGGCCTAAATCTTATTTAACTTTAGGCTGGAGTCCGAGTTCGTCATCCATGATTGTACACTAAGGCGGGCACACCATTACCTGCCGATTTAATTGAATTTAAACGGAAGTTCATGTAAATTAAATGATATTATAATTATTACTTGAGTAAATTTCAATTAGATTATTAGTAGTTATTTTATTTTGTCTATATTAGGGTGTAAGTGCCAGGTGATATGCATAATTTATTATATTAAAATATACAAACGTAACTTGATAGACGGAACTGTGTAGCTGGGGTGTTTGTTGGGTAATTTCTTTCCCGTGAAGTACTAGGAAGCGGTGAAGGATGGACGTTTTGGGGACTGTCTTAATGTAATGTATGACATTCAAAAAGTACTATTCCAAATGGTCTAAATTGAATAAATGATATTTTGATTGATTGAAATACATTTGGTTTCATTAATGTGGACACTACGAGCCTCTGTCTCAATCCTTGGTCATTAATAAACTCGTCTCATACGTTAGACTATCCTAAGTATCGATAAGCCTTGAGATTAACTTGATATGCTGAAATGTATGAAATTGAGTTGGTGCCATTTTGAAAAGAGATTTGTTTTTAAGCACATGGGTGTCTGCTAATTTACCAATGCTTCGAATGAATGTCGATAATATATTGATGAAATGATTGAAATCATTTGGTATTCTGCTAGGCAAATAAGAACAGTGACTATCGAATCCAGAAGGATTTGCCCAACCAAACAATCATCCCAATTTGAAAAACATTTTATTGGGTTTCAAACTTAGGAAACTTTGAATAGTAGCCCAGTGTTTCGATTTGCGAACGGTAGATAAACTCATCACTTTAACATGTGACTTAATAAATACATCGGTGAATTGTGATTGTACAAAAGTAGAGTTTACTGTTGTACATCCTTCGAAAACTAAAAGCGTGAAGCGAAATTATTTACAAATAAAGTCAGACTATACTAGATCGTAAACTTGTATAGCTCAGATACCTAGTTATTACAGATTGCTAAGATAAAGAACAGCAGGACTCTGGATCAAATGAATACCTATTGAAGATAGAAAAGTCTTTATTGTGACAGAAACAGGAATTTTCATTTGTTTGATGGGCTATTACTTTTTTGTATTGTGAGAGTGATTGTTTAGCGATTTAGCGACATGGCAAGCTTATTAGAAATGACTCATCTTTGCTCTAACTTTACTGTTAAGTACAAAACATCACCCCTGTATTTCCCGAAGGGGAGGCAGTGATGTAAATTATACAACTAAATTGTACAAACGACATCGAAGACAGTGGCGGAAACACACGAGTACTGCCGACACCGGCGCGATGCAGCACCAGTTTGACTCGCGACATCGCCGCAGGGTCAGCTCAAGACTTAGGGCTTTGTTCGAGTTTAAAACTAGTCGGGCAATCCCGTGAGTCGTAACCGGTGACCAATAATTAATATACAACCACATTTCGCCAATGCTGTTATTAAATCTCATGTAATAATGGGTGGTGAGTATATTGCTCAACCGAGTTCCAAACTCCGGACTGCTACTCAGAATTTTGTTACAGAAATATCCAATAACACTTCTCCCGGTGTCACAGACCCAGGATTTCATGTTTAGCATCCGTGCTTATGACCACTAGACCCAAGAGGCAGCTTCAGCGTTAAGCTGTCATACAGCGACACCTCATACGTTTACTCTTGGAACATTATTTTCGAGCTTATTGGTTTTTTTTTCATCTAAAAGAGTTTGTGTATTGGTAACAATTAGTAATACTTACAAACTATAAAAAAAAAACTATACAATAATTAACCAGTTCCTTCAATATCTCTGTTTTCTTCAATATTCTTAACATTGTTTTGTCTACACAAAAGTTTAGAGCTCTGCCGCTCTTCTTTGTATTGAGTTTCACATTTGTTTTGTCATTTACATAAGGGTTTCTCAAATAAGTTTAACTTCTTAAGCTTTCAAATGTCAAACAATAGAATATTTGTTGTTGTTTTCATAATCATATGACCTTTGCGCTTGTTACAGACAATTTAAAGAGACTTCTTTGATATTTAAAAATCCGAATACACTACTAACCGCCTTAAAATTCCACAATGTATAGCACATCAATTAAAACTGAAACTTTATCAAAAAAATTCTAACTCAATTCTACAGACACTCATAAAACCTACAATTACGGGTAACTAAACCTCTTTTATAAAGGAAAACTTTTCCAAATGAGGTACTTAAATACAATTTCTGCTACTTTTGAAGTTAGGTAGGAATCCTATAGCCTTATCTCTTGTAACATTCACGTTCCATTTGGGACCTATCGAGTCCTATTACGTTCATACTGAATTATAACCTTACTGGAGTTCAAAAAATATATTCCCTGGTAATGTGGAGTGGTACTGAGATTCGTAAATTATGTGGATTTACTTCTGTGATTTTATAGTTATCATAAAAGCTTGAATTCTGTGTGGTTTAAATGCAACACAGAATTGGCGCCTAATCAAAATATGTTTCACTAAGTTATGAAGACTAATATTTTTTTTTTTTTTTTTTTAATAAATATTCCACAACTATCACACAACGCCGTCTAGTCTCAAGCTAAGCAGAGCTTGTGTTAAGAGTACTAGACAACTGATAAACATACTTATATATTTCTAAATGCATACATATTATAGATAAATTACACCCAGACACAGAACAAATGATCGTGCTCATCACACAAACATTTATCCTGGGTGGGAATCGAACCCACGACCTCCGGCCTAGCAGTCAGGGCTACTAACCAGTAGACCAACAGGACAGTCCATTTAATTTTTCACTATTCAGTTTTCTTTTACGGAGGTTAAATTTATTATTTTTGTGGACCTTATAGTACTGATCGTCATGATAGCATTTTTTTATCTAGATTACTTTATTAAAATATCACTTCTAGTATTACATCCATGTTTACTTCCCAAGGACAAAAGTCAATGTATTTACTTGTAAATATAATCATAACCTTAAACGGCTAACTGAATACTGAACAACCTTCACACCTACTTATATCTAACGTGGGCAAACGTGGCTATTGATATCAAATTACCGCGTCATAACAGCTGGTCACTTTCCCACACAAATCGTAAGACTACGTTGAATGGAATGCTACTATGTAGTACACAGGATGTAATAGTATTTTACCATAACATAACATAGCATCACAGCTGTATTCCCCAAAGTGGTGATGCAGACACACCCACATTTCACCAATACTGTTATTAAATCCCATAAAATAGATGGTGGCTTATTGCCATCTACTGGGCTGCTACTGACAATTTCTTAACAGTATGTCCGAATAACACGGCCCGACCTGAGAATCGAACCCAAGACCTCATACTCAGAAGTCGCTCTTGGGACCACTAGACCAACGAGGCAGTTGTATGAAATTATTATTAACTCAAAATAAATATATACTTATAACAAAAATAATACTCATACATGGACTGAGACAGCGATGACGTCATAGCTATTTCAGTTCATATAGAAGAATTCAGGGTAGTAAGCAGAGTTCTTGATAGCTTAGTTGGTCAGAGCACCTGGAGTATTTATCCAGCTTCGAATCCTGCTCACAACCGTATTTTTCTATCCACAAAAATTTATAACTTTAGAGTTCGCTACCCATGCGTTGATGAGTTTGAGATATTTATTTGTACTTATAACCGTTTTAATACAGGGTAGTTTCAATTGGAGTTTCCTGTTCCAGAGAGAACCACCAGTTTTTCCCAAGGGTCTCGTAAACCACGACTTAGGTGTTTTGTCGACTAAATGAGCATCAGCAGATACAAATTTATATACTAAACCATAGACATAACATAGCATCACGCCTGTATTCCCCGACGGGTCGGGTAGAAGTGTATTGTATTTACACCTACATTTCACCGATGTCGTATGTACTAAGTCCCATATGGTGGTAAAAAATTCCATTAACCGGATACAATACAGACTAGAAAAACTACAGAGAATTCTGCTACAGGAAAACTCAATAAAGCTTTGCCCAACCCGGGAATCTAACCCATGCTCAGTAGGTATGCTTGCGACTACGAAATAAAAGAAACAGTCATATTTAAAAACTAATACAAATAGCTTACATAACATCACGCCTGTGTTCCTCAAAAGGTTGGTATAGGTGTATGTACACAGCAGCAGTTATACACCAAAATTTACCAAAGCTGTTATTGGTCCCATGGTGTTGAGCCTATTGCCATCAACCGGGCACAATTCCAAACTACAGGCTGCTACTGAGAATTTTCTAAATAACACTTTACCCTACCCGAGAATCGAACCCAAGACCTCATGCAGTCACCCTTGCACTAGATCAATGAGGCAATCATATAATTATATATTTAAAAAAAAAAACCATCAACAGTATTATATCAACATGACCTAAGACAAAATACTAATTTCGATCTCGTAAGAATATTAAAAGTAAAGACATTACTTAAAACAGAAACCCTTGGTATTCTGCTAAAATAATTCCATAGAATATAATTCGAAAGCATTCAATAAAATTCAAGGTCAAGAACAACAACTCGAGAGAACACAAACTCGTACTAAACACCCGGAAAATTCGTGAGCATACATGAAAAATCGCGTAGATAATATAAAAAACGCTTCTACCCCCACATCAAGGGTGGATGTTTTGGCGGGGCGGGGCATGGCTGGGTTCCTCTATTGATTTTGCACCCCCCCTCCCCCGCGCTTCCCCGCACGCATCTCACAACTGTTGCTTAACTTGTGCCACAGAAAACAGTAGGTCAGTTTATTGTGAGGATAGGGATGTGTGTTTTTTTTCCTACGATTCTGTTCTCGAATGTTGGAAATATTTGAGAAAAACCCGGTTTATATTTTTTGGTATATGTATATCTAAAAATGTTGAACGAATTAACAATGCGAGCATTTTACTTTTAAAACGTAATATCTTGATTACGTGTGTGTTCCAGGTCAATACCAAGCAGTATTTACAAATAAAAACATAAAAAAAAAACTTTTGAAACTTGCTTTTGTCGTGCACTATAAACTATATTAACTCGAATTATTTATATTTTAAAATAACTACATTAGCAAGATTTTTTTAAGTATTTCCGATTTCATGGACTTTAAAAACTGTCCTTCTGGTTATCCTTAACCTCGCCTATGCATAGGTACCACGGCCTTGGAAGAATCCCCGAGGACATTCGAATCTGTCAAAACTGTATACAGATATACTAAATCGTATGTAGGTTGCCATGACAACGGCGAAGTATTAGCTGTGGTTGTATCGAGAGTCTTTTTCAGCACTTTTCGAAGCAGAAAGAAGTTATACGTTCATTCATTTTTGTTTGGATGTTTCTTTTTGTGCAGACACAATGACCTATATTATTGTGTGAGTATTGTTTGATAAAAGCTGTGTTAAAGAAATTGTTGTCACTGTATAGATAGCAATGACGTCACCATAAAATGTAGTAAATTGTTGGCTCACTTAGCATACATAATAGATTTGCATTGTTTTATAGTACAACTAGCTAATGCCCGCGGCTTCGCCCGCGTGGATGTTGGTTATCGCGACCACAAGTAATCATGATATTTTGATCCCGTTCCCGCTTTCCAATTGCCGCTTTATAATTGCCCATTTTTAAAGTATTAAAATGGATATAGTATGTTATATATCCATTTTTTTTTTATTTGATCTTTGATGATTTGCCATCGCGGACTTTTCTGTAGACCTATATAAAATACACAATTCCACCATACATAATTTTGTTATAACACAAAGGGTTTAGGCAGCGTTTTCGTTGAAAACTCCCAGACGGTTTATTTTTTTCCGACACCTCCAATAAATATCATTATATTTTAGCCAATGTATACAAAATCTTGACAAGTTATATACTCAAACCTTCCTCGAGAACCATTCATTATCCATTGATGAAAACAGCATGCACCGCTTGGTGCAGTAGTTATTTTGGTTTTTAGTATGAGTTTATCGCGAACAGATAGACAGACAGACGCGGCGGATGACTTTGTTTTATAATATGTAGTGATTTTGTACTTCGCCGATCAAAAGAGCGAATTTGCAACACTGAGCGGTGGTTGGGATAACTGAGTTTTCAGAGCGCCTGGAGAATTTACCTGGTAGGTGCAGGTTTAAATCCTACTCACAGTCGTATCTGTAAAAAAAACTACTTCTTATAGATATATTAATTAAAATTGAATATAGACAAGCAAACGCATGCTTACATAGAAAACATAATATTTATATGGATAAACAAACATACTTAGTACATACAAGCTCCTAGCTATGACCGGAGTGGAGTCTTCGAAGATGTCGCTATAGCTAAAAACGGTTGCGAATCTATATATATATTCACGCCTATTGCCATAAGGATAAGCATTACATGAATAAATACAGTAAAATATTAGGTATCAAATTTTTTACTAAAATAAATTTTACTTACTTGCCAGTCGAATTTATTTCGTAGATGGTTCACGCTCAAAGTAATTAAGTATTCCTAGAACTAGTGATCTCATTATACGAAGGACTAGTTTATTCATCCATCGTAGGAATAATGAGTTACTGAAAATGCGGAGAGCAAATTTTGTGCAAAGAAAAATATTGTCGTGAGCAGGATTTGAATCTGCGCAACGATAGCTTAGTTTCTGACCTCATCTTGACAACTTTTCCTGACCTACAAATAAATCCCTCGAGGAAACAGATCATAACCGAGGCTCTAACAAGGAAAAAAAAGATGGATGCTCTGTGTGAAAGATAATATGGTTAAAAAAGGAAGTGGTGTCAGTCGATAGAGAAGAATGGAATGACATACTGCGTGACGGGTAGATAGTGATACAAACATTGGAGTTTTATAGTAATATGATTTAAAATTTTGATCCAATAAATATCCACTAATGACCTATGAACCTAATGTCTAATTGTCTTTTGGTGACGTTTGAAATAATGTGGATAAGAATTAGAGGTAGCGAGCAGAGGTAGAGACATAGCTTAGTGGTCAGAGCGCCTGGAGTATGTATCCTTGAGATGCAGGTTCGAATCATGCTCACGATCTTTTTTTTTCCCACATATTTTTTTACTTTAGTAGTTCGCTACGCATGCGTTAATGCCTTTCTAAGATTTCAGTAATGTCTAAATATCATTTTTAAATTCTAATATATTTTCAAAAGATGAACATCGTATTTAAAGCTAAAAAAATATATTATAGCACCCATTGGATCTTAACCCCTGGGCCTAGTCTTTTCTCCACTTCTATTACATCTCATAATGACGTGAGGGCAACCTTACTCGATTAAAACAAAGTAACTAAACTTATAATTACCCCTAGTCAAAGCTTACAACAGAGTAGCTATACCTTGTTTCTAGAAACCTTATTCTTTAGTTTAATAATCCAAAAATTATGCAGAACCAAATCTAAAGTGAACAGAACCATGTAATTAAATGTGGTCGTATTATTTATGTAACGAATACCACAAAAAAGCCTCTTATGTTATTTAATCAAATTAATTTTGACTTTATGTTTACAGCTTTATTAATAATAAAATAAATTACACGATATAAAAAAAAAATAAGGACGTCGGTCATGTGTGTTTTTGTTTTTATTTCACTTTTTTTGTACCATAGCCACTAAATATTTTTTTAATCTTAGGATTCTAACGATACCCCAAAATTATATACAAATCAGTGGGCTTACTCTTGAAAATAATTCCGCTCGATTGTCATTGGAAATATGTCAGTTCGTACTTTTAAATACGAAAATGTCTAAAATATAATTATAGATTCGGGATAATATGAAGACAACATGCTTTAAAATTGAGGCAACTGTAATGTAGGTAAATTTATTTTAAAATTACGTGTTGTTTTAAAGCGTCTATTTAATATTGGAATTGGATTGGAATTGGTATTAGCTTCAAGAGTAACCCCTCAGTTCAGGCGTTTAGAAGTTATGGTGAAAAAAATAAACTAACTAACTTACATACATACTTGAACCCTAAAAACTTAACTCCTTTTTTTGGAGTCTGGTTTGGAGTTTTAGTAGTCGTGTACAAAGTTCTAAATATTGTGTATTTTGATTTTGAATCCGAGGGATTATTTTTGGCCAAAGACAACACAGCATGAAATTGAATTAATTTAATCTTAAAGGCGTGATTAATCAGCTGCTTGTCAAAGTAAAGTTTACGCGAAATCTGTTGCTCAAGTTACGGATATCAATCACTTTATCCGGACATCGCTTAACAAGGCGCGGGAAAACGTAAATACATAAGTTATATTTTTTTTTAACTATCGTATACATTTCAATCTTAAAAAATCAATGCATAGAACTACTAATTTTTAAATTATCCCTTTGCATGATATTACAATAACACTAACAGGCATTAAGGCGCATTTTTTTTTTTTTGAAGTAAAATCTTTGCGCGTTGAGCACTTTTTGGGTGGACAACAATCAAGGAACTCGCATCATTGTCACCGAACGCTTTCCATGAGCTATATGTATACTGTATATATATGTACATAGATATACCTCCGTGCGTTATTAGTAAAATACAATTCACAAGTTACTTAGTTTTCACTTCTATCGGCAGTTCCCAAAGACTGCCCCACATGTAGGGTTTGCTCTTGACTCTAGTCTAAGTCAGAGGTGAAAGAGACAAAGTCGAAATACCTTTGAAACGCTTGAAGTTTCGAGCAGGTTGCACTGATTGTGGTCACAAGCAGACTGATGCAGCGAGTTTACCGTCATTGGTGTGGTAGATTATTCTTAATTTACTTCCACATTTTCATTATTATTATAAAGCGTGCGACACACTACACGGAGTGTTTAAATGTTTTAATCACTGGATTCCACGTTGCTGATAATTTAAATCTAACAAATTCATAGAACTAATTTTGATTCCCCATTTTCTTTAAGACTAAAATTCTTTGTAAAATACAATTCTATACGAAAGGTGTATTTTTTTTCTATCTAATACAAAAACCGGTAGGAATTATAATTATAAAGATAGAGTTTAACGCCAGTGTCTGTGCTAGTATAAACTGTGACAGACCTAGCGCCTCCTTTGTACTGTCAGCAACAAAAGTAGCTGAACACATTTTTTTTTAAATAAGCAATTTTAAAAATTTGGATGTGTTCTGCGACTTTTGTTGCTGAAAGTACAAAGGAGGCGCTAAGTCTGTGCTCTGGAGCTCTGAATCTATTCACCTAACTATCTGGTGTACAAAATATAACAGTTTTGTCATCAAATAAATACAGAAAATGCAAGAACTCATTCTATCACATCACAACACAATGTGTGGTTTCCATGCGTGTTAATCGAATTCTGTGGCACTGACCGTCTGATTGTACACATCATAAATCGTAAACACTTGCCACAGATTAGTAATATATGTGTCTTACGATACTAGTTCCCGTCCGTTACCCCGATGGTGTATTGTGTGTATTTCAATTTTAAGCCGACCGCGACTGCCATAAGGTGCAAAATTGATGTCACCGCCATCAACTCTTACTCTCTCACTTTGATAGCTCTCTCAGGAACACTAAACAATTTTTCGGGATAAGAAGTATACTTGTGTTTTTCCGGGTCGTGTTAATACTTCTTCCCTTCTTAACTTAAAGCGGTTCAGTAGGCGGTATTTTCTTTCTTTTTATCAGGAAGGTTTGGCCATTAACTCGCCGGATGAAGCACATAGCAGGCCCGGCAGGACCTCACTCATGGGCAGTACGAATCATGAACATGAACCCAAATTGTTGCGTATGAATTTTCGGAATTTCCACGAGGAAGAGGTGGTCGTGTGCCGTCCTTCTACTTGTCCTGTAGTAAAATGGTTATAATCAAATAAACAGAGACACCAAGTATTTTTACATGACTACCCAAAAAAAGGAGTGATTTGTTTTCAATGTTCATGTATGTATGTTTGTGAGTTTCTTTAATGCAAGGTCTAGAGCTCTTAGCTATATATTTCGAAATTTGACTACATTGCTGTTCACTGGTGCAAAAAAGGGCATATCCGCTAAGGCCTTTAAACAAAATACTGTTATCTAATCAGAGCCGTTTTTATTGTCATCATGACAATTCATCGTGATTTTATGAAACAAAATTATGTCTACGAATATAAACTTGCCAAACTTTTTTATTTGCTTAAGCGATACGAGAAAGTCTATAAAATCCTTATAAGTTAATGTGTCAGAATTATACATAGCCATATGTAGGTACACTTAGAACGTTCTTAGTGTTATTATATCCTAGTACACTATAACCTAATGGGCAATGTATAAGCTCATTGTAATTAGGTCTGACGTACACTCATGCCTCGCAGAGGTCAGTTTTAGGGTCTCTAATGTATTCTGTGGGTTTCGGGACTGTAGTATAACCAACATAACATTAACTGGAATTCATGTAATGAACTGGGTCCTACAATTTATGAAGGATAAGATATGGGAATGTATGCTGGGAAAATAATGAGAATGGTAGCTTTGTTCAAAGGTAATGTCAAGACATTCTAAGACTTTGAAACTATATCTATCGTATCGTATGGTAACAACTTCGGTAACAAGGTCGTGGTAGCCGTATGGTTATGGACCCGCCTACTAAGACGCAGGTTGTAGGTTCAAACCTGGCATGTAAAAATGTGATTTTTCAATGTCATATGTACTGTCTTAGTAAATTTAAGATCACAGATATAGGGTGAAGGAAAACATCGTGAGAAAACCTAGACTTAAGGTTATGAAATCGCCAACCCGCAGTGAGCTAACGTGGTGATCAATGCTCGTCCCTTCTCTGTATGTGAAGATGCCCTTGCCCAGCAGTGGGCCAGTTATGAGTAAGTTATGTTATGTTATGTATCCGTCGGTAATAACTTAATGTCAGAGTTTAAACATGCCGTAGGCAGATATTATAATGCCTAATATATTCTGATAAAAATTAAAATAAATTTCCGCGCAGGTATAAAAGAATCGCACTTGAGAACGGTTCAACCGAGTGGACTGATTATTTTTTTGTTGTGTTCGTAATTGTTCTTGGAACCTGTCACCATTTCATCCAACCTGAGTTGATGCGGTGCTTAACAGCTCGGTCTATATCGCCATCCCCTTGAATAAGTGACCCGAGGTACCGAAAGTTAGAGCAGGAAAACATATTGCGCCGACCCCAAATAACTTGGGACCAGGGCAGGAAGATGATGTGATCGTGATTATCACGACAAGGTTTGTTTGAAAGCTTTTTTTTTAATATCTACCAAAATTTGGAAACTAATTTTCATCATTGATAAAGTGCACCCGTGAGAACCAGTTTTCAATAAAAATTAATACGAAATTTATTTCTGTTTACCTACCGAAAAACAGGCTTGATTTTATATGTGAATGTAAGAACTTTAATTCTATTACGTTATGGCTACGACACTTCAAATACAATAAAATACCTACAAAATGAAACATATATAAAGGTTTCTCTTAGGCAGTTGTAATTAAACCTATGAATTAAACTAATACAACAAAATACAAAAATACAAAATACACGCATACACACCAACACGCTCACTAAATCACAAGCACACGCACTCTCACCTCGGACTCATATACCATCAGACTATTGCACACACGCTCACACAACTTGATAATTGTATTATTATTATACTTATAATTAAGTTCTTAAATTTCAAAATTGATATTTTATTGCATATAAATCTTAATGTAACCAAAATTGGGAGAAGACAAGATTCCTTTAACTCAGGTAACAACCTAGCTCAGGAGTCAGGGCTTCAATATATAAATGTAGCATGGTTTATTACGTCAATCAATGATTATTATTATAATTCACCTTTAATTTCCTGTCGTTTTAATATTTAATATATTTTTGCCATTTTAATTTATATTATATCTTATAAAACTATGTAAAAACTATATTTTTACCAGGTCCAATTACTGTTTAAGGACTGAATAGATACTATTTTGTCACCATAAGACGTATTAAGATGTGGCAGAAGAATATGGTATAGTTAGCAGTGGTATGGATAGCTCAGTTGGCAGAACGCCTGCAGTACTGACCCAGGAAGCACAACTTCAAATCCTGATCGCGACGGTATTTTTCTTTTCACAACAAAATTATAACTTCAGAGTTCGATAAGCATGTGTTAATGCGTTTTCAAGATTTATCTGAACATATTTTTTCTGCTTATAACTTAGTTGATAAAATAAATTGATGCCTCTATCTAAATTTATTCCAATACTTCAAAATGGTGACATGAACTAACTAACATGCAAGTTGAAATCAACAACAACTATGTTTGCTTAAAACAAAGGTTTAAATGTTATTTATTTTAGTAAAAACTTTAAGTCTCGGGAATCAAGCCACAATTCAAACTCTTGTTGAATGTAAAATGTAAAAGCTTCCGAGTCATGTAACTAAATTTTACTGAATTTAAACAAAAACCTTTTGAAATTCTCTGTAGTCATCGGTACTCAGCTGCAGAGCAGAAGAGAATTTTCAAATTAAAAGAAATTTCATTTTTAAAGGTCAAAAGGAAAGGTTATAAAAGAGGTCATGAATCGTGAGATTTTTTGTGGTGCACGCGATTTTATTGTTATTATAATTTTATGTGTATTTTATTTTAGCTTTGTAGTGGCACTGCAAAATAAATGGTAGTGAGAAGGTGGTTAAACTGTGTTTTTTAGGTAGAGATTAAAAAGGTTAAAACGCTTAGCTTTAACAACAAAAGCAATGGAATGAATATCATAATCATACAGCAAGAAAACCAAAATAATTCAACATTACAAAAACAGTAACTGTGGCTTAAAGTGAATTCTGAAATAATTTATATCAGATCAAAAAAATATACCTACCACCATCCTATTCGATCAAAATTTGTGTAATTCTAAAATGTTGCAAAAGTATAAGCAGCTTAAATTCCTTTCCGTAATAATAAATCTTCGTTTGAGAACTCTGCGAAATCTCTTTCGAAACACACATACGTATGAAAAACCCATAAGACCGATGTAAATTGACACATTTCCCTATCCAAACTTCAGGGTCGCAGAGGTCTGTCTGTCACCCGTCACCCGACTCTAAATGGGATGAACCGGATTATACGTCTTTCGAACACTTTACATGGCCTTTGCATCGATATTAAACCGACATCGTTTAGGGAATACGGTTTTAGGGTAAATTAAAAAGGAGTTTCGAGATGAGGTTTTTTTAATTTCTAGCTTCTGCCCGCGACTTCGTACGCGGATCCGGTTGCTTATGCCAGCGACACCGGGGTCGTCAAAATCGAAGATCTGAAACGTCTGATGTCGAATACTAAGAGCCCGGGGACGGGAAAACAACGGGATGAGCAATACGATTCGAGACGTTCCAGATCTTTAATTTTTGTAAGTCAACAGGGAATGCCCATGAAACTAAACAACTTTTGCTAAGACGTCATTTTATATATGTTATAGTGTCGCTGGGCTCTTGGAGTTCCACATCAGGTGTTCCAGATCTTCAAATTTATTCTCTCAGCAGAAAATGCTCATCACGTGGAACAATTTTTGCTATGGTACCATTTTTGTATCTCTTATAGTTTAGCTGGTCTGTTGCGGTTCTGCATCAGGTGTTCAAGTTTCCAAGATAAATTATAGCCTATATGTTGCCCAGACTTAATATCTATACAACAAAAAAAAAACATTTAGATCCGTCCAGTAGTTCCGAAGATTAGCGTGTACAAACAAACAGACAAACAGACACACAGACAAACAGACAGATTTTTGAGTTTTTTTTGGATTTGTGCTCTATTATTGTTTCTAAACCCCCTCAATTGTTTTTTTTTTTATATATTCAATGTACAGATGCAGTTTTTTTACTGTTTTATTATATGTATAGATATAATATTTATATAACTATAACTGCGGATGCAAATATGCAAATAACCCGTGATATGATGAGATAATCCATACTTCCATACTAATGTCATAAATGCGAAAGTAACTGCGTTTGTTTGTTACCTTTTCACGACTAAATGGCTGAACGGATCGTAATGAAATTTAGAAAGGAGATAGATTGGACCTTGGTGAAGGATATAGGCTACCTATTATCACGCAAACGAAGTCGCGCGCACCAGCTAGTACATGTATAACAGCAAAAATTTAATTAATGTGTTGACTCATTAATTAGAAAGAAAGAAAGATTATGACGATTTAGATGTATGGCGTATCGATAGAATCCTTACATTGTCCATACAACATAGGCTAGTAAGATTTAAATAACACAATAAAGCTGTTTAACAAAATAATATAATTCACATACGGCAGGCGTGCTTTTTTTTTATTCATACTACAGGTTGACTTTTCTTTTTATTATTAGTGATAGAGTCAGTGTTTTTCACCAGTGTCAGCTAACTCTTCAGTACATTGGGTATGTAACCTAGACTAACCGATAGTCTTATAATTGTTTGGACTCTAGAGAGATGAACATATCGACATAATGTCAATACACTGAGTGCTAATTGTTCAGCACAATGATTGCCACTTGACTGTAGTTCATAGATTCCTCAAGGGATATGCAATGTACTTGCATGCAATTAAGTTCTAGGTGATGCTCGTATATCGGATAAATAAACATCTGACTGCATCGTTGGTATACTGGTCCCAAGTGCGAATACTGAGCATGAGGTCTTGGGTTCTATTCCAAGGTCGGGCAGTGTTATTGGAATTTTCTATTAAGAAATTCTCAATAGCAGCCCGGAGTTTGGAATTGTGCCCGATCAATGGCATATTACATGGGACTTAATAACAGCTTTAGTGAAATGTGTGTGTACTACTTTGTACACCTCTGCCTACTTCTTCGGGGAATACAGGCGAGATGCTGTTATGTAAAAAGGTATTATTAGAAAGGTATTATTGGGTTTTGCTGTTAGAAAATTCCCACCAGCATCCGTGTAATATCGGTGTAACACTGTAGGTACATATCTACCATACCCTTCGCGAAGATGACTTGATGCAATATTTATATTTATGACAGAAAATCCTAATACCCAAAAAGATGAAATGAAATATGATGAAACTCAAATAATACTGTACTATTGCACAATAAAGGTCGAGGAAATATAGTGCAACCATTTTCTCTTGCAGTCACACTAATATTAAAACAAATGTACGTACAGTCAACCGGACATAAGTGGTAACACTTGAACTACGAAATCGTCCTTAAGGCTACGACATAAAGGCGCTGTCAATGTCAAATTGTTACCACTGACGTGTGGTTGACTGTACCTACCCACAGGTGCACGGACCTCTACGCATTTGCAACCTCATTGCATGCAACATAAATGGCAGACCATTTTGAAGACATTATCTTATAATTACTGCCCCTTCTCTAGGTTTTAACATTTATTACATTTACTTGTGCTTTTAACATTCATTATTTTGAGAAATTGTAATATGAAGTATATTGAATTTTATTGTGAAGTATTGCCTCATTGGTCTAGTGGTCCCAAGGGCGACTGCTGAGCAGGAGGTCTCGGGTTCGATTCCCAGTAATTGGCCGTACACATATGGCTGGTCATACACCTAGATTCATAGAAGAAATCTCTCCAAAACTACATAGAGAACACCCTACAAGCGAATTCAGTAATCAGACTTCTTATATAATTCTGACAAAAGCCTCCACGCTAAATAACAACTACAGCCGCTTGCTAGTTTAATTAATTAATCCAGTAATAATTTATACCCATATCCTTCATATAACCTTAACTGGCAGGCGTCAAAACACATGCCTAATAAACGTTATTAGCCTAGCTTAAACTATAAAGACAACGTAAATTCAATTAGTTAGCTAACATAAAGTGCTGAGTAATTAATCAAGGTTATTGACCTATTTCGACAGCTCTGCTTAGTAGAACATTTCTAAGTCTTTGGGACTTCGTGTTACGGTGTAGAATATCTCAAACAGTCGTGAAGTGGGTCCAAGTTTACAATTTTGGGATCAATAGATACGACAGGCCTCAAATTATTGCGTGGATTCCTTTAGGTACGGTTTTAGGTAAAGCTTTAAAGTTTGGTACTTCAAATGTTAAGGGTTTATCTGGTAGAATTACAATATTTATTTAAATTTAAAGTTACATCCTGAAATTTAAATAGTTGTTTTCCGGCAGCGAAATAATGTTATCTTGCTAGTGTACAATGTGAAATAATGTTATCTTGCTAGTGTGTCACTGTGTTTGTTATCGAACTCCTCCGAAACGGCTTGACCGATTTTTATGAAGTTTTGTTGTGTATATTTGGTAGGTCTAAGAATAGGTTTTTTTATACCCCTAGGTGATAAGGGTGGCAGAAAATTTGTATAGCAGAACAATGTTTGCAGGGGCACAGTTAGTATAATTTATTTTTTATTAGAATAGAAAATTGGCAGAATAATTAATTAGGAATAACAAAACTCAAAAGCGACCTCGAACCATCAGTAATACCGATCTTCAAGCAGCGCGGACAACCTGTCCGGTAACATGGTCGTTTCCCCACGGATGCGGTTTGAGTAGTACCTACGTGCTGCGTTACGTATTACTGAATTACTATTGTCTCTCACGCTGATGTGATGTTGATTTATTTTCTGCGTTTCGATAGTACTACTGAAGGCAAACCGTTCTCTGCCACGGGAAACAATAATTAGAATTTCAGCGTGTATAATCATTAAGAGTGGTAAGGCTCCGAAAACTGGAACACAACAGGGGAAGTACCTCCACCTTGCATAAAATCGCAGCCAAATAACACTACTCCCTTGTACTGTTCTGTTAACAGTAAGGGAGAGCGAGTTCCCCATATTGCTGAGAATCTTCCCACAGTATCGACAACGCGCGACTGATAACCCTGAGGGACACTAAGTACTAACCATCAGGCGAGCCGATTATGTTTACCACGATGTAGTATAAAAAAAACTAGGCCAACAAAAAATACTCTTCAGAAACCAAATATATGTAAATCGATTTTATGATTTACTTCCGTATTTAACAAATAAATACAATAAACTAAACAAGCTAACATATTGTGTTTTCTAATCAGTTACTTTTGTTCCTGATCTAATCTACCACGTTAAAACCAGATGTTTTTCACGATAAGTAGAAACAATTATTTACAATACAAAAACAAATTTCCTGTTGACTTAATTTACTTTACAAGTAGGTCAGTCAGTCTTGTTACTTTTGAGTTACAAATGAACTTTGTCCAACGACACCTATATTAAAATTCTTAGTTCATTCCGTTCAAATAAAACAGCAAGAATGAATATTGAGACAGGTTGCCCTAGAGACAAATGGACGAAGATGGAATTGTAAAATAAAATAGCAATAAAATTTCAATGGAGAAAGCCGCTACTTGAATTGAAACATTGTTTAATTTAAACATTAATTTAATACAACTTTTAACCGGATTAATCGCGTGTATTATTGGTTTTTTGTTTTTCCTGACGTTTCGAACACTTTGCAGTGTTCGTGGTCGCAGGAGGACTAAGGTGTCAGGTGTCTCAACAGTTTATTTAAAATTATTTCAGTCTACCGTACATTTATTTGATAAAATCGATAAAATTATTTTTGTCTCTGATACATGTTTAAAACTAAATCGCGGCGGTATTTCCTAAGACTATCCCTGAAAAACAAACTCAGGGGTCACAGTCGTTTTAAATTTAGAGATACAATTTTACAATTTTATCGAATTATAAACTAAAAGGTGTTCCGATGCACGCAGTAATCGCTCACAGTATCTTGATTTTTCTTGTGACTTGACTTTGTTTGGGACTTGATTATTTTCAGTACTGGGTTCCAAACAGGTGGTAATTGCCAACCATCTTCTCTATTGAAATTTGGGTGTTTTTTAATTTCAATAGCCTCGCGGAGCATTCTCGGTATATATCGGTTTTCTTTCGCGAGGATTTGGGCGCGATTTAGTTTTAAACATGTATCAGAGACAAAAATAATTTTATCGATTTTATCAATTATATGTACGGTAGACTGAAATAATTTTAAATAAACTGTTGAGACACCTGACACCTTAGTCCTCCTGCGACCACGAACGCTGCAAAGTGTTCGAAACGTCAGGAAAAACAAAAAACCAATAATACACGCGATTAATCCGGTTAAAAGTTGTTTTATTATAATGTGTAGTGATCGCGCAAACCTAAGATATTACTATTAATTTAATAATACACATTATCTTATCACAATAACTATTTAAGATCAGAGTTTCTAGATTAACTGGCAAAGAAAAGCTTGCAGATTCAAACTCAAGGCCCTTCAAATTAGAAATGAAGGGAAATTATCCGAGAAATCCGAAATCAACCAGCACACCCGAGTTATAGGCACACAGGCGGCTTAGACTTGGCCACTTGGTTGTTGATCAACCACACAATTAAAAACTAAGATTGAGTAATTATATCCAACTAGATAAACCCGGCCACGCTTCGCTGTGGTTCAGTTTTATTGTTGTTATCTAAATCACGTCATGGGAATATCGAATAAAAAAATATAAAAAAACAATACTTCGTTGTGTAAAAGTTACAAGCCTATCCAACGGCAACTTTTTGAGTTTAGTGGATACAAACATGAAGCAGTTCTTTTTATATATAATGATTTTAACTTCCCATATTATTCTGAACCAAACAACACACACAAATTTTCCCGACCACTATCTTAATATTAATTCATACTTAACAAACAAGAACGTACGGGAGGTTAACAGTACATCATAGAGATAGGATGATTAATTGATGGAGATAGATCGCGAGCCATTAACTAATGAGTAGCACTCAATCTTCCTTCGAAGTTAATCTGATTTCACACCCTCTATGCGCTAAGTATTGTTAAGCTAGAGAATCAAAATCGTATAGCATAATAGCATAGACAAGAAGAGGTCAATCCAGTTTGAAACTTAATAACGGCTTCAGTGAAATGTGGGTATCCAACAGTATATACACCTGCTTACCCCTTCGGGTAATACAGGCGTGATTCCCTGTACATAGACAGTTTTATAAAGACAGCACTAATATTGTTATTAAATCCCATATAATAGCTGGTGAGTCTACTACCATCTACCGGGTACAGGACCAAATTCTGAGCTGCTATTCTGAGATTTTTTATAACAGATAAACTTATATACACTGCCAGACGGGAATTTAATCATAGCCGCGCTCGCTAACACACGATTATTAAGACAGTCAACATTTCATTAAGGTTAATCGCCTCATGATTTGAGAATATTTAGTATGAATAACGTATAACAACCGAAAAACAAAGCCACCATAAGAAACATCAAAATACGTAATACAAAAATTCAAAAACATTGTATTGCAAATCGGAAACCGTTTCTTCCCTAAATAAGGTCCCGGCACAAGGAATTCTTTTGTTTATAATGTAATGATAATAATAATAACAGGCTGTAAATGTCCCATTGCAGGGAAAGAACCCTTTGTTTACATACAGCATAATGACGTCATAAAAGTACAGTACATTATGGTCCATTCATCGTATCATTATGGGAGTTTTCATACATTATGATACCAATCTTTTCATGAAACCATACATAATGTGTCACTCTTGTCATTCAACATTCTTTAATCTTCCAAAACGAAGCTTAAGTCTGCAATATATGAAAGCATCTTTACAACCTGTACTTTATCTTCGAATATAAGATCAAAAAGGGCCAAATGAAACAAGCAAGATAAAGGAAATTAACCCGAACCTTGCGAAGGGTCCCAACTTTGGGAATCACATTTAATTTCACCGTTTGTTTTAATACTGTTCTCGACTCTCACGATTATGTTCTACGGGTTATTTGGAAAAAGTTAGATTGGACTAACCGACCAATACTTTTCTTTTCTTTTTAATGTGGTAATAATCTACTCGTACGAGGGCGTAATCGAACAGTTTTGTAAATTGATGTTAGTTAGTAATATTTTAGGTTTTTACGATCACTATACCGGATTAATAAACATAACATAACATAGCATCACGCCTGTATTCTCCGAAGGGGAAGGCAGAGGTATACACAATTGTACACCCACATTTCACCAATGCTGTTATTTAGTCCCATGTAATAGGTGGTGAGCCTATTGCCATCTACTGGGCACAATTCCAAACTCTGGGCTGCTACTGAGAATTTCCTAACAGAAAAACCCACACATTGCCTGACATGGGAATCGAACCCAAGACCTCATGCTCAGCAGTGGCGCTTAGGACCACAAGACCAACGAGGCAGTTGAGGTACAGTAATCCGGTTAAAAGTTGTTTTATTATAATGATGCTAGTTAGTTTAACTTTTTATCAATAAGATGCCACCAAGCTTATAAAAATTGCAAAAATGCTATCGTAAAACCTTATTTATCATTTATAGATTTTGTTAGTCATGATAACTAAGGGGTTACGGGCCAGCCTCTGGGGCATCTTATTTTCTTCACTTCTTTCGCCAAAAATTGTGATTTATTTTGGTCAAATATGACATATTTAACTGTTAATGTGACTTTATCAAAGGTTTTTCTTAAATATTACAGACATACAGTAAAGGGAAACATCGTGAGGAAATCTGAAATCACCAACCCACAGCGAGATAAATGCTTGTGCCTTATCTAATCTTAACTCAAAGTGGGACTGTAAGGTTTCTATGTATGAATTTTTTTAAAGAATCAACTAAGTACGTATACACACAGGTCGATTTCCATTATCCCGCATAAATAAATTGTGGTTTCAGTTTCATGATGACACGGCAAATAAACAAAATCCGACCACCACATTACAAATATATTGACATTATCCACCCTACACCCGAAAATTTCATCGTTAAATATTTGGAGTTACAGCAAAAAATTAAACGACATGGTCATATACAAGGTGGGTTGGACAAAATGGACGAGTCAACTTGTTAACGAGATTATCCTCGAGTACATTCGAGCGAAAATATTACATACTGCAAAATATGTGCCAACCGGCATGACGTATGAGTTGGCTTACAAAAAATCTACGTAGCATAAATATTTGATAAGTGCTGGTGACGTGCTTGGGTAGTGAGATCCTGGTTATAAAGAAGGTACCTACGAGTTTTAAAAAGAGGGTTTAATAAATTATTAAAAAGGATTATAATAATACTAGAATGTGAATATTGTATCTGTATAATTCCATATATAATGACGAGTTTATACATAAAAACACAAAAATACTATGAAAGAAAACATTCTGAGGAATCCTGGACAATATAATATAATAGGTCTATCAATACAATAGATATCTGGGATAATAGATTGGGGACTTCGGAAATAGTCTGAAGCCGCCAATCCGCAGTGACTTAGCATAGTGACCAATGCTCGTGCTTTCTCGATGGTTATGTGAAGAGGCCCTTGCCCTGCAATGGGACAGTTTCAGGCTGTTTTAATGTTATGCATTATTGTAACATCATGTAATACCCTAACATTTTAACGTTTAATTCTCATCTATCAGAGGTCTTGGAAAGGTAGTGAATATCCACCCGTTGATAAATTTAAGTTTTATGTTTATTTTTTATGTTCACTGAATGCTTTGTGGTAGGTACAAAAGAGATGGATAAGTATTAAACGTACATGTACTATAACAATCTAGTCCAGTAAAAAAAGGTATCTATAGGGCGGGTGTAAGTGGAAATGCTGGACTCCCTAGAAGGATATACAGTGACCTTATTAATTATATCCTCCAAAAAGGTAAGGTGCGTAGTACTCGCAACCGGCGAGCGTGTATGACAAGATGTATGAACGTGGATGAATCAAAAGGCATAATAATATGTTAAGGATCATAGCAGGTGGCTGTTGTTTCTGCCTACCCCCATGGGAGAAAGGCGTGAGTTTATGTATGTATGTATGTCCGCTAGTTACTACATAGTACGATGTAGAAGGGTGTAAAATATATATACTGTGAAATTTCACGTTGAAATATTGCAGACGAGGGGCTGACAAGCGGTCCTTTTATATTAACTTTGAACCCACCATATCAATGTCAGATAATGTTTACGTAAAATAGTACTGAAAACAATGTTAAGCTTTGCTAACGCATGTATAATAACTTTAGGTATTTTACATTAAGGTCTTTTATAATAGGGACATAATAACAGCATTGTGGTGAAATGTGGAAATACAACTTTGTACACCTCTGCCTTCCCGTCCGGGAATACAGGCGTGATGTTATGTTATCTATCTATATATAGGTCATTTTTCTTTTATATTTTCATGATATGCGGAAGATCTATCACAAACACTGCGCCCTTTACCTGGGTCTCGAAATCGTAGCTGAATTCACCACAACAACTCAACAAAACTGTAATCCATCATTTTTACAAATCATTAATCAACAAGGTTCACCTCAAACAAATCACCTTTACTGTCCAATAACACTTCAACTCCAATGTGGTGTTAATTTGCTTTCAACGCAACATTTACTGTTATCCTACAGTATTATGATCAGCATAATGACACCAAAATGTTCTGCCTAATCCTGTAAAAGGAATCTTGGACAAGTGCCAATAAAACAGTGTTTTTGCTGTCATCTCCTCTTACTCGTATACCGACACTCTGTCTATAAACCGTGGCATCTTATGACAAATTAGACCACACCTAACGTTTACTTGAATATTTTGCGAACACAAGATTGATGGTAGTTTACATAACAAACAATTCACTAATTCTTCTTATCAAGTAGGTCTGAGATAATTGCGACGAACATCTCTCAGGTGTGCTATTTTTTTTCTCAGTAATAGCCCGGAGCTGAGAATTGTGCCCGATCTAGGCTCACTACTTATTGCATGGGACTTAATAACAGCGTTGGCAAAATATGGGTGTACAATTGTGTACATGTGCCAATTGTGCCTACCCTTCGGAAATTACAGGAGTGGGGCTACGTTACGTGTTTGTTATGTTCTTTAAAATTGCAAAAAGTCAACGAAATCTTTCAACTTTCAACATCTTTCCTTAGTTTCAACACACCATTGTATTGGGGGCTTTCGATACAATATTAGACGTATATAGCATCCCTTAGGGAGGGGCAAGGTTTGCTCCACATTCAGGATAGGAACCCCAAGAGACTCACACCCCTATTTGAGGATGAGGAATGACTTTGGCTACGATAGATTCTGGTTAGGTTTTTATTCGTGCTCTGAAAGCCGAATGTCGTTATGTTGCAGGGGTTTATTTTATTTACTTAATTGTGTAGAGTGGTCGAGATTTGTTATTTAATTATCGGTGTGTTTATAAATTCAATTGTCTCGTTGGTCTGGTGGTCTCAAGCGTGATTACTGAGCATGTGGTCCCTGGTTCGATTGTCAGATGAGGCAAAGTGTTATTGAGCTTTTTTGTTAGCAAATTTTCAATAGCAGCCCGGAGTTTGGTAATGTATCAGGTTTTTGGACTTAATAAGAGAATTGGTGAAATGTGGGTGTACAAGTGTGTATACCTCTGCCTACGTCTTCAGGGATAAAGGCGTGATGCTATGTTTGTTACAAATACATAGCGTACTTTAACAGATGCACAAACTTAGAACAACTATTTGTGTTCCAAACATATACCTAATCGCTCCGTATGAGATTGAACAATGAATTTGAACATACATCATTACAGCAGTGTTCCCTGAAGACTTGTGTGTGTGCTGGCTTAAACCCACATTTCACCAATTAAGTCCCAACTACTGGGCAATTTCAGATACCGCACTTTTAAGATAATCTAACTGAGAATCCCAATTAAGTACATTTTATCGGATGCGGGTGTCAAAACCAGGACACAAGCTCATAATCCTGCAGTCGCTTATACTAAATAGAAAAAAGAGGCAAAAATTTAAGTTTAAATGGTGAAATAAATTCTATAAACCAAACTTTTGACTTTGAAAATATTTAATCTGCTTAGTATTATCACGACCTTTGAAGGGTACCATTATATTAAAGGGGCTGATTGTATCTTACAATGAAGCTAACGTCGAGTTTCTTCACGCGTGTAATAGAGATTTTTTGATAGCACGTAACTAAAGTGATTTCTGTCTGACCTCAGTAACCTTATAAATAATCGTCTAGTCAAAAGCATTATTAAATAATTTATTCAAACAAGTTTATAAATAACAAAAAAAAAACTTTAATTACTTTAAATTTTTTAAGCTTAGGTAAAGAAATTGCTCAAGAATTTTTCAAAGAAAAGTTATAGCGTAACATCAAGCCTGTGCTTGCCGAAGGGTTAGGTAGAAATGTACTGTTGTACACCCATATTCGTTCAACTATGTCGTTTCAAGTTTAGAATTTAGACAGTTTATTGAAAATAAATCACGTTATATATTATGGTGGACACCATTTACAATATATAAAAAACAATTGCCGTATGTAATCGAAAGAAAAAATAATTAAAGAGCACCACTTGAGAGACTTGGCCGTTTTTTATTTTTGTGTTCGAAATTGTCAGAACAAGAATTGTATGAAAAAAAAAAGGAAAAGTGCCCGTAACATTAAAATTTCGAGAAATCTAAAAGAGCTTTTTTCTATGGGATTTTGAACAACACAACGTCTGTAAGGTCAGCAAATTATTTAAATTATTTTTTATGTTTTTTAATATAAGTTAGTTATTAAGTAGCAGTAGCGGAGCTCGTGGCTAAGTAATAGCCGCACAGATCGATCGATCAAGGTTAAGCTGCGTGTGCCGCGGTCGGTCTGTGGATGGCTGACCATCACTTCACATCGATACCCCTCCGTGCCTCGGCGAGCACGTTAAGCCGTCCGAATTAAGATCTATTACAGTCGTTACAGTCAGAGTCCTGAAAGTCTGACAACCACGAGATATCGATTTACCCAGTAACTGTGTTGTGGAGGTCAGATAGGCAGTCGCTCCATGTTAAATTAAAGTATTAAAGCCGATCCCAATGTTATTGGGAAAAGGCTAGGCAGATGATTAGTTAATAAGTATAATATTAAAAGTTGTCTATATAATAACAAATATATCGCGTTTTTGCTAGGTTTTTTTTACTAAATATTAACTCTTCGATACATGTTCAAGGTTTCACCACAAGGCAAAAAGTTTCTTATAAACACCTAACTCACCAAGTAAATATGGTTAAGAAAGTTTCTCATTGTTCGCGGTATCAAAATAAATATTTATCCTTACTGACTGTGTTTCCCGATAGGTAGGTATAACCTGCTGGTCTTCAAAGCTCAAGTGAATTTGTTTCTGCTGGGTAAGCGTTTCCATCGTCGACCATCGCTTAACATCAGGTAAGGTGGCAGTCAAAAGAAAACCCATTATGAATAAAAAAATAATCCCTTAAAAGTTATTTATAGTATGTGTATCTAAATTACAATCTGACTGCCTCGTTGGTCTAGTGGTCGCAAGCGCGGCTGCTAAGCGTGAGGTCCTGGGTTCGATTCCCAGGTCGAGCAAAAGTAGTAGCCCGGAGTTTCGAAGTTGGTGGTGCGATACCCCCGTGCTTCCGAGAGCACGTAAAGCCATCGGTACTGCGCCTGATCTCCCTCCGGTTGTGTCGGATTTTGCCGTCCCATCGGACTATGAGAGTGAAGGAGAAGGGAATTCAAAAGTGTATGTGCAAACACAGGAGTATTTGTACATACACTTGTGCACTATAATACCTCCTGCGTACTTGGCTGATTTCCGTGGAGATAGGCCGCCGTGACCGAAATATTAAAATTTCAAAGTCTAATATATGAGAGGGATCCATCCTGGATTGTGTAATAGACAATATGGCGAGAAAGGGAATGACTACTGAGATAACGACTGTTAGATATATGGAATAATATTTTGCAAAACATTGTAGAATCTCATCAATAGAAAAATCTAATAAGATCAAAATTTCATGAATTCCTGGATAGTTCAGTGGATCCGCTTTTGATTTTGCAAATTCTATACATGTTTTTACACATATATTATCTAAACACGTAATACTACATACATACATATGATACGTATGTGTTTGTCTATAAACTGTCCCCAATTTCCAAAGATCTGTAAACGCCGACAGCTTTGGCACAAATAGCAATTTCCCAGTCGAGTTGTAGATAAAAGAAAGATCGTTTCAGAGCTCGTCACTGCGTACTACGGTTATATGTATCTGCTTTGGTTTTTCCTATACATACTTATGGGCTTAGAATAGGAATGGAACAAGTTCGGATTAGGTTAATGTTTTAAAATCATTAAAAGGCGATCCACGGCTATGGAGCACGGAAAGGAAGTACTTTAAATATTAAGGATAATAGGCATGATGACAGTATTAAAGAACCAAAGAATAAATGGTTTTAGAGGAAAATATAGACACAAAAGATTCTAAAAAGTTACCGAGTTTTATTAAAAACATTAAGATTAATAAGATATTCAATAAAATAAAAGTATAAAATGCTGCAATCGGCCATGTTAACTGAAACGTCAATCACAGCGACTGACGTCACGCCTCAGTCAAATGTCAATCATCGCCGTACAATATGGCTTCAACTTATGTCAAATATGCTGGGGCATGACGTCAAAACGGCGCCATGACACGCAGCAGCGTTTTCCCGATTAAATCAAATTAGATAGAATAAAATGCAATAATTTCCGTTCTAACTTAGTTTATTGCTGAATTAATGTGTATATCGGATATATTAGACATGAACCTACATTATAAAAGGAGATTTCAAAATCTGTCATCATGCCTATTATGCTATTTTTGCGTGATCGTCTCGACTCCTAGTTGAGCAAAATAATGTCTCCATGAAGCAAAATATCCTATCTAAAATATTTACTTTCCACACGTGTCTCATACTCCGCGGACGCTCTGACCTAAAGCACGACCAAGTTATTTAATTTTCCTATATTTGTCTGTCTCTATTAACATCTTAACTGTAAATTATTTTTAGTTTTCCCTAAACATCTTGACTTGTATACGATAATTTATTATTACAATAATAAATTACAAATAAAAAGAAAAGCCGTTTTAAGTTTCAAGCAAAAAGTTCAGCTTAATCCAAGGTAACAAATTTAAAATATTGTTTGATATTTGTCCCAAACAAACTATCAGCTTAAGTTAAATAAAAACTAACAAAAATATACATTTAAAACACGTACACTAAAGTTCCATCGTTTCAAATTCGTTTAGTAATATAGGTATGAATCCGACGAAAATATTATATATATATATACCTATCATACATGTCAGTAAATACATTCATGAATACGAAACATCACAAGAAAAACTGATAAGAGAAACCACCCGCAGAAAAGACCTCCATCACGTTATAAGTCCTAGGTTCAATGTTGTTAAGCATAGTCCGCGATATCAAGCTGTAGCACTATTTAATAAATTACCCATAGATTTAAAAAACACTGTTTATACTAGTTCGCTTAAAAAAGATCTTAAAAAGTTCTTGTTAGAGAAATGTCTGTACTCCATAAAAACTGAACAGCACCGCTAAACATATAGTTTTAAACAATGAATATTATGTAATAAAATTTGAATTTATTTTTATATAATAACTTATATTATTAAATGTGTGAAGAATGAGTTTTTTATTGACATTGTTTTGCATTTAGATTTTTTTATTTTTAGACTTACTATTTTTTATTCTTATCTTATGTTTTTCCGATTGTGTAATCATTCAAATACAATGTAAATTGTTCATGAATAAATGACTAATGACTATACACGTACGTCGTACTCATGAAAAACGACAAAAAATATATATTTACTCCTTTTCTTTTTATTCAAAAACAGATGTTACAAATATGAAAAGTCCCCTGTTGACATGAAAAAAGATCATATGCCAAGTTGCCTTTTATGAATTTTTTTTTTTTCATTCCTTAATTATATGAACAATTTTACACTCTGCCCATGACAGAGTTCAGTTAATATTTTATGCATTAAACCTTCATTTAAAATACGGTAGAGCGACTATAAAGGTATAATTGGTTATTTAATTTTGGGTATAAACTATGATTTATTGTTAGAATAAAGATTTAAAAGTTCATAATATTTCCGCGCCGTCCAATTTTCTTTATTAATATAATTAGTATTTTTAGTGTCCTATGAATATAATGATAATTGAACGATGAGTTTAGACAGGACAGAAATAACTTAAAACTACTTTATTTGTATAAATAGCGTAGTTTATTCATATATTTTTATCACAAAATACATATAGTTAAATGATAATTTTGTTCAAGATAAATCGTTGAAAAGCATTAACGCATGCTTAGCGAACTTCAAAGTTACAATATTAAATGGAAAAAGAATATGGTCGCGAATAGGATTCGAACCTGCGCCTCCCGGTTAAATACTACAGGCGCTCTGACCACTAAGCCATCTCGACCTCTGCTCACCACCGCGATAATTTTGTATATATCAATGGATGAAGTGATGAGCAAAGGAAGTTTGGAAATTCAGACTCACCACATATCCCGGATAGGTACATAAGAAATGAAGGAGCATCGTAACTGATGCAAAACAACAAAGTCCCGTCATTCCCTTCATGTTCGACAATGCACAATAATATTGGACGTCACGCAAACACATAACGCATTACAAAATTTCCAATACCGTGTTTTGCGATATTATTTAACATAACATAACATATCATCACGCCTGTATTCCCCGAGGGGGTAGGCAGAGGTGTACATAGTTGTACACCCACATTTCACCCATGCTGTTATTAAGTCCCATGTAATAGGTGGTGAGCCTGTTGTCATCTACCGGGCACAATTCCAAACTCTGGGCTGCAACTGAGAATGTCCTAACAGTAAAACCCAATAACACTTTGGCCGACCTGGGAATCGAACCCAAGACCTCATGCTCAGCAGTCGCGCTTGAGACCACTAGACCAACGAGGCAGTTATTATTTGAGACATAATATATAGGTAGTAATATAGACGCCGATCCCAAAAGTTGATCTAGGATTAACTACACATAAAATAAACTCGTATTTCAACAGTATTTTAATTAACGAGTTTACAATATTAACCAGATTAGCCGAGAGCCATGAAAAGGTATGGAAACTTGTTAAAAATTAATACTAACGAGTTTAGAGCAGGTATTGCCTAGGTAAAATTTTTATACACTGTGGGATTTCCGTGGCCTTGTTGAGAAATAACTACTCGTATACTCGTATATAATAAAGCAATCAGTATTTCGCGGAAAATTTCTAACAAATCCAATTAAGAAATAGGTACCTTGAAAGTTTTACAAATTATAAGGTGTATTTTTATAGTACTGAAAATGTGTATCCTGAAAAATTTTACACATTTCAAGAAACAATAAAAAAACGGCCTATGCGAAATTCAAAATTTTCCAATATTATTAAGAATTTGTTGAATAATAACATTTCATACCGCACATTCGTGTTAATAATTTTTGTTTATATTTTTCTTACAAACATTAATTTCTCGAGTCAACTTGCGATATCATATGGTCAGCTCATGATTAGAAGCTCCATTGGAATTCAAAATTAGACGGGCTATCCCTTAAAATCCGCGTGAGTAATAACTGTAAATCTCTACTAAGTAACCCTTAAATTATTCTTAGATTTACACAATAACATCATAGCAACATATCTTTAATAATAAATTAGAAGGACGTATAGTGTACCGGAAACAACGACAAAATATGGTTTACCTTATCCTAAAATTATAGCCTTTTGACCTAATGTACTTTGAATTGTCCATATTTGATCATGGAAAGCCGATAAAAATATACAAGTACTCGTATATTTTAAAACGTGTTAACAAAGGCGTAGCTCATACGCCTTTCCAAAAAAAAAAACTTTACTCTTAATACATTAGGCAACGGGTTCCGATGGATAGTAGAATCCGCTGTTTTACAAAACTGCTGGCTGATTAAGAAAACAGATCCGTTTTATAAAACTACTGAATAGCGTTCAGCTGGATTGCTATTGCGATACGTTTAACAAAACTGCTATCCACGTTTAGAGGTAAAGCAGAATGACATATCTACAGTGGGACAGTTTTTTTTATTGTATAGGTACATTAAATGGATAGTCACCACACAAGTAAAAAAAAAAAGATACTGTATTCTGATTTGTCTTTCCGTGGCTGGGAGCTCCTATTTTTGGGTCTGTAAGGTCAGAAAAAACCTAAACATGAAGGGGATGACGAGGTTAGTTTGCTCGCTGCGCTCGCTCACTTACGATTTGTATAGTGGTGTAGAATTTACGTAATTGTAAATTTTCGAAATTTTTGCTACTGACTTAAAAGTATAATAAAGTTAAATTATTGTTGACAAAATGATATTGATAAGATATACAGAACCATATGCAAAAAAATTTTGATCTAAAATCTACAATCTGACAGTTCATTTCACGCTGTTTTACATATTCTCTGATCGTTGACCCGCTGCATTGAGAAACGCAAAACGTTCATACAATTCTGCGTATTGTATAGTTCAGTAACTATGCAAAACCGCTAAACATCGCTCAGCTGTTTTTCCCAAAACAGTTTTGTAAATCAGCTAGCAGTTTTATAAAACAGCTGATTCTACAATCCATCTGTGACATATATATTGTTTAAACAGATAGTGTTTAAATTTAGAAGAAATTCTAAGAATTGGTTGCATTATACGTAAACTGTTTTCCTATCTTGAACTCAAACTCGCATCCTAACTCAAAAATATTTATTTCAATAAGACCATAATTACAGGTACTTATAAAAAGTCGAAGCTAGGTGCACGGTTCCAAAAAGTTTATTTATTTTTATTTATTTATTTACCAAGTTTATGTTGGTCTTATGGAGAAGAACTGTTGAATACAGGGATTGCATATTTTATTATTTGTTATGTTGTATTAGTGTAGACACAATAAATACAATTTGAAAATTTTAAATTCATGAGCTTTTGTTTTACTTTAGAATACTTTAGGCTGCCCTAACTATAACCATGTTACTGTTTCATATGTAAATTATATCATAATAATACATAAATACTCCTTTTGCGAAGAGTGGTGCAACCGCACCGCTACTACACATGCAACGTTTTTTTTTTTTTTTGGAGAGCAATAGAGCTTATAAACTTCGCAAAACTCACTCAAACGCGTACACAATAGCATTGACAACTCAGCCTGTGTATTCAACTATAGACTAAACAGAGGCCCGACCAAAGAATCGATAGTGTGTGCTCTAGACCGTAGCACACCAATTTCACGGACATCTTTGAACTGGAAATTCGAAACAAAATAGCTAAGGCCGCGTACACATGTAAATAGTAGACAGAATACCACACACAATTTTCAACCAGACAAAATTCCACACAGCTGCGACACAATTTAAACATATTATAAAAGTTTTCTGGAAACATCATGAAACCTAATCTAGCATCACGCCTGTATTCCCCGAACGGGTAGATAAAGGTATATACTATTGTATTTTACACCAACATTTCACCATCCATATCGGGCCCTTTGCCTAACAGAAAAACCCGATATCACTTTGACCGCTTAGCAGCCGCACTTTCGACCAATGAGGCAGACTGAGGCTTAAAGTCGGAGGTTTTAAACCTATCCATGATGACGTAAACCGCTTTCCATGAGTTAGACGATCGTTATTCGATTCACTGCGAGGATAATGGTTCTTTTATGCTTCCGATATTAAAACTGGAATATTGATGGGAGCTCGTTGTTGTAAATATTATTATATCAGTTTTAATATTGAAGCTCGTTCGCCCTGTCGAAGTTTAATTAATGTTCAGGAAATAAGTTAACGGGTATTGATGATATTGCCTATATTTTTAATAACTATAATGTAACTTTCGTCGTTTAATTTATAACAAAGACTGAAAAGTTGAAGGCGATGTTTCTTTCAGAACATATATTTTTATCATAAAGGTAGTGTAGGTGGTCCTTATATTAATTGAGACAAATGAATAATAAAATAATTCGATATCACTTAACCACTGTTTCATTTATTTACTTGTCCGTGCCTATACTCTACAACGACCCAGGTGCGACTGCCGATCATACACACAGATGACGTAACCGCCCCCTACAGTAGAGATAAGCAAATAAAAATGTTCAAGATAAATCTTTGAAAAGCATTAAAACATGCTTCATGGTGACCCGTATAGGGACTGAATTGATAGGAATGGCGTCGCCATAAGACGTGTTAAAATATGGAAGAAGAATTCGCGGTGGTGAGCAGAGGTCGAGATGGCTTAGTGGTCATAGCGGCTGGATTATTTACCCAGGAGGTTCGAATCCTGTTCGCGACCGTATTCTTTTTCCATTTAATATAATAACTTTAAATAAAAATGTAACTGTATTGGAAATTAAACCTGGAGCCATGAACAACATTTTGTGTGACATAGGAGGAAATATTTATCAAAATCAAAATCAAAATATCTTTATTCAAATAAGGCAAAAAATTTGCGCTCTTTGAACAGCAAACATTAAGACAGCCCCCAAAAAAGCCCATCCTTAATTCCCCCTATCCGTGGCGGTTACCACCAACAACAGGATTCCCAAAGAGGGTTGACTTCAGGCAGCCGGCCGGTCTTAAAACATAGCCAAAACTTTAGCAGCATGCCAGATAGATAATACACTCACCCCAAATAAATTTGATGATTATAGGAAATTAAATATTCTGAAATATTATGTCTATTTACCTATTTACCAAAAAATTTAAACTTAAAGCAAAAACCTTATCAATCGGCTATAATTAAAGACTACCGTTTTTTACTGTATAAAAAATATATAAAAATACACAATAAACACTATAGGACGTAACCGATTACCACAATAATGATTTGCTCCCATTTTAATATTATGTAAAATTCAAACATTTATAAGTAAATTGACACCTTAAACGTAATTATACAAGTTCTTATCAAGTTTTTCTCCTAAGTACCCATAATTTTCGTATTCATCTTAATTTTTCTAAAGTAAGTAGATCGCATAACAGTAAAAATAATGTATTTAACACACAATGTACAGACTTAAATCTTTGAAAATATCTTTCTTTTTAAAATGAAATAGAAAAGAAAACATAGGAAAGTGAAAAATACGATCGATCTCATGTTATTTATTCATTTATATAGAAAATTGAGGAGCCCGATAGTAAATATATTAAATGGAAACTTCTTTTTTACGGAGGTTGCAAACCGATAAATCAAGGGCAGTACACAATAAATTGTAAATAAAATGTCCCATATTTTTCGTATGCCTGCAACCTCTAGCACCATGTGTGATAGGCCTTTTTGTTATGTTAGCCGTTAAAACCAAAAATTATATTAAAATTATATTTGGCTTTTAGTGATATTTCACTAATATTATAAAATGTGTGAAAATTTTGTAAGCTGGATGTTTGTTTATCACATTTATTCATATCGTAACTGTGGAGAGGATTAAGGGGAATTATCATGAATATATATTATTGTAAACTAAGGCCATTTTCAGCATGTTATACTTATTAAATAAACCTGACTGATTACACAGAGTATATTGTAACATTATAACAAGAAAGTAACTGACGTTGCCGAATCTATAGATTGATCAGGATTGATCCCATATAGGAAGCCCCCCACCCCTTTCAAAATGACGTCAGAAGAACTGTCAAAATTGAAAACTTCCCCTAAAAGGTAATGACTTTTGTAGATTTTCTTGTAACAATGTTTTTTTTTTTAATTGAATAAATTCATAATATTACATTAGTTGATAAATACCTAGAGAATACCTAGTTCAGTTTAAACAAGTCCCTTCCCAATACGTAATGTATGAGGTAACTACTAGAATGTTTAACTTAAACAAGTATGTGATGTTATAATAACGTTGTATGCGACAATTTCCACATTGTTGATAGTTGAATTCTTCGTGAAATCTGACCTTTGCTTTTGTAGTTCAACGAGGAAAATAGTTTTGTTTAAATATGTATGGAACATGTATAAGATTTTCACCGAACATAACTTAAGAGTAGAGATGCTTGAGATGTTTTTTATTTTTTGTTTAGTTCCGTATTGTTTAGAATTTTATTTCTAGGGTAACTTGGGTCGCTCAATGATCTCGGGCCACCGTAGTCTGCGGACGCCGGACTTTTTTTACAGTGGTTCGTCACTGGAGCAGTGACAGGCTCAAGACGGCATCTCACTCCAGTATTTGTGCAGGCCAACTGCGGTCGGCCTGCACGATATGACGGAGTCTATTATCACCTAGACAGTAAGAGTTATTTATTTATTTATCTTTATATCACAAAGGTAAGTATCTTATATTCTAAGCCCCACAAAACCGTTGCAATGGTTTGACTGTGAGTTGTGCAAAGGCAAAAAATTATCCGGATTTTATTTCCGCAAATCTAGTTATCATTATATAAGTTAGATTGAATGAAAAAGTATAAAAAGTATATGTATTATTTTATAACTTTGGATTTCTCTGAGCGTGCGTTAGTGCTTTCCAAGGATTTATATTTAATCATTTTAATTTTATTGTAATTTTATCATTTCAATTTTATTTATATTAAATTTACAAATCTTATAATTTTAATTGGATAATTTTATTGCAAGGAACGTATTCTATATAAACTATAATTTTAACGAACTTATACTGAATTTATAATAATATGATTTATTATTTGTATTTAAAATTACTTTTTGGATGTTTTACTTTCAATTAACTTACTAAAATGCTATACAATTTTATGATTTTTTATTGAATTAATTTTATTGTAATGAACTTGAACTACTTTATTTATAAACTGAATAGATTGTTATGTCTAATGTATTTTAAAACTGTGTCTATATGGGATACTATGCCCGAATTAAATGAGTTTTATTTATTTTTATTTATTTATTTATTACATTTATCATTCAACAAGCTCGTTCCTACATTCCCCTCATTTTAATAAATAAATTTAATTAAAAAATGTCAAGTAATCTAATTAACAATTGAATAGTGTTGTTTTCAGTTATCAAGATTTACAATCAACATTCATTTCCTCGTGAACGCGATCTAGTATCAAGTTGATTTACGCCGGACATGCCTTTAAGATATGCATCGAATCAATTAAAACTAAGCTAATCGTTCCCACGTACACACGATATAGATAAACGGCTTCATTTCTTCGAAAATGTTTATTTAATGGAATTCAATGGAAAATCTATCTCCTTCTAATTAGCATAGCATCACGCCTGTATTCACAAAAGGGGTAGGCAGATGTGTACTGAATTTTACACCCACATTTATTTTCACCAATGCTGTTATTGACAGGTGGTGAACCTATTGCTATTTACCG
This sequence comes from Xylocampa areola, assembly GCA_935421205.1. Taxonomy (NCBI): domain Eukaryota; kingdom Metazoa; phylum Arthropoda; class Insecta; order Lepidoptera; family Noctuidae; genus Xylocampa; species Xylocampa areola. The sequence continues at coordinate 12,331,123 of OW285214.1, read as the reverse complement.
GACACAATTCCAAACTCCGGGCTACTACTGAGAATTTCCTAACCGAGAAACCCAGTAGCACTTTACCCGACTCGGAAATTGAACCCAAGAACTCATGATAAGCAGTCGCACTTGGGACGACTGCCCAAAAAAAATGTTTTAGGGTTCATGTTAGTATGTATTTATGTTTGTGAGTTTCTTTAGTTCACCATAACTTCTAAACGCCTGAACCGATTTAGATATTTGGGGTATCGTTAAAATCCTTACATTTTCCGGGGTAATAGGCTAGTAAGAATTACAAAAATTGTTATATAGTGGCTATGGTCCAAAATAAGGTGTGAAATAAAAAATATAATACACACATAGCAGGCTTGCTTTTTTTAAATAAATTTCATATTGTTCTAATATTTCTATGCACTGTACATCACCATACCTCAGCAATAGGCAAACCAGCTATTATAATATATGTGACTTATTAATCGCATCCGTGTAATATCGGCGTGCATCGGTACTTCTCTGTAGCCCTTCAGAAATACAAGCCTACATACTGATATGCCTCGAAATGCAAATAAAACCTTATTAAAAAGAAACAAGATTACGTAAACATTTTTTTTTTAAGTGACACTTATATTGGGTTGTACCACAAAACAAATCCAAATTAACTGCGGAACTGAAGACGAAACAACAAAAAGCGTGTTTAACATCCAATACTTGATACACCCCATCACAGAATCCTAATTAAATGGGAAAAGTTACCCGAAATGGGTAAAACGTGACTTTCCTCAAATATTTTGGGTTTTATACACCATTATAGTTGATAAGAATGGAATTTTATATTGAGTGTCGAAGTTTTATTAGATTATAATCAAGAAATTTTACAGGCCTTGAATTTCTGCGGCCTACCAAATAAATCAGAAGCTGGGTAGACCAACTAAAGTATTCAATTTAAGTAATAGTTAGCTTGAGCTTACTTAGCTTAGCGTAATGAAGGATTACATGACACTATCAATGCTTTTTATCGATGCTAGAAAGAAGAAAGAAAGAAACATTTTATTTGTAGCAAAACAGAGACACCAAGTATGTTAGATTCAATTGGGTTGAAGTTTCTAATACAACATTATAGAAACCTATATTATAAACATAAATTTATAAAATAAAGAACTAACATCATATAAGTATGAGTCTCAGGACTGTCCCAAAAAGGTGTCTTGTTCAGCTAAATGTCAAGCACGAGAATGCACTTGACGCTGGTTTTCATCTGGAACCTTCTGCTCCACGGATGTCAGTCGGCCAGTCAGTCAACCGCACACGTTTGAAAGCGAGAGAGAGTGTAGTGTGATTGTGTAGTGTAATTGTATAGTGTGAGTGCTATATAAAACAATTGTATTTTGCTATACTCTGATGCTGAGAAATTATCGTATATTAAGTTTAAGGCCAAGTGGTTACGACTGCTGCTTTTTGAGTCAGACGCTGTGGATTCAATGTGACTTTTTCAGTGTCATGTTAAATCTGTGTTTTCTTAAATATCTCATATAAACGGTAAAGGAAAACATCATGGGAAAGCCTGGACTAAATATTCTGTCATCCAACTCGCAGTGAGCTAGCGTTGTGATTGCTTTTGCCCTGCAGTGGCACATTAACGGGCTGAATTAAGTTATTAATCATAACCTGGAAGTGGTAATTTTTGCAAAGTACTAAGAGATGTTCTCTCAAAAACAAAATGTATTAAGATCAATACCGTGCCTCGGAGAGCACTTTATGCCGTTGCTGCCGGTTGTCAAATTGAGGTCTATAACAGCCGTAACGGGTAGTTAGAGGCCTAAAAGTCTGACAACCAGTCATGTCACGAGATATCGTGTTGCCCGGTAACTCTGTTGTGGAGGTCAGATAGGTAATCGCTCCATGAAAATTACTGGTTTTAAGCTGCATTCGGTTAGACTTGAAGTTGAACCCAATTACTGGGAAAAGGCTAGGCAGATTAATTAAAAAACTCAATATTATTATAACATATTATATGGGATGTCTATACGACAATTAGTTTAAAAAAATTGTGTTCGAATAATCTAGTAGTTCGAAAAATAGACTTTTTGCCAGATAAGTAAAAACTTTACTCACGCAGCTCTTGAACATGAGCTGTCTGCATATAAATAATATTAAATAAAAATAATAATAAAGCCGAAGAGTTTTTTTTTTGTTTGAACTTATAATTCTATGGAATTTGATAGTTCCATGGATTAATGGATCCGGTTTGAGTTTTTTTTTTGCATTTGATAGCCTAATTATTAATGAAGGTTATGTAGGCTACTAGACATCAAGATACGAACCTTAAAAAAGCCTATTGACCTGGTGTATATACTCAAAGTAAAAACCGATCAAAAGAAAAAAAAGGATGTGAGACTAGTTAACAAATGAATAAAACCTATTAATGAACAACACAACATTTGCCAACACCAGTTCTCATTTAAAATCATTCATTTTCAAAATTTGGCTTTCCACGAACTAACTCGCAAGGGAAACATTCATTAATATGCTACTAGAAACGACCGGATATTAGTAGTCCAATACGAAGCGGGAAACGACGAAGGTACATACCTAAATAAATACAGTGCTATTCCGATAAGTTAGTTTTAGAATCAAATTCGTTACGTAGACACGATTTCCTGAATATCTTTTTACCATTTCTTTTTTCAAATGTTGTCAAGTAAATACTTTTCAAATTCGTGACGAATTTTTCAACGAAAAGGTTCGCACGACGACCAAATTTTTTACCTATTTATAAAAAAAAAGAGTAACAATATTTTTTGTGGTCGAACAAAAACTTGTAACTGCAATATGGAAATAAACAAAAATGCCGTCATCGATACGAAAATAAATGCCTTTTACTATCTATAAAATATCCACATATTTTCCGAGAGCCGAATAACTCGTCCAACAAAAATTCTTGGAAATATTCCATTGAACGCTTTTATTTATTATACAAAGTCAAAATTATTTATAACTGCGAATAATACTTAAACAAATATATATGAAAGTATACAATGTAGCTACACGTTTCCGCTTTATTCAGCGTTAAGAGATGCTTGAAGCGGTGCACAGGTGTTCGGGCCAATCGGCTTTAAAATATAAACGAGAATGGGATGAATTTAAAATTCTCTGCAAACAATGTAACCTACACTCAACGTGTAACTATGTTCAGTTATGTTATGTGGCACATAAATATGTCACCAATAAACATATCCTTCATCTTCATAAGGTGTGGTTGATAAACAACCTAGTATCAGGGTTTAAGCATTTTGTAGGCCTCTGTTATGACTTAACACGCCATCGGGAACATCTTCTGATGTGCTAATTTCCTTCCCTGTCATAAGCAAGTGATAATGCACATTATTGCGACAAGGCAATGGTGCGTGCTTTGCAAACCATCAGGTTGTCACTGATCACTACACAATGAATGTTCTTAAAAAGGCAAACATAAAAATAAATACTGTCATAATATGTTATTGGCATATAAATACAATTTACCTAACACAAATTGCAAACACCGTTTACCAAATTTTATGTATACAGAAACTTTCGTCAAATAATTGTTTCAATTTGGTATACGAACTAATACATCCAAAACCTCTGGTAAATATCGTTGGATTTTTATTTTTGTTGCAAATCTCTAAAGTTTTGTGTTATTTTACTCGGTCGCTTACAACTATATCACTTGCTTATTCGTGTTTTTCCTTTATGGATCCGGATGTGTTTGCCAATTTAATGACTACAGGTATATAGTATTCATTAACCATGTCTTTTAACCATGTTTTTTTAGGGCTGCTTATCATCAATACCCGCTTGAACAATTCTCAATTCACCACTGTGTACAATTTGCCATAAATTCACAATTTAAACAGGATGACGCGTATTTCTCCCGCGTGAATGTGAGTCGCTCAAAACTCGAGCACATATGTCGAACACAAGCCCCGTTTTAAAATATAAACGTATCCGATGCAAATTTAATCAGTACGCTTTACAGGCTTGAAAACCTTCCGAACCGGTATAGATACTTACGAACGTAATTCGCGTTTTAATACCTTTATATAAAAACGGGAGATGTCATTTCTCAAAGCCATTTTCAAAGAGATGTTTCAGAATTTTAAGAGTATTAAAAATTGATACCTAATAAGAATTCGTTATTTACTTTTTTTATTATAAATTATGCTTGCCTACATCATCGTAAAATGATGACGTAAGCTTGGATAAGGCAAGCATAAATAAATAATCATGAAAACACCTCAATAATATTTTAAAAGCAACGAATAAACTGAATAAGATACGACTTTGCGTTGAACGAAATCCACAAATCCAAATTGTATTCTAAAAGGTATTCCGATTGATTAAATACGGATGGGAAAAGGATTGAGACCTCACAATCACAAGATGCCATCTTCCAAAGAAAAATCTTTTCCTTCACCTCAAAATATTCGCTGCAGTACAATCAGTCATTCAATCTTAATTAAATCGAAATAAGCAGTCAAAACAAATGCTGTTGCAATCCTGTTGTCCCATCCATTAGTTTGAAGTCACAACAAATCCTCACTAATTCCAATAAGTTCTTGTTTGTTGTTATGAACGGAATCTAGATTATTTTGACAAATATTTAGTCTATTTGATGGTAGGTATATTGATAGTACATACAGAGGAGTTATAATAACAATTATTGCGATGATTACGTCAATATTAACCCACTTAAGTATCTAATCTGTTGTCCGGCTTAACTATGCATGGGCTTATCTATGTCAGTAATAATATAATATAACAGAACATAGCATCACGCCAATATTCCCCGAAGGGGTAGACAAAGGTTTACACAGATGCACACCCACACTTCACCAATGTCGTGATTCATAAGTCCCATAGTTATAAGCCTATTACCGTCCCACAGAAAGACCCAATAACACTTTGCCCGACTCGGGAATCGAACCCAAGACTTCGTTCAGCAGACACGCTTGCGACCAATAGACCAATGAGGTAGTGAAATCATGTCAGTAATGCATATCATAATAGTAAGATTGACTGATCTAGGAAAACAACAATTAGTTAATATACAGGTACATAACAAAAGCTCATGGCTCAGGGTCAACAGGAAATTGCAATAACTGAATTCAACATTTCTTTTGAAAGTCTGAAAACCTTTCTTATTACTATGGTCGTGTCCTCGTGGATGCTTAGTTTATCAATTAAAACCACACTATATTTGTAAAATATTTTACCAGTTTCCCGGGATTCAATTCGTCGCAATTCGTCGTTCGAAGAGATTAATTTCGTCGCAAAGATATGTCACGAGTGCGATCATATGGATAAGGGCCTATATAACTGCTTAACTTTGTAACTTTTGAAAATATGATATAAAGTTCATGTTAATTTACATACATTAATTACAAAAGCATTTTTTTAGATATTTAATGGGTTTTGCATATATTGGAGTCTCGAAATCTTAAACCAATACCAGAATTCCCAATCAAAGGGAACCCAAAATCAGTACCTAAATACAACTTTTTTCAAACTTATTTTACTATTACTACAATATGTATGAAAACATGAAATTCAGTTACAAAAATTGGCTTTGTTTTATTTATCTCTATTCCCAAATGTTATCAACGAATATGTTCGAAACTATAGTTGGAAAATTCAACGCCGAAAAAATATAAACAAATTCAGGGAATTTTTCATTGAATGTTGAAACTACACGATAAGTATAACGGGAAAGTAGTTTAGAACATCAAACATTTTGTAAAAAATGAAGTAAAATAACTCGCAGGTACGTTTGAAACTTATTAACATGGAGTTTTGGTGAAGCTATTTATTTTTACACGACTACCCAAACAAAAGAGTATTATGTTTTACTCATAAACGTAGGATAGAAAAAGACCTACAAAGCTTAGTATGGGGATGACATCTCTTACCGAAATATCACTTGTTAGAAAGAGAAAGCATATTTAGGTTCGATCAGCGCTTTTGGCAGATGTTGTTTTCTCCAGTGTCACTGTCAAAAATCACGCTAACTTATATTTGCTGCATTGTCAGTGAATCCTGTATATTTTATACGGTTTTAAAATTTATAAGTGATGCCTACGTGTTCTGTTGGTGCCTGCGATGTATCATAAAAAATAATCCAGAAAAACATTTATTTCACAGGTAAATTGTCAACAACAGCATATATTTTCATGGCCATATTTTGGAGAAAACTATCTTTAGAAAATTTATTTAGAAAACCAAATTCTATCAAGAAAATTGTGAATTTTCTCTGTAGTAAAAAATAATGGTCTTAAAAGCAATATTAGGGATGTTGTTCTAATATAAATTTTCATTTCATGTACACGAAATAGTGACTTGTCAGTGTCGACTATTGTGTCGATGAAATTTTAGAACAAAAAGTTCCGATATCAGAATATATTTAAAGTGTAGATGTACAAATTATTTCTGCACCATGATTATTTTTTCAAAATTTGAATTGGGTTTCCGAATACTAGCGATACAGAAAATGAAACCAATATGTTTGGAAACATTTCTGTCTGTTTGTCGGTGTGTCTGTCCGAACGCTTATAACATATAAGAAGCTTAGCATAGCTTAGTGGCCCAGGTTACGTAATAAATATATTTCATCACGCTATTACAGTAGTCCCCAAATGTGGTTCGAATCCGGACCGCCAACCTACTTTGTGCGGATCTTGGTTGTTAATAATCATCTAACGAACTGCGCTACTAATATTAATTTTAAAAACAGACACCGAATGAAACTAGTTGGTGATTCCTGCGCTATCACCTTTAGGCGGTGAGCACTGAGCTTATATGCGATAGCGTAATGAATATGAGTTTACATATTTTTTACTACAAATTCAAGAGAATATCACAATTGTATGATATATTTTTTTGTACTGAAAGGTTTCCTGTCGATGCTAAGGAAAAAGAATAATAGATGAGACTAGTTGATAAAGAAAAGAAGAATAAAGAAAAAGAAGAAATAAGAAAAGATATACAATTTCTTTTTTTCGGGGAGAGCCTTCAAAAACACGCCCGGCTTTTATAAATAAGACCGGGGTGTGTGGGATTCTTACCTCACTAAAACCACCGGCCCTCTCACAATCCCGCTCGGTGGCCTCTTCCTGGACGAGAACAGTCTCACAAAAGGAAGGCATACCCCTCCAGTTCACTTTATCTGTCAGCGTAGCCCTCACTACTGCCGGCAGAGACAGGTCTCGCCCGATACTGACTCTTAGTACCCGTCGCTCAGTGGTCTAGGCAGGGCACACCTCAAGCGTGTGCTACGCTGAGTCCAGACCACCTCCGCAATGGTATTAGGATAGGTAGGTAAAAATCATTCAGTCAATCATCATCTCAATCAGTCATACTCTATACACTGCTCAGGGTTCTTAAAAGCTGCTTTCTTTACAAAGTAGGTACCTATTACCAATGAAATATAATTATAATGTGAGCACATGAAATGTTTTTATTATAATAATGTAATTAAATAATTAAGTGCATTAAATAATACCTACCCTTGTGAATTTAGTTTTATTAACATAATTTGAATGAAAATATTTTTATTTTGTATACCAATTCTTTACATCTGAAATATTGTTTATCGATAATTGATGTGTCAATATTTCCACGTTGTACATTACTATTGCACGCACACATTGATAATTCAAAATCGGTAGCACTTTTTTGAGCTCTATGTCCTTCTATGGGGTACCAAAAATATTCTAATTCTATGGTTTTACTATATGTAATATAGACAGTCGAATTAAAATAAAATTGTTTAAAGATTCCTACTTATAAGTAATATATATATATATATATTACTTATAAGTAATAAGTAGTATATATATATATATATTACTTATTTCTATCGTAAGAATATGAATATCTTTCAAATGTGCAATGTTGAAATCTTATTCCAAATCCGTTGGGACTTTGAGAAATGGACTCAAGGTGTCCGCGGGCACAGAATATGCGGCCGCTATATTTTTAAAAATAACTTAAGGAGAAAATATGAATTTCCATCTTCAAAATGTAACTTCACAGAGAAAGAACAGAGGGAACTGAGTTAGAACTTTGCAGAGATTGAAATAATTTTAATAAAGGCAGCTTTGTACTTCTTTCAGGACGGATACAGTACGGTATAGTGTTCTGCCTCTCGGTAGCGTCTCTCTTTAAATAAATGAAGTCTCTGCAGTCCACAGTTCTTCTAGTCCAGTCTGGAGTAAATGTTTTGCTATATTTATTCTGACATTACACAAACTTGACAAATATTGTATTACATTTTTAATACAATAACTATTTTAAAATATGATGATTGGGGTTTTATCATTGCCCATTGCTTCAATTATAAACGATTCATGGCATAATGCCTTATAATTTGTCGGGTGTAATAATTTAGAGTTTATTGATGTACATATTTTTTTACGAATTACTCAACAGAGGTTAACATGAACAAAGACAAAATCGTGTTTAGCTTAGCTTTGCCATGGTGGTCTAGTGGTCCCAAGCGCGACTGCTTAGCATGAGGGTTCGATTCCCAGGTCGGGCAAAGTGTTATTGGGTTTTTCTGTTAGGAAATTCTCAGTAGCATCCTGGAGTTTGGAATTGTGTCCGGTAGATGGCAATAGGCTTACCACTTATAACATGGGACTTAATAACAGCATTGGTGAAATGTGGGTGTAAAACTATGTACACCTCTGCTGTGCAACTGTGAATACAGGCGCGATGCTATGTTATGTTGACATAATTGAGACTGCAAGAATATTTCACCTACTTATCACCTTTTCCTTTTGTTCACTAATATCATTGTGTTAAAGGGAATACGGGAAAATTTGGGAACAATATAATGCGAACGTGACGCTGCATCCGTGGCACTTAAAGTGCCGCTCGCAACAGATGTGTGTTGTACTAAATAACGCGTACCACGCTCCGTTAATCTCTAAACAACATTCTGAAACAACAGACAATTTATAGACACATTCTTGGTACGTTCACGCTTACATAAAAGAGGCATAACTTGGTTGTAGTTTATAATTTTTTCTAAATTATAGCTTGTTCTCGTAGGTACTTGACTAGTATGTTATAGTATTTTCGTATAAGTGAAAAATATTTTCATTCACATAACTGTAGACAAACTCAAGTCTGTACATTCGGGAGAAGCAAGAAAACCAAGATATTGTGAGTTTATATAACAATTGATATTAACTTTTTGGCTGACTGCTGTGACTCAATCAGGCACGAACTACTATAGATTCTTATGAAACATGACATACTAAGTCAAAGTTTATTGTGGCAAGGTTGCTTGCATCAAAATGTTTAATTCAGACCAGATTTGAAGACATTATAGACCAAGACCTCAGTAGATACTCAAAAAATCGCAATACACATAAACGTCCCTTTCATTAGGGCCGTATTAAAAGATTATTCCCTAAAGAAAACATAATTACCCCTACACAATAATGTCACAATAGCAAAAAGCTGCGAGGTCGGAAGCAATAACCGTCTGTATTTTCACACAAAACAGTGGGGAATGCAAATTGCTAAACGAAGCCCGGCCTTGGGTAGGGGGGCCGTACATTTCTGCTTGAGGACCCGTTCCCACTGTGTTGGGATGATGAATAACTGTGTGTCGTGGCTTATATTAAATGGCTGATCACTTGTCAGTTCTCCTCAACCCTTGCCCCTCTCCTACTCTTGCTCGTTCCGGCTGCTCCTATCCAGTAGGTGTAAATTAGCCTCTATGTAAATTATGACACCACCCAGATCCAGAATGGTTATTTAAGTCTCGCATTCACTAAAAACACCGCGCTCTGTACCTGCATCCGTTTTTAAAGAATCGCTACCTATTACTGTCACATTTCTTCAAGTGACAGCCCTGCAATCGATGTCCAAGCAACGCCCTAAGCTTGAGTTCGTGTCCCACCGATGCCGTTAGTAGTGCTGTAGCTTAGTTATTTGATGGCAAAATTTAAAACTACGAGATTCCACGTCGATGTCGAGGTCATTCCATGAAATGATTTACCTAATCTTCGACGATTATTTTATGTGCAAATAAAAATGTACAGTCAATTTAAATCAATGTTTTCGTCACAACCAACTGTACAAAAATCGTCACAATACAATGAGAACGCACCTTAAATGAAGTCCTTGGATACAGTTGCCATACATTTCTGTTAATGCGACACATAAACTCGAACTGCGAATCATATTCGCAGTTCAAAAGTAAGATGAACAGAAGTTTTAATATAGTGAAAGTTGGTATTAAATAGTGTGGTTTTTGTCTCCCTTTCGTATGCTTAGTAGACAACCTGATATTAAAATATTGAAGCCGTCTTTGTGGTTGCCTCTAAAGACCGAAAATAAATTTGTGGCATTGTTGGCATATTCATATTAATTATTGTTCACCGGTTACTACACATGTGCATTTCGGGTTTGCACAACTAATATCGAGGTGAATGAAATGAATGCAAAATTCAGTGCATAGAAAAACGTTGAAAAATAAACTGTTATATATATTTCTGAAAACATTTAGATTTTAATTAATTAATCTTCTAATCGTGCTGTAAGACTGTAAGCGTTCTTGTGTTAATTCAAAATCCCAGTAGCCAAGAACATCTGTTTAGGTTAGTTTCCTTTTTGTAAAAACTAAATTGAAACCATCTTATAACAAGCCTTCAGGCGGACTGCTGAAACATTTTAAATTGATTCTTTCTATCCAATATTCTATTATTGAACATCTGGCCAAATTTTATTTAAACTTTTTTATTTCAATGTCTACTTGTGACTCTAATTCAATAAAAAAACCTCTTTCGACATGACTATACAGTACCTATTCCAATATATACAGGAATAAGCCTAAATAAACTTCATTCAGTAGCAATTTGAATCATAATATTTTATAATATATAGCTTAGAAAACTTTACAAATGAAATAACTTCACAAGTCTCGCCGTACATCGTAATGTATTCAAAATTATGGTTAAAGTTAAGCATAACATATGCGTGTATTTTACCTAATGATGTACAAATATTATGCCTGGTGACTCATATTCTTTACATAGTTTAAAACAAAAACCCCTGCCACGTCTACCTGTCTGTACGGTTTTTACCGTAACTACTGAACAGATTTTATTTCAGTTTTCACCTATGAACAGTGTTTCTCAAGAGGAAGGTATTTTTTTAATAGATTCATGCGTTACCTTGTGGAAGTCCATTACAATAGATGCAAATAAATACAATATCTAGCTACTTCTGCCCGCCCGCAAATACATATATGCACATTCGCAAGCGATGGCAATATTATTGGCAGATATTTTGGATATAACTTTTCATCCAAAAAATCTGCCATTAACACTGCATTTTTTTTTTCTTATTTAATTTATTTAAAAAAAGGTTAAAACAAATTTTAGAACATATCTGTTAGTTAAGTTAACAAAATTTTGCAATATACAAGGTTTCACAAAATTTGTAACATATCAAAATGTATATACCTGCATTCCAAGTAAATAAATATTTATATTCTATTCTATTATATCTATGTTCCGCAAGAACATACCCTTTTGAAATTATTCCATTGTTAAGAGAATCGAACATTAATGGAGCTATTCATACCTAAACCGAAAACATGAGCCACCTTAGTCTTTGACAAAGGCTTCTAGAACATGCTCTTGAATATACGTGAACATTAAATTTGCTTTACTGAGATCTACTGTATGACGTCAAAGTCACAAGCATGTTCATCAACGGACATGACCTATCATGGTCTGTTGATGGCGAAATGTGGGGGTATATGATATGCATATCTCTACCTACCCCTTCGGGAAATATAGACGTGATGATATGCTGCTGTGTAGTTGCAACACATTCGTAATCAAGTTGTATGTATTCATGGAGCCTTTACACACACTTATACACACACATACCTACTGTATATTAATGTGAATTTTCACTACATTCCATTCCCACTTTAATAAACCATTCCGCACACATATATAATGTTACTATACTGCCATAATAAAGTCACAATTCGCGGCTGGAACGAGGTTTTCATTACGCACTCACGTAAACAAAGAAAACAAAATGAAACAATAGGTACAGTAAGCGACATAAGTAGATTAACATTTAGTTATAATTTTTTGTGGAAAGTATAATACGGTCATGAGCAGGATTCTAACCTATGTGCCTCTCGGATAAATACTCTAGGCGCTCGGACCACTAAGTCATCACGATCGCACAAACATTTATAAATTTAGTAGTGTTTGAAAGATTTATCTGTAGTAAAATTGATCACAATGCTTTTAATAAAAATATTGTTTATTTAATCATTTGTCGTAACAAATATTAGTTTTTTTTTTTTACATTTACAAAGTATTCTCATTTTATTTTGTACAATGTTAGACCACTTATCGCTGAACAGCTTAACAAAGGAACATGAAGTTACTATTGTATGTTATGAGTGCTATTATTTAAGTAATAATAATAAGTTTAATCTGCCCTCGAAGGCACGGAGAAGATTCAATACAAAATGTTCACCCATCGACATACCAACTGCGGCGAGCGCGGCTTAAACTCGAATGATCGATTTATGCGTTTTTAATTGACCATGAGCACCTCAACAACGACAAGACATAGCATTCGTAAAGATATTGAATGCATTTAATATACAATGAATTAATCTGGAATTACAATACAAATAATTAAAATACCTCACTGGAATATCAATTAAAGTTGGCATATGATATTAATTATTATTTTTCATTATGGCAACTTTGTATTCTAATTTCAGTTTTAGTTAATACTTTATGATATTTATTTTGTTGGAAAAAGTACTTGTTAACTATTTTTAAACCTAAATGCGGTGATTCCGAGAAATAGCCAGTCACAATCGTGTTTTCAACGTTGATGATTGATTGCTGATAACATATAGTGCTTTTCAATTAAAGTAATTACCTAGCTTTTCCATATGAGAACAAAATTAAATGCACTGATTGGTTTCTATTATTTCTGCTTCAACCATTATTACGTAAACAGAAATTAAGGACAATCATTTAAACAGCGAAGTCAATGATTTGTACCAGACTGCTTCGGAAGGAGGGTTAAGTTTTTTAAAGGGACATTTCATAAAAGTAATAAAGAGAAAGGAAAGAGTAACATACTCGTACATACTAACGTGACTTGCCACTATGTTTGCTAGCATACACATTTTTATCATTTACTCCACAAACTCATGTGACATTTTAGAAATTCCTACATACCCGTTACAAGGAAATAGTTGGCTTGATAAATACATTCTGAAGAAGGTTATATTTTATTCAACAGATATAATACATTTTCTTTTTGAAATGTGTGAAATAACAGATTGCCCTGACCTATTTTGAGCGCGTAGCTGACGTAGCTTCCAGCTACGTCGTAGTCGTTGCGTAGCACCGATTTTTAGAATATAACTAAATATATTTTGTTATTATAGTTTATTCACTTTCAAATAATGCATTTAATTGAAATTGAATAAACTAGAATAATAATGCCACAAATCATATTGAATATTCCAGAAATACTTGCTTATATTAAATAGCTGTTCATATTTGAAGCAATAAAAACTGACATTAAAAGAAACAAAATCTGTTTTTTTTTACCTAACGTTATCTTAGTACAGCCTGCTAAAAGCCTAATAATATACATATTATATAAACGCCTGAAAGATTGCATTATTAATAATTTCCCTAAACGCCTAAACCTAAAAGCAAGGCAAAAGCTCTTAGAGTTTCTTGTTTAAGTAAAAATAAGCGAACGAAGTTAGCTATTTATAGGTTAAGTCTGGCCTAGCTAATTCAGTGGCAGTCTGGAAACTTCAGAATTAGTTTAATATTCGTATGCAGTACTTATTGGATGTAGAATTGACGGCGCTCTTTGCGTCGTACACATAGCTATATTTGCGAAACAGTGGGCGTACTCTTGAAAAGAATTCCGCTCGATTGATATTGGAAATATGTCAGTTCGTACTTTTAAAAGTCTGTCTAAAAAATAATTATAGATTCCGGATAACATGAAGACAACATGCTTTAAAATTGAGGAAACTGTGTTTTAAGGTGTCTATTTAGTATTGCAATTGGATTGGAATTGGTATTAGTTTCAAGAGTAACCCCACAGTTCGGAATACAAAAATACTAAAATATGGAACTATTTTAGTATTTCGGAGATGAGTCTATTCGTGCTGGTTTGTTAAAAAATATTAGGATTGAAAATGGTTTCTTTGTTCTTTTTTAACGCTCCTCACAAATAAAAAATACAGTTGGCTACAGTTGCATGAAATAAGTAGGTCTTATACAATAGTTTACTTATCACCTAAATAAAAACTAATATATAGGACGATTATAATAAATACAAAAACATAACCGATACAGTAGTTCAACTTGTATTTTCGCACTAATTTGAAAGCAGGTTACGTGCATATTACTTTTATTTTAAATAGTCATCATCTTACCACCATTCTCGTCCCATAAACAACCAGTGAACAGCCATCTATTTTATTTAAACACGTCCTTTTGACCTTTACCAATTAAACCCATAAAGTTCGTATAGTGACTAAAACAATTCTCACGTAGGCCATATTTATATTTGGCGTTTGTGTCCATTAATATGCATGGGGAGGGACGGGATTGGCCGGGACAATGAGCTAAGCATACGTGACGTGCCTGGTAAGTTGATGGCAGTTTTGTACCGGATTTGTACCGGATTTGAGGCGGTTATGCAGCTAGTACTGTGATAATTTAATAAAAACTCGTTTAGTTATTGACCTGTTTTTATTTTATAAATTTCTAATTCCTTCCCAAAGGTATTTTATGCTAACACCTCAATAGTATTTTTTTTAGATATACTATAGTGTATCATATTTTCTAGGGGAATGAAAATGAACGTCAAATTTCTATTTAATTTCAGGTTCAAGATATGTCTTTGAAAAAGCATTAACGCATGCTTAGCGAACTCTAAAGTTACAATATTAAATGGAAAAAGATTTAATATTGTAACTTTAGAGTTCGCTAAGCATGCGTTAATGCTTTTTCAAAGACATATCTTGAATTATTAAGGTAATTGCATTCTTTACGACATTGTATTAACTGCAAAGTTAGTCGTGTCGGTTCGGTCACTTGTAAGTACTGAATTGATTGCAATGACGTCGCCATAAGACGTGTTAAAATATGGAAGAAGAATTCGCGGTGGTGAGCAGAGGTCGAGATGGCTTAGTTGGTCAGAGCGCCTGGAGTATCTATCCGGGAGGCGCAGGTTCGAATCCTGTTCGCGACCGTATTCTTTTTCCATTTAATATTGTAACTTTAATTTCAGGTTCCATTTCATCAATGTATTTGTATACAAATGTTTTAAAAAGAAATCCAATATATAAAAATATAAGGCATCCCAAACGAAGTCATAACTTTGAAATAGACAATAGAAAATTAATTGCTATTGTATATATTAAAGTTATATTATAATTGTTTTTTGAGAATAGATATTATAAATACTATATAATGATATTTTTTTATACATGTTGGGGCCATGTAATGCCTAGATTAATTACTGTTTTTCAATATTATAAATAGTTCTTATAGATCGTATAGTATTTCATCAACAATAATGAATAAAATTGAATACGACAACAGTAGTACGTCGTATTACCTATTATGTTTACTCATTGTTAATTTAAAATCGCTGCACACAGGTGACATAGGTTGAGTAAACAAAACCTGGAGAATACACAAACATTAAAATAAACTAGATAAGCCCTAGTTTATTTTCATGTTTGTGTATTCTCCGTATAGTAGTATTGTTGTTTTAAAAAATAGTGTTTGTAAACAAAATTGGTTCATATTTCATAAGACTTGTGGCTATATGCAAGGTTAAGCTGTGATTGCTGCAGTCATTATTTGGGTGGGTGCCGTTTTTTTTTTTACTTTAATTATTTCAGTATATTGAATAAATTTGCTTTGCTTTTAGTTTCATACAAATTGATAAAGTCTACAAACCGATTAAACTTTTTATTTGATTGTGTAAACACTATTTTAATAAAATGGAGATTTAAATGACTTTTAGTTCCAGTTTTTTTTTTGTAAACGTTAAAAATGTATCTAAATTATGTTCATGGTTTATTTTTGAAAGAAACAAAATTTCAACTCAGCCACATAGTCGTTCAAACCTCGAAATGGCTCCGTGTCACATTTATTTAGACCTAAGACTTAATTAATTTATTATACACAGCTTAAAAGCTGATCTTTTAATAAGCTAAACCTAATTACACTAAAAACCCCTTCAAAGCTACACATTTAAAAATATAATTTTTGTGTTCCACAAAGAATTATAACTTTTGCTATGCATGCGATAATGTATTTAAAAAGATTAATCTGCAGTTACACAGGTATCAAAAGATAAATACGAAAATAGCGTTATAAATTACTCAATCTGACAGGTGCAATGTGGATGCATTAGGCAATCTGACACAGACTACCGCTTATTTACCTAGGATTAATGGAATCAGCTTAGCTAGACTAGTGTCGAATGGTATCAGACTAAGTTGAACGGGCTATTAAGGCGGGATAAGACTAATTGATGAGGCATCTGGTTATACTGTATTATGTTCCAAATTTACGTATATCTGGGAAACACATTGAACATTTCACCAAAAAATTAAAAAAAAAATGTGTATTCGATTCTGTTATATACAGTTCACTAATCAATCCAGTCGGCTTATGAAAGTGTGACTTTTTAGTCGATAAACGCCTGGGTTCGTGCAAATTTTCTCATTTCAAAGGTAAATAATTCTTGATGGCATTGTAATTCTTAAAGGTGCTCTATTGAAAAAAACCGCTATAAGATTATAAGGAAAACTCAAAGCTTTCCTATTTCTAACGAAAAATTCTTATTTCTATTTGCTATAAAACTAACTGGTTGTCACTAACATATTGAGCGCGTGTAATGCTCGTCGAACACCGATAGCAAACGCCATCTATCACGACCGAAGCAAACTATTTCAGCAACGAGAAAAGATTAGTTCGCTGAGACATGACATTTATTTCACTAACTAAAGCATCGCGCCAGTGTTCTCCGTAGGGGCAGGCAGAGGTTTGCACAGTTATACAACCTAACTTTACTAATAAATCATGTCTCTAACCTAAGTTTGGCTATGTAACGTAAACGTGCCCGCTCCCACAGTCAAACCTTTAATATGATTTTGTGGGACTTTGTTTTGTGGATGATAAATAAAATAATTTAAAAAATTCGATATTATGTGTCATGTATATCCCCGGTGAGCAACCGAGCACAATCCCTAACCTCAAATAGCATCCCGAGATTAGGAATTAAGGATTACTATATTTCTATGGAAAAATTGAAAAAAGAAACACTAACGGAGCTTGAACCCGCGACCTTTGACAGTCCGTGTCATTACTCTCCCAACTGATTGTGGATTTTCCAATAGAAAAACCAAATAACTCTTAGCCCAATCCGAGAATCGAACCCAAGACCTTACACTCAGCAGCCACGCTAACCCCAATTATTCGAAGAAAGTGTGAAAATGCTATATTTTTATTTGATAATCTTAAAAGAGGAAAAACATAATCTGGTGACGGTTAAAAAAAGTTGAAATGATAAAATGTTCGACTTAATTAAAACGAATTCGGTGGGAAACCGTAAAGATTGCGAAGCGTTGAAAGCAATTAGAAAAACACTTCTAGCGAAAACAACTTTTCGCAAATTTAAGCCTTTTTCATTTGTACAATTTATTGAATCTTCTTTTTCTGTACCTACTTGGGTAATTGTTACGTTGAAGGGGATTTTAATGGATTTCCGTTGATATTGTGACTTTCACACACACATGCAAACAAGTATAGTCTGTTAGTTTTAGGAAGGCTTGCATGTCAGGTGTCAAGTGATAATTTAATTGATGAGGCGTAACATAAATCGCCAAAATGTTTTCAATTAACGATTTGATTTCAGAACGAATTGTGATCGGTATCAAGTTTATTTTTAAATCGATTCAAATTATTTAAAAACAATTATTTTAATTGTGTCGTGCAAGCTTTTCTAAAATGAACAGACAGTAGTGATCCTTACAAAACCTGTTCTAGTGACCTAGAAACAAAACTACAAACTTGACTAGTTAAAGTAATACTGCACTGCAGGGCAAGGGCCTCTTCTTATACGGATAAGGCACAAGCATTCATCACCACGCTAGCTCACTGCGGGTTGGTAATTTCAGACCATTAGGTCCAGATTTCTTCACGATGTTTTCCTTCACCCTATATCCATGACGCCTTATATAATCTAAGAAAGGTACCTATCTCATAGTACGGTACAATATCAAAAGTATTTAACATTTGATACAAACACAACATCAAGAACCGTGGCAGTATAAATTTCGAATCACAAGAAAGGATTGTAACCTCTTTGTTGTGGTATAACTAACCACTAAAATATCTTACGAATCAAAAACTTTGTGATACGGTTGTCTATGTTCTAAAGTGTGGAAACTTGACTACGTCATTGTATTGTCTCAAAGACAAAGTTGGCGTCTCACAAGGATATTTGAAGGACATTTTACTATTACAAAGCAGAACAACGGAAACGAAATGAAATTATTATACGAGTGGTCAGTCTGTGGTTGAACTTAAATTCATATTTAAAGTTCTCTAATATTTACTGAAGCTGGGTATGCTAAGATTGTTTGGGCATGTAGAAAGGATGGATGGCAGGTGTTTTTTGACGATACTAGTATATGAGGCGAGTGTGGTTGGCAAAGTCGTGGCAGGACGACCTCGCCGAACGTACCACAATCAAATAGCAGACACCCTCAAAAAATGGAAACACAGCAGCAACCTTACGTGATTCTATGTGAAACTGTGATGGTATAAGCTACTCATAGCACATTGTAAACTGTAGTTGGTAAACGATACTATGGTTTGATAACGTAACTGTAGTGAGTAAAGCAACGCATGCCATGGTGAAGCTGTAGATGGGTGATCATTGCGAACATTTAAATCTGAGCGAATCCTTGTTTCGGAGTTTACGTTAGACCGTCAGTTCCAGCTGTTGTTCATTAACACTCGTAGTTACTTAGCCATGTCAGAGACAGATTAAACAACTACGAAAGAATTAAACACAACACAATGTATATAAAATGCTACTAAACAATAAACGACTATTTTAAAGAAAACTATATATATTAAAGCATGACCTTACTTTACCATTATGAAAATGTACAATTGAATAAAATATAAATAATGTTTAAATTGTAGATTCTTCATAATTAATTAATTTCTAAAATTTTGTACACCATTTCACTACATATTTTAGTTTATAACTTCAGAGTTCGCTATGCATGCGTTAATGCTTTTCGAAGATTTATTTATAAAATAAGAAGACTGCGCTGGTCACGTCAATTTCGAAATTCAAATTTTGATAAAAATGCTGTTACAATTTTTAGTACTAATAAAATCAGATACATAATTCGTTCATGCCATTTATCATACAGACACTAAAATTCGATATGTATCATACATTTGGCTGACAAAATGAATATTTATGTGCAAATATAAATACGGGCTAGCGTTATCATTCGCCAAAGCTCGTAACTTCATTAATTTGGTTGTGGTTACGGAATCATTGTACTGACATTCGTGCGAATACATGAAGTATTGAAAGTGACATAAAATCTAATATATACAGATAAATCTTTGAAAGACATTGACGCATGCTTAGTGAACTCTAAAGTTACAATATTAAATTGAAAAAGAATACGGTCGTGAGCAGGATTCGAACCTGCGCCTCCCGGATAAATACTCCAGGCTTGACTAAGCTATCTCGACCTGCTCACGACCGTATTCTTTTTCCAATTAATATTATAATTTTAAATGTAGTAGATTCTGGCAACACGTTAACGTATGCTGAGCGAACGCGATAACTTGAAGGGCAAGACCGACTAGTGTACTGCTCTAGACGGTCACGGGAATGAGTCCTTACCATGTAATGTAATAACTCTGGTCACACAAAACCTATTGACTGTACCTATACATACATGACTGCCTCGTTTGTCTAGTGGTCCCAAGCGCGACTGCTGAGCATGGGGTCTTGGGTTAGATTCCCAGGTTGAGCAAAGTGTTATTGGGTTTTTCTGTTAGGAAATTCTTAGTGGCCGCCCGGAGTTTGGAATTGTGCCCGGTAGATGACAATAAACGCGACGCAACACGAACTGTAAATATTATGAAATTTGACAATGAACGGAATACTTTAGAAACTCAAAAGTCTTAAGAAAACTTTTTAATGATCTGAATTAAAAATACAAGCATTCCTACAATGCAGTTACGCTCAGATACATCTTTTGATCTAAGATAATTTTAATTTTAATATTTCCTTGATGTTTCCATGATTATACTTTTGCGCAAGATTGTACACGACTTCTGTTAAATATACTTAAGGCCTGTGAAAATTGAGACCACTAATCGAGCCGACAGTTCATGCGAAATACTAGGACAACGGAATTTATTTTATTTAATTCGGGCAACGTTTCGTACTTACAACCGCAAAGTGCTTGAATTGGGCGGTCACTAAATTCTTGTTACAAATTTTGTCTGTCAATGTATTTTAACATAGGAAACTGGAAATACAAAATGTTTCAAAATAATATCTAAGTTGGAAGTAGGCTATGAAGCAAACTTTATCGTCTGCTAAAACTCAAAATGTACGAAACTTCCTAACAGTCCAAATACCGAGGTATTTTGAGCCTAAACTTAATTGATAAGGTTAGGAACACATCACTGAACTCTTTGAGTAGAATAACCATTTTGGCCATTGACGTTGGCGAACTGAGATGGGTGTGACAGGCCACGTGTACACGTTCACAAGTAAAGATCAGCACAGATGTGAGGATCTTACTCGTGCGTCTCAAATCTTGTGAACCATCCGCTCCAGTCGTCTTATATTAGTGAATCGTCACACTCAGATGTTCAACCGAAAATTTATACGATAAAGAAAATTTATCGCATTTAAGCATAAGTCATTTTCATATACACATCGACGTTTAAAATAAACAAATTGTAAAAGGTATTTTTATTTACATTACAAACTTTGGGCAAATTATATGCGTAGTCACAAAAGTTAATACACTTTACCTGAGAAGGCCTTGAATCTGTACAAAGAACATTACTCAAGAAACAAACATCTTAAGTTTACGTTAAGCAATAAAGTCACCCATTGTCCTACTCCACAAAGAAATAATGAATTCGTAGTGCAAAAGTAAAAAAATAATATTTAAATGTACCAGCTTAGAAAAGACGCAATGAAAAATTACCCATATATCAAAAAGCGAGGTTAACATGAGCTTTTAAAACGGCTTCTCTCGCGAAAATGTGAAATATTACAGTCGACACTAAAAAGCTTCACGGGCCACGTTTTTAGGCACAAAGTTTCACTAAATTTACCCAACGGATGAATATTCATGTTTCTGTATCATTGAAATAAACCAGATAACGTCCGGACGGATCCGCGTGTGTATAGTATAATTTTAAACATTTTCATAAACGACTGAAATGGAAATGTTGCTCGAAATAAATTTTAAGGTTGCCAAATGTTTATCATTACACAACATTTTAAATCGACCTACCCTGAAACCTGAAGTGTCAGTGCTAAAACTTTATACCCCCTTAGTTATAATACGTATTTTATACCATTAAGATATGAAGTACTACAAAAAAAGCCTTGTTAAAGATAAATCTACATACATTCTTTTCTTATCAATAAACCTTATCAAATCATCCTCCCATCCATCAATTCCATCGGAAGTCCTAAAATAACGTTTCCCACTGAATCTTTTTTTTCTGAATCCTACTCAGTTAGTGCCGAATTATTGGACATCTGCCCTCACTATCGACATAAAATGTTAGTACCGGCCATTTTTATAGCCTTAGCGTATTTCAACCCGAGGCTTGACCCTCCACATTTGGCACATAATTCGATTAAAAGAAATCTCGTTATATTTTTAGACTCTTTATTGCTTTGTACCTACTGGAAATTATGAAACGAGTGAGGGCACGTTTGCACTGTGATAATAGATAGTCTTGTGTAGCTTGTATTACTTATTGTTTCGTACATTTAAATGGAGTACATATTATTATAGCTCGACTTGATTTAGTCTTATCTACGATCAAATTCATCAATTATTAGCAACAACATTGTATACGTCTTTCCTCGTGAACAGTTTTCTTTTTCCTTATTGTGTGGTCATGAAATGTTAAATAAATCATTTAAAGTTATTATATTAAATGGTCGACCTGGCTTAGTGGTCAGAGCGCCTGGAGTATTTATCCGGGAGGTGCAAGTTCGAATCCTGTTCGCGACCGTATTCTTTTTCCATTTAATATAATAACTTTAGACTTCGCTAAGCATGCGTTAATGCTTTTCTAAGATTTATCTTGAAATCATTTTACTATGCTTTTAATGTTAAGTTACTTTAAGTCTTATTTTTTTAAATTATTTCATTTGTATTTAAGAATATAAGATCTTGATCTGCGAGACAACATTCATGCAGCGATTAAAAAAAGTCGCAGCATAGTAGAAAACGCAGCTTAAGTCAGATGTTAATTTCGAGTTTAATATAGATAAGGGTATGTATAGGACTTGACATTAAGATCCAACATAGATAGAGTCTATGTCATTTTTGTTTATCATAGCTATCACATCGGACTATACAATGACTATACAAATGGCTTTTGCGAGTCTAATAATAATAAGCGAGAAACAGTCGTGATGGAACAATTAAGTGTGTAAGCCACCCGTAAGATGAATGTTGTTTTTGTAATGTTATGTTAAAGAGTGGTCTTCAGCCTCGCTCTCTACGAGTATATTCATGTATTGTTTTCAATATTGGCTAGGATACATGTCCGCGCCAGGGGCTATATCATGCTACTATATTATTAATGTTAGATATCTGATTGGAATTGGATATAAGATTTCTCCGAAATTTGTCGCAAAGTTCTTTTAAATATTCCAGTTCTATTTGACTCACATTTTCTTAAAAGTCATCTGTATTCTTAAAATTATATGACGCTACCGAATACGAAAAAATTATTAGCTTAGGATATAAAATAGTTTTACGCAAAAACAACCGCTTTCTCGTGATATTTTTTTGCCTTTGTCTTTGTTCATAATTAATGTCTACCTGGGTGTCAACATCTGTCGTAAGTAGGTACAACTTAAAGGGTTTGGTTCGTTCAAATAAAGGTCGGAGTTTTTAGCGACATGCCCTTAAACTAGGGTTTAATTTCTCCTGACTAAGTTTTGATAAGACCTTTTAATAATCTAATAGGAAGTATTTTAGATGTAATTTAACAGGTGCTCTTAGATCTCCGGTTATATTTTAAGCAATGACCGCAAAACATGGAACGTGATTACGGTCTTCGGCCGAAATCGGTAAAATACATCATCATTAGCTTTAAACTTCCTATTAGATTGCTAAGAGGTCTAATCAAGGGTCCAATAAGGTAAGCACCAAGCCACATCACATGTACGAAATGACAACCTCTCATCAAATAGGTGTGATTTTTCAATAAGTTTCTTTGTATTCGAGATAAATAGTACGGTCAACAATAGCGCCTTGCTGTTTCACGATATTTTCACGTGATATACACCAACAATACAGCTCTAGCCTAACCCTTAACAGAACTCTAGCGTGAAGCTTATCTTTATGAAACAATAAACTATAATACGGAAGCCTTCCAAATATTTCAAATTATTACAAACTCACCTACACTTTACCAAGAAAGCGAAGTTTTGTTAAGGTTGCAATATAATCGTGTCTCCTTAAAAGTCCCGACATTCTCAAACTGATCTGTTTGATGCTCGGGCAGAGCCTTTGATAAGAAATAACCGAAATATTTTTACGGGAAATCCTCTTTTCCCATAAAAGCCGGTTCACCTTATGGTTTGGGATAAGCCAAAGGATTAGACGAGTAGCTTATTGGTTTGAGTAATATTTAGATATTTTATTACGAAATCTAAATAGGGTAAATAAAATAAATGTGTTCATATATTTAACTGTATTCAAAATGTAGGAGATTCGCAATTCGTCTGCATGTTTTTTTTTTTGTATGTTTGTAACGCTTTTATTCCGCCAATTATGAATTGATTTTTTTGTTTGGTAGCTCATGCTTCAGAGAGGGTCCCAAATTTATTGAAATTTAGTGCATTAAATTTACACACATGGAATATATACACAGGTGACGTTTTGGTTTGTGGTTACCTTCTGCAAAAGTTTTGATTTTAGTTAAAGTTTGTACATGTAGGTATAGTTCTTAAGACGGATTATGTTTTTTTTTTTTCTATATATGAACTTTATCTTGTTCAATATTAAAATTATTGTCTAGTCTTCTGGGCACATTACCGGATGACAGCGATGCGGAGGAGTACTTCGACGCCGAAATCACATTTTACCTTTTTTTTTTCTTTTAGTTGTAGTGTAGTCAATTTAATGTAGGTTTTATTTTTGTAAATATTTTTAATTAATATGTACATATAGCAGAATATAATATATGTTCAAGATAAATCTTTGAAAAGCATTTACGCATGCTTAGCTATAATAACTTTAGAATATATGTAATATCTTAGGTTTTCGCGATCACTACACATTGAATTACCATCGTTTTGAAATAAAATCTTGATCGAAAGCCAGAATATAAGATTAATAGGTACCTACTAATCTTATATTAAATAAATATAAATTTCTAAAAAGTCTATGAAGGTAAGTTTTTTATACTCGTACTCATAATATATACGTTACCAAACCCACCCAAGATTGAAACACGAGAATCTCGTTATTTGTTTCTCAGCTTTAAGTGCGTACAAAATGAAAGAAATAGTTTCCAAGGTTGCATACTCCACTTTTATGTTCTATTTTTCCTTTGAACGATTCTTGAAACGACATTATGTTGATTTATTGTAGAATAAATCATCATCAATGATTATAATAAAGACCAGTGTCTACAAGAAACCCTTTCAAGTAGCGGTGAATATTATTTGATCCCTCTTTGAAACCTCATAGTTAAGAAAAACACCGCAGTGTAGAAATAAAAATATTTTTTTATTCATGAAATAGGCCTTATAATTTTTTTTTACTTTTATATTAGTTTAACTTTTTTTTACTAGGTATTTCCTATTTATTGGCTCTATCTTTGAGAAGAAAGGCTGAAAAAAACTGAGAGGTCAAGGCCTGGTTTAAAGTCCAGACCTCTTCCTATAAGGGCAGGAAGTGTCTTTTCGAAGAAAGAGCTAAGGCATTTTAACAATTTCAAATTTAACCATCCTTACTGACAGCAGGCATTCGTGTCACAGTGCTTGTTATCGAACTCCTCCGAAACGGCTTGACCGATTTTTAGGATGTTTGTGTATATTTGGTAGGTCTGAGGATATTTTTTTTTATTTTTTGAAATGGCCTCTTGCAGAAACCCAGAGGGGTTTTGTCTGCGTAACCGGACAATATCTAAGGCGAGGCAGTTTGATGCCTCCAGCCAGAGCATATTTTTATAAACTACAAACTAAGCAACAGCGCTAAGGGCGTCCCCTGCGGGACACGAACCTCGGCTTAGGGTGTTGCTGGGGGGACAACTAGGGACTAGCTGGGTCATATCAGTTTCCTTATTATTAAGGGACGAATTTAAAGCTACTAGCTCGGCGCGGGCCGGCTCGAGCAAGGGTCGGGGTGGACATGATGAGACATTTCGCGACGGACGCGGACCTCGCCGGTGAGGTCTATAACGAGGCAGTCGAGCGCGTCGGAGTGTGCTTGTGTGTCTGTTAGACTCTTGAGCTACAGTGATCCTATCATCGGGAGGTCTGAGGATAGGTCGTACGCTATTTTTTATACCCCTAGGTGATAAGGCCCTATCCAGAAAATGTATATAGCAGAACAACGTTTACGAGGCACAGCTAGTATAAGTATATTTATGTTCGTAACCTAGTTTTAACGTAGGTTTTAATCTAAACCTGGACCAAAATATACCTAATCCAAATTCATCCAATGTAATATCCGCTTTAAAATTCAGTAGCACTAAACAAATGGCCGATTCGCAACATTCATGCTAATACTTGCAGCATTAACGGCTTCATAAATTCTTCGTTGTGCAAATAAAAGTCAGAACAAATTAATTTACCGCGGTAAACCTCGTTATCGTTGCTATTATCACAATTACCATAATAAGCTTCAATTAACTTCGGGTTAAGTAAACACGTTTCGTTGTTAGTGAATTTTTTACGTCGGGAAACGCCTATAGGCATTATTTTTCGGTTAGCCTTTTAATTTTGAGGCTACTGTATTGTTTCATTTAGTTCAATATAGCATAACTAGTATCACAGCTGTATTTCTCGAAGGGTTAGGCAGAGGTATACACAGTTGTACACCCATATTTCACCAATGATGCGTTAAGTCCGAGCAAGTGGCGAGCCTATTGCTATCTACCGGGCAAAATTCCAAACACCGGGCTAATATTGCGAATTTTATAACAATAACACTTTGCTTAACCCGGGAATCGAACTCAGGAACTCATTCTCAGCAGTCGTGCTTGGGACCACCAGACCAGTGTGGCAGTCAGTTAATTATAGTTCTGACTTTTAATAAAAGTTCGTTATCTTGCAATTTTTTTCGAATATTCTTATGTATTTAATACCAAGTGGCTTCAAAAAGAACCTCGCATTTTGAGCACAAGCAACCACCAAATTCTAAATAAATTACTACAACTTACTAACGGTGAAAGAGATCTAAAAATCTTGAGTAAACCTGTTGGTGATTGGTGGCCTGAAAATCCTCAATCAACCCATACTTAATAAGTATGTGAAAATGTCCATTAGCGTGAAAATTACTGACAAATATTATTCATAGAGAAATTATATAGAGGCGTTTGGGTCAAACCCGGTTTCATAGGTTTTCTCTTATCATGTGACAAATACATTTTGTGGTCAGATTCAAATCCCTATGCGCTGACATTACAAACTTTGTTTTGGGCAATCTTGCTTACTCCATATTAAACCTTTATATCAATTTTATCAATAATTAATCATAATTAATGTTTTTTTTATACATGTGAAGGCCATGTAATGCCTATATTAATTACAATTTTTCAAGGAAACATTGAATAATAATAGACACGCCCCAGGTTTGAACCCGCGACCCTTAACAGTGTGATGACACTGAATGTAATACTTTTGTTTGTAAATGTTTGTCTTTGGTTTGTGGTGAGAACTAAACATTTTTTTTTATTAATGTCAAGGGTCGCGGGTTCAAACCCCGTTCGTGTCTATTATTTTTCAATGTTTCCTTGAAAAATAGTCATTAAAAATAATGAAATTTCATAGTCTAACTCTCTCTATCGTCCACTTTACTGACATAATGGTCCTAAATACATAATAAAGGTGTTTTCGTTCCTAATTATCTATAGTTTAAAACATACTTTTGTTGATATAAGTCGCAGCCGAGTCAAGCGTGCGATTTGTGTTTCCTGATCGGCTGTATGCACCGCACTGACCCGAGCAGTACTTAAGTAGCATTTTTTATGCGTCGTGTGATAGATTGGTATGGATCGTGTTATACGTTGGTATTTGATCGTTAGTTTTGTGTTTTAGTTTATTTTATTTTCTCTCTTAGCGTAGCTAACTGTGAGCATGACAACCAATATATATTATGTAAGTTTATATGACACTATAGTATCTATATTGTACACGGATTCTTCTTAGATATATATTTATATTTATTAAATTAAATTTCAAATCAAATAAAAAAAAAATTGTATCCGTGATTTCTACTCATTAATTAAGGTCCAGTTGAAAATCAGCGTCAGACACTAGTGGTCTGGCATTTTGCTGAACTGGACCTTTTTGGCGCAGCTGTGAGGCACACAACGCCCCTAGTTACCTTACTTTTTTTGTAAATTTGTATTTTTTTTTTCTATTGTGTCCTTACTAACTGTGTCAAATAAATGTTTCTTTCTTTCTTTCTTTCTTTTCTTTCCTATAAAATTGATGAATCCGTCTTATGGTGAATTTAGGTAATAAAAACTTTCCCTCATAGTCAAAGGTTATTATAATACAGGAGTAAATGTTAGAATAAAGTTAATGTTAGTGTAAAGTTAAATAACACGAACTATAAATAATGACATAGAGTCTCGAATCCTGCTCAGTTCGTAATTTTCTTTCCACAAATAAAATAATAGGTTCGAGTTCGCCACGCATGCGTTAATGAGTTTGAAAGATTTATTTATAAGAAATTAATGCAATTACATAGAAAATTTTCCTCAATAAGATGCAAACCAAAACTAGCCATTTATCATTTAACAGTCATCGACATTATGAAGTATCACAGTACCTATTTATTTTTTATGGTGTAGATAGCAAACGAGCAGACGGATTGCCTGATGGTAAGCGATTACCGCCGCCCATGGACACCCGCAACCCCAGAGGAGTCGCAAGCGCGTTGCCGGCCATTTAAAAGGTTTCGCAAGCGTTGTTTCACGCCGGTTTTCTGTATACCTTTACTTCTACAAGCATAGCGTGACTTTTTAATTTTTCGGTCACAATCTTTAATGACCTGTCGTGACCTTACGTCACGTCTGAGGAAGTGACCAGCAACTTACTAAAGTGAGAACAGTGTACACACACACACACAAGTAAAGTGCCTATGTGGTTGTCCTCAATGTGAAAGATGTGTTTTAAAAAGAGTAAATAAAAAATAAGAATTGCCTAGATTCCAACAAAAAATTAAAAATCATTTCTTCAGAATGCTTTATTTATTCATGTGCAAATTTCTAATAAGATTAATAAATACAGATAAATCTTTGAAAAGCATTAACGCATGCTTAGCGAACTCTGAAGCTATAAGAATCAATAATATTTGTTTCTTGAATAATTCCACTGTAAAGTTATTATATTAAATGGAAAAAGAATACGGTCGCGAGCAGGATTCGAACCTGCGCCTGTAAATGTAAAGGGACCGAAGACATAGCAATGACGTCGCCAAAAGACGTGTTAAAAAATGGATGAAAAATTCGCGATGAGCAGAGGTCGAGATAGCTTAGTGGTCAGAGCGCCTGGAGTATTTATCCGGGAGGCGCAGGTTCGAATCCTGCTCGCGACCGTATTCTTTTTTCATTTAATATAATAACTTTAGAGTTCGCTAAGCACGCCTTAATGCTTTTCAAAGATTAATCTTTAATTATTTCACTGTAGTTCAATAATTGTGACATAACGTTATCGGTTGGTATATGTCCCACTATTACAGAAAAGGCACATGCATTGATCACCACGCCAGCTCACTACGACTTGGCGATTACAGACCATAGGCCTACAGGCCCAGGTTTCCTTACGATATCTTCTGATATCGACATAATAATATTGTCAAAGTCAAAGCATTTATTTCAATTAGACCATTTACAGGCACTTTTGAATTGTCAAAGAAACTAGTTGCCACGTTGCAAAGTGTCCTCCTGTGTAAAAGAACGGGCAAGAAACACCACGGTTACTCTTTTTCATCAAACAATTACTTGAAATAGTATTTCAAGTAATCTCTGTATTTAATTTTCTCGTTAACAATTTAACCTATTTTATTAAAAAGTTAAAGCAGTCTAGCTTAAAATCTGCTTAACGAATTCAAAGTACTAAAGCAATTTACTGTGCAAATCATTCCTGCATAAGATTAAACCCGATTTTAACCTTTCCCAAAGCAAAAAGTAATTTTGGCGCCTAACTTAATAAAAATAAGTATACCTTCACTTTCAGAGCTGTTCGCCCCAGATTTGTAATTTAAAACAATCTCGGTTTGTGAATTATTCATAACACATTCATTTTACTTAATGTGCTCTTTCATTCGTAAAAATTAAGACTTCCTAAAGCATGGAATCCTTTGTATAAAGATGAAAGGATAATTTTATATAAATCAAATTTAAGCAACGTTTGGTAATCCTTTGCTAAGCCATTCTAAGGAATTTAATTTGAAATAAGGAATATCCACTTTTGCAAACGTATAATCTCAAGATTATGTATTATGCAACTATAGAAATTAATTGCCAACCAAAGAGTTACCACCTCTTTATCCTATTACTACAAGGTAAGGTGGGCAAAATACTCTTACGTAGCGAAGTATGAACACAAGATGAACCGGCAAATCTCATGCAGAACAACGTAGTAAAAAAACACTGGAATTGTAGCAGCATTTCATTGCTACGTCGTAGCATCGTAGCCGTATAGCAACGTAGTGACATCACTAGGTCAATTCATAGGAGTATCATGTTTTTGCAAAGCCAAACAACAGAATATGTTTTTTTTTTTGTCATTCTTGTTTTCATATTATACTCTAAAATATTCTTGAATAAATATATAGCTAAGCTGCTTATCTTTTCACGTGACTTGTTATAATCTCCCGTCCGAATTTGGGTTAGTATCGTTATTATAATAAGCCAGATAGGGACCGTATATGTAATGTACACTATTTTCGCATCACCTAAAGCCTTCTTTCGCCTGAATATTTTAAGCTTAATCTTTTTAAACATTAACAGTCACCACAGACACAAAAATTTAAGGTGATTTATGTATACACGCATAATACATTTATATATGTTCACATAATTTGCAAATAATTATGAATTTCGATAAATCGGGTTGGTTTTATTCACTACTTACTGCTCTCTTGCTTACGAGGTGGCAGTATTATATTATTATTTTCTTGGTGTTATTTTGACTGTCTCGTTGGTCTAGTGGTCCCAAGCGCGATTGCTGGGCATGAGGTTTTGGGTTCGATCCCCAGGTCGAGCAAAGTGCTATTGGATTTTTCTGTTAAGAAATTCTCAGTAGCAGCTCGGAGTTTGGAACCGTGCCCGGTAGATGGCAATAGACTCACCACCTATTCATTACATTTGACTTAATAACAGCACTGGTGAAATGTGGATAAATAATTATGTAGACCTCTGCCTACTTTATCATCATCCCTATGCCCTTATCCCAATTAAATTTTGGTCAGCGCAGCATGTCTTTTTCTTCCATACATCTCTGTCAGCCGTCATTTCGGTAGTCACTTCTTTTCTAGCCATATCATTTTTCACACAATCCATGAATCGTTTTTTATTGTTTGGGTATGGCATCTCGCCAGTCTGCCTTGGAGGTTAGCGACTGCTTAACCGGGCTTTCCGGTAGGTGGGAGGACAGCAAGGGACTGGCCGGATCGGATTTAAATCATGAATCATGTAGCCCATCTACATTTACTTTTATACTCAAATGTCTGCCTACACTTTCGGGGAATACAGGCGTCATTCTATGTATAGTATTTTGTTATTATATAACTTTGTTTACCCTTACAAATTTTCCATAAACAAAACACATTAGATAAACCCAGTTATCGTCACAAATTCTTATCTACGGCCACATTTTTCCTCACCCAATAAATCTTTGTGACATGATAGGTTTGTTACCAAGTACTCGTCGCCCGTCAGTCGGGACTTCAAAGGGATTTATTGTCCTACATTTTTGTTAAGTGATCTTCAATTAAGTATTACATTAAAGAGAAATTAGATCCGTGGAATTGGAGGCACTTCTTTTGCTATGAATTGGAATAAAGATGTAATTATTTTACTAGTTTTATAGGCTTTTATGATTCTGTTGGTGTGGTTTGTAACTAAAAATTGTTATGACTGAACTTGCACGCTATAATCTAATATATAAAAATCGCGTGTCACAGTGTTTGTTATCAAATTCCTCCGAAACGGCTTGACCGATTTTTATGAAATTTGTTGTGTATATTTGGTAGGTCTGAGAATAGGTCGTAGGCAATTTTTTATACCCTTAGGTGATAAGGGTGGCCCTATCCAGAAAATCTATATAGAACAACGTTAACAAACGTTAGTATTTAATTAAAATATAACATAACATAGCATCACGCCTATATTCCCCGAAGGGTTAGGCAAAAGTGTACATAGTTGCATACCCACATTTCATCAATGCTGTTATTAAGTATGTAATAGGTGATGAGCCTATTGCCATCCACTGAGCACAAGTTAAAACTCCAGGCTGCTACTAAGAATTTCGTAACAGAAAAACACAATAACACTTTACCCAACATGGGAATCGGATCCAGAACCTCGTACTCAGCAGTCGCGTATGGGACCACTGGACCAACGAGGCAGTATACATCAGTCACATATAAGCAAGCCTATATCCTGGATAAACAATTCGCATTACATTAAAAAACCTACTATAATAAATGTAAGGCAGAGAATAATAAAATATCATTTTCTTTTTGGTTATTTTACGACAATTTGTCTTTCACTGAGCTTCTTCTCCATAAGTCTTCTTTACACAATCCCTATCAATACCGTTTCAAATGCAATCCTAATAAACTGGACAATTAAAACTAAATTTAAATGTATTGTTCACGTGACCTGAAGGCTGGTCTATTCTTCGCACAGAGAATCAGCATTGCCATTCAACGCGGCAATGTTGCCAGCCTTTTGGGCACGTTACCAGTTGATAGTGATGCGGATGAATTTTTTGACGCGCTATCGTATATATAAATATTATTCTATTAGTTATAAGTATATTGTTTAAGCAGTTTTTTTAATTAATGTATTTCAAATTCAATAAAAAGTGTGTAGCGACATCTATCACGCTACATAGAAACTACGCGCACAACACCCTGTATCGCGCAATCAAAGTTTGACGACGAGTTCGTATAAATACCACCTCCCGACATTAACCGTTGGGCGACATTCTCGCATCAACGCTCGCCGCGCACGGACGTGTTACTCCGCGTAATTCGCTCGTGTTGTGTCAGTGATCGTTGTCGCTACGCTCTGCCGTAGCATTCTCCGTAGCTGCTCGCTAGCTACGCCACTACAATTCAAAAGTTGCCTCTTTCGAGGCGGCGGCTGATATCTGTCTTTTTCAAAGTACAGTCAAAACGTGTGTTGTGTAAATTCCCCTTCTGGGAAAATCCACAGTTTCGTGGTTCTCGGTGGAAACCTCACGGTGTCAACGAAACCGAGAGGGTGTGGACCCGATACACCCAGCTGAAGCCCCTTCAGGGTTAAGCTACAAATCGGACGGGAGCTAGAACAACCGGCCTTGGGGGATCTCCTAGTCGACTCTAGCTCTGGTTTCCCTTACAGCAACACACCTAGTGTCGGTCGGGTGTGTCTACACCCTTCGCACTAGACTGGTTCAGGGCCCCGTACGCACATTGAGACTGGCGACGGGTAAAAAGCAAGCTTAGGGCTCACCATTAGGTCACTCACCTCCCTGCCTATACCCGGCGGGGAGGGTTACGCATCCCCGGGCTATCCTCCCGGGGAGTTAGGCCTGTTAGGCGAAAATTAGAGTTATAGTGATATAGTTAAATTAATCTCTTTTTTAATATGGACGCGCTTCTCGCGTTCGTTAAAATCATAGTCAGGGACCCCGACATTCAACGTCGGTACGGTACCCAAATAGCCGACCTGCAGCATGTCAACCCCGCAATAATTTGCGCAGATAGCCCTCTCTCTCCGCCGCCCGCTAAAATAGGTATACCATGCCTCGCATCCTTGCCCATCATCGACCCTCTCGTAGAGGCTCCCTCTACTTCGGCCATCGCGCCTCCTACGACCGCCGTCACTGTCTCGGAAGACATGGACGTGTGCGTCAACCCCTCTCCCTGTCTCTCGGATGCCACTGCCTCCGACTCCGAGACTAGCTCGTCCTCTCCCTCCTCCTCCTCCTCCGAAGACGACTACATCCAGGTCGGCAAAGGAGGCAAGAGGAAGAAGGGGAAAACTTCCGCCCCGGCCAGCAAGGCCAAAAAACCTGTAGCGCCCCCCGCCCCCTCCCCCGCCCCCGCGACTACCGCCACCCCCGCCCCCCCCTCCCCCGCGACTATCGCACCCCTCTCCCCCGCCCCCTCTCAGACCAACCCCCCCCTCAGCCCCTCCGGCGCCACTTCGAGCTCTAAGAAGCTTAAATCCCCTCCCCCGCTCTACATTCATGACAAGTCCAAATGGACTGCCATCTCAAAGATGTGTGTTGATCGCAGGATCAACTACACCAGTGCCTGTGCTACTCAGCAAGGCATTAAAGTCAAAGTCCCCTCCACAACCGATTATAGGGAACTCACCAAGGCCCTTAAGGCCAGGGACGTGTCGTTTCACACGTACTCTCTCCCCGAGGAGAAATCTACCAGGGTCGTCATAAGACGCATCCCGAAAGAAATCCCAACAGAGGACATCCTCAGCGACCTTCAGTCGCAGAGAGTCCCAGTATCCCAGGTGCACCGGATGCACCGACCCAGAGGTGGGGCCGCCTACGACATGGTGCTAGTCGTATGCGATCCTACCGAAGGACACCACCCTATCTTCCAGGTCAAAGCGATCTGTAGCCTTTCCGGCATCATTATAGAGAAGCCTTATAAAACAGGCGTAATAGGGCAATGTCACCGTTGCCAATTATACGGTCACGCTCAGACCAACTGTTTCGCCACACCTAGATGCGTCAAGTGTCTAGGTGACCACGGCACCGTAGACTGTCCCCGACCCAAAGATCGCGCACTCTGCACCGACCCTCCCAGTTGTGTGCTCTGCGGCGAAGCCGGTCACCCCGCAAACTATCGCGGCTGCCCTAAGGCACCGAAATCAACCTCGCCCAAGCTCGTGAAGCGGGCCAACGCCCGTCAACAAAGGGAAAGCCCTTCGGTGGCGATCCCCTCTTCTCAACTCCCCGCCCGCCTCAGCCCTCAGAGACCCAGTCCGTGGGCTCCCCTCAACAACCTCCAGCAACAACGAGCTTTCCCAGCTCTCAAAACCACCTCTACGCCCACGATCGCAGCCCTAATGGCCTCGCCCATAGCTGCGCCCCCCTCTCTATCGCCTCCGACTAACGCGTCCGTACCGGCTAACGCCGCCGCCTCTCTACCGGTCGTAAACGACGACCTCGCGTTTGACCCCGCGGTCGTCATTCTCAGCACATTCAGCGTATTCTCTTCGGATAACGCTCACGCTATGGCCAGGGACATCATCGCCTGCAAAGGCGACCCTATGAAGCTACTCATGGTGTACAACACCTTTCCCAAGATTACGCAAGCCCTGCGCAATCTAGCTCACAATAAATAAAATATAAAATCTTTAATGGATAATAGGAACCTATGTAGAACCAAACCGCGCTCCCTAAAAATAGGTTTCTTCAACGCTAACGGCATCACCAAACAACGCGACGAAATAACCACGTTCCTCCGCGACCACCAATTAGACGTTCTCCTCGTACAGGAAACGTTCTTAAAACCTCACCGTCGGGACCCGAATATCGCCAACTACCGTATAGTTAGGAACGATAGAACTAGATGTCACATGGGCGGCACCCTTATTTATTACCGCAAAACGCTCCACTGCATCCCGTTAGACCCACCTCCTCTCTCACTTTTCGAGGTATCGATCTGTCGGCTAGCCATGACCGGTCACCAACCCATCACTATCGTCTCTTCCTACATCCCTCCCGCCGCCACCGATGTGGGGGAAAAACGCGAAATCCTATCCCACGACCTTACTGCCCTCCTCGGCTTGAGTGACTCCGTTATCATAGCGGGCGATCTCAATGCCAAACATCCCGCTTGGAACAGTAATACGACGACCGCGAGAGGCAGGCAACTGTTCGGCCTGTGTGCCACTCTCAACTTCGACATTATTGCTCCGATGCATCCCACCCACTATCCGCACAACACCGCGCACCTTCCCGATATTCTCGATGTGGCGCTTCTAAAGAACGTAAACCTTTGTTTACAGTCTATAGAGACGCTACACGAGCTCAACTCCGACCATCGTCCCGTGATCATGGCACTGGCACCTCGCTCGGGGCCCTCTGATCCCTCCCGACCCCCTCCCACCCAAACGATCACGGACTGGAAGAAAGTAAGCGAAAGCCTACAATCGACCAGCTCCCCGCGCTTAGACTCTATTCCCGACGTCATCGCCTCGGTCACTGACACTACGAATGCGATCGATTCGTTCACCGGTCACGTACAATCCGTTTTGAACAGTTGTTCACGGGAAGTTCCATTGATGGACAACCATCACTGGAAACTACCGGCGGACGTACGCGAATTGGTAACGGAAAAGAACGCATCCGTACGTGCCTACAGCGCGTTTCCCTGTGACGCGAACAAAGCTCACATGCGCTATTTGCAGCGTGCTGTAAAGAAACGCATCGATGAGCAGCGTAACGCGCACTGGGATAAGACGCTGAGCGACTTAGAGCCCACTCACCAAGCATTCTGGCAGCTTCAAAGGAGACTCCAATCCGATGGAGTGGCCACCATGCCCCCTCTCATCCGCCCCGATAAGAGCATAGCCTTCGACGACATCGAAAAGGCCGAGTGCCTGGCCGACAGTCTAGAAGCGCAATGCACTCCTAGCACCCAACCGGTCGACCGAGCGCACCTCCTCAAGGTAGACGCAGAAGTAGAACGCAGAGCCTCACTCCCGCCGTTCGAAGACCCCGACGACCCCCTGCCCCCCGTCACTCCCGACGAGGTGCAAGAGGTCATTAAAAATCTCAAACCCCGCAAAGCCCCCGGCATAGACGGCATCACTAACAAAGTAATGAAACTTCTCCCCGCCCCTTTCATTATACTCATGACCGCCATCTTCAATGGCGCCATGAGTCACAACGTCTTCCCTCAATCGTGGAAAGAAGCCACCGTCATAGGTATCCCTAAGCCGGGAAAACCCGCGAACGAACCCACCAGCTACCGACCGATCAGCCTCCTCAACGTACTCTGTAAAATCTACGAGAAGCTTATTTATAAGCGACTCAAGGACTTTGCCGATGCGAAGAGCCTCATCCCCAACGAACAGTTCGGTTTTCGTACCCAACACTCGTGCGTACAACAGGTCCACCGCATCGTCGAGCACATAAGCGCCGGTTTTCAGCGCGGCACGATGACAGGCGCGCTCTTTTTCGACATAGCGAAGGCTTTCGACAAAGTCTGGCACAACGGCTTATTATACAAGCTGTACCAACTCGGCGTGCCCGACCGTCTCGTGCTCATCCTACGGGACTTTCTCTCGAATCGCACTTTCCGCTATCGCATAGAGGGCGCACTATCCGCCCCCCACTCTATCCGCGCCGGTGTCCCCCAGGGCTCCGTGCTCTCGCCCCTCCTGTTCACGCTCTTCACTAGCGACATCCCCAAAAATAGACAGGCAAAGTTAGCTCTCTTCGCAGACGACACTGCCATTTTCTACTCCGGTATCGTGCGCGACCGCATAGCTAGCACTCTCCAAACTTCCGCCAACGTACTAGGCGCTTGGTTCAGGAAGTGGAGAATAGAAGTCAACCCCGATAAGAGTCAAGCCGTACTCTTCGCGAAAAAGCGTAGGATCAGACCCCCCGACCCCAAACCGATAACCATGTTCGGCAAGCCGATCCCTTGGGAGAAGCAAGCCAAGTACTTAGGAGTCATCCTCGATAGACACTTGACCTTCGGTGAGCACATAAGGACGGTGCGCTCGCGCGCCGCCTTCGCTCTGGGTAGGCTTCATTTCATCATGAACGCACGCAGCAGATTGTCCCTTAAGTGCAAACTGCGCATTTACACCACGTGCATACGCCCCATCATGACCTACGCCTGCGTAGTGTTCCCACACGCGAAATCGTACCGCCTCCATAAGATGCAGACCCTCCAAAACCGTGCCTTACGTAAGGTCACGGGAGCCCCCCTCTACGTTAGAAACGAAAACCTCCATCTCGACCTCAAGATTCCCACTATCCAACAGTTTATAAAACGCATTTGCAAGCGTTATTTCGAGTCTGCTGAAAAGCACCCCAACCCTCTCATCGCGGCTGCCGCCCGATACACCCCCTCCCAGATAAGTAGAATTCGCCGTCCTAGGCATTCACTATTGTACCCAGATGACGCTATAACCCTGCTCCAAGAGAGCCGTAGGGCCACCAGCACAGTACACAGACACAGACCGCCGTCATTTAGGCCTCGCCGCCGAGGCCCGTCGCGACGTCCCCGTAATGCACCTAATGCATCACCTCCCCGACCCTTGCTCGTGCCAGCCCGCGTAGCCGCTGAGCCTGTAGCTTTAAATTCCCATTATAATAATAATTCTTGTTCGATCCAGCCAGTCCCTTGCTGTCCTCCCTCAAGCGACGCCTTAAGCCGAGGCTCGTACCCCGCAGGGGGTGCCCTTAGCGTGGTCGCTTTAGATTTAGTTTAATTCGTAAGCCCCTGGCTGGAGGCCTTAATAATAGTTTATTATTAGGGCATCCACAGGAAAGCCCGGTTAAGCAGCCGACAACCTCCTAGGTTGACCTGCGAGATGCCACTACCAAAAAAAAAAAAAAAAAAAAAAAATTAACCGTTGGGCCGTGGCCCGCCAGGCAATATCACCCGCCGGGTTGGAGGATCCTTCTTTTTCAATGGAGGAACACCACACCTCGTTCCTCCATAAGTATACAATATAAAAAATAAAAAATACATATATTATTAAAATGTTATGTTTATGCTAACCTTCTTTTTTATTCTTCCTCAACCAGTAGAATGTGTACATTGTTAATATAATTATGAAAGTTTATTAAGCTCTAGCAACACAGAATCCGTATCGTGGAATATTACACTTTGACTAATTAGCTCTGAACCCTTGTAGTGTCTTGTATAACAATAAATTAACTGAAACAGTACCTACAGGAAATGTTTCCAACGTAATACTACTGAGTACAAATTATCACAATAATTCAGTAGCACTAAAAGCTGAGAGTTCTCAAGTGTATTACTCGAAATGAACCGTGAAATGTTCTAAATATAGTTCTTGGTTCCCAACAAATGTACAATACGATTTGAAGATGAACTAGATAAATATATACAACCAAAAGGCTTGTGCGGTACTTTGAAAGACGTGGTATCGCTGGTAATCTAATTTGGTGATTGGTGACGTCAGTAGAGCAAGTCATCTTACACTGCTCAACTCTATCAATTTAGAAATATTAAACTAATAATATCAACTATTTATTAATTAGATATTCCGTGCTTTTCATCATGCGATATTTAGATAGATGTCTTGGGTTCGATTCCCGGGTCAGGCAAAGTGTTATTGGATTTTTCTATTAGGAAATTCTCGATAATAGCCCGGAGTTTGGAATTGGGCCCGGTAGATGGCAATAAGCTCACCGCCTTTAACATGGGTATTAATAACAGCATGGGTGGAATGTGGGTGTACAACTATGTACACGTCTGCCTACCACTTTGGGGAATACAGGCGTGATGCTATGATGCTATGTTCATAAAGCCTTGGATTGTAACCGACGTCGATCGATAGGGCAAAAGTTGTACAAAAAAAAACAATATCTCTAGGTACATATGGTGACTCAACCCTGTCAAAAAGTCTTACTTAAAACTCAAACGCTATCCCAATCACTAAAATTCTCTCCAATTCTAAGCTAAAATCAAAGAACAAAACAAACTTCCGAAAAGGCGAGCGTCAT
The DNA here is from genome assembly GCA_935421205.1 of Xylocampa areola. Lineage (NCBI taxonomy): Eukaryota > Metazoa > Arthropoda > Insecta > Lepidoptera > Noctuidae > Xylocampa > Xylocampa areola. The sequence continues at coordinate 12,291,601 of OW285214.1, read as the reverse complement.
ACAGTTTCTCGAAGTATTTCCAATATCTGCTAGACTGCCACGTAACTCAGTAGTGGTGTACTTTTATTTGAAAACTTTACCTCCCATTGTTAGTAAGGAAATATTCTGTAATATTTTTGCTAGTCACGCTGCTGTTAAACGGCGCTTTAAAATATTGCGCAAGTTGGTAACAGTTATATTTCCGCTGGTATATTATATAAAAGAAAATATACTTTTAAATTATCGTTTCTTTTGTACAAAAAGAGAATGCCTCTGTTTATTCTTATAAGAAAATCATCAGAATATACTGAAAATGTGATGGCAATTAGTTTCTTAAAATATCAGCTCATATTATCTTAAAACCTTTAAAATAAAATATGAATCTACCTTATTGGTCTAATGATCGGAAACACGGCTGCGAAGTACTGCGAGTAGCAGACCGTACAACACGATATTGGACTACTTTACAAAAAAAAAGACCGGAGAAATTGTGTCTGTTTAAAGATAATTCTGAACACAGAAACATTCGCAGCGGGTCATAAAATCTAGGTCTTATTGTCATTCGAAACATTCATGTTATATGATAAATGCCTAAGTTACTAATAACTACCGCCAAAGTCAATTTCGTACATAAAGGCTGATCAATCACCCGATCATGGACTCGCCCTCCTGTTTAATAATGCATAGAGTGTTAATGTACGTCGCTTGTAGGTCCTTCAAGAAATTGGGCCATTTTTAATTTTGATGACGAAGTATTTGACCTGATTTCTGAGCAATAGGTGAGGGACTCGTGGTTACATGGCTTCCATACATATCTGCATATCTGAGGTGATACGCTGAACTTTCTGTAAGTTGTAGGTCCTCAAAAACATAATTTATGATAGAAATTAGGTTTGGGGGCTGAGTTGCCCGCGTCCGTAGGAGTGCACCCTTAGAATGGAATCCCTACACGTGGCCCCTGGGTAGTGCAAAACAGGCAACACAACTCGACTGGTGGGAGGCTTCTGCCGCGGCTGGTTACCACCCACTGGACAAAGCCATGCCGTGAAACGACCTAGTAGTGTTTCGCGATGTAGTCCGGTGCAACCGTTGTGGGAGACTGATCTGGGCAGTTGCATCAACTCCCCAATTGTCGTTCTCCCCAAATCTATCCACTCTACCAAACGGCCAAAGGCAGATCCATTTTGGATAGAAAAAATTTAACATCATACCAGTAATTTTTTATTTAAATTAAGTTTTATCTAAGACGAAATTTTTAAAAACATTAAAGTTTCGTTTTCTATAAAATTAGAAATGTTATAGTTACCTAAAACCTATTCTTAAGAACAATAACTCACACGCAATCAAAATTAAATGCATTACACGTTAACATTGTAACCATACAGAACTGTACTAACTTCTGACCAAGTTAATCTAGCATAAATACATACTAAAACCGACTCTAGCTAGTACACAACAGCGGCTAAACGAGCTGCAAAATTAACTTAGCACTCGCAACTCCCAAAGGAGCAATCGAATATAGTCTCTAACACGATGTCGTAAAGTCGTTCAGATACCATCAATTAAATTGTGCTAACGATGATTGCACTGCAGCGTAATATGCCATTACACGGGGTTGAATAATTAAAGTGTATTTATGTTCAAACGATTACACCTCCCCTGTAATATATACGCGATTTCTGATAGTCGGTGACGATGGATTGGTACTTTATAATTGTTGGGGTATTACAAGGTAGGTTGCCGGTATTCGAGGGGGTTTACAGTTTTATGGCAATGTTTAAATAAGAATTGCATTAAAAAAATGGAGCGATATACGAGTACAAGACGTAGGTATTTCGTTTAGAGTGGTGACGGATTCTCGCATCAACGCTCGCCGCGCACGGACGTGTTACTCCGCGTAATTCGCTCGTGTTGTGTCAGTGATCGTTGTCGCTACGCTCTGCCGTAGCATTCTCCGTAGCTGCTCGCTAGCTACGCCACTACAATTCAAAAGTTGCCTCTTTCGAGGCGGCGGCTGATATCTGTCTTTTTCAAAGTACAGTCAAAACGTGTGTTGTGTAAATTCCCCTTCTGGGAAAATCCACAGTTTCGTGGTTCTCGGTGGAAACCTCACGGTGTCAACGAAACCGAGAGGGTGTGGACCCGATACACCCAGCTGAAGCCCCTTCAGGGTTAAGCTACAAATCGGACGGGAGCTAGAACAACCGGCCTTGGGGGATCTCCTAGTCGACTCTAGCTCTGGTTTCCCTTACAGCAACACACCTAGTGTCGGTCGGGTGTGTCTACACCCTTCGCACTAGACTGGTTCAGGGCCCCGTACGCACATTAAGACTGGCGACGGGTAAAAAGCAAGCTTAGGGCTCACCATTAGGTCACTCACCTCCCTGCCTATACCCGGCGGGGAGGGTTACGCATCCCCGGGCTATCCTCCCGGGGAGTTAGGCCTGTTAGGCATATATTATATTATAAAATAGGTAAATAATTTCTTTTTAATATGGACGCGCTTCTCGCGTTCGTTAAAATCATAGTCAGGGACCCCGACATTCAACGTCGGTACGGTACCCAAATAGCCGACCTGCAGCATGTCAACCCCGCAATAATTTGCGCAGATAGCCCTCTCTCTCCGCCGCCCGCTAAAATAGGTATACCATGCCTCGCATCCTTGCCCATCATCGACCCTCTCGTAGAGGCTCCCTCTACTTCGGCCATCGCGCCTCCTACGACCGCCGTCACTGTCTCGGAAGACATGGACGTGTGCGTCAACCCCTCTCCCTGTCTCTCGGACGCCACTGCCTCCGACTCCGAGACTAGCTCGTCCTCTCCCTCCTCCTCCTCCTCCGAAGACGACTACATCCAGGTCGGCAAAGGAGGCAAGAGGAAGAAGGGGAAAACTTCCGCCCCGGCCAGCAAGGCCAAAAAACCTGTAGCGCCCCCCGCCCCCTCCCCCGCCCCCGCGACTACCGCCACCCCCGCCCCCCCCTCCCCCGCGACTATCGCACCCCTCTCCCCCGCCCCCTCTCAGACCAACCCCCCCCTCAGCCCCTCCGGCGCCACTTCGAGCTCTAAGAAGCTTAAATCCCCTCCCCCGCTCTACATTCATGACAAGTCCAAATGGACTGCCATCTCAAAGATGTGTGTTGATCGCAGGATCAACTACACCAGTGCCTGTGCTACTCAGCAAGGCATTAAAGTCAAAGTCCCCTCCACAACCGATTATAGGGAACTCACCAAGGCCCTTAAGGCCAGGGACGTGTCGTTTCACACGTACTCTCTCCCCGAGGAGAAATCTACCAGGGTCGTCATAAGACGCATCCCGAAAGAAATCCCAACAGAGGACATCCTCAGCGACCTTCAGTCGCAGAGAGTCCCAGTATCCCAGGTGCACCGGATGCACCGACCCAGAGGTGGGGCCGCCTACGACATGGTGCTAGTCGTATGCGATCCTACCGAAGGACACCACCCTATCTTCCAGGTCAAAGCGATCTGTAGCCTTTCCGGCATCATTATAGAGAAGCCTTATAAAACAGGCGTAATAGGGCAATGTCACCGTTGCCAATTATACGGTCACGCTCAGACCAACTGTTTCGCCACACCTAGATGCGTCAAGTGTCTAGGTGACCACGGCACCGTAGACTGTCCCCGACCCAAAGATCGCGCACTCTGCACCGACCCTCCCAGTTGTGTGCTCTGCGGCGAAGCCGGTCACCCCGCAAACTATCGCGGCTGCCCTAAGGCACCGAAATCAACCTCGCCCAAGCTCGTGAAGCGGGCCAACGCCCGTCAACAAAGGGAAAGCCCTTCGGTGGCGATCCCCTCTTCTCAACTCCCCGCCCGCCTCAGCCCTCAGAGACCCAGTCCGTGGGCTCCCCTCAACAACCTCCAGCAACAACGAGCTTTCCCAGCTCTCAAAACCACCTCTACGCCCACGATCGCAGCCCTAATGGCCTCGCCCATAGCTGCGCCCCCCTCTCTATCGCCTCCGACTAACGCTTCCGTACCGGCTAACGCCGCCGCCTCTCTACCGGTCGTAAACGACGACCTCGCGTTTGACCCCGCGGTCGTCATTCTCAGCACATTCAGCGTATTCTCTTCGGATAACGCTCACGCTATGGCCAGGGACATCATCGCCTGCAAAGGCGACCCTATGAAGCTACTCATGGTGTACAACACCTTTCCCAAGATTACGCAAGCCCTGCGCAATCTAGCTCACAACAAATAAAATATAAAATCTTTAATGGATAATAGGAACCTATGTAGAACCAAACCGCGCTCCCTAAAAATAGGTTTCTTCAACGCTAACGGCATCACCAAACAACGCGACGAAATAACCACGTTCCTCCGCGACCACCAATTAGACGTTCTCCTCGTACAGGAAACGTTCTTAAAACCTCACCGTCGGGACCCGAATATCGCCAACTACCGTATAGTTAGGAACGATAGAACTAGATGTCACATGGGCGGCACCCTTATTTATTACCGCAAAACGCTCCACTGCATCCCGTTAGACCCACCTCCTCTCTCACTTTTCGAGGTATCGATCTGTCGGCTAGCCATGACCGGTCACCAACCCATCACTATCGTCTCTTCCTACATCCCTCCCGCCGCCACCGATGTGGGGGAAAAACGCGAAATCCTATCCCACGACCTTACTGCCCTCCTCGGCTTGAGTGACTCCGTTATCATAGCGGGCGATCTCAATGCCAAACATCCCGCTTGGAACAGTAATACGACGACCGCGAGAGGCAGGCAACTGTTCGGCCTGTGTGCCACTCTCAACTTCGACATTATTGCTCCGATGCATCCCACCCACTATCCGCACAACACCGCGCACCTTCCCGATATTCTCGATGTGGCGCTTCTAAAGAACGTAAACCTTCGTTTACAGTCTATAGAGACGCTACACGAGGTCAACTCCGACCATCGTCCCGTGATCATGGCACTGGCACCTCGCTCGGGGCCCTCTGATCCCTCCCGACCCCCTCCCACCCAAACGATCACGGACTGGAAGAAAGTAAGCGAAAGCCTACAATCGACCAGCTCCCCTCAGTTAGACTCTATTCCCGACGTCATCGCCTCGGTCACTGACACTACGAATGCGATCGATTCGTTCACCGGTCACGTACAATCCGTTTTGAACAGTTGTTCACGGGAAGTTCCATTGATGGACAACCATCACTGGAAACTACCGGCGGACGTACGCGAATTGGTAACGGAAAAGAACGCATCCGTACGTGCCTACAGCGCGTTTCCCTGTGACGCGAACAAAGCTCACATGCGCTATTTGCAGCGTGCTGTAAAGAAACGCATCGATGAGCAGCGTAACGCGCACTGGGATAAGACGCTGAGCGACTTAGAGCCCACTCACCAAGCATTCTGGCAGCTTCAAAGGAGACTCCAATCCGATGGAGTGGCCACCATGCCCCCTCTCATCCGCCCCGATAAGAGCATAGCCTTCGACGACATCGAAAAGGCCGAGTGCCTGGCCGACAGTCTAGAAGCGCAATGCACTCCTAGCACCCAACCGGTCGACCGAGCGCACCTCCTCAAGGTAGACGCAGAAGTAGAACGCAGAGCCTCACTCCCGCCGTTCGAAGACCCCGACGACCCCCTGCCCCCCGTCACTCCCGACGAGGTGCAAGAGGTCATTAAAAATCTCAAACCCCGCAAAGCCCCCGGCATAGACGGCATCACTAATAAAGTAATGAAACTTCTCCCCGCCCCTTTCATTATACTCATGACCGCCATCTTCAATGGCGCCATGAGTCACAACGTCTTCCCTCAATCGTGGAAAGAAGCCACCGTCATAGGTATCCCTAAGCCGGGAAAACCCGCGAACGAACCCACCAGCTACCGACCGATCAGCCTCCTCAACGTACTCTGTAAAATCTACGAGAAGCTTATTTATAAGCGACTCAAGGACTTTGCCGATGCGAAGAGCCTCATCCCCAACGAACAGTTCGGTTTTCGTACCCAACACTCGTGCGTACAACAGGTCCACCGCATCGTCGAGCACATAAGCGCCGGTTTTCAGCGCGGCACGATGACAGGCGCGCTCTTTTTCGACATAGCGAAGGCTTTCGACAAAGTCTGGCACAACGGCTTATTATACAAGCTGTACCAACTCGGCGTGCCCGACCGTCTCGTGCTCATCCTACGGGACTTTCTCTCGAATCGCACTTTCCGCTATCGCATAGAGGGCGCACTATCCGCCCCCCACTCTATCCGCGCCGGTGTCCCCCAGGGCTCCGTGCTCTCGCCCCTCCTGTTCACGCTCTTCACTAGCGACATCCCCAAAAATAGACAGGCAAAGTTAGCTCTCTTCGCAGACGACACTGCCATTTTCTACTCCGGTATCGTGCGCGACCGCATAGCTAGCACTCTCCAAACTTCCGCCAACGTACTAGGCGCTTGGTTCAGGAAATGGAGAATAGAAGTTAACCCCGATAAGAGTCAAGCCGTACTCTTCGCGAAAAAGCGTAGGATCAGACCCCCCGACCCCAAACCGATAACCATGTTCGGCAAGCCGATCCCTTGGGAGAAGCAAGCCAAGTACTTAGGAGTCATCCTCGATAGACACTTGACCTTCGGTGAGCACATAAGGACGGTGCGCTCGCGCGCCGCCTTCGCTCTGGGTAGGCTTCACTTCATCATGAACGCACGCAGCAGATTGTCCCTTAAGTGCAAACTGCGCATTTACACCACGTGCATACGCCCCATCATGACCTACGCCTGCGTAGTGTTCCCACACGCGAAATCGTACCGCCTCCATAAGATGCAGACCCTCCAAAACCGTGCCTTACGTAAGGTCACGGGAGCCCCCCTCTACGTTAGAAACGAAAACCTCCATCTCGACCTCAAGATTCCCACTATCCAACAGTTTATAAAACGCATTTGCAAGCGTTATTTCGAGTCTGCTGAAAAGCACCCCAACCCTCTTATCGCGGCTGCCGCCCGATACACCCCCTCTCAGATAAGTAGAATTCGCCGTCCTAGGCATTCACTATTGTACCCCGATGACGCTATAACCCTGCTCCAAGAGAGCCGTAGGGCCACCAGCACAGTACACAAGCACAGACCGCCGTCATTTAGGCCTCGCCGCCGAGGCCCGTCGCGACGTCCCCGTAATGCACCTAATGCATCACCTCCCCGACCCTTGCTCGTGCCAGCCCGCGTAGCCGCTGAGCCTGTAGCTTTAAATTCCCCTGATAATAATAATTCTTGTTCGATCCAGCCAGTCCCTTGCTGTCCTCCCTCAAGCGACGCCCTAAGCCGAGGCTCGTACCCCGCAGGGGGTGCCCTTAGCGTGGTCGCTTTAGATTTAGTTTAATTCGTAAGCCCCTGGCTGGAGGCCTTAATAATAGTTTATTATTAGGGCATCCACAGGAAAGCCCGGTTAAGCAGCCGACAACCTCCTAGGTTGACCTGCGAGATGCCATTACCAAAAAAAAAAAAAAAAAAATTAGAGTGGTGACCAACTGTAAAAAGTAGAGATGGAAAATACATATGAACAGTGATCTTTTAGTAATAATTTTAAGATGTCCTCGATTGTTATAGTTGGTTTGAGAGAAACTTTTTTTTATAAAAACACAACATTTTTCAAAATAAGATTAATAATAAATAAATAAATGTCCAAAATAAGCCTTTATTATTATTATTCATATTATGCTACTTTATAGCAGTGATAGACTAGTGGTATGACCGTTAGACTGACAAGTCAAAGGTCGCAAGTTCGAATCCAAGGCACGCACCACTATCTTTTCGAAGTCATGTGCGTATTATAAATTATCACTTGCTTAAAACTATGAAGGAAAACATCGTGAGGAAACCAGCACAACTGAGAGATCTACTCGATGGTGTGTAAAACTACCTACGGGTGGTTTAAACTCTGACACTAGGTTGTTCATCAACCACACGATAAGAAAAAGATATTATACTAGGTCCTTATCAAAAATATCCCTTTTTTTTATGTGGTGAAATGCCCTTGCATACCGCTCTGACACGGGGAGACAGAGCGGTTATGTGGGACTCGAACCCACTAAATCTCCACAGTATACCTCCTCAGCTGCTTGAGGGCGGGACGCGGGAACGCTCTCACACACAACCGCGAACCCTTCCGCAGCCGTCCGTTGCCGGACTCACTCTCACGACACACCAAACGGATGGCGTGCCGCTACCACCATGGAGACCATGTGCAATGGACGCCAGACGACCCCGTGTCCGGACGCCCAAGGTCCTCTGCGACGGGTCAGGTCTGTGGCCCCGCCGCCTGCCACTACGGCCGCAGAGGATAGGGAGAGCGGCGCCTCGCTATACCGGCACTCCTCTTCCCCTGCGGCCCCAGCGCCTCCGCCATCTAACGGTGGCGGCCCCGTCAAGGCCACGGAAGGTAGGGAGAGCGGCGCATCGGCATACCGGCACTCCTCTCCCGCCGCGGCCCCCATCTCTCAGGTGCGGTGCCGCCCATACGACACCGCAGTCCACCTCAGTTGCGGCACCCCCCATAAGACCCGCAACCTACGCCGCTCCAACATGGGCTTGCAGGCAAAGCCCAGAGGAGCGGCCCTCCCCGACCAAGAATATCCCCCACTCCATGGCTGAATGCAAAAATAGAATCAAATGCAGACGCAACGCCAGAGCTGCCACCCAAGAATTGGAACCCGGAATAACTGCGACCACTATGAGTGACTAACTAAGAAACAGAAGAGATTAAAGACAATATAGTGAAAAACAAATCTTGAAACAACATCCGAAGACATACCTTTAACAAAAAAGGTATATAGCTTGAGTGCAAATCTACGGCTCACAGCCATTAAATAGTTCCCTCCTACTACCCGCGCTATGCACTTCTAAGCCACATATAAAATATACGATTGTACGCGAAGCACTCAGTCTCCTATATTTTGCATGTCCTGTAAAGTTTCTCTCTTTTCGAGACTATTCTACATCCTCTCAAGTATTTTGTTGGCTCGATTCAAGTATTATCGATAAATATTAGATGGTGGGGATCCGATCCGCGGTCTGTAGCCAATTTGACCCTTTAAATGGGTTTCCTCAGCTACGAAACCTAGAAAATTCGCTATCTAGCGTACGGAAACGGGTCCTCGACATTTTATCAGACCCTTAGGTAAGTTTTGGTGATATTTACGAAGAAATATAGTTGGGTTTTCCTGTAATAAATTATTTAAGTGATTTTGAAGAGAATGTTTTATAAAAGGTTAATGTACTCTCAACATTGATGATTTCTGTTGATATGAAAATATTTCTTAAATAATAAATATCTTCGTGATGATTTCGTTGCTTTTACGGGGAACTGGATTGGAAAAGAATTAGAGAGTTATGGAAGGAAATTGCGGTTAACTTTGCCCAGCAGTTGGACTATCTCTACCTAGCCTTTTCTCACTAGATTAGGCCCGGCTACCAGTCTAACCGGATGTAGCACTGATGACTAAACCTTAGAACAGACCGAGACCTCTGAGTTTGTTTCAGCGTTTCTTCTCAATCAATCTGCCTAGCCTTTTCCCAATTGCATTGGGGTCGGCTTCCAGTCAAACCGGATGCAGCTTAATACCAGTATTTTACATGGGGGCGACTGCCTATCTGACTTCCAGAACCCAATAACTGGGTATCACGATATCTCGTGGTAAGAATGGTTCAGGCTTCTGTCTACCCGTAACGGCTATCATAAATGTTGATTTGACAACCGGGACCGTCAGTATAATGTGCTTTTCGAGGCACAGAGGGTTCTGGATAATATATGATGGTCACCCATTCACGGGCCGACCGTAGCAAACGCAGTTGAACAGCAGTAGGACAGTATAGGACAGAAAAGCTAGCTTGGGAAGAATATAATGTTAAAGTTATATTTGCAATCATCGTGATCTCAACTATAACATTATTATATCCTTGGTTAATTTTGGTAGACGAACACGCTAGCGCTGACAAAAAAAAAATGTCTCGTTGTCTTTGTAGTCAAAAAAAACTGCAGCAACTTTTATTGCAAAAAGCATAAAGATAATACCCTTCCTTCAACTTCAGCAGATAATAAAGCAACAAAATTACTTTTATACATCGTCCCAAAAATACAAAACATTCTTACATACAGCATTCGTTTACTCACGAATTAAAATTTTATAGCAGTCCCTTTAGAGAATAATAACTGTGACAACATTAAGCATGTACCTCAACACTGCAGTGTAATTTTACAGTCGAAGAAACGAATCATAACCCATCCTTACTCTAATTTTGGCATTCTAATCCGTTTTGGTCCTAATTATATTTACATTAAATAAATAAATAATTAATAAATAGTTTATTTTCCATTTAAGTTGTACATTAACAACTTACAAATTAAGTTACTTTTAGTATTTTTCATTGACATTGACAATCATACTCCAATTTAATGTATCGCCAGAATGTCATTTAATTCTTTTTGGGTCTTGATCATTAATCATGGACACTTCCGGACTCCTGCCGACTAAAAAACACACGGTCCTACTCTAACCTTTACCGAGGTCCCGGGTTCGTTGCGGCAATCACGAAAAACATACCTATTGATGTTACTTCTCATAATTAATAAAATCTTAATGCAACCGGTATTAAATTAACTGAAGGAGATTTTTAACGACTTCGTCAAAATTATACACTTTGTAACAAAATGCTGTATAGATAGACTAGCGGCCCGTCCCGGGTTCGCACGGGTGAACATTTATTTTTTAAACATTTTGGGATAAACGCGAAGTTTTTTGTAGACATTGATATGTTCTATAATATTGTAGAACATTTTTCGTTCTATCATCAATAGTTTCCGCAGCGCATACGATGAAAGACATTTTATGGCATTTTTTTACACCTTGGGTTACATTATTGAAGTTTTAGTAGGGACTCAGGGATAATTTTTCATTCGAATGGTGAAAGAGTTTTTGAGATCGAGCTAGTAGTTTTTGAGTTTATTCGTTACAAACATACTAAAATACAAATTTTTCCTCTTTATATTATTAGAGTAGAAATGTAGAAGTGTAGATTTATAATATTAGTGTTGATGTAGATAATTCTATTTCTCCAACAGTACGAACAGAAGAAATACAATTTGAGAATTGACCCCTAGGAAGTAATAAAAGATATTTTGTATTCTCCAGCGTTAGCACGATTAAAATCATTCCGTTTGCAACTCGAGCTCACAAAGTTAATATCATAGGGAGAGAGCTCTTTGCTATAATTCAAGTGCTGAGCAAAATGAAAATCTCATCAACCCCCGCGGGTTTAAACCACTTTAAGCCGGTTTTTTGCACACCAAACTAGTTTTCGTGCTGCTTTTTAAAAAGCACGCGTATTTTTATTTTATAAGATAATATTGTTATAGTTTATATTTAATCGCTTTGTGTTCCTTTGTGGGCTGCAAAAACTAAGCCAAATGAATTCGCTAACAGTGAGTATTTATGGAGATTAATTCTTAATACCTTTACTGTACTAAGCTAAAATACTGTTTGCCCTGCTTTAGAACAATTGCAGGTTCAATCTCAATCTGCCTAGCCTTTTCCCAATTACATTGGGGTCGGCTTCCAGTCAAACCGGATGCAGCTTAATACCAGTATTTTACATGGAGCGACTGCCTATCTGACCTCCACAACCCAATTACTGGGTAACACGATATCTCGTGGTATGACTGGTCGTCAGACTTTCAGGCCTCTGACTACCCGTAACGGCTGTCATAGATCTTAATTTGACAACCGGGACCGACGGCTTAACGTGCTCTCCGAGGCACGGAGGGGTCTCGGTATGAAATGATGGTCACCCATCCACAGACCGACCGCGGCAAGCGCAGCTTAACCTCGATCGATCGATCTGTGCAGCTGTTACTTAGCCACGAGCCCCTCCAACAATTGCAGGTTGAAGTTATTATTATAACTCTTAGGACGCTTGCTATTTCTAGATCTCTCTTTTCTTCTCGATTCTCTCTCTATCTAGATTAGATAAGAACGATCTAGATTCTTCGATTAAAGATTGTAATATTACATCCATGCTGCATTATTTGTTGATGCTAAAATTATGCAGAGTTTAGAGCTCAGTCGCTGTATCGAATTTATTTCTGAAAAGCAAGTAGATCGATGATTACCGATACTTTAAGTAACCCAAATGTGTTAAAATTGTCAATGGCCTCAATTCTGATGTAGCTCAACTAAACTTAAATGATAACAATGCTATCTTTTACTAACAGTTACAATAAGAGCGAGAGGGGTGGATTAAGAGACGTCAAATTCAAATTTAGGCACTTGCAACTAAAATATCCGAACATTTTTAATCGGTAAATTTTTAGGCATTCATTAAAATTAGAGACGTCAAACTAAAATTGTATGATAATTTTAGGTTGACATGACTAAATTTAAATTTGACGGTTCATAATTCATTCCGTCTCCCTGTATATTGTAACTTGTAGTACAACAATACAACAAATTTCAAATTTTAGTTTAGTTAGGCCACATAAAATGTTATGCCAATGACGTTTTTTTTTTAATTTCTAATTCGGTCCACCTATTTCAGTCACATTTACATAAAAGAAAAAATATACATCAAACAGTCTCTATAAGATTAATGTACCCCAAAACCCAACATAAAGCATTGCAATCTTAACCGTCACTTAGGCTAACAGTTTACAATAAAATGTGTTCACAACTAAAACTTGGTTTATTGTGTCGTAAACTTTACTGGGTGCTAAGTTTAAATGAAAAAGTTTCTCTTACACGCATATTATCAAGCTTTTAATCGAAACGTTAGGTATATATTGTCAAGTGTTTTCTACTAAGTAATGGATGTTAAGAAATTTTGATTTAACAGGCTTTAAGAAGGTTTGATACAAAATAAATATATTAATGTCACACTTATTCATCCAAAGGTTGCCTGGTAGAAATCAACGAGTGCGATAAGGCCGCCCGTTGTACCTTTATTTTAATATTATAATATTCTATTTTGTATGTTTTATTTCGGTGTACAATAAAGAGTTAAATAAATAAAAAAATAAAATTAAAAAAAACATTGAAAATAAAAGATTTTCTGGAAAGAAATACATTTTTCTTTCTACAAAAACTTGCTTAAGTTAATGCATTTGAAATATTAATATCTGTAGGTTTGCTTTTAACTTTTAATAAGGATTAACGAGTATGTCAGCCAACGAAATAGTACAGCCGATTACGAAGACTGAATAATGCCTTAGTTTCAGAATAATTTAGGCGCAATCAATTTATTATTTATTATAATAATAATAAAGCACATTTACTTGACTGAAGATTTTGATTTAAGACGACTTAGTCAAAAACGGCTACAAGAACCATCTGGGAATTATATTTTGGCAGATTAGCCATATATAAAAAGCTCAAATACTCAACGAACATACTACATAGAAAATCCACCAAATATATATAAACAAACATAAATACACGACACGCATCGTTTATCATTATATGTAAGTGAAGTTGAAATCCTTTAGAGAGCCTATATCGCTAAAATATACCCGAATTTCCTAAACCTAGGTCGAAGGCTTTCGCTAAACGTCGAGAACTCTGTCAAGCAGAAAGTTTTATAGGTAGGCGATAAATCTTTATGATCACTAAAGAAAAAAGCCTTCACGGGATGAGCAAAAGACTTAGATCACTCAAAAAGTTTACAAGATTACGATGTTTAGGAGGAAAGTTGGACGGTATCTACTGCGGCAATTTTTTTCCGCGCGCTCTTATCAATGATGCAGTTTTCTTTTAATTAAAAAAAAGTTTCGGTATAGGGCACTGGCCGGAAAATTTAAGAAAATTTTGATTTTAGAACGAAATAGTTTTTTTTGAAACTAAGGTATTATTGGCGTTTTTTTTTTTATAAATAACTTCCATGTTTTCGCCTTTCAGTCTGCCTCATTCTAAGATACATAATTATTTTACTAATTTTGGGCCCCACTGAATCAGTGATCGCAAACGCGCCTGCTAGGTAAGCGTAAAGACCTGTATTCATTTTCGGCTTGGGTGAAGAGTTTTTGAGTTTTTCTCCTATGAAATTCTTCCGGAGTTTGGATTTGTGCCCGGTAGTCAGCAATAACGGAACCAATACACCTCTGGCTACCCCTTCGTAGAATACAAGCATAATGTTATTACGTCTCTATTTCATCTTTCACACTATCATCTAATCGTTGATACACGTGCATCTATAAATTAACGTAGCCAACTTAACTGATTGTTATCTATAATCTAAACCATTTCTTATCGAATCACGATCTTAACTACCAATCAGTATTACGGGTATGCATTAGCATACCCGTAATAGCTCTATGTACATCACATTTACTATGTCAACATCATTCCCTACAAACCTATTTCTTCTCCTCTATCTTTAAACGGCCTTTCCAGACACATGGTTACGCTTACAACCTTAAACACTGGTAACTAAACCTTAGAACTGACCGAGACCTCTGAGTTTATTTCGGCGTTTCTTCTCAATCAATCTGCCTAGCATTTTCCCAATTGCATTGGGGTCGGCTTCCAGTTAAAGCGGATGCAGCTTAATACCAGTATTTTACATGGAGCGACTGCCTATCTAACCTCCACAACCCAGATAATACTGGGTAACACGATATCTCGTGGTATGACTGGTTGTCAGACTTTCAGGCCTCTGACTACCCGTAACGGCTGTCATAGATCTTAATTTGACAACTGCATTTCTTCTCAGAGATATGAAATGCTGGTGTATTATAATTTGACATGGAAAAGAGTTTCAACAAGACATATTTACAGAATAACCAATTTACTGCTCCGTATGTCTAGTTGTCCCAAGCGCGACTGCTGAACATAAGGTCTTGGGTTCGATTTACGGGTCGGGCAATGTGTTATTGAGTTTTTCTATAAAATTTTGCCTGGTCTGGCAATAGGCTCACCACGTATTTATTACACGGGACTTATTAACAGCATCGTTGGAATATGGGTGTACTGTGTACACCCCTGCCCAAACCTTCGGGGAATACAGGCGTGTTGCTATGTTATATTATGTAAATAATCTATTTTCACTTTCTGCTTTCATCGAAACACAAATGCATAATTTGTTTGCCTTCATGATGGAAGCTATTATAGAATGGTCCATAGGGACTACATTCATATTCTAGAAAAGAACTGAATTTGTATGAAACTCTGAAACACTATACCAGATTCCAATATATATTAGTTTGAATATCCGCTTGCCGTAACTTTGAGCGTTGTACGAACTGAAAACGTAATCCTGATATATATTCAAATATATTCAACTGCTATATTTTTTGTAGCACTAAACAAAAGTATATATTTTAAGTATAGGTACGTTTTGTGACTAGTGATAGTAAAAAAGTGGATTAGCCTTATTAGAGAATAGATATATTACCCCCAAAATGGTTAAAGTCTTACATGCAAACAATTTAATATGTACAATGTGTGTCCAATACTGGTGAAGATCTCGTATCTTAATATAATAAAGATTGGTAACAAATAAGAACCAGGCATTATTCGGCGGGATCTCCGACATTTTGGGTATTTTCTAAATACACGTCAATCAAGACAAAACCCGAAATCTGACGGGATTCAATAAGTCCCCACCGATCGCTCTAATCTCACCTGAACTTTACTTCCGTCATGAATAACGCATTAGTGTATATAACCAAAGCTTTGGCACATTCAATTGGCACTTCCACTGCCATATACATTATGCACGGACTCAATTTCAAATCTCGAACGTGAGAAACGGAGGAGTTTTTATAGTATGGTTAGTGAAAAGAAAAGAGTTATAATTTAAAGATCAACACTCCCCGTGTTATGGGAAAGTATATGCGCATTAAGTATTTCTGAGACGTAACTGCAACCTCGACCAAAAGCTAATTTTATATAAATGACAGTAAGACTTGCTGCAACCATGGTTTAAAGTGTACCAACGAAAAAACCTGCCTCGGTGGTCTAGTAGTCCCAAGCGCGACTGCTGAGCAGGAGGTATCGGGTTCGATTCCCGAGTCGGGCAAAGTGTTATTGAGTTTTTCTGTTAGGCCATTCTCATTAGCAGACCGAAGTTTGGAATTGTGCCCGGTTGATGGCAATAGGCTCACCACCTATTTACATGGGACTTAGTAACACCATTGGTGAAATGTGGCTGTACACCTCTGCCTACCCCTTCGGAGACTACAGGCGTGATGCTCTGTTATGTTATGAAAAACCAGCACCAAACATTTACCGATAAGGTTATGATTTAGATACGTGATCCGGGTATGAAGAGAAGCTTTATCCCGAAATATAGCGCTTCTAAACGTTTTAGTGCAACACATATCCATTTACTTGCAATGCCAGTGGCAGCAATTACACCGCAGCGAGCGTATATTTACGTGACATATATACTAATCACTCCCACGTGGCATCATTCATCTGCAATTTAATTTAATTAATACACATATAGTACAGCTGTAGTTGTATGTAGAATATATTAGAGGGAAATTGTTAATGGTACAAAATCAAATTCTGAGCAGAAAATGTCAACCCTATGAGTTAAGTACATACCATTTAAAATTCAGTACCGGCTAATCGGCCTTTCTACAGGTCGAGTTATTAAACTAAATAAAATCTATCGGTGTTCATTAAAGTTATTTATAAGTAGAACAAAAATGTGTGTCCGTCTTCTTGCTATGAATGTAAAGTGAGTCCATGACTAATTGGATAACGAAAATATCATTGACATAACATTTTAAACTTTTAATTACAGCTCGGAGTCAAACAAAATAATTTATGAGTTTCTAACGCTTATTCATAAACTTATATTATGAGCCAAGTCTTGATGACACGTAGTCCAACAGTCTGTATTTTGCAACTTTTATGAATTCACGACGAAATAAACTTATACTAATGTTTCACAAAGGAAAATATTGTTGTCACAAAACAAAACACAGACGTTATAGTCGTACCTCAAGGGCTAGATTAATTCCATACCTTGTTGTTTAAATTAAAATGTTCATCGTTTATATTCATGGATAATAACGCTGCTTATTTTTCACCTCACAAAACTAATGTTCGCTAATTTTTAAATAAAGAAATTCATGGCGACATATGTTTGGGACACAAATTGCGCTCATTTGTTACGCCCGCATTCAGAAATAAACGCTTGTATTATCGCTTCGGTGTGAGACGCAGTCTTTTAAGTGTTAGTTTAACTTTGGTTGCAGTATACCGTCATTATATTATATGTGTAGGTACGTATATATTTAGTAGAATGCGGGATGTTGTGTATCTACTAAATTCTGAACCAAAGTGCTTGGAATTTGTGCTCAAAATATCCGTATGAATATTAAAATACGCTAATCATTTGAGAAGCATGTTTACCATATTGAATAAATAAAACTATATGAGTATACGGCATATAGAATGCATGCATAATTAAATTTATACTTGCAGATGAGCTATCTTGAAAGTAGCAAAATTGTGATTATTTTTTTATAAAATTTTAGAAGTCGTCGTACACTGTGAGTGTTTTGGGGAAACTGTTCTGTTTTCCCGGATGAGCCAAAGGCATGGCACAAAGGGGCACTGGTTTGATCTACTAGAGTTAACGGTGCTCCTTCTCTATGTGTTGAGATGGCCGTGTGGTTTTAGTCGGTAGGAGTCCGACATAGCCCTCACCGTAAGGTGCAGGGCATCCATGAGGATTTCCACACGATAATAAAAAAAAAGGTCGTTATGGGTAGTAATCCGCAAGAACAATAGAAAAAAAAATGTTTAAGAAAAAAAAACGTTTAACTTTGAGGTGGCTTCTAAATATATGTAAATTTTAGTTAGACTTGCCTAAATTTTAATTGAACGTCTCTTAAATTGTCCTGTCTTGATCTTAGAGTAACAGTAAAAGACAACGAATCTCTATTTTTAGTTAAATACGGAGTTCACAAGCAAAATATTATTTCTAATATATATGAAGCGATGGGTTCTTGTCTGTGTGAAAGGATAGTACAAATACACATGATACAGTGTCAAGAGATAGACAAATGTGCAATCTCGACGTGTTTACCACCGTTTTTGATGAAAACAAATCTTAAGCAGTACCTCTATACAGCTTTAAAGTTTTATGACTGCATATTTTATAAGTACTTATTAAATTCTATAGTAATATCTTAGGCTTTCGCGATCACTACACATTATAATAAAACAACTTTTAACCGGATTAATAACGTGTATTACTGATTCAGTCGAGTCATCCTGCGACCACGAACGCTGCAAAGTACCTATTCAAAACGCCAGGAAAAACAAAAACCAATAATACAATGCGACTAATCCGGTTAAAAGTTGTTTTATTATAATGTATTGAATTGTATATTGCTGTGTACATAAATAATTTAATTATACATAATTTTACGAAAAACTTGTTTTACCAAAAGGTGCATAATAATTAATAATAATAAACAGATAGATACCGCAGTAAACTTCTAGAACATTTATTCTTTCGCTATCACTTGTTTCTTGTACCACATTCCTGTATCCCTTTTATTTGTTAGAAACTATTTGTACGCAAAAGTTACCGTCGGCCAGTTCCAAGATTTTACCTTGGCATCCACGTGTTTAAACTTTACTACAACAACGGTAAGACCACAATAATGTGACGTAAGATTGTAAGACGGTATTCTTGACAAACTACAGAAAGTATACGTTAAGGGTAGATAAGTATGTAAGGGTCTGTACACTACCCGTTTGTTCAAATGTATTTTTATGAGTGTAGCGCGTAATTGAGAGGTAAAGCTGATAATTCGTAGAAATACATACCTAATGTTGAAAATAAATATTGTACGTGGTGATTTTATTCCCAGATACAACGAACACAAATTAAATTATGTAAAAACTATATACTTACAAAATAATTATTAACTTTGAAAATTTTTAGTTATATTTAAACATTACTTACAGTTTCATATCTTAGATTTCCCCATAATTATGATAGCATCGTTTACATATTTTTTGTAGGAATACAGATATATTTACCCGATTATGGCAAAGCCAAAAGGAAGGGTTACGATTTTAGCAGTCTATGTATGTATCTATGTAGGTATGTTTGTTAACTATTAGAGAGCGTCAACATGTTCATTCACGTCGCTGTCAACTGGGATCGTACCCAAAAGGCTGGTAGCATTGCCATATAAAATTTAGTTGCCAACTGTCACACTTTTATCTACCAATGGTTAATGGTTAGAAGAAAAAATAACTTAAAATATTTATCGATGTTTACATCGATTTCCTATTCTAATATTTGAGTATCCGTCATAGTATTATTATATAACGGTTATTACTCACGAGCATTCTTCGGAATTGCCCGACTAGTTTCGAGCTCGAACGGAGCCCTTATTCGTGAGCTGACCCCGCGGCGATGTCGAGAGTCAAGAGTTTGACTCGCACGCGAGTAATAACCGTTAAACAATTTGTATAAATGTGTCTCACGAAAATTTTGTTAAAATACCTTACAGTAAATTACTTAATCTATATCAGACACGTTATGAACATATAAATAAATACCGATGCGATGTAATAGTACGTTCAAATATTTGGTAATAGCTAATAGTTACTCAGATTATTTGTGAAGTCTAGTGTTGGTTTTACTTTATTTCATATGAGGTGAAGGCCGAAGATTATTTGTATTGCACAAATTAATATTCACTTTTTATATTTTATCTAGTTTGTGGCAGGCGAAATTGTAAAGCCTTGGCTTGTATATGTAACAGAAAAATAAAAAACTTTTATTGCCATCTAATTCTATCCTGTGTCATTACCTTTACTTTCTCATAAGTTTTACAATTATCATTCCAAGATATAAAAAACATCGATATTCCAAAGACAAAAAATATGCATTATTCTGCAACTAAAAGTCAAATTCATTTGGCATTCATAATAATACAGGTGCCTATACAATCGAAACCACGATCCAGTTCTTCCTACATCGAAGACAAAACCGCCCGCAGAATGGGATCTATGCAATGACATCGTGAATATTCTTTTGTACGAAACTCATTTCGAGTGGAGAATAGCCCTGTCTGCTAGTGAAAGGCACGTAATAATATATATCATGTTATTGTTATGGAATAGCTAAGAAATTATGTTTTCTGCTTTGAAACTCATAACACGGATGAATAGTTACTTGAATTATTATAAACAAACGCAATCATTACACTATGCGCAATGTTATTACGTTAGTAATGAGCAATTAGATTCTCAATGATTTTACTCACTGCTCCTTAGTCTAGTTTTCAGGAGAGACTGTAGAACTTAAAGTTCTGGGTTCGATTCTTAGCTCGAGCAAAGTTGTATAAGCAAATTCCCAGTAGCAGCCAGGAGTTTGGAATTATGTCAGTTTGATGGCTAAATTTCATCGGACATAAGTGAAATGTGGGTATATACCTGTGTAGACTTCTGCTTACCTCCTTGCCGAATAAATTCAAATTCAAATTCAATTTTTTTTATTTCACATAGACCAAATTACAGGCACTTATAAAACGTCAAAGCTAGGTGCACGGTTCCAAAAAAGTTGATCTTATGGAGAAGAACCGGCAAGAAACTCCATAGACACTCTTTTTAAATAAAATTTTAATTACAATGGTGTATTGATGGTATGTGAGAATAATGTAGAATAATGTAAGAGGAAAACAAAAGCAAATGATTGAAATAGTAAAAGTTTATAAAGCCAAAACGATTACCAAGGCAATTACGAGCGGACCAGTCCCGACAGACAGCACCCGTTCACGAGTATGACGTGCGCATCAGCGTCGCTGAACTCAACCATTTTGAAGGGAACTCAACGACCCGATACACAACGCCACCATCAGCAAGACATTTTAGTGAGCATGACAAACTCATAATGCCTGGCAATAGGCAGGTGAATGTATATATTAATGTAATATATAACATTATTAACCACATGATGCTCACATTTTACAGAAAAGCAATGAATTATTTTATTTATTAATTAGAGACTCATATAAGAATATAGAGTACAATCTGTAATTAGAATAATAACAATAAGTTATGATAAAGTAATAAATACGTATGTCAAATATTAATATAAAATAACTGTAAAAAGACAGTTCGGTCAGAAAATAGACTAAAAAAAGAAAAAAGAAATTATACAAAAGTAAGTATATGTCCGCGCTGGTCAAATAGTGCCAGTGGGTCACAGTGTGCAGAAAGGAATCGTTCGCCATACATCTGTATCATTAATGTACTGATTTATACTATAATAGGCGCTGGACATTAAAACGCGCTTAACAATCGGTTTGAACTTTAAGTCCGGCAAGTCAATAATATGACGCATCATAAATGACTTGTTGGTCTTACTAAGTCGAAAACCTGGTACTTGAAGCCTATCTTTGTAACGGGTGTTTAGATTGTGGCGGTCACTCTTTTTATAAAATTGGGCAATATTTTTC
Source organism: Xylocampa areola (assembly GCA_935421205.1). NCBI lineage: Eukaryota > Metazoa > Arthropoda > Insecta > Lepidoptera > Noctuidae > Xylocampa > Xylocampa areola. The sequence goes on along the minus strand of OW285214.1, from coordinate 12,270,189 downwards.
CGAATATACATAATATTGCTAAATATGTACAACGATGGTAATGTAAGTATATTTATTTTCTTGAATAGTTCACGGAGCGACTCACGGCTTCCCATATTATAAATAGCTCGGACTGCTCTTTTTTGTAATATAAATATAGTCTCGATATCAGCAGCCGATCCCCACAGTAAAATGCCATAAGACATAATACTGTGGAAGTATGCAAAATAAACTAGCCTAGCTGTAGCTTCATCTGTCATCTGTCTTATTTTCCTAACAGCAAATGCAGCAGAGCTCAATTTGCCTGCAAGTGCCTCTATATGAGGTCCCCATTGCAGTTTAGAGTCCACTGTAACGCCTAGGAAGACAGTTGAGGGAACCAGATCTAATACTTTATCATCAAGTTTCACATTTGAACCTACGTGGGTTACATTTGGGATAGAGAATCTAATACATTTGGTCTTTTTTGAATTTAGTAGAAGATTGTTTACAGAAAACCAGTTAAATACTTTACTAAGTGTATTATTGGGTTCTATCAAATCCCTGTCCTTTCTATTAACTTTGAATATAAGAGATGTATCGTCAGCAAATAACACTATATTTGACATTGTATCCTTAATTATGTGAGGAAGATCGTTGATATAAACAAGGAATAGAAATGGGCCCAAGATTGATCCTTGTGGTACACCCATTTTAACAAGCGCGCCTGTAGAAACGACATTGCCAATAGAAACCTTTTGTTCACGATTTGACAGATATGAATTTAAGAGATCAAAAGATCTACCTTGAATCCCATAATATTTTAACTTTAGTAAAAGCGTTTGGTGATCTACGCAGTCAAATGCCTTAGAAAGATCACAGAACACGCCTATAGCATCCTGCGAATCTTCCCAGGCCTCCAATACTGTTTTCATTAGGGTGGATGCTGCATCTTCCGTAGAACGTCCCTTCGTAAATCCGAATTGTTTTTCATGTAATATACCGCTTTTATTAAAATAAATTAACATTTGATTTAATATGATTTTTTCAAATATTTTGCTTAATGCAGGCAGCACAGATATTGGCCTATAATTAGATGCGTCAGTTTGGCAACCTGCCTTAAAAATGGGTACTATTTTACTATATTTCATTAGATCAGGGAATACTCCGTCTGCGATACAAGTATTAAATATTAACGCCAACAAGGGCGCAATTTTAGCAATTATGGGTTCAACGGCTTTGATTGATAATCCCCATAAATCTTCAGTTTTTTTAACAATTATACTTTTAAATGTTTTAATGATGTCACAATGTGACACATAACTAAATTCAAAATTACCGTTACATAAATCTAAATTTTTCTCTAAGAGGGACGCAGCTACTAGTGCGGACGACGGGAGACATTTAGTAGTCTCTACAGGAATATTTGTAAAAAAAGATTCAAAGAAATTAGCAATTACACTTTTATCTGAAACTAATTTGTCATCAATTTTTAAGTTAATTGAACTGTCGGTATAATTACGATTGCCAGTTTCAGTGTTAATTATCTTCCAAGTAGTTTTTATTTTATTGCTTGCGTTTTTTATTTGTTCACTAATATAAACTGCCTTTGCTAGTGTACACACCTTTTTAAATGTTTTTGAATATTGTCTAACATAATTATGAAAATGATTGTCAGATGAATAGGACTTTTTTTCGTAAAGTTCATAAAGAACATCCCTACTTCGTCGTATACCGCTGGTGGCCCAGGAACTGAACATTAATTTAGGCTTTAAGGTTATCGATTTCACCTTGCAAGCTTTTTGAAATTCATTATTTATGACATTGAATAGTGAACAATACATTTGATTGGGGTCGTCATAACGTGGCTTTAATGCAATTAGTTGAGATTCTAGGCTTGTACTGAATTTTTCTAGACTCCTTTTCGTGAGTGTCCTACACTTTATAATTTTAGGACCATCGATTGATTTGTGATATAATTTTACAATCTGACACTTATGATCTGAACGAATACCACTAACAAGGCTTTTTTGTAATATTTTACAATTAGTCATAATATTATCTATACAAGTAGCCGAGGTAGGTGTCACTCTAGTTGGCTCAGAAAACAAATGTTTTAAATTAAATGACCTAAAAAGAGATAAAAGATTTCTTTTATTCACTATGGTGTTCACTATAATGTCAATGTTAAAATCTCCACAGACTATTATATTTTTGTTTATTTTTATTTTGCTAAGCGCATCCTCCATTGTTGAAGAAAATTGAGAGGTATTACCTGCTGGGGGCCTATAAACACACAAGATTACATATTCCTCAGTTTCTGCACACGCGAGCTCGCATACTCGTTAAACAGAGAGATCGCGAATATCTAGTCGTTCTTTACATTTAAGGTGATTTTTTACCATAATTAAGGTTCCCCCACCTTCGGCTGAAACTCTCTGGAACGAACTGGCTATTTTAAAATCACTAATATTAAACATCATTTTGTCTGGCTTCAGCCATGTCTCCGTGATACAAAGAATGTCTACTTTATATTTTTCAATAAATAATTCTACATCAAGGATTTTGCCAGAGAAGCGATTAATATTTTGGTGAGACAGAATTAAACTATGATGACTATGCTTCTCTGTTGTCAAACTGTTAAGTTTAAATTATTTTGGTTCACCACTATACTATTAGTATTTTTACTAAATAAAGTGGTAGTGAGATACTTCGTCATACTACTTATGACTGAGTTAATATTATAATATAAAATACAGGCGTGATGCTATGTCATGATTTCACTAACTGAAAAAATGTTAACATGCTTGCAGTCAGTTAGGACTGCTCAAATCGGACTATTTATTAAAAATACCACTCAATCTAAACAAAATATTATTTTTTTCTCGGACGAGTCAGACAGAAAAAAAACTGTGACAACTAGATCAATATAATTCAGACACAGAAGACACAATTTGATTTCATTGCAAACATTTTTAAACTCGAAACTGAAATCAAACTCATTTCTTATTAGCGTAGTAGTCGAACAGTTTAAATAACTTTAATCTACCAGGTAAATAGCGAAGCCACGGAAAGTTAAACCGTTCTAATACAAACAGCTAAACATGCAACAATAGCGAAATAATTGAAGTGAAAACAACAAGTTACCGCCAGTCATCGGCATCCACAAAGGGTGCATTTAATTGGAAATGAGCAAACATCTCCGTTATAAAGGTATCAAACCTCAAGATAGTTTAACAGTTTATATAGCAAACTAACTTGTTATAATATGTAAGTAGCATCAGCCCCGATCTACGATTCATCTACGATTTTTTCGAACCGGGGCAAAAACTTGATTGTGGCGCCCCCTGTCTCCAACGTTTAAGATTATACCATTATAGATTTGCGAGGCCAAAAATCTCGCAAATCTATAATGGTTGGCATTTTTCGTGAACAGGACAATAAGAACCCCTTAATAAATTTGCATTTTCATTCTCTTTATTATCGATGCCAGCTTCATCAAATATTTTTTCATTGATGTTGCAACCTGCTGCAAAAACTAACTGGGCGTTAAAACAAAATCATTAATTTATAGAACAACGTGCGCTACATGCTAGGCTTTTTTTATTTTCAAACACCCACCCCGCCCATATCATCATTCCACCGATAGCGTTACTTACACCCGTGTAATAAGAAGGGCTCACCAAAGCCTATTACCATTTAGTGGGCCCATATATAAGCCATTAAATTATACCCGTGCTATATTTAAAGAAGTCACTGACAATGAACACGAATAAAAACCAAAAAATACATATTTTTTTAATAGTTTTTCTAAAGACGGTTAACAAAAGGTACAAGGCACGTGTAAGTGGAAATGCCGGAAGGGGACGCCCTAGAAGGATATATACTGACCTTATTGGTAATAACTAACTACAGAACGCTGGATGCGTTCTTTAGTTTCTGCCTATCCTGGGAGAAAGGTGTATGTATTTTTTCTGTAATCAAACTAATTCGCCCCGTGTGCCGTGCGCGACGAAAGCAAACCCGCGCAACCACCAAGAAAATAGTCATAGGAATTTAATAATACCAACAACTTATTCTTAGAGCTCTTTGGGAGTTATTCTGGAAACCCTCGTGTTGCAAAATGAAAATTTTGGTCATAATCAATGAATTTTTAAAGCAATTTCATGTGATAAACGATATTATTTCTTGTACAGCTTTATAAATATAGCATGAGTGCAGAAAACAGTTTGAAATAAACACTTGACTGGTATTTTTTATGAGTTTGCTCTTGACTCTAGTCTAGGTCAGAGGAGATACAGACAAAGTGAGTGTTGACTGTTACTGAGCATCAACTCAGTCACAGCTGCATTTCAAACCTAACCAAACGCACTTAGCAATTGCACTTTCCAACACCAGATTAGTAAGATAGCTTTAATACTAAAAAACATACTTTGAAGTCCAAAGACATACATAAATGTGTTTAAGACGACTTGAATTTGGGTCACATTTCACAATACAGGAGCACAATAAGAATGACTGTAGAGGTCATAAGGATTCAGAACGCGGACCAACCATCGCTCTCCTCATTCCCACACACATCACGTTGGTGGAACAATAATTTGCACCATACTGTTTATTTCCAAATTGTGTTAAAAATTGACCCAAACTCCTGCAAAGAAAATCCAGTCTAAGTTGTGTGATTTGACACAAGATTACTGTGCAAATGAGAGGCATCTCCTTCTTTACCTTTACTTTCAAATGACTATTAGATAAAAAATGTAGAGTAGATTAAAGTCTGCTGCCATATATTTTCATTAACATTGGCGTCAATTCTAATGTAGTAAACTAAACTAAATTTAGAGCATTGCTGTCTTTTAGTAACGGTTAATGTGAGAGCAGGACGAGATGACGTAATATTCAGATTTAATCATGTCAACCTAAAATTTCCATACAATTTACGTTTGACTTTACTTGTTTTAGTGGCTACCTAAAACTGTGCCTACTAAAAACGTACAGAGATTGTAATTTGACGTTAATTGTTAGTAAAAGACAGGAATGTTCTAAATTTAGTTTTACTTTGCTACATTAGAATTAATGCCATTGACATGACAGTGACAAGTATAAATTGAGAAGAGTTTTAAGAAAGTTAGTTTTAATGAATACTTGCTCTACTATGTCACTTTCATTTCGAGATTTCTACATTACATTTCCGCAAGACCAAAAATCATCCAACAATTCAAGGCTTCAAAATGTCCCCAGTGAAAGTTCTTCCAACTGTAATTTCAAAGGAGGAAAATACCTTTAATGCATTGTCAGTATTACTGGGACCGTGTCGGTAATACCCGACAGTCGGATCACTGAAGAATGCTGACGCGCTAGAGTGAACTCAGCGCGTAACAAATCGACCTCCATAAAAGCAAGTTATTCGATATCTTAAAGTATCTACATTGAGCTACTAATTCGTGTAAAGCTTAACGATTTAAAGGTCTCTTTATCTAAACATACATTTAACATAGTTGAATGTATAAATCTTTTAGAAATATAGTCTATCCACTGAATATGAAGCTACGACGCCATTTCTGGGAATTATACATGTCGTGTTAAAGAATATAAAATAAAAACTGCTACTTGTACCGCCACTTTTTGAGTGGATAAAATACACAATTGATAAATTATACAATCAATATAATCATCATAACTAATCCCCACAAAACCGTAGTAATGGTTTGACTGTGGGGTCGGGAGTCCCCATACACATTTTTTTTTAAATTACTTATTAGGTAGCAATTTAACACAACCAGTTTTTGAAAAATCCCTGTTATATTTAAAAGTCGCGAATACAATATTAAATACGATAATTTACTAAAAATTAACTAATAAATTTTCTGGCTCAATCATTTTTACAAACTAAGGCTAAAAAAAGCTTCGGACCAATATTCTCTACAAAACTAAAAAGAAAATCCATACTTTACCTTATCATACAAGCAATTACCTACGCTTGAAAGAATGATCTTTCACCTGACTGGGTCTACCAAATGATTACGATTCATTAATTATTCAACGGGACATTCGAAATCAACCAGCCCTTTGTACGTAGCGAAAAAGAAGAATTAATTGTTTACACATTGTACGTATTAGTGCTGAAGAGTGACGTCAGTTTTCAATTATTTATACATTATTATTTGAAAGCAATTTGTCTGTTATGTACTGGAGCGAAGATAATTAATTATTTCTCTTTAAATGTAATGCTACATTAAAGATAAATCTTTGAAAAGCATTAACGCATGTTTAGCGAAGTCCAAAGTTACAATATTAAATGGAAAAAGAATACGGTCGCGAGCAGGATTTGAACCTGCACATCCAGGCGCTCTGACCACTAAGCCATCTCAACCTCTGCTCACTACCGTGAATTCTTCTTCCACATTTTAACTCATCTTTTGGTGACGTCATTGCTATCTATACAGTCCCTATACAGGGGACCAAAACGCCACGACTTACTTTGCAGCTAATACAATGTCGTAAAGATGCAATTACCTTAACAATTACAGATAAATCTTTGAAAAGCATTAACGCATGCTTAACGAACTCTAAAGTTACAATATTAAATGGAAAAAGAATACGATCGCGAGCAGGATTCGAACAACGCCTCCTTTATAAATACTCCAATATTTACAATACTCCAGGCGAGGGAAATGCGACATATTAAAGCATTATAAGAATAATTCCACTCACAAAATACGACATCATCATCAAAAAGAACATGTTTTTATTAACAGTTTTGTCCAAATACCTTTATTTTAATACGAAAATCTCACTTCTTAGCAAACTGCGACGTCAAACCATTTATTTTACACAATATTAAAACCTCAATTTACATTAAATATCCCGCAGCTTCAATAAATAAACTTCCAAGAAGAAGTCAGAAGCCCAAGAAGTATTTACTAACAACAAATGAATACAAACAGAGCTCTTAAATAAACAATACTTTTCGTTCACCACAAAAGGTCTGCTCCGAAGGAAAACGTTTACATTTTTAATTAAATTAAAACGAGCATCGTTACTGTATGTAGGTTAAATTCTCAAACTAGTGAACAAGCAGTAATTAATGGTTTAGTTTTGTGTAAGTTTCACGCAATGTAGTTAGTTACTATTTAAATAGTTAAATTGTCAATTTAATGGTTTTCTTCTTATGAATATACCGATGGTGTAAAAAAAAAAAGTTTTTCATTATTTTCATGTAGGTCGGAAAGTTCAAGATGAAAAAATGCTAACCTGGAGAAAATATTTTATGTTTAACTAGATACCGCAAGTACCTACGTTTATTAGCATAAAAACGAAGCGTGTCAGTTTTGTGAGCCTTCAGTAAATTCAATAAAACATGTCCATTCATTCGTTCATTAGCATTTTTTCTGTTTTCTGATTTTTTACTATGGAAACTGTTAACAGCATACTGATCTTAGGAGCATGAAAGGAAATACATTGCGCGTACTTTATGGTTAATGATAGTATCACGCAATATATGTACACTTGCGGTATCTAGTTCAATCTAATTATATCTGTGATTTCATTGTATTTTTGTATGTTAATCTTATCATATTTATTAGTACCTACCTCTGCTTTGTGAAATACCACGTTTTTGAACATCGCGTTGAATTGAAATCGTTTCGCAATTTCTTATTAATGTTATGTATTGATAAAGGAGGTACTCATTGTCACTCCAGTGTTTAATAAATACCCTACGATTCAGTTAAGTGAAATAGATAATTATACGCATTTGTAATAAAAACATCACGCCTGTTTCCCATCGGGGTTTCAGAGACTATCTACAATATTAAATCTCATACTATTTCAAGCATCATTTATAACTACATTTTATTACAAATGGCCACATTAATAAAACAATATACGAAAGCTGCTACAGCAAATAAATCCACAACAAAGAAACTGGAACCAGTTAGAATAGCTGGCTATTATCCTATTGCAATTAATCCCGTCAGTCGCTAACTCCTTTGTCAATATAAGGAGTCCCGTAGCGAAACTGCAAAACCCTTTTTACGGAAAGCGGACAGCGCACGGGCGTCGCGTCGCACCAGCTCGGCTTAGCTAAGTGCTGATAAAGCGAAAGATTAACTTTTAGATCGTTTAGAATTGTTCTTTCTTTGTATATTTTGAACTAGCTGGGACCATGACTTCGTCCGCACGGGATTGCACAAACTGATAAAACTTGCAAGATAAATGAAACATACACAAAACAATGTTAAAACCCGTGGACTTTTCAAACGCTCAAAAGTCCTATAAATGGTAATTTATAATCAGTCATCGTATGATAGCAGTTTAATCTGTTGACCCGCTAATTAGCAGACACAATAGAAATATTATTGTTATCAAGTACAATGTTGTACTTTCGCGATTATACATCCGGCATTTATTTTAATATCACAGAGAGACACTACACTTGGCCTGGTTAGTGGAGTGTGATAGTAGGATAACATCAAAACCTGGCGCATGGATAACATTTGGTATGACATAGCTAGATAGAAGGGGACCGTATCGGTGGCGGTTACCACACACAACATTTGAGGGTTGACGACAGGCAGGCGGCCGGTCATAAAACATTACTTTAGCAGCATACAAATTCCAAAACATTTAGAAAGTGGAAAATACAGGCTACTGAGAATCCATGCAGAAAGTGAAGAATACGTGCTGTGCCGGCCCCAAATAAATTAGGATAAGGGCACCATCCCGGTGATGATAATGAGAGACACACTTAAATTTTATTTATCGGTTTATATAGATAAGTAATCCACGGGAAGGACTTTTTTTTAATACCTAATATTTACTTCTCTGAGGTTACGATCGTGAAATTCAAAGACAAATTCATAAATGGTCGAAATGTTTATATTTAGAACGTTATGAAAGCAAAATCAATTTAATACGGTCTGTAGATATAATATAACTTTCTAAGTAGATATATCATTTTTATCGATTATGACGATACGATTTTTATCGATTACGTTTTAAAGCACACTTTTGATAACTGTACGTAAATCACGCGTTGCATGTGCACAAATTGATATACCGAAGTCAGTCTAGTTTATAAAACACGTAAAATACAAAGTAGATGTATTGAACAAGCATCCGTAGTGTTATTATTTACTGTAACAATAAATTAAACAGTTACGTGTCTATTTATACATTATTGTTTAAAAAAGGAACATTCTGTTCTTAGGGTTCATGTATGCAAGTATGCATGTTTCTAAATGCCTGAACCGATTTCAATGTATAAGGATAAAGATAAAAAAGTAAGATAAAAAAATGGCAAGCTTGCTTTTTAACTCTTTAATTAATTTCATTTTGTATTCTTTTCTATGGCCGTATTCATAATTATCACACCTGTAATATTTGTAAACATCCTGTCCTACTCCAGTGGCTGTCAACATTTTACGTCTATCCGCACAAAGTTCACCTATACTGACGTCACACGTCGGCTTACATAAATCGTGTAGGCTGATTTATGTTGGACACCGACAAAGTCATGTAACGTGTCACAGTATAAAAAATATAAAAGGGAATGGCCTGCCTTTTTAACAAAATCGTGACAAGCTGCTTTGTTGATCTAGTTTTTCTTTGGTTTACGTAAACGTTGTCAATGAGACCGGTTACGTAGACTCTTTGTATTTATTTTTGAGTTAGTAATATCTTAGGTTTGCGCGATCACTACACATTATAATAAAACAACTTTTAACCGGATTAATCGCGTGTATTATTGGTTTTTTGTTTTTCTGACGTTTCGAACACTTTGCAGCGTTCGTGGTCGCAGGAGGACACAATTTTTGAGTCGTTTTATGTTTTCTATGTCATTTATAAAAATGGCTTTTTCCTGTCTCATACAAATGAAAAATCAGTAAAATAAAAGCAATCCTTTGTTATTTTTTAATATTGTGCTTTTACTTCGATATAACTGCGGCATATATAAAGACATGTGTTAATTATTAGCAGCATCTAATATTCTCACTAGAAACTATTGGAGACGTCACAATGACGTAATAAATGTAACCTTAGTCAAGTGATCGAATTAAATACTCCGATAATAGCCTCGAAGCCATCCACGTGAATAGCAAAGTGATTAACCCTCTAATTCTACTGATACCCTCAGCGAGGGAAGCCGTTCATATTATTGTGTCATTAATAGGTTAATTATTATCCACATTAAGTGGATAACAAGCTGTTAATGTTATATACTATGGGCTTCGCAGTTAGTTCATTTTAATGGTATTGGAATTCCGGCTTTCAATCAATTATTAAGGAGGAAATTAAAATTTGCATTTCATTTTAATTGGGTAGTAGAATGCAATACAACTTATGTTCAATTTGTTGAACATTAAGGTAAATTATTCCTAACGATTCTTTTTGGTTTTTTTTGATGGATTTATGTCACACAAAAATCTAAAATATATCTTATTAAACACAAAAAAAAACATCCAACCTCCATAATATCAATCCTAAAATAACTGGAAGAGTTTAATTATAAATAACGGTAATACCAGACCATAAATAACTCATATTGTCTCTCGGATACATAAACCATTTATGTATAGGAGGGTCCTATACATAAAATGGAAATAACCTTATTAATTCACCAACTATTCTTCGAGAACAGTCTGCAGGTGTGAACAATGCTTCCAATCGGCGTCCGAAGCAGGCATAGTTGAGTGCCATTACGTAGCGAGAAGTAATAAGGGCCTGGTCAAAGTTATGACAGAATGGCGACGAGGAATTTATGTTAATGGGGAAATGAGGAAAGATTTTCGAGGTTATTACACTTTAGTTTCTATTTGGCTTTGGAGTCTGTTTACTTTTCCCGGTGAATCTTTGAAATTTACGTAATTTCAGATGTAAATGATAAATGATGATTTACATGTAATTATTGATTTACAAGTGAATGAGGAGATGAGGGAAGATGCTAGCTTGGATTCTGTTTCCATTTTGAGTATTTGACAAGAGTTTTATGTAGTATGAACAATGGATATTCCGCATCAGAACATTAAAATTAGAAAAATAGGCATATTTAAGTGGCGTACGTAGCGAGAAGTAATAAGGAGGGTCAAAGTTTTGGCAAGATGGTGACGAGGTTTTCTTTTTTACAGATTTTTACCGATGGGATCTTTTTAGAATTCTTTGTTGTTAGGAATCTGAGAAGATTCACGATAACGTAATTTTTTTTTTTCCATTACCAAGGTTTGCAGCATTCACGCAACTCCAGTTACTTTTTGGCTTGAGGCTAAGAATAAAGTTCGGGAGGTTTAACGAAAGATCATTGCCGCATACTTATGTAATAAGTAAACTTTTGTATTAGTCCTTACTCATTTCATGCAACTGCGGAAAACTGTATTATTTTGTAAAAGTATTCAATACAAAAATTATTTATTTTTTACTTAATGATTTAGAATTGGTGGATATTATGCTCAAACAGAAATAGTCTATAAGGTTACCTAGAGGTACGTTAAAGCACTTCGTATGATAATTTCATCGTAAATATAATATCTATCACAAATAATTTACTCCTCATTGGTCTAGTGGTCCCAAGCGCGACTGCTGAGCAGGAGGTCTCTGATTCCTCGTGGAGGTCAGATAGGCAGTCACTCCGTGTAAAATACTGGTATTAAGCTGCATACGGTTTGACTGGAAGCTGACCCCAATCTAGTTGGGCTTGAATTAATATTAAATTTTAATATTAAAAATAGAATATAATTAATCAAAAAATGGTTATTTTTTTTAAATACGTTGCCCCACACTAGGAGTTTCTTCCTGTATCGTCGGTGCGTTTACAGACATATAATCTCACAAGCACACAGACACCCAGACCCGGAGCAATTATCTATAGATCGTACAAATATTTGCTCCGTGCAGGAATCGAACCTGCGACACGCAGCGCAGCAGTCGGTCTCTCGACCACTGCGCCAACCGCGCAGTTTGGTGGTAAATCAATACAATTTAACTTAAAACGTATGCCAATATATAATATTACTTACAATTCAATTAATCGTTGAAACTTGATACTCAAAACACGTACAATAACCTTCAATCAACATAAACTTTACAAAACATTAAACCTTCGCAATTATTATTAAAAACTATGCAGTAATAAAGATTTTAAACTACAATTTATAGGTTTAGCGATACCCATCCAATTCTAGACACATAAATTCACAGAAGCTATCATAAAATTCGAAGCGTGATTTGAAAACATTAATACGAAATAACTCAGTTTTCTGTAATAACTGTATTTTGTAATAGCATCTAAACACGTTTTGTTTAGGGCCCTTTAGCCCTTTATTTAATAATTTCAGTCTTATTTTGAGATATTAATTGTTTAAGTAGTATTTTGTTTTAATTGTGTCATTTGTACTCCCCCTTTATTGTTTATGTATTTAAACAAATTTAATGAGTATTCTATAATATCTCATCATTGTCATTTTCCGGTCATGGCCTAAATTTTATTTGGAATCGACACAGCATGTCTCATATATCTGCATGTGAATATAAATATACATAATTAGTTATTATATTTCAATAAAATTATATATAAACTACCAACCCGCTTCGGCTTTGCACGGGTACTTTTTTTATCCATTGTGTCGAGCATGTGGACTACTTGGAGTATTTTTAATGGATTTTCCGACTTTTTCAACTATCATCGTCATGTTTCAGCAAATTTAAACAGCACCTCAATCAATTATACCCCTAAACCTTTCTCATGAACCACCCTATCTATTTGTGAAAACCAAATGAAAATCCGTTCAGTCGTTTTTGAGTTTATATTGAACAGATAGACGGCGGGGACCTTTGTTTGTTGTATGTAGTAATATATTAGCAGGAAACTTCCAACAATAAGCAAGAACTCTTCTATACATGTACCACTGTAATATCTTATTAATCTATAATATAATTTTCTACGTGGTCTTACGGGTAAGAAATAAAACAATATCGGGTGTCTACTAAATAAAGTTAATAAAGCCACAATAAGTTGTTGTCACTACTGAAAGCATTCTCTATTATTCGTATCAAAAGTATTTTATCAGAAACTAAACACTTCCAATTCTATCTACTTTTTTTGTTATCTGTCACTTTTAACGTATTCGTAACAGCTAATGGACAAGACATATAATCCCAATTAATTTGGGGTCGGCGCAGCATACCTATATCTGGTATGCTGCTAAAGTTTTGGCTATGTTTTATGACCGGCCGCCTGCCTGACGTCAACCATCATTGGGAATGCTATTGTTGGTGGTAACCGCCATTTATGTTAAAGGTACTGTGATTGCCTCATTGGTCCAGTGTTCACAAATGCGGCTGCTGAGCGTGAGGTCCTGGGTTCAACTCCCAGGTCGGACAAAGTGTTATTGGGTTTTTCTGTTAATAAATTCTCAGTAGCAGCCCGGAGTCAGAAAGTTGGTGGAGTAATACCCGTGCTTCGGAGAGCACCTAAAGCCTTCGGTCCTGGGTCTGATCTCGCTCCGGTCGTTTCAGATTGCCATCCCATCGGACTATGAGAGTGAAGGAAGAGGGACTGCACCTGTGTTTGCTTTAATATATCCTGCGTACTTCGCTAATCGTCGGAGATGAGCCGCCGTGGCAGAAATACAGTCTGGAGATGTTATTACTGTGCCCATACTTAAACATTAAAATAAATAACTTACGATTACTTTCAAACTATCAACGAATTTTTATTTATTTTGTGTGTAGACTCAGATATCCTGAACATCCTTAGTTATTGTTTAAGTAGTTCACGGTTGATTATAGGACTCACAAGTGTGGTATCAGTTTCTTAATCCTATTCTTTATTACTTATAATGAGATACATTGCTTAAAACATGCCATAACCCTTGACCTTCATCGACTAAAGAAAATTATATTATAAGTTGTATTAATTTTTCTTACAAAAATATTCTAGTAATTAGCCTGTTGTATTACAATAGGCTCCTTCTAGTATTAACAAGGAATAATAATGAAAGACAATGTTATCTTATTCTTGGAAATTACAGGATGTTATTATTACGAACATGTATATTGCCGAAGGGCCTCCGACTAAGAGAACGCCATCTTTGTTGTACATCGTCTGATCTATTTGAGTTCAAATGACAATAGGCATGATGATAGTATTAAAGAACCATAGAATAAATGGTTGTACAGGTAAATATAGACACAAAAGATTCTGAAAAATTACCTAGTTTTATTAAAAACATAAAAAATAAAAAATAAAAGGCTGCAATCGGCCATGTTGATTGAAACGTCAATCACAGCAAATGATGTCACGCCTCAGTCAAATGTCAATCATCGCCGTACATTATGGCTTCAACTTATATCAAATATGCTGAGGCATGACGTCAAAACGGCGCTATGCCACCCAGCAGCGTTTTCGCGGTTAAATCAAATTAGATAGATTAAAATGCAATAATTTGCGTTGAAACGTTTATTGCTGAAATAATGTGTTTTTCGGATATAGTAGACGTGTACCTACATTATAAAAGAAGATTTCAAAATCTGCCATCATGCCTATTACCTACTGTGAATTCGAATAGCCTGTTGCTTGGAAAAAAAAATTGGGTATTATAATTAAGGCTGTATTTGTGACGATTCGGAGGCTAGATACACTAACACAAATTTTGTAGGTTCGAAACAACCATGTACTAAATTGACCTTTATAATGTCATATATTCTGCTTTCTTAAAGACATGTCTATCATAATTATATTATGGCTATAGAAAACATCGTGAGGTAACTCTGTATAGAAAGAGCTTTTGCTCGGCCGTGAGACAGAGGCAAAATATGTTTAATTTTATCTGTGACAAATGAAAACTTTATTTAAGACATAAAAGTTTTTTTTTTTTGGATATATTGTTCTGCTTACCCTATGTACGTAAGATAATAAATTCAGGCACCAAGGCCCTTTGCAACCAGTGGTCGTTTAAAAATGCAATTCTTGCCGCGGTCATTCTATGTGACCGGTAGGAGTAAGTCCATTTGTACATCTCCGTGGTTTGGAGGGAAAGTTAAACTGTCGATTCCGGAATTTGTTAATTCATAATAGCCGCTTAGCTTAGCCAGGTGCCAAAGGGTGGGTAGCTTAAACATTTCTTGATGCTTTGATCAACTTTTAACCGCATATAAGTAGAAGAAGACTGAAAAAATACCTACTGGTTTTACAAGTAGGTTACCATTTTTAAAACAAAGATGCTCTTTAGTTACTTTCTACAGATACGTTTCAATTACTCGAATATAAAAGCTGTATTAGAAATGGTCATATTTGTAGATAATGATAAGAATATAACAAATATTAAAACCTAAAATTCGGAATTGCCCTTAGTCATAAGCTGAGCCCGCGGCGATGTCGCGAGTCAAACGAGTCAACAACCAAAACTGCACGTGAGTAGTAACCGGTGAACAATAATTGATATGAATATGTCGCACGAAAGGAGTTAAAAATATCAAATCCCTTAAAAAAAATGTGATGTACTCATGCTCCAGAGCGTACGTATCAGGAGCGCAGCAGTTTAAAGGAGTTAAGTAAGAAAATGTTCTTGCGCTATTAGTAGTTACACATATGTTTTGATCTTAAAATTATCGATACGACTGATAAAACAAAATAACACAATAACTCAGTATATTTGGATGTAGATATTTGTCTATAGACTATCTATCAGGTACAGAACATCACCCTTAAATATGACCACGCATTTCTGATACACGTTGTATAGGTATATTTGAATTATAGTTTGCTGAAGAAAGGCTAATGGATTCTTTGTACATGAAGGAAAATTTTAAGTAAGACCTTTCTTAGTAATTTTGTAACATAATAACCTTGCGTGAAGTTAATGTATTTTCCTTTGAATTTGTGCTACTGTAATTGTAGCAAAAAACTGACAAATATGTTGACCTTCGATACAATAAATCAGTCTGCCTAGCCTTTTCCTTTGTATCACAGTATAAGTAATTACATTGGGGTCCGCTTACATTCAAACCGAAAGCAACTTAATACTAGTACCTATTAGTAGTACTAGAATGCCTATCTGACTCTGTAACACGATATCTCGTGGTTGTCACACTTTAGGCCTTTGACTACCCGTAACGGCTGTCCTAGATCTTAATTTGACAACCGGGACCGATGGTTTAACGTGCTCTCCGAGACGGAGGGGTCTCAATATGAAATGATGGTCACCACTCCACACCGACCGACCGCGGCAAGCGCAACCTAACCTCAATCGATCGATCTATGCGGCTGTTACTAAGCCACGAGCCCCTCGATACAATAAATGTAATGCAAATCGCAAGTAAGATTTTTCCAACTAAATACCGTAATAATAATGTTTGTATTAAATAAAAAAGTCTAAACTCACAATATTCGTATACTGCCCGAAGCTTAGGATTTTATACCTAAACACCAACCGAGACAGTATGAAATGACGTCATTTGTATTTCGACATCATCGCCGAGAACCCCTAGAGCAGTATATTTCCACTGAAAGGTGGCCATTATATGGCAATAAAATGGCCTTTGGGACACCCTTTGTTAGATAAGATCAGATTAGTAGCTCACTGATGGGAAAGTGAAGAACACTTAAGAGGAGTAATAAAGTATTAATATTAATATTTTTTGGTGTAATACAATATTTATTGGGATGTGATTACTGAGGTTCACTTAATAACGAAGAAATCTAGACTCTGATGAGTTAATCCAATCTCTGTCCAATAATTAATGAATATTTTATTGGTGGTATATTGTGTATTTTCATTATATAATTTATATCGGATTCTACAGTCCATCTGCGACATATATAATATATACAATTCTGCGTGTTATGGTTCAGTAATTATGTAAAGCCGTTAAACACCGTTCAGCTGATTTACATAACAGAACTGTTTTGTAAATCAGCTAGCAGTTTTGTAAAACATCTGATTCTGCAATCCATTTGCGACATATAAACGTACCCTACATATTATGATTTAGGATCTTTGATTTATATAATTGCTATTTTTAGAGAATTGCGGAATGTATTTATAAATACTACATTAGAATTAAAATAACGCCACTTACTAAATAATACTGCAAAATAGAACCTTATAATTTCAATCGTACCAATAACCAACACTAACGTCGTTACCGCTGTCCATTTTACAATCACCTCCCAATTTTTAACAACTGCTACAATCGACGTTCAAATGAAACAATTTCAATTTATACAGTCCCGGTCAATTTCTCTTTGCGAGCACTAGAGAGCCAATGCATTTATTCATTCAATTTAATTCAATTCACAGTTCTACGGTAAAAATTGCAATTTGCATACTTGACTCTTAGAAATGTTTACACAAGTATGTATTTAATTTGTTGTCTGTGAAAAATATCTTGTTTTATTAAATATGGTTTTTCTAGATTACATTGTGAATTTCCTAATATAATCCTTTTCTGAATAAAAACATAATTTAAATTTAATCAAGAAAATCATAATTAGGTATATTCATGTGTTATTATATTAGTAAGCACTTTTAACATTATACATTCATTGAAATAAGTCTTAGCAAATATAAAAACTAATGCTGTCCGAATATTTCAGTAATAGAATGTACTGGGCGTCTAAAATGAAGCCAGACAAACACGTTGGACAATTGTCTCAGCCTTCCCCAAAAGATACAATCTCGAATTCTCTTGAACTTTTCTTGGAGAGCACTACTCTTGCATTATAAAAAAATACATTTAAGTACTAAATATATTCAAGAGACAACTCTAAACATAATTATATAACAAGTAAGTGAAATCTAATTAGAAATATCAACGGTCAAAGTGCAAGCTTTTAATTCAATTCGATTATTGAACCAATATTCTTATCTGAATAGGAGCATCCTGGCTTCTAAATCGGTACCAAACTAATATATGTACACTTATATATTTAAAATATATTATATAAATAATATATTATAATATTTGTATTACTTAGTTGGCTGAGTTTAGGAACAAATGGATCAATAAAATGTATAAATAAATTATATTATAAATTTTATAAGGAATATCTGCCTAGCCTTTTCCCAATTACATTGGAGTCGGCTTCCAGTCAAACCAGATGCAGCTTAATACCAGTATTTTACATGGAGCGACTGCCTATCTGATCTCCACAACCCAGTTACTGGGTAACACGATATCTCGTGGTATGACTGTTTGTCAGACTTTCAGGCCTCTGAATAACGGCTGTCACAGATCTTAATTTTACAACCGGGACCGACGGCTTAACGTGCGGAGAGCACGTACGAAGCAAGGAGGGGTCTCGGTATGAACGATAGTTACTCATCCGCAGACTGACCGCGGCAAGAGCAGCTTAACCTCGATCGATCGAGTTGTTCTGCTGTTACCAAATGGTTAGAAGGTTGGGAAATAAATAAGCGTAATATCCCTTCAACCAAGCTCTTGTAAACCTATTGTAATTGGCAAAGCATTATTAGTCAAAATATTTCAGTGGAACATTTACAAATCAAAACAAAATACGATGGATATATTCAAAATAAATACGAACCCTCACTAATTTTGAATATTATTATGAAATTCACTACCAAAATAATTGAAAATTCAAAAGCCAATATCGTATTGAAATATCTACTTAATTCACTTCAACTGAGATAACAATACGG
The DNA here is from genome assembly GCA_935421205.1 of Xylocampa areola. NCBI lineage: Eukaryota > Metazoa > Arthropoda > Insecta > Lepidoptera > Noctuidae > Xylocampa > Xylocampa areola. The sequence continues at coordinate 12,251,572 of OW285214.1, read as the reverse complement.
TTGTGTAATTGACTCGCATTGCCTCAACAATCATTGAAAATTCCGTTCCGTTCCGGATTGAATTCCGGACGCATGGTCTGCGGGGATACGTAAGCATTGATAGGATTACATAAAGATTTAGCCTAACTACGCTTTGTTTTGCCCCTAGTGCAACGGAATTTCAATTTGCACTGACATTTGCGAAACGCATTCGCAGCGCTAACAATACTAGACATTGTTGGAAAAACGCGAAAACGGGAATCTTGTCAAAGGGAAGTGTACTATTTTTATTTTATCAACGAGTGCCTTTTGACCCGGTGCGATTCGTATTGATTTTACTGTCATGTCTAGCTTTATTTGTGGTTGTTTTTATTCCTTGTATTTAGTCAAATACTTCCAAATCGCTAGTTTTTATATTAATTGCTATGTAAAGATGTATACGAAATAATACAATAAAACAACTTTTAACCGGTATTATTGGCTCGGCCTGTATTATTGGTTTTTTGTTTTACCTGACGTTTCGAACACTGCAGCGTTCGTGGCAGGCGTTGGTGTGCAGTCCTCCTGCGACCATGAACGCTGCAAAGTGTTAGTGTTAAATGTTTTATTATTATAATGTGTAGTGATCGCGCAAACCTAAGATATTACTAATACAATAAAATTTACTAAATAAGGTTCACTATGTATTTCGTTATTGAGAGACCATTTTAGAAATAATAAGTTAAAAAAATAAAATTATACGACACAAAAGATTATTTTCTTTTCAGGGTTTGTAAAAAAGCTTTAAGATATGTTATTTTTTTTATCCGTTTGATAAATAATATAATATATATTTTCTTTTCTTATAAAAAATATTTTTTATAGTTTAATATAAAATCAAACACTAACATACACCTTATTAAGAATTAAAAAGTTATGTGTACCTAATCCCAAAAAAACACCTGTCTCCTAAACGCAAAAGAATGCTAATAGTACTTATTTAAGAATATTATAAAATAATTTGATGCAAATAATTATAGCACGCGGGTAATTATCTATACCCTCTATACCTTACCCTATAAACTCAATAAACGTTTCAAACAGGAATAATGGTTGAACTGTCTGCTTGAATATAAATGTTTCGTGTACCTTTTACTGTATTTTGTTACTAATTGAGAGCAAAGGTAATAAATACAGGGAAATGTAATTTTTATGCTTTTAAATAAATAGGAAAGGGCATTGCGGAGGCTATTAAATAAATTGGATAGCGGAAATTAAACTGGACAAGGTATTAATCTAATTGTGTGCCGTTTATTACTAGCTGTTTTCTTTATTTAAGAGTTTTTATAATTTCAAAGCTTTTAATTTACCTCCTTATTGTTTTAAACCATTAAATGTCTATAATTAAATTCAAATTAGTTTTACGTTTATTTAAATGAATACATTTTATTTCATTTATGGTTTATATTTTGTCATACCTCTTGCAATAAAGAGGTATTACCTTTAATTATTAATTACCCAACAATTATTATTACAGTACAAGCAAGACGAAAACTGCTCAACTAACGGCAAAAAATAAAATTGATATAGTTGTATAATAAAATATGGTTTAAATTAACTTAACACTCCAACATCTCTTAAAAGAAAGTTGCCTAAGAAATTAGTAAATTAAGAACTTGTATATTACATATTGAACACAAGAATTAGTATTAAATGTTTATTATGAATTGCTGGGGATTCCAAGATTTTCTCGTATGTGACAATCCTTTTAGCATTTTCATGAAGTCCGGTCTTATTAATGAAATTTGCATTCAAGTAAAATGCAAATATCGGGTAACTAAATAGGATTTCATTAAAATTCATACGAACGAGATGCGAACGTTAACTTAATCAATTGCGTTGGATTAACTGTACCTTATAAATTCTCTTGAAACAATATTTTTTGTTCTTTTATATTTATGCATCATTATTTTAGTGCTTATTATCCTCAGACAAACTAGAAAGTATCTTCCCTTGAAGATTTTAATCACCAGAACATAGAAAAATCCAACTTGATCGCTGAATATAATATTGTTTTCACTTTATATAATGACGCCTGCACTCCCCGAAAGATCAGCCGGAGGTATGCTCTAATGCACCCGTATTTCATCGATGTTGCTTTAAGCTTCATGTAGTGTATATATTGTGTAGCCTATTGCCATATACCAGGCAAAATTCCAAGGCTGAGCTGCCATAGAATATTTTCTAACAAAACACCGTGCGTAACCTGGGAATCAAAGGACCTCAAGCGCTCTGCAACCGTGCTTGCGACCAAAGACCAATAGGCATAGCCGCATAACAGACCCGATAGGAAATTTTCAGTTGCAGGCCGGAGTTTGGAATTGGGAGATGGTTATGCGATCCTATTATATGGAACTTAATAACGGCATCGGTGAAATGAGGGTGTACTACAGTATATACTTAAACCTTTGCTTAACCCAAGCTAAGCTATATTACGTATGTTTAGTCTAATATTATCTTAAATTTTAAGATACAAAGACTAACTTAATAGTAATATCTAAAATTTTCGGAATCTACACATAACAAATTAAACATTCATCACGAAATACATCTCAATAGAGTTCTTTATGTCACCACATCAACCAAGTTAATTAATTTTAACGCTAATTGCTCTAACATACATTGTGTATTACATGGTCTAAGCTTAATTTACCGAGCTTATAGCATAACCTCATTTAGGGATAATTGCGCAACTGTCGCACGGTCAAAGCAAATGTAATATGTTTGCTTACTTCCGGGTTTCCCTTTATGGTATTACGAAGTATTTGGCACAAAAATTACAAACATAATTACAAAGTGTGTCTTAGATATGCATGAATAATATATAATATCACGCCTGGAGTCTCCAAGGGGATGTGTAGAGGTGTACTTCTGTACACCCACAATTCATAAATGATGTCATTAAGGCTCAGGTGGTAAACGTATTTTTATTATCTATCGCGCCATATGCCGCTTATATGTGTTAATTGGACATTCGAAGAGACCTTGACCTCTGAATTTGTTTCGGTTTTTGTTCTCAAAGATAGATACGAAATACAGATGAAAATCATGAATTACAAAAGTTTCTTCAAAGGTATATCTATCTTTGTATATTGACTCTAATTACATAGATATCAAAATAGTTAATGAAATTATATAAATTTAAAAATGAAACGATCAGTAAAACAAAACGTCTTGATTAAAACCTTAAACTTTTTATCACAAACTATTATAAGTATAAATATTAACGCCACAAATTAAATTAAGTCTTAACACCGCCAAATAAAACTGTAGGTTTACCCTTAAAAATAAGTCCACTTTATTGACATTGGAAATATGTAAATTTGTACTTTTTAAATGCAAAATGTCTTAAAAATAATTAAAGAATCGGAATACTAATAAACCAACATGCTTTAAAATTTAGATAACAATGAGGTAGTATTTTTTTTTAAACATTACACACTTTTTTTTTTAAGACGTTGCTCCTCTCTAGGAATTTCTTCCTGTATCGCGGGTGCGTTTACAGACATATAATCTCACAAGCACACACACCCAGACCCGGAGCAATTATCTATAGATCGTACAAATATTTGCTCCGTGCAGGAATCGAACCTGCGACACGTAGCGCAGCAGTCGGTCCCTCGACCACTGCGCCAATCGCGCAATTTTTTTCCGCGAAATTGTTTTAAGGCGTTTATTTTATATTGGAATTAGTATTAACTTGAAGAGTAACCCCACAGTATTCAAATCAATATCAATAGAACTACTTCACCCTAGTCTATCTAAGACAAGTACGCTGATAGTAAACCAGGTACATAATACAGAGGAACGCAATAACCCGGTTACAAGGTACGGCTGAATCGCAACCCGTTGCAATTCATGATCGCGATATTTCGAAATCGACGCCGATAGTCGAACACTCAGTCGAAGCAGAACGACAGAGAAAGTAGAAGTACAACTGCTTACAAAAAACAATACGGATATTACAATGTATTAAGAATACAGTAAAGGGATATGTACGCGAAAATTAATTTAAAAAAAAGTTGTAAAAGTTGTACTACAAATGAACTACAGATTAAAGAATAAAAAACGAATTTTGTTCCCGAAAGCAGTATTCCATTGATCATATCAATGATATCACAATCAATTCTATGTTTCTCGTACACACACAAACCTAGACACTGGTCCAATGACGATTGTTGAATTATTATTATTTTTCAACCTTCTTTATTGCTTATTTTAAATGTCTAAGGTAAAGGTACTTAGTTTTTTTTATCCAAACATTTGAACTAAACTTAAAAGTTTCTACAGTTGGGGATATCAAATGCATTTCTGTTTCCTTTTTCGTTCATGAAGGTTTTTTATCGAGTCTCGGATGTAGTTAAACTTTTGCAAGTATCTGTTTGCCGGTTTCCACTCCGACCATTGATATTTGCTGTGTACATGTTTACAGTGCATAAACATGGAGACTGGTGGGTAATCAGATGCATACATTCCTAGGCAATCGTCAGGAAATAGACCAGGTTTTTCTTTAATAATGTATGAAAAACTATACAAGTAAATACAAGGAATTGAGATGGGATTGCCGATGAAAAACCTTATTATTACACAAGTAAAATACTAATGTAATGAGTACACAAGACTTTCCTTTTTAAAGGTAAAGCTAAAAAACTAAGTTCTTAACTATACAATTGCTGATAAATAAACTCACAAAAACTTGCGTGAAACGAAAATATAGTGTCAACAGGTATGGTAGTTCCATCTACATTCTCACGGTGTAATGTTTCCGTGAAAAACTCTAAACGCGTGCGCTATAGTTTGTGAAAATTCCGATAGATGGCGCTGTTCTCAATATATGAAAATGTGTTATTTTCAGTTCCCTCTTCTCTAATCGAGTCCATTTTAGTGGAAATGTAATACGTATTAGAACGAAATTATATTGAAATTTAATACCTAGAGCAATAAACCTGATAAGTTATATTTATAGCAGAAACGATAGTGGTTGCTAACTAAAGACCCTCATAATTTCTTAGGAAACTGAGTTAATAAATTGTGTGCTATAAACTATATGCTCTGTGGGGAAATAACTGTACATTGTCTTCTCTCTTTATTACATACAGTGCCGATATCACGTAGTTTCAGTAATGCCGAATGTGTGCGCCAATTTATTACCTTGGCGCCAAGTATAAATGAATATGCTTTAATTTATAGGAAAGACGTATAGTAGCATATTTATTTAAGTCTAGCATATAGCTTGGACTAAATTTAAAAAGATAAATTAGGCAAGATTTTTTCCTAAACGAATGTAGGTAGGTATATCACGAACTAGCCTATTTTACTTGAAGTCTTGTTATACAAGGCTTTTTTGCTTCGTCAACTAAGACTAGATTTTACCAAAGTGAGATAAATGATATTCCATGCAAAAAATATATTTTTATCTCACGGATAACGAATTATCTTTGTGAGTAAAATCTAGAGTTATAGTGAATAGTTAAGTACTATCTATAGAAGTACCTATACATTGATATTATATAGATACTATTACATCATCTTAGTATTAAAAGTATTATTTGATTACATACATACATAAAATCACGCCCGTTTCCCGTTGGGGTAGGCAGAGACTATCGATTTCCATTTGCTACGATTCTGACACACCTATTTGATTACGCCTATCGATAATACTTTCCTTCGAATTCAATTCAATGTATTAAAGATAACGCATTCTTAGCGAACTCTAAAGTTATAATATTAAATGGAAAAAGAATATGGTCGTGAGCAGGATTCGAACCTGCGCCTCCCGGATAAATACTCCAGGAATTAAGAATTCGCGGTGGTGAGCAGAGGTCGAGATGGCTTAGTGGTCAGAGCACCTGTAATCCTGCTCACGACCGTACTCTTTTTCCATTTAATATTATAACTTCAATTTTTTCTTTATTTGTCTTAAAATACATATTCAATATAATTTTAAATACATATTAAACAAGTAAAAAATGCAATACATATTTAAAAATATAAAAAACAGTATGCCACCGGTGTCGGGAACAGGGTCCAAGCCACCGGTGGTTAGGGCTCCATCGAGAGAAACCTCCTGACAATTCGTGCCGTGTCAAGGAGTACTGCTCTCTGCATCAAGCTCTTGACCCAGCTGCCTAACGAGAGCCTATAACTTCAAATTATTGTTATAAATTTCTACTATATGAAAATGTACGGAGCTACATCTATTGCTCTACTAAAGTGAAATTGTACTCATAGAAGTTGTGGAATAATGTTAGTAAATATTTCAGTTTCCTCCTCACATTGTTAAATTCACTTCATTCATAGCATCTAATGATATTCTTGTTACATCTTGCGAAGATGCTTGATCGAGTATTTGTATCAACTACTTGATAGTTTTCTGAATAAAAAGCAATATTTTACCATTTTATTGGGAGTATCAATATTTTCGTCTATACCCGTTTAATGAACAGATTTGTCATCCCGGATGATCCCCGGAATCTAGTAAAAGTTAGTGAAGGACGATGTGATTTCTAGTCGGTAGGAATTCTGTGCTACGGCCATGATAGATTTTCCACACATTTAAAAAAGGAACAGAAATAAGTTAATAAAAAAAAATAACAGTGATTTTCTTTTTTTTTATAACAAAAGCGAATCCTTATAGAGCAACTTATTCTGTTTGCCATAAATATTTTTATTTACACATATTGTGTACTAAAAAATAAAACATTGTATTTAAGTATCAAATTTTCTTTATGTACAGACAATGTTCGATACATTTTAGACAACGAACAACAACATCAATGTTTATCTTCTTTTGTTTACGGGGAGAGGAATTAACGAAACCTTAGACATAGTTTCTAGTTCCGTACAGGTTAATTAATCTTCCATACCACATATAAACATAAAAACGTTCATAAATGTTAGACAGTTACAATAAATGGAGGACGAAATAAGGAACGTCAAACCAAAATTACCATACAATTTCAGTTTGACGTTTATTAGGTATTTTAGTGGCCAACTAAAAGTGTCAAAAAATATGTACGAAAATTTTTGTTTGACGTTTCTTCCTTTGAAGTGGACGTATCATATATATTTTATTTTTTTGATCTATAGTAACTATTAACATCACTTTATGCTTTCTATCTCGCTCTTATGGTAACTATTAATAAAATGGCAATTCCCTAATATTAGTTTTTTGTTTTCTTTTATCAAAAATGGATCTTCGTTTGGCGACCAATTTGCCTGATGGTAAGCGATGATGTGGCCGAGGATGGAGCACATAGGTCCAGAAGAAATCTATTCACTCTAGCCTTTAAATAGTAAAGATTATATTTCTCAGGAAACAGAGAACACGGGAGGGAGTTCCATTCACGAGCAGTCTACATTAAAATTGATACAGGTCTTTCAATGCTCGATCAATATTTACGAAACCTCATCATACTAAAGCAAGACACAAGCTACTATAATGAAGTCAAAGTAAAAAGTAATGAAGTACACTTAGTCATATTCTTTCCAAACATCACCGCTCATGTTTTTCAATAAGTGCAATGTGTAGCCTCAAAGAACGTCATTTATAAAACAAGAAAAGCTTTGCTTTTCCTTTCTTTCTCTGTCATACCTGTGTAAATATTATGAAACAATTCAATTTTAAGACACACAGTTCACGTATATTGACTATATAGACACACAGAGACACCTTTCAATTTAACAAATGGCAATGGACGAAGATGTAGTATTCCTTAAAAGCTATGAATTTTTAGTAAGAGTTGATTTAATTTAATAGATATAAATAAGGAGATGTTTAAACAATATTTTTTACTTAAAAACCAATTTGTGTCTTTGAATCTTGCTATAACTTTTTCTTAAATAGAAATAATTTGATAAAAGATCAGTTAAAAATTAATATATTAATAATAGGTAACGCGACACCATCTAATCATCAGACGGTACCCCAAGCGTTGTGAGCCAACAATAAAACAATTTAGCTTGTATTATAAACTATAGCAATCGTACGAGTCATCGGCGCGATACAGTTTTGAGCAAAATCATAACAAGCGTTGAGGCAATCGGCGCTGCTAGGCAAAACAAGGCTCGCGTCGAAAACAACCAGTTGAACGAAGATTTCCATTCAGTCAACATTGTACCACGTTTGGAATAACAAATAATTTATTCTAAAAAACCACACTCGTATTTCAATTAAAAAATAATATTTTTTTATTTTCTCTCATACTAAAATAAAAATGTTGTGCGTAAAAAGTTGATTACGGGATGTGAATATAGGAAAGGAAATGCATCGCAGAATAATATTCGTATTCGCGATTTCAATCGTCGTTACCTTGCAGGTGAGTTTTTGATATCTGTTAGGTATATTTATACCTTATTCAAGGGACGATAAAACTAAATAGAAACAATCTTACTATTTTTAGTGAAAAAATAAACGAGATTTGAACGAAATATTGATTTTACTCCAGGAATAAGTGCTTATAATTATTGAAAAGTACATATTTACACGATTGCTCAAAAAAGGAGTGTTATGTTTTTAGGGTTAATTTATGTATGTATGTATGTTTGTGATTTTCTTTATTCCACCATAACTTCTAAATGCCTGAACCGACGTCGATGTATGGGGTATCATTAGAATCCATACATTATCCCAGGTAACATAGGCTAGTAATAATAAAAAATGGCAGGCGTATTTTTTTTTAAATAAATTTCAAGTATTGTTTTGATTATGAGTTGTCAAATTATATTTACATTTACTTTCTTGAATAAGGTATAAAATTATGCCTATAATGTTAGAAATTTAAACTGTAGTATTTTTACGTTTATAGGCTTATAAATTTCAAGCGACATAATAATGTAATAGAAAAATATACTGTGAACGTTCAGTGTTCAAATAGTACCTACAGCAAGACCATTTTTATTTTGTACAATAAACAAACGAACAAGTCTTCGGAGTCACCTGAGGTTACGAACCTACTTCATGAACCCATCCAAGTTTTTATGTCTCGAGAATGTCATAAGTAGGTAATTTTTCAGAATTAATAGGGATATGGTGAAGGAAAACATCTTGAGGAAATCACCCACTCGCGGTGATGATGAAAGTGATAAAATATCTTTCCTTCTCTATATTAGAAAAGGCATTTATCCTGCAGTGTGACTGCAGACTGTGGGATAGATAACACAGCGTGTTTTTTTCCTTTTCTTTTTTTATAAAAATGGATCTACGTTTTGCTACCAAAGGGAAGCGACGGTGCAGCCGAGGATAGGGCACGTATATCCAGAATAATTCTATTCACTCTTAAGTAGAGTGGATACATTTTAGGAGAAAGATAGTTGGGGAGTTGATGCAACTGCCCGGACCCGCCTCCGACCCGTCTCCCACAACGATTGCACCGGACTACATCCCAAAACATGACTAGGTCACTTCACGGCATGGCTTCGTCCGGTGGCTGGTAGCCAGCCGCGGCCGAAGCCTCCAACCAGAGTTATATTGCCTATTTTGCACCACCCTGGGGCCACGTGTAGAGATTCCATTTCGAGGGTGCACTCCTACGAACGCGGCCAACAAGCCCCAGAAAATAAATTTTAGGTTGCCCATCTTATAAACGTATGCTCAAGACGAGATCCGAGCCTTCTGTTATCTGTGCAGTTGGTAAAATTTTGTGCCATTCCGTGCAGTTTGTTATTGGTTGCACATTTGTTTAACTGTTTGTATTTTTCTTTGTCTAAATAAAATTCGAATTTTACAAGCGATTTAACTTCCCTATGAAAAGCACACACATAGTACTATTGCGTGCTCGGCTTGTTTTTCCACTCTTTTAATAATTTTACCAAAAAGTTTTTAGTGTGCATTGTTTAGCGACGTTGTTTATCTTTTATATGGTAAAACACCATGATTAGCAATTCAAAAAATAGTGTTACCAGTCTTGATTTACATAAAAAAAACTACCAAACTTACGACTAACACAGTGCTGTTCCCATAAAATTCTAAACAACAGGGTAACTCCCCAAAATAAGCACGCCTGATTGTAACATGTCAGATTGTACTTTGAAAATCAAGTTGATTCAAAAAAATCTTAAGACACCGAAATACATAGAAAAATAATAATTGATTGCTTTGTTTTTATGACATTGGAATTATTCTAAGGGTTAAATAAACCTACAGCTCTGCAATGATTTTTGCAACGACACATATTCGCGATGGTTTCTATGTAAGACAGATGATCCCTAATTTAATTATTTAGTTTTAAACTACAGAACGCGCTATTTCTTTCGAAGTAAAGCAGAAATAACGAGAAATAATTAATGGACATTATTTTACAGTCTCCAAAAATATTTCATGGAAATGATTTTAATTTATCAATCAATAACACGTTAATGACCCGATTCACAAATTAAGTTCTCAAAGAAAGAATAGTACCCTTCCTTTTAAATAAAAAATAAATAAAATAAAGGCCAGTTCTTCGTATAACTATTTGTTAAAACTGCGACACTCATAAAAATCATAATTATGCACACTATTCCTATGACCAAACACTAAAAGTGCTTAATTACAACCCAAATTCATTTTTTACGACCTAGCCAACCTAGTTCCAAACAATTATTATACACAAGTTATTTTTGAAAGAGAACGTAAATAAAACGCAGGGTAACTGTATATGAGAGCAGTTTTTAAGTAAACCTCGCCTCATTAGCGACTGCTTGTTCCTTTTGTGATGCTCCAAGGATTAAAAGCCTTAACACTAATGGCGAGTACAAACGATTAAAAAAAACCTGGCCAAGTGCGAGTACCCGTCAAACTCGCGCTCTTAGAATTCCGTACAACCAATACTATTATAATATTTACTTTGTGATATTATTTTAACTATAGAATATGTATATACGTCAGATCATAAAATTTTACAATTGATTACCTAGCAGGAACCTTACATAGCAGGAAAAAAAAAACCTTAAAAAAGTGGGATTTTCCGTGGTCTTTAAAGTGAGCATTAGCCACTAGGTATAGAGGCCATAATAACACATATTCTGGTTTTAACTGGCTACCTATTAGGGTTAAAATAAACAGCCCTGTGACAGAACGTTGGCATAGGCTTCGTAATGGGTCCCGTTGGGACCTTGGTGCGGAACCCAAAAAAGTCTGTCGCATGTTGGCGATAGTTAAAATAATTTTCATAAAATTTTACTGTTTTCTAAGCAAAACTGCATCTGCGTTTTTATATGAGTGAACACAGTGTATGTTACACATAAATATACATTGTTACGAATAAATACGAAGAGCGCAGGTTTATTGACACCAGGGTCAGTCTACTCCATAATCATAATCTTTTAAGCCACTATAGCCACTGGGCCTTGGTCTGGCTGAATCTCTTCTAAAGACTATTTTGTCCTCTAAACCAACCATAAGATCTAAAGCTATCAGAGATCGGATTTGCTGTGTTTTCAACAGATATCAGGCTAATAATCAATTTGATGTTAAATGATAACTTTTACCTATTGTATATTCCAAATAATGTTCATAGGCATAAACAGTTTTTATGGGGCAACCTTCTACCAGATTTTGACTTGCAAGAACCAAGAGCCAACTGCTTTTATGGGTGCATTTCTAAACACATGAGCTCGATTAATTTACCCGTAACCCCCAAATCCGTTATATTAAGTTTGGGGGAAATTAATCGTACAAAATGGAGAATTCTTGTTTCAGTGGCCAAGACTAATTTCGGGTCGCTGATCCAGAGGAGTTAGTTAGAAACAATGATAGGATAATTATCACATGCTCTAGTACTATCTTAGAACTTTCATTGCCCTACAAATTAATAAGACTGCTAAAAGCCTATGAAAATAGATTAAGAAAGAACAATGGCAAATCAATGTTATCTTTATCACCTTAAGTAGAAAGCAGTTTTTAACGATTTAGTCTTCTTACGTATGTAGGTTTAAGTGAGCAATAAAAATTGGTAACTGATAAGTGATACTCTATCCCATAAACATTGAGTTAATTGCGAATTCATCAATGAAAACGCAATAACTCTGTGATAGTGTAGTAGAAATTATAAATTCTTCTTAATTAACGTCAAACGAATTAGGTACCTACTTAATGGGTCTTAAGAATAATAGGTCTTATATTTCTGATTTAAAACGATAGAATAGATAGTGGTATATTTTATATTAATTAACTGTATTAGAACAAGCGAGAACCATGATGGAAGACCAAACAAATTTGGTTGGTTCGAATGGAATATTCTTATTCTGAGTATAAAACGTGAACTTTTTAAAAACCATTCCATCAAATAATATTGATACAATATATTAGTAATCAGTAGCGTTAGACTTCAAAATAAATCAGCTCGATTGAATTACCGAACGCATGGATGAGAAAAGTATACAAATCTCACATGAATACATTGTTTGTGCAAATACAATAACATGATTGCTAATGATAGTTATTTATTTAGTTTTGTGCTGCTTTGTACTTTCAACACTGTAGTTCAGTCATTCTAATAAAACAACAACAGTACGTCATATCAATTGTACCAGACGGTAAGATATTATTTAAATTTGTTATGTGTTTGATAACAAACCGATTGTTCCGGTGTCTATATGTACACTATTTTGTATCTCTCAGTTGTGTTTATTGTTTAAATTAATCATCTTAGATTCAAAAAGATTGATGTAAATTATAAAAATATCTGTATTCTTTAAAAAGGAAATACTTTCTTCTAATTATTTTACGTATCTATTTTATAGTAAGTCGATAAAATTTAGAACATGAATTTTGAGGTTACCGTCTATCACATTTCTAATCTTTACATTATCGTGAACTTATCTACCAATTCTTAGGATGCAGGAATCGCTCACCATGCAAGGTCACAACCCTTAATTTGTATTACCCTAATTCCTATATCAACAATACAATAACGCTCTCAACAATATATAACTTCATTTTCAGACGACAGATTTTCAAGATAACCTAATAAATGGATACCGGGCGCTGATTGCGGACATTCAGGTCCGGACACAAAAGTCCCGGGAGGATATGGACACACTAGTGTCCCAAATAAAACTGCTCATGAAGAACGAGGCGGACAAAGCCATAAACTACATGACTGTGTACCTAGAACAAATATCTTTGTATTTCCAAGTAAGTGTTGATTTTTATTAGCTCATCGGAATAATCATTCAAACAAGATTTTAATTTCCTTTAGTTAAATTCTTCGGGTGTGCCCGACTAATTCTAGAATACATATTGCTTGCCCTCAGAGCTGGAATTGTCTTTGAAGAAGTTATTTCTTAAATTGTGCTGATGATAATATAGTGAATAGATATTAGTATTATAATACATTTAATGAGATTGAATTTATTTAAATTTTGACCCATTCATTTATTCCGTTGTTACGCTCCTAAATTTACATTCAATTCCAATGACAAAATCCAAGCTTACCACACATTCAATAAATTGCTTCAAGCGTTCGTCCGATTACAGCTGACCATTTTACGTTTTCCTAGGTCATAATACACGACCGTAAGCCTCGGAACGGGACGTATTGCAAAGAGAGCATAGTTAAGCTGCTCGGCGAGAACTTGCAGTTAGCCGATGAAAATGTCACATTGTGTCTCGCCCTTGGCTACCAGAGGGTACAGAGATTACCAGGTAAGCTATTATTTTATATTATTAAACAAGTAAGGTCACTTTAATTTATAACTTATAAAAACTAATATTCGACAGTCTTTTGGCTTAAAAGTAAAGGTCCCAAGATTGCTCCTTGAGCAACGCCTAGGAAGATGTTATATTTAGAAACACCTATTAAGATTCTTCTTCAAAAAATATGCAATATCATTCTGAGTATCTTAAGGATTACATATATAAATAATTTCAAGGAAAACATAGGAGTTTAAAATATATATGAGTTTCCCACTTCCATAGTAAAGTAGGTGAAATTCACGTTCAGTATTGCCTTCCGGCCGGCACGATGTTATTGTGTACATAGTCTATATTGTAGTTTAGGCTTAATGAATGCACAGTCGAGCTCTGTTAAAGCAGCCTTCCTGTTTGCCGGAGAATCGATTATGCTGGCGGTCGTCAATATCCTTTCTCTCTGGACCAGGTCAAGTTATTGAATTTCATGTTACTATATGACGTTCATTAAAAACTTAGGTGCTGGCTACATATTTATCTGTTTATGGGATATTTGCATGGGTATGCAGCAAAGGTGCATAGGTATGTAGGAATCGTGAATAGTAAGAAATGTTATATTCATTTCTTGTTTTTTTTTTTACTTATTTAATAATATAACTTATGATAAAAACATTAAATTCAATAAATAGATCTGAATAAGAAATACTATAAGTTAAAAGAACTTTTAACCGGTTTAATCGCGTGTATTGTTGGTTTTTGTTTTTCCTGACGTTTCGAGCGCTGCAAAGAAACGCGAACGAACGCACCAATAATACACGCGATTAATCCGTTTAAAAGTTGTTTTATTATAATGTGTAGTGATCGTGAAAACCTAAGATATTACTACTAAAAGTTTTTCAGATATATTTAATTTACGAAAATAATGTGATTTGTAAAAGAATAGGAACGAAGTAGTAAAGTATAGTCGAATGATCCACAACAAAAAAAAACATCCACCATTCAGAAAACTGTTAGTACCAAAAATAAATAGGTTGTCTGTAAACAAGCTATGTTTACAACAAATCCAAACTGTTTACGTTCTAGCCGTTGGCTTTGTCAACCTACATACGTCCGTATTATTTTGGGACAACGTTACTTGTTTATCAACGTCAACATTTCCGTTTATGACAATACAGGTTGCAGCTAAAACAAACCACTACGCGAACTAATAATAACAAATTCAATGTATGTCGTAGTATGAAATCTGGTACAGCTATAATTTGGAAATAAGATGTTTCTATAAATAAACTGATGTAATGGAATGAATTGAATTAGGCCGTTAATAAAGACGATTCCAAAAATGGTGGATATGAGACTGCAAAAGATTATAATGTATTGTGCAGAAATTGGCAATAGGCTCACCACCTATTACATGGGACTTAATAACAGCATTGGTGAAATGTGGGTGTACAAGTGTGTACACCTCTGCCTACCCCTTCGGGGAATACAGGCGTGATGCTATGATGGTATGTTGTGCAGAAATTTGTTGATAAATCAGAGTTCCAACAATGCTCGTGTGCATAGCGAACTCTAAAGTTTTATATTTTTGTGGAATGGAGTGAGCAGGATTCGAACCTGCGCCTACCCGGATAAATATATATGGAGTATTTGTCCAGGAGGCGCAGGTTCGAATCCTGCTCACGACCATATTTTTCTATCCAGAAAAAATATAAATTTAGAGTTTGCTATGCATGCGTTAATGCTTGTCGAAGATTTATCTGTCATATTAATATTATTTTATTATTGGAAATGAACACAACAATGTTTTTGTTACAGAAAAACTACAAGTCCACTTCGAAACGCTGGAGAATTTGAAAAAGTACTCAGCTTCGAAACTGTTTGAATGCCAGAAGCAGCAGCAAGTTGGAGGGAATTGCTCCCATGAGAGTCAAGATCTCGAAAGGACTGTTGTAAGTATCATGACTTTACCACTACAAATTATCTTTAAATATTTTGACGCTTGAAAATTGCTCCAGTTTAATCAGTGAAATGAATCGATTTCTTTAATAGATAATAACACTTACTACCCTATCTATGGCTATAAGTTCATAAAATTTATAAATAGGAGCATGATTATCTAAATAACTGATCCATATTATAATAAAACAACTTTTAACCGGATCGCTGCAAAGTGTTCGTAACGTCATAAAAAACAAAAAAAATAATACACTCGATTAATCCGGTTAAAAGTAGTTTTATTATAATGTGTAGTGATCGCGAAAACCTAAGATATTACTAACTGATCCATATTCTACCATTTGTCCCCCAGTTCTTATTTTCTGAATGTAACTATAGATTCAACGTTAATTTCAACTTCAGTGATAGTAATTCCTACGTACACGTATATATTGACACAAAGTCATCTTCCAAAATTTGACCCACTAACTTCATATCACCCACTCTTGGGTATCAAATAGCAGGCAAATAAATTTAAACTATAACATACATAGTTGGGTCAGTAGAGTAACGTCAACCCCAAGAGGCTAGTTGAGTAGCAACCGGATACGTGATCCGGGAAATTGAGTTAGTCTACACTTGATTCTCTACAGGTAGCTTGCTTGCTGCGGAATATTAATAGGGGAAAATATTAAGTCAGAAAATAGTCGAGAATGTAAATAGGTTCGAAGATATTGTAAAATTAAATGTAGTAACACGTTAATACTAGATTAATACTGGCGATTATTAGCTAATACTAGATTAAAACTGGTGATTAATAGAAACGTTAATAATACTGGTGACATTTTATCACAATGTTTTTAGGAAATCATTATTAAATGCAATACTAGGTAATTTAATAAAATATTTTTTAATATAATAACTTTAGAGTTCGCTAAGCATGCGTTAATGCTTTTCAAAGATTTATATTGAATTATTAAGGTAATTGCATTCTTTACGACTTTGTATTAACTGCAAAGTTAGTCGTGTCGGTTCGGTCACTTGTATAAAGACTGAATTGATAGCAATGACATCGCCATAAGACGTGTTAAAATATGGAAGAAGAATTCGCGGTGGTGAGCAGAGGTCGAGATGGCTTAGTGGTCAGAGCGCCTGGAGTATTCATCCGGGAGGCGCAGGTTCGAATCCTGTTCGCGACCGTATTCTTTTTCCATTGAATATAATAACTTTAGAGTTCGCTAAGCATGCGTTAATGCTTTTCAAAGATTTATCTTGAACACTAGGTAATTATGTTAACAAAGTACCGAATTATATATCCTCCATAAAGCGTCCAATCGCAGTGGCAAGCACATGTAATTCAGGACTAGCGGTTCAAGATAGCAATTCAAGATTTTAGTCCTCACGATTATCTTAAACACGATTTTGTAATTCACAGAGGAATGTATACAGAGCAATACATCATTGACGTCTTAATAATTAAAAAGAGTCATAAACAAACGCAATGCCAAATCCCAAACCACGAACCGTACATAATTTATATCTTTATTTTCAGTTCCTTTACGAAACTTCGCCATTCCCAGTGGTGATGGCAGAGATAGCCATACACGGCTTCAAAGAAGTGTCAGACTTGAGCGTGTGCCTAAAAGATATCATCTCCAGGATGATGACGCACTCTGTAAAGGTCATCGGAGACTTCAACAGGTGCATCCACAACATTGAAATGCCGAAACTCAAGTATTTACTCAAGTTCATGAAGAAATATGCTTGATTGAGTGCGAATTTGAGTTCAACAACCAAAGGGTTGCCAGTTATTGTCTGTATATTTTTCGGAAGAAATAATGTTGATGTAAATTTCCCAGTGTTAAAATATCATGTTATTTTTTTGATAATTGAATGTTGTAGTAATTCTATCATTATTAACGATTATTTTTGATGACGTGAATTAGCTTTTTAATAGAAACGTACATTAATAGAGATTAAAATCGTCGATTTTGGTATTAAGCTGAAGTTATTAAAATGGCAACCCTAAGTATGATTGATATGATTTGTATGAGTTAATCAAAATGTAAATAACGTGTGTTTTATTAACATTCACTTTATTAAATTGTAGTGAAATTAGTTTTAATTATTAATATGAATGAGATTTACGATTTGAATAAATAAAGCTAAATTGTCTTTTGTTTTATTCAATACTTTCACGAGTGTTCCTACGGTTTTTACCAAAAATAATGTTATCACTATATTTCCTCAGCTGGTTTTTTATACTAGCTATAAATATAATTAAGTTAACTTAATTCAGTCTTTACTTAATAATAAAAGCTTTGATCTGCACCTATGCCGTAGGTATATAAAGAGCATATGATAAAAATACGCTTACTCATGAAAAAATACTTTAAAAATTCTACGCAAAAATGAATAGCCAAATATTCAGTTCAAATATAAAGGGTTAATATAAAGGGTTTTTCATAATAAACCATATACGGCTCTAAAAATAAAACGCGGTAGAAATTTTGGGGAGCCGAGTCTTAAAAATTGCATGTATCGCCAGCATTACTAACATATACACACACTTGCAGGCTGTTCAATCTTGTTTGCTCATTCTAAATGTAAATGGATCTATTTAAATAAAAATGCAGGATAGTTGAAAATTCATGAAATCCGGGGTGAAGAAACGCCGGGTGAAGATTACTTTTGAAAGAACGTTTAGTTTTATGCTTGATGTTTATCATATTTGCCTATCGTTTTACGATAGGCAAATATGATAAAAAAAAACGTAGTGATCAATTGTTTATTTTTTATTATGCTAGGATGTTTCAATAACTATACAGTACACATATTGATTAAATCTTATAACCTACCGGAATTCTAGTTAAACCAAACATTAATTCTTTTACTTATTTTATATATTCTCGTCCCGTATAATTAGAAATAACTTTAATCTGTTGACTCGCTAATTAGCAGACACATTAGATTTTTGGTGTTGTGAAGTATAATTGTATACCTACTTCTCCCATTCGAAGAGTTCAACATGTTATATCAACTCACTTTCAACAGAAGGAAATACTACCGAGATTTCTCACACGATAAGTACCTAGCAATTTTTAACACCGTAGTACCTAAATTGCCTTTTATTTTTGAATTTGAACTATTTGGTTCGTGAACCTTTAAATCAAAGAACGTTATTTTTCTTGCAACACATGTGTGTGTCATTCGACTTATTTTCCTATTGTCAACGAGCTGGGGGAAACAAAATTGCAGAATAAGAAATACTACGCGACCACAGGAAAGTCTAGTCCTAGGTTGACCTGCGGGACGCCCTACACAAAAAGAAATTGCATTCATCAGCCATCAAAATTGTATCATGTAAATCAGTCTTTCATACATACATACATATACATACATACAATCACGCCTGTTTCCCATAGGGGTAGGCAGAGACTATCGATTTCCATTTGCTACGATTCTGACACACCTCTTTCACTTCATCTATGCTCATTAACCTCTTCATACATGCTCGCCGATTTAGGTGGCTCCTGACCCGTCCTTTTTTGAGAACGTCCGCAATTTGATTGCGGTACGTTCGTCGAGGTCGGCCTGCCCCGACACTTCCATCCACTCTCGCAGTCATCAGTCAATCAGTCTTTCAGAGCGACAATAGCTCCATCTATGTGAATCGGTAAGAGCTACCGAGTCATAAACCCATACCTCCATAGCATTCATGAAGGTTCGTGTATTATCAATTTTTTTTTGTGTTGGTAATACTTTCGTGAGACATATTCCGTGCATTTTTCGGGATTGCCCGACTAGTGTCGAACTCGAACCGCAGTTTGATTCCCGACATCGCCGCGGACTCGGCTCATGACTAAGGGTGACAAAAGCATGTTGTAAATGGTGTATAAATACAATTTAATAGATGTTTAAAATGAAAACGGCTGCCCCAGACAAAATCAGATGATCTTGTCTAGGGCGTCTTCTTGTTTGTAAATTTGAATCTGTTACAGTTGTCCGCACTAAGATATGACAGCTTCAGTATATCAGTTATAAACCCATCGCTGAGATTTATTAACAACAAGTATATTCTAGGACTGAAAAGTACAAAATGTTTCAGAACTTTCAATAAAACTGGAAAACGTTAAACCAGTTTTGCCTTTACCAAACTTACAAATAAGTATTCTGAGTACCTATTGTATATTGAAGGACTCATATTTTAACAAGACAGTGTGACATTTAAAATAATGCTATTTGTAGGCTTCGATCTAACTTACTCTACACTTTCGGGAATCAAATACCGACGTCATATAAATAAAATAAATCGATTGTATCACTTTATCACATATAAAACCGGAAAGCGCTTATTTATTTGTAGGTGAACATGGACATAATATGTGCTATGCGGGTATGGGTAAAGTTACTTATTTAGTTATTGACTTAATTTGTTATAACAATATATCTTGATTATCTTGCGTAGGTGGCAGAAAATATTATATGGAAGTAAGCAAAAAACCTACTGGGCCTGAGAAGTAAACTTATTTTTTTTATTATAATTTAAGACTTTTCAATTGTGTTCTGCTTATACAGTATCTATAAAGAAATAAACTAATAAAGGCCATGTTTTACAGATCAAACTGCTACATTTATTTAAATATATGATCTGATACTGTGTGTACTTCCTATCATAAAATACTCACACTAATAGACATTGAAGTTAATTACTATCTAAAGGTAGTGCAATTTATAACACTCTAAGCGAAACTATAACTTATCCTACAGGCACTAAAGATAGGTTACCCGATATTTGAAGTTAATAAACCTATACGATAAGCAGTCATTGAACTCAGCTTAGTTTCCGTTCTACTTCAAACTTCTAGAAACTTTTAACTGAATAGTGTTTAAAATATGCAAAACTGTATGCCATTATTATAAGCTTTAATCTATACAGATAACGTCATTTTATATCAATGTGATTAATCGATAATAACTAAATAACTCAATTATCATCAGTCAGGGTTGTTTGCAGAGCTTTCACGACCGATACACGATACACTTGACTGATAAAAATTAGTAAAACTAATTACATACATAATTTCACTGTCAATGATATACGGGTGATAAACATATTCGACGGAAAGAACATGGAAAACATAGCAACGTCTATATCAAAGTAAATAGACGTATCAAATCAATTATGATTAATACACAATAACAAAATTAAGTAGCCACTCACCAGAGTTATAAGAACGTCGGCCGAACAAGGTTGGTATTTCAGCAACCTACTAAATCTTAGTGTTCGTTGGGCCATAGTTAGCGGACCCACGGGTCTGGATATATGGATGAGCGGCGACGACGGCGGACGCGGAGGCGGTGTCGACACAGGCGGCACATTACGACGGACCGTCTCTAACGGCACAGTCCGAGCAACCAAAGTGTCACTCCCAACAGAATTCACACTACCACTAAACATATTCATCAAATCTCCAATAGACCCACCACCACTGGAGCCACCCCCACATCGCAACTTGTCCAAATCCGTCAAACTAGATCCACGACGAACGCGGAGGCGCGAACCGCTCGTATTCGTCCGATTTTGATATCCCAACGCCTGTTGCCGGACATCCGCTTCACTGATCGCCTGACCTTTCCTACTTCGGAACATTTTCCAAACGTGTGATGATGCATCAACGTCTACAACAACACTGAACGTTAACACCAGCGCGAAGAATTTGCATACGAATGAGTGATAGTTACGATATCAATAGGGCCACGGTCGCCCGCAGGATATCGCTATCGCGTCCTCGCGAGTTTCCGCCGCCATCGCTTGCGCAATGTTTTCGTACCCTGAACAACAAACACTTTCGAATTTCTTCTGATTTTTATTAAGGGGTGCGTACGCAACAAAGTCTGTTAACGGACTGAGCGGGCGCGTAGTTTCGTATGTGCGTATGTATGGAGCAACTGAGCTGAACTAATGAGGTGATCGAGTTCAAAGGCGTCTGGGGTCTCCGCAGGCGGCAGTCGCCAATGCGGTAATACTCGATCGGGTCCATTAGAAAAAAAATACCATGGAAATTAGGTATTGAATTTATATAGCTACGATGTATTAATTAGAGAAGCCTTTCTGAGATTAGCTGGAGGCGGAATTGAACAAAGGAACACATTTAAAAGTATTCACATAGATTTCCGCTGTTTGTATAGTATCTACAAGTTATTCTCTAAAAGACTTATTTTTCGTTATTATAAAAGATTTACAATCTGCATTTTTTTGTAAGTCTCAATGCTCTTTTTGAAGTTATTCTATTAAGTAACAAGCTCTATTAAGAAACCTATTAAATATTTCCGTTGTAGTTTTTAATTCGGTGGAAACTATCTGTTTTAATAAATTACTAGGTATTAATTATAATTACATAACAATTCATTATAATTGATACCAAAATATTTAACAACAGAAACCGAAATATTTTATAGGTTTCTCAATATACTTTTATGTACGCTTATTATGTTAATTGTAAACATAACCCTAATTTTATGTAGTGTGAATCATACAAAAATTTGAAATAAAAAGATAGAATGAATTATTATATCACGTTTCGCTATCCCTAATCAAATAAATTGACGTATTCGTGTAATATCTTTCCTGCATTCCTAAATATTTAAACTCAAAACACGGCCTTATTTTAATAACATACACCCGCTTCCCACAATTCGCCTTTTAACGGAGTTCGAGATTAATTTAGAAGATATAAGGTCTAACGAAGTGTTGTTTTACGAGCATACATGTTTAGGCACGGTCAATCAATTACCAAACAACTTGGGTCTAGGGAAGTGGATCGGCTTTTAGAGTAATTCACTGAATAGTGATTATGTTCATGTATTTATTCCATAAGAATTTTCACAGAAGATTTAAATTTGTAACTGCCTATAAAATATGATGTATTATTTTCCGAGAATTATATTCATATTATATTCCTATTCATCATTATAACGATAAATAGAAAGATAATATTATTATTATGAAATGTACCTTATTTATAGAGCCTTGATATGGGTTATAAAAATATGAACTTCATTCCAATTGTTTTGATTTAATCAAATAACATATTGGCCTTACTTTGGAAACACTTTCGCAAAAACATTTGTACACGAGCTCGATTTACGAATCCAATATACGAGTATTAATATTTACATAGCCGAATCAAATTATATATTACAAAATTAAATAAAAATTTCATTAGGAATTCTTATCTAATTACTTAAAAAGTTGGTTATGACTTGAATGAACGAAAATATTGTTTTTCTTAGAAACGCACCCTTAAGACCCCTCCTCTTGTATGTACTCTAAAGCTCCTGCTTGTGACTGAGGACCATATTACTAAATCAAAGTATTTCGAGAACTGTCTCTTAAGTAGGTGCCTATTGGTTTATTTTTCTCTAAACGTTTTTTTTTGTCATCTGCGTATGAGAGTAGGTAGCATTTGAGATCGGTCTGAAAGATTTTATTTTATTTAAGAACTCAACTATACAACCCAAGTACGATTCTTCAAAGGTAAGCGGGGTTTAAATGTGCACGTCGGGAAGGTGCACAAATCACAAAATGTACCACCTAACCCCGCAGTTAATGCACCAATCTCATCGCAACCACAACTCAATGACACATCCCACTCAAATCAGTTTTGGCAAACCCTATCCAAATTAAAAAATACCGTTCCTGTTTTAAAGCGGGTTCCCCGAGGTGCGAGGCGTATAGTTGCACAACACCTAGCTCAATGTATCCGTCTTGCAACCCGGGAGAACTCGCAACGTGCTTGGGAACAATTACTCACCTTCCCTTACAGAATTCTACATGTTAACAAGAATTTGGCAAGCAAAAAGACATTAACCACCCAAATTAAAGATAATTGTAATATTTCGAATCAAAATTTAGACGCAAAATTCCCAGATCTGAGATACTCCTTTTCTAAAGGTTTATCGCACCATGTAGAGTCTAAGCTAAGTGAAGGTGACATAAGAGGAGCAGCCCGGATTCTCTTTAGCAGCGATGTTGTTGCACCATGCTCCCCAGATACACTCTCAGCTCTGGAGAGCAAACATCCTGCTCCAACAGATAACCTCTCCTTTCCTGACCCACCTGACCCGGAAACTAACACCCTTTTTATTACAGCTCGGCAGTTGGTCGCTGCCCTAGGCTCCTTTCAAAGCGGCTCTGCGGGCGGTCTTGACGGTTTAAGCCCACAACACCTCAAGGACCTCACAGCTCCAAGCGCTGGGGAACCCGGTGAGTTGCTTTTGAAGGAGCTTACGGCACTGACCAATTTAATGCTCTCCGGTAATGTGAACGAAGCCGTCATCGATGTCTTGTACGGAGCCAATCTGTGTGCTCTGCGCAAGAAGGATGGCGGTATTCGTCCTATTGCCGTTGGGACCACATATCGTCGTATGGCAGCCAAAATTTGCTGTAAGTACTACAATGAAACTATTTCGGAAAAATTCCAGCCCCATCAACTAGGTTTTGGTTCGAAAGGGGGCTGTGAAGCTGCCGTACACGCCCTATCTACTTTTCTAAATTATGAAAAAGGTGAGGTCATCTTGAAGGTTGACATAAAAAACGCCTTCAATTCCGTAAACAGGGACACCTTGTTGGCGGAGGCTCAAAAAGAAATACCCAAAATTTTTAGTTTTCTTTGGCAGTGCTATAGATATCCGTCAAAATTACTCTATAAAGAACATTTGTTGGAATCCGCTGTTGGCTGTCAACAAGGTGACCCCCTTGGACCTGTAATTTTCAGCTTAGCCATCCATCCTATTATTAAACAACTAAATTCTAAATTTAACGTATGGTATTTGGATGATGGAACCCTAGGAGGCAATATTGATACAGTTTTAAAAGATTTTAAATTTTTAAAAGATCAGTTTAAATTTATTGGTCTCGAACTCAATCCTTCTAAGTGCGAAGTTTATATACCTGACGACACTGACAGACAGACAATCCTCGATAAATTCAACACCATAGCCCCACAAATCAATCTAATAGATAGAAAGTCACTACGCCTCTTAGGATCCCCAATTTTAGAAGACTCTTTTCCAACCTTTATAGACGAAAAAATACAAAATTTCAGTGATATTTCGGATAGACTTCTCAAAATTAATGTGCATTCGGCTATGACTATAATCCGCTATTGTTGTTTTGGCCCTAAATTAATATATGTTCTTCGTTCTTCCTACTTATGGAAACACACAGAACTTTTGGAAAAACTAGACAAAATTATCAGGAGTACTTTAACCTCTATTTTAAATGTGGCTTTGGACGACCGAGCCTGGGTACAGGCTACCCTCCCCATCCGGTTGGGAGGTCTTGGCGTCCGCAAAATTTCTAGTCTAAGCTTACCGGCATTCCTATCCTCGGTCCACAGTACTGAAAAACTAGCTAGGCATATACTAGCTCCTACACTAGCTGATTTTGAAGTATCTTGTATGACTGAGGCTGTGAATGCCTGGAGAATTGCGTGCCCAAGTACGGATCCGCCCGTCAACCCATTTTCACAGAGACAGTGGGATGAGCCGCTCTGCAGAGTGATACGGAATGAACTATTTAATACGTCAATCACTACTGCCGAGCGCGCGCGTCTCCTGGCTGTGTGTGAATGGGAGTCGGGCCTTTGGCTTCACGCACTGCCGTCGTCTAACATAGGTACTATGTTAGATGACACCACTTTCCGCCTCGCTACGTGCCTACGGTTAGGATCTCCATGCTGTACTCCGCATCGTTGTCACTGTGGTCAAGCTGTCGACAGCCTCGGACACCATGGCCTATCCTGCAGCAGGAGTGCAGGACGCATATCACGGCACGCCTGTATTAATGACATTCTTCGTCGTGCTTTAGCCACCGCCGGCGTCCCAGCTGTATTAGAACCAAATGGCTTGGCACGGGACGATGGTAAAAGACCTGACGGCATGACATTACTGCCATGGAAATTTGGTAGGCCTCTGGTGTGGGACGCAACCTGCGTCGATACCCTTGCGCCATCTCATATTTCTAGTTCAGCGTCCTGTGCTGGTGCTGCTGCTTCAGCTGCAGAGACCCTCAAACGGCGAAAATATGACAGTCTTACCAGTAATTATATTTTCGAGCCGTTTGGGGTTGAAACACTCGGGTCGTGGGGTCCGAGCGCTCGACTTCTTTTTAAAGAGATTGCAAGGCGATTGGTCGACAGTTCACGTGACCTGAAGGCTGGTCTATTCTTCGCACAGAGAATCAGCATTGCCATTCAACGTGGCAATGCTGCCAGCCTTTTGGGCACGTTACCAGTTGATAGCGATGCGGATGAATTTTTCGACGCTCTATAGTATATAAATATATATATATAATTATAATTTTTAGTTCTAAGTATATTGTAGTAGGTAGTTTATTATAATTAATTTAAATAGTAAGTTTTTATGTATGTAAATATGTAAATGAACAACAAAGAACTCAACTATAAAACGCATTTTTAAATATGTTACTCCTTATTTACTTTTAATTGAAACAATATATATATATATATACATAATAATTACTAGGTATAAACTAAATGGAATTAACGCACAGTAAACATGTGAACAGCGTGACGTTTTGAATAAAATTGCACTAATCGTAAAATTGTCAGAAGACTGAAAAGTTCATTCTAATAAGTGGATTATTATCTATGAAGTCAATATATAAATCAGTTCTAGTATCCAGAACCACATAATATACAATAGTTACTTCGAACTAGCATCTATATACACTTATGACATTGTAAATACCTAAGTCAGGTAATGCCACAGATGTTAGGTACCTATACAGGTATGTTTTCGATTCGCCCGACCATTCATGTGTAAGTAATTCTTTCACAAAGGCAGACTCGACCTCTACAGGTGAACCTGAAATGTTTTATTTTTTATTTATTTATGAAGCTGAGCGGTGGATAACAAAATTTAATAAGAACACTAAATTTTCATCTATTAATTTCTGTATTCATTGAGTTGATAACATATTAAGAATCTTGTTATCTCTTTGTGAAATTTCACGTTACTCGTATTGCTTGATCTGCTGCAGTGTGTAGTCTCTAACGGCGAAAAAGGTAGTGGTGCCGCTGCGTGCAGCGCTGCATGCAAGGCCAACCAAAGAGAATGATTTGCTTATTGAAACATCAAAAAAGAACCTTCGTTATAATCTTTATAAATAAGATCCTAAATTAACAGGTAACCGTCCTAAAGCATAGATTAATGAGTAAACAATAAAAAAAAAAACCTTAATTAAAAATTGGCATGGAGTAATTTTCGTTTTTCTGGTACCTACTATGATATTTATAAATAATATGTTATTTCAATTTAATTTTGGGTCTAAGTAAATAATAATTGCCTTCATTACAAGCCCGTTACAAGGATGTAAACAAGAAATGTAGGACCTTATTTAGAACTAATGTATTCAATATCAAATTGGAGAATCTCTAGCAAAACTAGATTCTATTCCTTCTCAACGTCGTTAGAGACTAATCCATAATACTATTATAAGCCGAGCAGTAAATAACAAATGCAAATCAGTGGCTTGGTTGCCGGCCACCCATAAAGGCAAGATTATTGGGAGTGGGGCAATAAAGCCACCCAAAGTCCGGCATTGTTTGCACCGTATAATCTCTGTTTGAAACTTTGATTATTATGACACCCTCACATAGAATGCAACGCGATTTAAAGCACAACGTCAACGCAAGTAGCTGCTGCGTTCATTTTGTCAATCAACGAAATGCTATAAATGTTCGAAAAACTATAGATATTATTATTTAGTCAGACATCACGCTTTACATTATGTTTCTTACCATTGTTACTTTTTAACACACTGAAAGAAAACACATAGTTTTCTCAAAAGTGCTAGTCAGGCAAAGTGTCGCTACTAATGCAACAGTGTAAAGACTGCACTAATACGTCCTAAGGCGATTAGAGACAAAGTTTAGCCATCCACTTTAATAGCTTCTGTCACTGCGTCGTATCGCGTGCAGTGTGTGAAAGTCTTTACCAGTGGACTATTAGAAACTACTTGACCGGAGAACTTTACTAAAACGTAGTTTGTTGTTATAATGTTAATAGCATTGTTTGTTGGGCGTGTTACATTTGACGAGGTTTCATATTATGTTAAGAGTATATGGGAAACTATTAAATATAATTAATAATGTAATTTTAAGGTAGTACGGTAATTTTGCGTGTATTATGTGAAACAATTGAAAATATTACAACATGAAAATACATTATACTACAATACATAAAGCTCTCAAGTTTTATTATGAATATTTATTTTATTTTTCTTAGCTCAATTTCACCAATTTTCATAACAATAATCACCGTACCCATTTCTTTAATTCACCAATCATCAAGCCTATTACAATTGGAACAATTCAAGTCAAGGTCAGTCAAAGTAGAAACAACATTTCGCCATTTTCCCAGCGTGTGTGCGCCTACTCGAACAAACACTGCGGGGTGTAAAGGACTACGCTGTTTCTATATGCGTTTGTCTTGTAACTGTATTGTACAGGACTTTGCACTATTTGAATAGAGTACGTAATGCAGTGTGGATTAAAGTTCAGTAACTCCGTTATGCAGCTGGATTAAAGTCTAGAATGTAGAATTGTACTTCAACGGGTGCTTGGTAAGTATGTTAGTCTAATGTTAGATGTATTAGTTCATAAATTTAACAAAATGGAGGATGCTTTTATGTGTTAATGGAGTAAGTCGTATAATGGAAATGAAAATTCTTTCCATTAAAATTAGTTTTACAAATGTCTCATTTTATTTTTTCTGTATAGTTAATCAGAACAGTAAATGGCAGTTTTATTTGTGATGTCTTACAGATATAACTGATGACGGGGCTGACAAATTGCTATTTATTAAAGTAAATTCCCGTATTATTTTTCTATTTTTCTTTGTGTAAGGGTCAGTTTATTATATTATATTTCTTCAGATAATCTAAAGGTTAAGATACGCAAAGAACCGTTACAATATGCATTTCTATGGTTTTTAATGTGGACAGTAGTTTGCACTATCTTGACATAAACATATGCATTATAAGGGTGATGGAAGTTGTGAGCATGCCAGGACCTACCACAGTAAGCAGTCATTGATTGTATGGCCTAGAAGTATGCTGCTTATGTCATCAGCTTTTCGACTATAAACAGATTATGACAGGATTCGCGAATAACAAAATATTTCATAGATTTCATTATCTCTTTACACATGATGCTTAATTCAGACAGTTATTATTCCATTCTATTCTTTTATTAGATACTTAAGTAGGCAATAAATATGAATGAACATTGTAATAATTTATTTTTTGGTACTAACTCTGTTATTCTCTTTAACTATTTGCAGAAATGTATGCAACCCTATAAATTTCACCGTAAAATTTCATTTTATTACATAACATTTAATCCATATTTCAATACTTCTTTAGAAAAAAAGAAAAAACAAACATTTTAACATCTATTTATTAATACTAACATAGCAAACCAAAAACCTAGGTATTTTACATATTGATTGATGATATCAATCAATAAACATGATTGTTTTTAACCTTCTTCTTCTAAACCTTCACTTCCTATAACACTTTGGGCAACCTCAATTGCTAGTCGAGCATAATTAGTGTGTCCATTAAATCGTTAGGAAGACGATGAAGCAGTGGGGGGTTTCTAACCCCAGCTGCGCTAGACGCTCTTAGTGTTATCTTGTTTAGCATTAATCACCACAATAAAAGCTATGTGGATTGGGTAGACATATATTTGAGGAAGTGAGAATGGACTTTTTTTAACCGTAACGAATGCTAAAGATCTGGGACGTAATTTTAAAATCAAAAACAAAATCGCCAAAAGCCATACTGATTTAGATTTTTAGCGGTGTTATGCGATATTTTCAAAATTATATTAAAATAACCATGTTGTAATAACTATCCATACTTTTACAGAATTCAGTTAGTTAGCTAAAAATAACCGATGTGTATTCAAATAAAATTGTAGTTTGTATGGAACAATTTCAACGTCAATCTCTTATAAAGATATGTACTTTAAACAAAAAAAAACCGATATCGGCGTCGTGGCTTTCTTGTGTTACATTATCAGTGATAATTATATAAAATTTGTATACATCAAAGTTAACCTATAATTATATAAACAACAATAAAAAGTGTTTACTTGAACATACTTTAATAATATATATTTATTTCATATTGCCTCATGACATAATTTTTGTTCATAGATAATGAAGTAATTTGAAGTAAGTCAAATTACTCTACAATGATATGGAACAAAATAAAACGCAGACATTTCAAACTGGAAATGTAATTCGTACGCGAAATTTCATTTGTTTATCTGTAATAGCTTAATTTATATTCACGTTAGTAATTGGTTTCACGTTATCACACAAAAAATAGCTATTTAAAATAGCAGCGTTTTAGTTACCCTACATCGACGAATAAAGTTTAATTTCCTAAATATACTGCTAAAATTTGTATTTTATCGTTAATCAAATTGGGACAATATACGCCTAATAATTCAACATAGTTTCGCCTGCAACTATACATTATTCAATATTTAAATTAAAGACTTACCTGGTCCTTTAATTTTGTATGCTGTAGTTAATTCTCCATGGTAGTAAATAAAGTGATGGTACACAAAATATTGAAACAACAAACAAAATTATTAATCAGTTAACGATGAATGCAGAATTCATTTGTTCTATCTTAATAGTCGTCTGTATCAAATTAGCGGTTCTTTTTGTCAACACTTTTGACGTTTTTAACATCAAATTTAACATCAGATGTTGATAAAACGTTAAAATTCATAAAAAGTTTTATCGAGTCGACAAGTTTGTCGACAAAGATCCGTACTCGGACGCCTGTTCTTTTCGATGAAGATATTAATCATACAAAACATAGAGAAATAAAAATAAATCAAATCTAGTAAACATAAGAAGGGATAAAACAACAAAATAAATAAAAGTAACAATTAAGAGAACAAAAAAATAATAATCAAAATAATAAAAACCGACATCAAAGACATAGGTACAGAAAATAAAACTTAAATAAAATTCAAATAAATAATAATAATAATAAAATGAAAACATAGTATAAACTAATGTATTCTGTTCTGCATTCAACGTGTTAAATTCTAAAGAGTACTCACGTTCAGCTGCATCACGATCTTGTTGTACGCTCGATGCCACCTCTGCTTCGGCGTCAGCTTAGGCTGTTCGGGCTGGAACTCCAACCTATCCTCCTCTGGCCTCTCCTGCTCCTCACGGAATACACTGTCTTCTTCCTGGTACGGTTCATCCGTCTCCTGAAACTGTTCTTGGTCATCGAACTTCTCTCTTTCCTCTCGAAAGGTATCATTCCGTATATCATCTTGGTCATTGTACGTGTCGTGATCATCTCGGTACTCTGTATCGACTTGCTCGTCGTAAGGTACAGCTTCGTGGAAGCCATCAGTCTCTTCAGGTACCTCGTGATACGTCGTACGCTCTTCTTGGAACGTGACTTTGGACTTATCCGTGATATCTGTGGAGGGTTTGTTGCTATAAGAACTTATGCTTTCCAGTCGCGATATAAAAAAAATGGACTTGTACAAACTTATACTATAATTACTTAGATATATAAGCTTAATTTCTGCTTCAATTGCCATGAAATACTAGGTGACCCTAAATATCCGTTGTGATATAGTAAATTAGAAAAGCTGTGTACTGGCTAAATTTATCAATTTTTTACTAGATCTTTGTAGACAAGGATCTTCATATAATATAAATATTTTTTACTAGTTTAGTTTGTTACGTTTAGTATTTTTTATTAATTATATGTATATAATAGCCACATATAATTAATAAAAAATACTGAATTGAAAAAAGAATATTGTAATACATGAAATTTACCTTCTTGTGTAGTTGAGATAGCAAGTTTCTCTTCAGGATGAAAAGAACTTTGCGAGGTTCTACGATCAACAATCGACGGCGTTTGACTATGATAGCTGTCCACTGAAGGTTTTCTGATTTGAGCCACAGTCCTCGTCGGGGACGCCTGCTTCTGCAGGCTGGGGCTTGGCGGCACTTCTGACATACGCCTCTCGTCAGGGACTTCTTCGAGAATGGTGTCATGAGCATAGTCGTCGTCACGATACCTATCCAAAGAAGTCCTATCGCGGTCTATTGATTGATCGTATTCAGTCTTATGATACTCGTCCTCGTAGGCACTTTCGTCGAAACTCGACTGGGTTAACTCTTCGGGTGCGTCTGGTAACGTCCGAGTACGACGCACCGAAGGTCTTTGTATTGACTCCTGTCTTCTGAGAGATGGAGTTCGCGGTAAGGTAACGGGCGCTGACGTGGTCACAGTCACAGTAGACACTGGCACTGAAGGTGTTACTTCTGGGACGGATGTTGTCGCTGACACGGTACTTGTGAACGGGGTTAGGGGAGCTACGGATGAAGCAAACTGACTAGTTGGAGTAAACTGGCTTGCAGGGGCAGTTACTGTGGCAGGAGTGTGAGGAGGCTGGCTCACTGCTGGAGCTGCCACCGCTGCGGCCGCTGCCCCAAAGAAACTGCCTAACTTTTTCGCACCACCAGCCATAAATGAA
The DNA here is from genome assembly GCA_935421205.1 of Xylocampa areola. NCBI lineage: Eukaryota > Metazoa > Arthropoda > Insecta > Lepidoptera > Noctuidae > Xylocampa > Xylocampa areola. The sequence continues at coordinate 12,219,382 of OW285214.1, read as the reverse complement.
CCTAACGTAGCAGCTCCAGTCATAACAGTTGTCTGCAGTTGTTGAGCAGGTTGTTTTGCGTGTTGTTGTTGTTGCAGCAAATGTTGCTGTTGTTGCTCCTGTTGCTGTTGCTGCTGATATTGAAGCTGTTGTTGTTGCTGTTGTTGGAAAGGCAATTGTTGAGGTTTCTGTTGATCATGCTGTTGTAGATACTGTTGATCCTGTAAATATTGCTGATCTTGTTCATACTGCTGCGCATATGGCTGTTGTGCAACTGGCTGTTTTGGTTCCTCCTGGAACTGCGACTCAAACTGTGCATCATACTGATATTCCTGCTGTAAGTATTGCTGTTTATCTTCATACTCGCTTTGGTCCTGAAACTCTTGATCTGGTTGATCAAACCTGTATTGTTGATCGTCGTACTGTAAACCAAACTCTTGGTAGCTTTGCGCTTGAAACACTTCTTGTTGGGTCGTAACAGCCGGTGGTGGCAAATAAGACGCAATAGTTGATGGCACGGTTTTCGGTAATAATGAATCAATTTCACTAGTAATAGGGTACGTGAACTGTGGAATTGTCTCTGATTCAGTCCACGGTGTTTTTTGAGCTGGAAATTGAAAGAAAACGTTATATATATTAAATGAAATATCACCACACAGACACTGTATGATACGGCACGCCATATTTGCGGTTTAAAAAGAACTGATTTTAATGACAAATCCATATACCGTGCTACGGAAATTCTTATCTTTTTATGTAACTCGTATCATTTTTATTATGAATAATTATAAATTCTTGCTATTGTTGTACTGACATTGACATAATTTACTATCACAAGGTATGTTTATAAATAGACATAATTTAATTTATGCAAATTACTGTCAGTCTGTATGAGGTGAGTTAGATGTTTATTAATGCCCTTAACATCTCTCATTATCTGCTTATCTTCGTATGAAGGTGTCAATATTTTCAAAATTCATTTAGATCAGTAAGTGGCATACTTAATATCCTTGTCTTTAGCTCGCATTAGGTGAATATTACATAGCGAAGTGATTAAACAAAAAGCGATGTGGAATATTAATCATTAAGTTAAAAATACATAACCGGTTAAATTAAAAGTTAAAAAATATAACTATTTAGGAGTTCAGTAATCTTTTATCTAGCTAATTAGTAAACACAATAGATTTTTATTGTTATAGAGTATAATTTTACACTTCTCCCATTAGAAAAGTTAAACGTTAATTATATTTTAATAATACAATATATAAAATTTATTGTCTACAATAATTATATAACCTATGATTAAATAATAGGATTAAATTAACTGGCGGTCACATTTTTGACCTTCTTCATTCAGCAGACGCGCTTGGTTTGTTTGTTATAAGTTATAACTTTTAATCATATAATAATTGCAATATTTAATAATAAAGCTAAACGTTATTTTTTTTTATAGTTGAATTATATGATATATGATCATAAGATATTGTGACTGTTCATCACAATATCTTATGATCATATCTATTATTACATAAATGGATAACGATTAAGAATAATCAACATAAAGTCAGTAACCCAAGAGGTATGCCGGAAGAGAACTCATTCTGAGATAAGATCGCCATTGTAAATTCAAATTTAATAGAAGATGCGAAATAAAGGAATCTAGTTCAACGACTTTGGATTATCTAAATGAAATATAATTACCAGCTGCAGGCGGAGTAGCGTGTGGCGTTTCATCAAAGAAAGGTTGCATCCCATCTGAATCATATCTGTTGAAAATTAACGGTCAGTAAACACGTTAGCAAGGAGAAGGCATAATTTATATACATGAGGTTGTATTTTTTTTGTCGCTCTTCGTTCCGTCACTTCAATGACTACATATGATAGTAGATTGAGATTAGAGTGCGAGTAAGTGAGTAAAAACGTTTTTCAGCTGCACAACACAGCACAATAATTGCAATATGTGTTTTGACATAGCTGTATTTTCAACTGAGCAATAATATTAGAATCAACGACAGTATTTTCCAGTTGGAAAAGTTTCACATTAGTATTTTTTCATTAGGTACGTAAAAAAAAACAAATTTCACATACACATACATCTCATCATACTACCATTGTCTCTTGATAAAACTAATCCTGTATTAAATTAAGGCATGTTTGTTTAATTAATGTTTTGTAACTATACGTATTTGCACGATAATTAATACCAGTTGTATGCCATTATACCTGGAGGAACTTTGGCTCCTAAAACACAGGCTTTTGGCCTAGTTAATATGACTCTATTGTACAATATTTACCTAATGTTTGTGTACATAAGTTTATTTTACTATGTGTACAAATAAACATTCTTTATTATTTTAATATTATTATAATTATAGACCCAGAAAATGTATCTGTATATATGTTCCGAATCCAAGACCTACGTAGTAAAAAGCGATTCTCTAGACCCCACAACAACCGTGACCTTGCATATCACAGTATAAGTGTTGTGGTATATAACACTCAACTTAACCCTGTAATAAGTTTAGTTAATGTTGACTCACTACTAATATAATATATGTACGTTTCGATAGACCATTACATAAGGATACGTTTGAAAATTAGTACCTTTGTATTATCGATTTAGGAAGGCATTGCCATAATTTTTATCACACATCAATGGTATTTACAGTTGCATTGATATAATTGTGCGTGTGAGAAAAAGGTAATTTTAAATTAACTAATATTATACATAAAAAAAAAATTTATAAATAAATGTGCTATGTTTAATTTTATAAATTAATAATATGAATGATACAATAGTTATTTTTTTATATTTTACTCGTCATAGACAAGCTTTAACATACGCAATGTAGGTACTACAAAGTGAGCATCAATTTGATGGTAACTGAGATAGCTAATACGCCTGCTGGAAATCGAACCCAAGACCTTTCGCTCGTAGGAAGGAAGTTGTGCATTGCTGTAAACCCACATTTGACCGATGACGTTACTAAGTCCTATGTCATAGATGTTATTGGGATTTTTATTTATACATGTAAAAAAACAATAACACTTTGCTCGACGCGGTAATTAACCATACAACCAAATAATAATATAACCCAGAACCTCATGCTCAGCACTAGATACTATAAGACAAGTTAAGCAGTCCTCAAATTTTAATTCTATGTCAATCGAGATAGCAGGTCGGGCAAATAGTATTAGGTTTTTCTGTTAGGAAATTCTCAGTTAGTGGTGTGACACCCCCGTGCTTCGGAGATCACGTAAAGCCGTCGGTCCTGCACCTAATCTCTCTCCGATCCTAGCGGATTGCCGTCCCATCGGAATATGAGAGTGAAGGAACCTCTTCCTTCAATATGAGAGTATTCCATATTAGATGGTAAACACAGGTGCGATCCCAGTGCACCTGTGTTAGCACATACACTTAACATAGCATCACGCCTATATTCCCCGAAGGGGTAGGCTGAGGTGTACACAGTTGTACACCCACATTTCACCAATGCTGTATTAAGTCATATAATGCAGTAATAGGTGGTGAGTCTATTGCTATTTACCGGGTAGAATTCCAAACTCCGAGTTGCTATTGAGAATTTTCTAACAGAAAAACTCAATAACACATTGCCCGACTCGGGAATCGAACCCGACACTTCATGCTTAGCAGTCACGCTTGCGATCACTAAACCAACGAGGTAGTCAAGACGAATATAGATATATTATGATGTATATGATTAAAATCTCAGAAATAAGTTAAATACTTACGTTGTATTATTATAATTAGTATCTTGATACGGTTCTGTGGCAGTGTCCTGAAAGTCTTGCTGAAACCCGAAGCTATCGTAACCATAACTCACATCAGGTATAGGTTTTTCAGGTTCTGTAATGTGAAATAACGTCATTAGATACCCCCTACAAACAGGTACTAAATTGCATGAAGCGAAATAAAAACAACACACAAACATAATATGTATCGTCGACCACGAAATTGCTTTACCATATTTGACAACAACTTCCAGTAAATTAAAATGTCAATAAGATTGACAGTATCTGACTGACACTTTGATCTTGTAAGCGAAAATAGACCTTGTCATATTATGATATGCAAACGAAATTCAGCATTAGGGTGGTAAAGCAATTGTATGGTCGACTATACAAGGCGATCGTACGTCTTGAGGTACCTATATCCATCAGAACAACCGCAATTTATATTTATATAAATTGCGGTTACAAGTTAATTTATAAAATTTAATTTTTAATGAAATTGTTTAATTATTATTATAATTTTAACTAACTTGTAAATGCAATTTATATTAATGAAATTGTTGAATTATTATTATAATTTTAACTAACTTGTAAATGCAATTTATATTAATGAAATTGTTGAATTATTATTATAATTTTAACTAGCTTGTAAATGCAATTTATATTAATGAAATTGTTTAATTATTATTATACTTTTAACTAGCTTTGCTCTTTCTATGTTCTTGAGTATGTATCTATCTTAAAAACGTCAACAACATAATTATACTCATCAAACTGAACCAAAGGAACTCACCCATGTTTATTTAGAAAACTTTATCTATAATAAGCCCTTCCCCAACATCTAGGGTTAGCCTAACCAAGATATCAAACAATTTTATTTATAGTTTTTACGGTAGCTTTTTATCTCTCATAAAGTCTTTCATTAATATGATATAATCCGAAATATTTATAGAAGTGAATATATGGTTGTAAAGATACTTTGTAGAAAATAAATAAATGATATTATCATCTTTTTTTGGCCTTAGCTAAAATAATTCTATTAATATTTGTTTACGGTTCCATCAAACCATTGCTCTATGAGTAACGCATCATTCAATGGACAATCATTAGCACGTGATGGGATGGGCTCGTTCCAGTTCTTATATCACTCTCTTTCTTACCCTCATTACAAAAGAAAGTAACTTTTTCAATTAATTTTATTATTAATGTAGGACCTTATATAATTGTTCTGCTCAGCTTTAAGCCTAGGCATCAACAACAAAAGATTATAAACGTAGCTATCCGCTCACCGGGTACGTAAGGCACGTGCGTAAGCGTGGAGGCGGAAGGCGCGCGTCTTGGGCGCGTGAAGCTGCCGTATGACGTCATGGATGACGTCAGCGGCGTGGGGGGCTGTGGCAGGCGGCGGCCGCGGCTACCGCGAGTCGAGCCCGACTCGCTGCCAGGAGGTACCGGCAGCGCACGGCCCCGCTTCGGGGTAGACGATGGCGTAGCTGGAAAGAAAGCACATTGATTGACGGGAAAGCATAGGCAGCGATAAGGCAAATTTCCTGTTAGGAGAAATCATCATCATCATAAGCCTATACCAGTTCACTGCTAGACATAGGTTTCTACTAAGCGCCACTTAGAAGAAGTATTAGTTCAATTGCTAAGGAATAAAATGTTTAAAAATAATACACCCTGTCTTTAACCCTTCCATTAAAATAAGCTATTTTATATTTCTAGGTCATTTATTTATGAATACAAAAATACGTATTGAATCAAGTTATTCATAAAACAACTTTTATGATTATTTATTTTGATTAATCGCGTTTATTATTACTTTTTGTCTTCCTGACGTTTCGAAGACTTTATAATATATATAGAACATAAATATCGTTCCTTGTATGAAAGCAATTTTACTGCGTCTTATCTAACAGGATCACTACAAATAACATTTTGTTTTAATTTCTAAACTATATTCTCTGCCTAGCCTTTTCTCAACTGCGTTAGAATGGCTTTGTATTCTAACCAAATGCAGTTTTTTTTTTTTATTCCAACACATTGGTATATGCTGAAATTATAAAATAAGAAAGTGTTTTAGATTGGACGACTACCTATATAACCTCCACAACCCAGTTACTAGGTAACACGATATCTCGTGGTAAGACTGGTAGTCAAACTTTCAGATACTACCTGTAACGGCTTTCATAGACATTGTTTTGACAACCGGAACCGCGGAATTAATGTGCTCTCCGAGGCGAAGGGGAGTCTCGATATGAAAATGATATTCAACCATCCACAGATAATCTCGGCAAGCGCGGCTTAACCACGATCGATGCATCTATGGGGCTATTACTTAGCCACAAGCCACTCCAAAGAACAAGCCCCATATATTAGATTGATTTATTTAGGCAAGCCTGAGAGTTACAATACATTTACCTGGAAGACTAGCGGCAGTGCGTCGCGGCCGAGGCCTGTACGGCGCCATCTCATTGTAATCAGAGTACCGAGATGATGGCACCAACTGAAACAATAAACAATGCGTTAAGCAGCTTAACGTTTAAGATGAATAGCTATAAGGATAAAACAGGCCGAAAAAATATAAAATATAAAGTATAATTTGCAATGTTATAAAGTATTTTAGTAGAGGTAAAATTATAGGTATACTGTGTTTACAGATAAATCTTTCAAACTCATATGTAGGGAACTCATTTTTGTGGTAAAAAAAAATACGGTCGTAAACAGGATTAGAACCTGCGCTTCCCATTTTACTTTATGTACAGAGTTTTTCACAGTTGTATTAATCCCCATGTAATAGGTTGTGATCCTATTACCATCAACCGGGTATTTTCAAACTCCGGGCTATATTATTCAATCTCCTAACAGACAAACCCAATAATACTTTGCCCGACCTGGGGATCGAACTCAGGATCTCTTGTTCAGCAGTCACTCTTGGGGCCACTAGATCAATGAGATAATTTTCTTGATCGGTATAGATGTCACAGATAGCTTGTAGAATCAGCTGTGTTACAAAACTGCTACCTGATTTACAAAACAGTACTTTTATGTCAAACAGCTGAACGACGTTTAGCGTTTTTGCATAATAACTGAACTATAACTACACAGAATTTTATAAACTTTTTGCGTTTATCAATGCTGCCGATCAACGAACAGAGGTTACCTATGTAAAACAGCGTGTAATGAAACGTGACATTGAAGATTTTAGTTTAAAATTGTTTCGCTCATGGCTCTGTGTGTCTTATCAACAATAGTTTAACTTTATTAAAATATGTAAGTCAGTGAAAATAAAAAATTAGAATGACGTAAATACTAAACTACTATACTAAATCGGGATTATGAAAGAAAATAAATTAAATTGTTCAGGAGTTTCGTGTACCCCGATACGTAGGTTAGGTTCGAAGAGGTTAAGAGGTTTTCCCCTGCGTGTTAAGATTTTTTCCCACCCTGCAGACACAAAAATCGGAGCCCGGGCTCCATCGACCCAGCCACGGAAACACAATTCAGAATACAGTATCTTTTGTTTTACTTGGTGGTGACCATTTACTATACCTATAGAATACAGAAATCTGAATAGATATGTACGTCATTCTGCATTACATCTAGACGTGGGTATCAGTTTTGTTATACGTAGCGCAATGGTAATACTTGAACTTAGTTCTGCTGTTTCTTAAAACGGAACTATTTTGTAAATCAGCTAGCAGTTTTGTAAAACAGCGGATTCTACAATACATCTGCGACATAGATATGGCAGTACACGTACTTAAGTGTAGAGTCGTCAACGTCAATCATGACTTTAGTGTTGTTTTGTATGTAGATCTTATGATTACAACTTACCGGTTTAGGCGGCACTTGCGGCAGTTGAACAACAGAAGACCTTCTCTTATTGACAATATTCTCATACTCGGTCAGCGCCAATCCCTGAGCATCATCGTAGAAGTATTGACCGCCGCTATCCCACTGCCGCGAATCGTCGGCGACGAACGACGACTGGTAAGGATAGCTCGACGAGTCGTAGTACTCCTCGTAACTAGCTTGCTGAGATAAATGCGAGTGGTCCCTGTAAATACCAAGAAAGAACAAATTAATTAATGAGTTTATTAGCACACTAAAAACAGGAAAAACTATTTGCCTACCCTGGAGGGTCGGCTTCCAGCCTTATCAGACACATCTTAATACCAGTATTTTATGTGGAGCGTCTGCCAATCTGACCTCTACAACCCAATTACTAGGTAGCACGTTATAAGAAGGTACTCGTGGTATGAAATTTGTCCGATTTTCAGGCCATTGATTAGACATATCGGCTGTATAGATCTTTATTTGACAACCGGATCCGACGGTTTAATGCGCTCTCCTAGGTACGGAGGAGTCTCGATATGAAATGATGGTCACTTATCCACAAATCGACTGCGGAAAGCGATGGATCAATGTGTGCGGCTGTTGGCCACGATCACCTTAAGTTCAATGCTAAGGTAAATAACAAACTAAAAATGTTCCCAAGCTTTCCCCATTCCCCAAAGTACTACCAAAAGCATGAAACCAATCACTTAGATTCTCGACATTCAATCTCATTACTATTTACCCGATGATGGTGAAACTGACGATGATATTAATAAAGACACTAAGTCGAAATGGTATAAAGTGAACATCAGAACTTCAATTTGAACATACCTAGTGTGCGTGATACTGGTGTAGTTCTCAAACCCATACATAGGCATGTTGTCGTCGTACAGCGTGTTCTGACGCTCGAGACTCGGCCGACGCTGCTCTTCTGTAAAGTTATACATCATCATTAATATAACTACTAATAAAAAATTGTGTACTATTTCGTCATAAACAATTGCAATGTGTTGAATATTGCTCGAAACGTAATTTATACGGATTTTAAAACTTTTTCCTGTGTGGAAAATCAGTCATGGAAGCTGTGTCTGATTCCTACCGACTAAAAACAACACAGTCCTCTTCTAAATGGGTCTAGTGAGGATATAGTACACTTTCTTTTTGTATAAAAACTTTCTTGAGACATATTCATATCAATTAATGTTCACTGGTTACTACTCGAACTTGACATCGCCGCGGGCTCAGCTCATGACTAAGGGTTCTGTTCGAGTTCGAAACTAGTCGGGCAATCCCGAAAAATGCACGTGAGTAGTAATTCATATACTTAGTACACTGTTTGCAGCGTTTAACGTTAAGTGTTAAACAAACGGGGTGAAGACTATATGAGGGGTGTAATTTCAAAACCCTCTAAATCATCCTGAATAAATTTTTCACAGGAAGATTATTTTGGTTTTGTTGTGGTAAATTTTCTACGCAAACATCTCGAATTTAAAAACTTTGAGAATGCACATTTTGAATTTCACGTGTAAATTAAATTGAAATCATGGTTAACAGGTAACCTCTTTCCAAAGGATCATTAGTCCGTCATTCTTGCTGATTATTAATTTAAAAAGCCAGGACGTTCAGTGCAATTTTTTGCGTTAATTGATGATAACGCTGTGTGACTTTTAGTACACTGTACTAGGCCCCATTTAACATTAATAAGTATAACAGTATAGGAACAATAGGAACAAATGTGCTTACCCCCAGACTGCCAGTCAGCCGCGGTCCGCCATGATATCGCTGACTCCACACTTACTTGTGCGTGTAGTTGTGACCACGTGTCTATCCTGAAAACAATAATATTTAAATTAAGCATGTCATTTGTTTTTGATCATGAAATAAAAGACATTTCATAGCTTAATACTTGAATGATACTCAATTTTAACAACTTCAGTGTCCATGAAGTAGACGTAATAGTGTACTTTGGCTCAGCCACGTACAAATACGTACTTTATAACAATAAAAATCTATTGTGTCTGCTAATGAGCGAACCAACAGATTACAACAATATTGGTGAGTCACATTTGACTCGTGGGACAGGAAAACGGTTATGAAGGCCATACAAGATTTGAATCCCGAACTAACACTATCGCTATGTTAAGCAAAGGACACTACGTCAAACAAAGGTGATAGAATCAACCAGAATTAACACAGGATTTTATGGGCTGCATATGTGAGTGAATTAGTGTAAACTATTTAACAATTTACTACGGTAATCATGGTAATGGTTATAGACCCAAACTTCAAAGAAATATACAAAGTAGCGAGTACATGTTTAAAAAATACAAATTAGACTTGACAAACTGATACTATAGGGTATTAACCTGTGATGTGCAATAGAAAATGACTGATTTGGGTGCTTTCAAATAAGTGGAATCCCTAGGATTAAAAATAATATACCTTATGAACTAAATAGTTTCGCTAGTTACCTATTCGTCCGCGGCTGACTGTTGTAATACAGCGGGTCGGTGTCCCCGTGTATGTGGTACTCGTCCCTCTCATACGAATTCTCACGAGATACCTCCAATGATCTCTGGAAAATAACAATATATTTGTTACATAAATAGGCAATCTTCGTAGATTTTGGTAAAGATTACATACTACATACACATAGCATCACGCCCGTATTCCCCGAAGGAGTAGGCAGAGGTGTACACAGTTGTACACCCACATTTCACAAATACTGTTATTAAGTCCTATGTAATGGGTGGTGAGCCTATTGCCATCTACCAGGCACAATTCCGAACTCCGAGCTGCTACTGAGAATTTTCTAACAGAAAAAGTCAATAACACTTTGCCCGAACCGGGAATCGAACCCGAGACCTCATGCTCAGCAGTCGCGCTTGAGACCACTAGACCAACGAGGCAGTTCTTGGGACCACTAGACCACGAGGCAGTTAGGTAGGTAAGAATTCAAATTCAAATTAATTTTTTTTTATTTCACATAGACCAAATTACACTTATAAAACGTCAAAGCTAGGTGCACGGTTCCAAAAAAGTTGATCTTATGGAGAAGAACCGGCAAGAAACTCCATAGACACTCTTTTTAAATAAAATTTTAATTACAATGGTGTATTGATGGTATGTGAGAATAATGTAGAATAATGTAAGAGGAAAACAAAAGCAAATTATTGAAATAGTAAAAGTTTATAAAGCCAAAACGATTACCAAGGCAATTACGAGCGGACCAGTCCCGACAGACACCCGTTCACGAGTTTGACGTGCGCATCAGCGTCGCTGAACTCAACCATTTTGAAGGGAACTCAACGACCCGATACACAACGCCACCATCAGCAAGACATTTTAGTGAGCATGACAAACTCATAATGCCTGGCAATAGGCAGGTGAATGTATATATTAATGTAATATATAACATTATTAACCACATGATGCTCACATTTTACAGAAAAGCAATGAATTATTTTATTTATTAATTAGAGACTCATATAAGAATATAGAGTACAATCTGTAATTAGAATAATAGCAATAGGTTATGATAAAGTAATAAATACGTATGTCAAATATTAATATAAAATAACTGTAAAAAGATAGTTCGGTCAGAAAATAGACTAAAAAAAAGAAAAAAGAAATTATACAAAAGTAAGTATATGTCCGCGCTGGTCAAATAGTGCCAGTGGGTCACAGTGTGCAGAAAGGAATCGTTCGCCATACATCTGTATCTTTAATGTACTGATTTATACTATAATAGGCGCTGGACATTAAAACGCGCTTAACAATCGGTTTGAACTTTAAGTCCGGCAAGTCAATAATATGACGAGGAATCTTGTTATAGAACCTAATACTATACCCATAAATTAATGACTTGTTGGTCTTACTAAGTCAAAAACCTGGTACTTGAAGCCTATCTTTGTAACGGGTGTTTAGATTGTGGCGGTCACTCTTTTTATAAAATTGGGCAATATTTTTCCGAATATACATAATATTGCTAAATATGTACAACGATGGTAATGTAAGTATATTTATTTCCTTGAATAGTTCACGGAGCGACTCACGGCTTCCCATATTATAAATAGCTCGGACTGCTCTTTTTTGTAATATAAATATAGTCTCGATATCAGCAGCCGATCCCCACAGTAAAATGCCATAAGACATAATACTGTGGAAGTATGCAAAATAAACTTTTGTTTGGAGTCCACTGTAACGCCTAGGAAGACAGTTGAGGGAACCAGATCTAATACTTTATCATCAAGTTTCACATTTGAACCTACGTGGGTTACATTTGGGATAGAGAATCTAATACATTTGGTCTTTTTTGAATTTAGTAGAAGATTGTTTACAGAAAACCAGTTAAATACTTTACTAAGTGTATTATTGGGTTCTATCAAATCCCTGTCCTTTCTATTAACTTTGAATATAAGAGATGTATCGTCAGCAAATAACACTATATTTGACATTGTATCCTTAATTATGTGAGGAAGATCGTTGATATAAACAAGGAATAGAAATGGGCCCAAGATTGATCCTTGTGGTACACCCATTTTAACAAGCGCGCCTGTAGAAACTACATTGCCAATAGAAACCTTTTGTTCACGATTTGACAGATATGAATTTAAGAGATCAAAAGATCTACCTTGAATCCCATAATATTTTAACTTTAGTAAAAGCGTTTGGTGATCTACGCAGTCAAATGCCTTAGAAAGATCACAGAACACGCCTATAGCATCCTGCGAATCTTCCCAGGCCTCCAATACTGTTTTCATTAGGGTGGATGCTGCATCTTCCGTAGAACGTCCCTTCGTAAATCCGAATTGTTTTTCATGTAATATTCCGTTTTGATTAAAATAAATTAACATTTGATTTAATATAATTTTTTCAAATATTTTGCTTAATGCAGGCAGCACAGATATTGGCCTATAATTAGATGCGTCAGTTTGGCAACCTGCCTTAAAAATGGGTACTATTTTACTATATTTCATTAGATCAGGGAATACTCCGTCTGCGATACAAGTATTAAATATTAACGCCAACAAGGGCGCAATTTTAGCAATTATGGGTTTAATTAATTATTAATCCTTGCATTAAAAAATCCTGGGTGTATCGCTGTTCTCCGAATTAGGATGCTGTGCAATGTGTATTTAGGAGAATCGTTTTGACCTATTATTTGGGCATATCAACGAAATAATTTCACAACAATTTTAAAATTTTATATATTATGTTTTAAACTTAGCGGATGCTACACGATACTTTACACTACGTAGAATATTATAAAAAGAGAGTGAACAGTTACGATGAGTACTGTTAAAATTAGAAATACTCTGTAAAAACTGTCAACTTACGGTAGTAATAATATTATCGCGGTAATTTATATATAACTGATACACAAAAAGGTGAACGTTAAGTTGTTACTAAAATCGGAGCATCTTATAAGTAGTATCGTAACTTAAGCACCGTATAACTTCTATCGTAAGTTACATCGTATAATATCGTATAACCGATCAAGATATCCTTAGAGTAAGAACTACCTGGTATAGAAACAAGGCATCGAGTCATTAGAATTCCCAGATAAAGAATGAAACAATATTTAGACCACTGATATTAAAAATAAATCTGTATCGTAAAACTTATATCAGCATATAGGGACTGCATAAATAGCGATGACGTCACAAAAAGACAAAAATAGAATAGAGAACTCGTAAATATATTTTTCTATCCAAAAGAAACTTATTTTAGTGTTTGTTACACATTCATTAATGCGTTTATAAAACATATCTGTATATTGAATAGATTCATGCATTAATCCTCCTGGTGGAATTCAGTTAAATCCACAATATTGAGGGTAGTCAACTACACTAAGAGCAGTTGGTGGTAATTGCATTTTTCATCGCATACTTGCATATATTCGCGGGCGGCGGGCGGTGCACAGGTAATTGCATGACTCCCCCCAATATTGTGGAAGTAGCTAGATATCTGTATATGGTAATAAAAGTATTCACCTGTGGTGTGTGCATCTGGTGCGCGTGGCTTCGGAACTGTGATGCGCTGCAGTTGGCATGCTGCCCCACTGGGTAGTTGAGGTCCGACGTATAGTCCGAATCTTCTGAGTAACCCGCTGGAATGTGGAAATGTTCACGTTAATAAATCTTCCTGATTTTAGACAGTGTATAATTTTAAATACTAGTTAATACTGGTGAATGTGACGAGGAAAGTTTTGAGTATAAACGTGGATCGCTGTAGGAATAGAATAAGACCAAGGAAACTCCGGGCCTGTTCAAAACTAGTCGGACATTCCCGATAAAATACGAGTAAATGTACGTGAGTACTGCCGCCTCTTCACTTGAAGATATTCATTATACTTACAGTGAGCAATGTATTGCATCTGCCTGCGGGCCTGCTCGGCTCTCTCTGCGTCCAGCGTGCCGTTGAGCAGGTCCAGCTTGCGCTGCAGGTCCGCACCGCCTGTACCTTCTGCGTCTGGAATAATAGAACATAACATATAATTAAAAACTGTACTCCTGCCTCGTTGGTCTAGTGATCCCAAGCGTGACTCCTGAGCATGAGGTCTCGGGTTCGATTCCCGGGTCGGACAAAATGTTATTGAGTTTTTCTGTTAGAAAATTCTCAGTAGCAGCCTGGAGTTTACAATTGTGCCCGGTAGATGGCAATAGACTCACCACCTATTACATGGGACTTAATAACAGCATTTATGAAATGTGGGTGTACACCTCTGCCTACCCCTTCGGGGAATACAGGCGTGATGCTATGTTATGTTAGCCTTACGGTTTTTAACATAATAAATGTTAAATACCGTAAGGCTTACAGAGATAAAACTGAATAACTCGAAAAACAGTAGTGTTTCAATATATCTTATTAGCAGATTTCAGAAACAATTACAGTTCTAATTTTTTTCTTGGCAGCCTGAAGGATGACTGAATCACTTTTCGAATAAGAGATTACGGGTTGAAATCTGGCCAATTGTAACACTCGAGGTATATTAGTTTAAACAAACTAAAAATACTCAGAGAATTTAAGTACCTATGTAAATTTATGTACTTTATTATAACGGGAAGCTTAACTAAAGCTGTGTAGAAATCCCCAATCACTCGACACCCCATAAAAACTCCATTAGGGCTATAAACAACACGTGATCACCAAAAGTGGAACAAGTGTGCCACCGTAACGCCCATAATACTGGTAGTTATCGTAACGTGGAAAGCCTTCAAGTAATTTTAGTCCAATCATCGACCTTTCTTACTCGTATTAAAAGTAAGGTGATTTCTTACTTCGTATCTTTGTAGAAAATCAAAGCTTTTAAATCTTAAAATAAAAAGAAATTCCACGGAGATATTCTTATTAAAATTATGATTACAACAAAAGTAAATAATAACTTTCGAGAGAAAACATTCATATTAGTTATTGTTCAAAGGTCGAACGGAGCCCTTAATCATGTCGCGAGTCAAATTGAGTTTGCCCAGGTTCATGCAGCTCATGATAAGGGCTCCGTTGGAGTTCAAAACTAGTCGGGCAATCCCGAAGAATGCACGTGAGTAATAACCGTTGAAAACTAATTAACAAAAATTTCGTTTGTAGGCTTAGTTGATTAATTAATCTATATGTCGCAGATGGATTGTAGAATCCGCTGTTTTACAAAACTGCTAGCTGATTTACAAAACAGTACTGTTTTATAAAACAGCTGAACGACGTTCAGCTGGATTGCCATTGCGATACGTTTAACAAAACAGCTACCCACCTTTAGACGTAATGCAGAATGACATATCTACTGTGGAACAGGTTTGTTTATTGTATAGGTATATTAAATGAATAGTCACCACTCAAGTAAAAAAAAGATACTGTATTCTGATTTGACTTTCCGTGGCTGTGTCGATGGAGCCCCGCTCCGCAGGGCTCCTATTATTGTGTCTGTAAGCTTAGAAAAAAACTAAACACGAAGAGGATGAAGGAGGTAGTTCTTTCTTACTCTTCTAACCTAACCTGTCCGTGTCGGGATACACGAAACTCCCGAGCTCGCTTCGCTTGCTCATGGATCAATTTCGTTTATTTTCTTTCATAATCCCGATATATTGTCGACTAGTATAGTGTATAATAACTTTCGTGAGACATATTCATATCAATCATTGTTCACCGGTTACTACTCACGTGCATTTCTCGGGAATTGCCCGACTAGTTTCGAACTCGAACGGAGCCCTTAGTCATGAGCTGAGCCCGCGGCGAAGTCGCGAGTCAAACTGGACTAGTATAGTGGTTCAGTATCTACGTCATTCAAAATTTTCATCTTTTTTTTGCTATTGACAAGTAAAATAAAGTTAGGTTATTATTGTTAAGACATAC
The DNA here is from genome assembly GCA_935421205.1 of Xylocampa areola. Taxonomy (NCBI): domain Eukaryota; kingdom Metazoa; phylum Arthropoda; class Insecta; order Lepidoptera; family Noctuidae; genus Xylocampa; species Xylocampa areola. Next base: position 12,203,461 of record OW285214.1, on the reverse strand, counting down.
AGAGCCATATGCGACAAAATTTCGAACTAAAATCAACAATCTGACAGTTCATTTCACATTGTTTTATATAATTTCTGATCGTTGACCCGCTGCATTAATACATGCAAAAAGTTCATTCAATTCTGCGTGTTATAATTCAGTAATTATGTAAAACCGCTAAACGTCGTTCAGCTGTTTTTCATAACTGTACTGTTTTGTAAAACAGCTAGAAGTTTTGTAAAACAGCTGATTCTACAATCCATCTGCGACATATATAAATAAAAATCAACTGTCGCATGTATGAAAGGTCATCACGATTTGAGAACGGCCCTATCGATTTGGCAAATTTTGTTATGTTAGTTAATATATTTATTTATTTATATATAAATTAATTAATTAATATTCCTGACATGACAGGGATGGTATAAAAGTTTTTTTTTTTTTTGAAAATCGGAACGGTAAATTAGATGTTTAAGGTGGTATTTTATGTATAAATTGCACCCATGAGAAGTAAAAAAGTAAGTAAAATAGACACTGACTAATACAGACTGATTGCGCACTGTATTACTCGTACATGTTGGTAATATGAATTAAAACGGCGTTTTTGGACATTAGTAGATTTAATTATACTTTACAATATAATTTAGAATTTGAACTTAATATAACCGCTTGTCACCGGACGTTCTGTAATCGCAATGGCGCGCTCGCTCTCGGCGTAGTCATGCCATTTGAGTTCGTTATGTATGTTATTACATGGTGTGCCTAGGGACATTAACGCACAATTCCAAATTTTGAGCTGCGACTAATGCAGGACATGGAAAGCCACGCTTGCCACCACTTGACACAACATTTTTTTATTAAAAGTTATTTTATTGTCCTGCACCTTCATTTTACACGAACGTGTAGGTACCGTATAATTATCTTCATTATAAAATAAAAACTACTAAGATTTAACGAATATTAGCTAATATGGAAAACACGATGAGAAAATCATTCTTAATATACTCTGCGAGCGACCCAATTTCTTAGATTAAATTTATTTCCCCAGTGAATCCAATCTTCTTAGATGTCACTAGCAACCTGCACTCGCAGTTGCTAATTGCTAATTCATTTTAACAGAGAATGAATACACTTTTTCTTCAAGAAGTGACCTTATATCGTAATCTGCCTGATTAGTCTAGAGGTCATGGATTAGTGGTTGTAGATTTTATATGGAGCGACTTCCTATCTGTCCTCCACAATCCAGTTACTGGGTAACACGATATCTCGTGGTATGACTGGTTGTCAGACTTTCAGGCCGCTGACTACTTGTAACAGTGGTCATAGATCTTATTTTAACAAACGGGACCGACAGCTTAACGTGCCCTCTGAGGCACGGAGGGGTCTTGGTATAAAATGATGGTCACCCATCCACAGACCGACCACGGCAAACGCAGCTTAACCTCGATCGATTGATCTGTGCGGCTGTTACCTTAGCTTGAACTTTATTAATAAACAGATATTAATGTAACTTCATTTAGACCAACTTACGGTGTGCAAATTAGTTTACTCATCACTTAATTATCATAAGATAATAATAACTCAAATATAAAGTTCCAATATGCATATGTCGTAGAATCAGCTGTTTTACAAAACTGCTAGCTGATTTACAAAACAGTACTGTTATGAAAAACAGCTGAACGACGTTTAGCGGTTTTACATAATTACTGAACTATAACACGCAGAATTGAATGAACGTTTTGCGTTTATCAATGCAGCGGGTCAACGATCAGAGATTATGTAAAACAGTGTGAAATTAACTGTCAGATTGTTGAGTTTAGTTCAAAATTTTGTCGCATATGGCTCTGTACTTCTCAAAATATGAAAATTTTGAATGACTTAAATACTAAACCACTATAATAGTCGACAATATATCGGGATTATGAAAGAAAATAAACGAAATTTTCCATCCATGAGTGAGCGAAGCGAGCTCGGGAGATTCGTGTATCTCGACATGGACAGGTTAGGTCCGAAGAGGATGACGGGGCCAGTGAGTGAGCGTAGCGAGCGAACTACCCCCATCATCCTCTTCGTGTTTAGGTTTTTTCCAACCTTACAGACACAAAAATAGGAGCCCTTATTATTTTATCTTATTAGCTATTTTATAAAACAGCGGATTCTACCATCCATTTGCGACATATATACATATTGAATTGCTTATACATATGCATATCAATGTCTGTCAATACTTGCGTAGTAATCGGTATTCGATCTAAATCTTTCCATCGACATGACCTTAATAGGTCACTGCACTGTAAATAAGTCTATTCGTAAGTTCAAAACATTATTTACTTAAGCAATTTGCCTAAATCCTAGAACAAACATTATGGGGAAAATGCAAAACATTACCAAGAATATGAAATAGAATTTCAGTCCAAACTTCAACTAAACAAGCTCGATTTTCCACGTTTTTTTCCTAGTAACTCAGTTTGCTCAAAGATATTATAAGAACATACTTCACTTTATCACTTTTATTACTTACACGAAGTCTTGTCCGGAGTCCACTCGCATAAATATAAACTTACAGGGCCATAATCCCATCAAAAGTTAGCGCAATCACGAGACTTTTCGCTCGTAAAGTTTAAATTATTTTTACGTACGTATTTTTATCGCTTTAAGGTCGAAATTTGCATAACAACGGGCATGAACAAGCAATCATTAGATACTATATGACGTGTGCGGCGGCCCCTTGAATTTCATAAATGATTTATGTAACATAGCAGCTTAATTGCAGACCTCAATTTGCAAATAGCAACAATCAGTGGCTTCTCAGATGTTTAACGATGCGTTTACTACACGACTACCCAAAAAAGGAGCGTTATGTTTTTAGGATTGCTTATATGTATGACTGCCTCGTTGGTCTAGTGGTCTCAAGCGCGACTGCTGAGCAGGAGGTCACGGGTTCGATTCCCGGGTCGGGCAAAGTGTTATTGAGTTTTTCTGTTAGGAAATTCTCAGTAGCAGCCTGGAGTTTGGAATTGTGCCCGATTGATGGCAATAGGCTCACCACCTATTACATGGGACTTAATAACAGCATTGGTGAAATGTGGGTGTACAATTGTGTACATCTCTGCCTACCCCTTCGGGGAATACAGGCGTGATGCTATGTTATGTATATATATGTATTTGTATGCATGTGAATTCCTTTATTCCATATCTTCTAAACACCTGAACCGATTTAGAACTTTGGGGTATTGTAAAAATCCTTACATTGTCCCGGGTAACATAGGCTAGTAAGATATAAAAAAATAGTGTTGTGATAAAGTTGTGATACACAAAAAGGTGTGAAATATAAAGATATCGTTGACACATGGCAGGCGAGCCTTGTAATTTTTTTACCTGTTTCATCTTGTCTATATATATAAAAATGAATCCCTATTTCCCTTGGTCACGCCATAACTTGAGAACGACTGCACCAAATCGGATAATTCTTTTTTTGTCGTGTTCGTCATTGTCAGGACAAGGTGTTTACATAAGACTTTTTTTATCGTACAGAAATTTATTTAAGGGGTGTGTGAAACCGTAAGGCAGAGCTAGTTGTATTATACATTGGATGTATGAAGTTAAAGGAATTGTTTTCTTGGAGTAAAACGATCAAATCCTATATTCAGGTACTCGTAATTGGTTATTTGTTACACACTTACTCGGATCTACCTAATGTATGTACCCGCCTCTAATGAAAATATATTATTGCACAAATTCCTCAAAAAAGAACCCAGTTTGCTTGTATGCAATATGAAAAATGTTCAGCTCAACTGTTCATCAAAATAAAGAGTTATACGTATACAGTAAACAATATTACGAATGCAAAATATCTATAATCGAATGGATAAAACATCTAACTTACGAAAGCACTATTGATACATGCTTCATAATACACTGACATTGACACCCCCGCCCCCACACGCTCATGGAAGAAGAATTCGCGGTGGTGAGCAGAGGTCGAGATGGCTTAGTGGTCAGAGCGCCTGGGGTATCTATCTGGGAGGCGCAGGTTCGAATCCTGTTCGCGACCGTATTCTTTTTCCATTTAATATTGTAACTTTAGAGTTCGCTAAGCATGCGTTAATGCTTTTTCAAAGACATATCTTGAATTGTATATATTAATTATTCTGTTTAAATCAAGAGGTCTTAAGCTATAAATATATGACTTATTTACTACTTGACTTACTTAATTATAAATTCAATATATAAGTGAAAATTTACGCAGACATGAATTTATAACAATTAATATCTTTCCGGGCGACGTTGTGAAAATAGATTTAGAGGCATAAAGTTGAAATTAAGCATGATCATTTTTCAAGCTCAGTTGCACGTTTCCACTTTTAGTACAAAACTCTGGATTAAATTATTTATGTATCTTTTTTTATCAAAGATAGATCTACGTTTGTCCACCAACTCGCCTGATGGTAAGCGACGGTGTGGCCGAGCATGGAGCACGTAAATCTAAAAGAAATCTATTCACTATAAGTAAAGTGGATAGGTTTCGAAAGAACGATAGTTGGAGAGTTGAAGCAACTGCCCGGACCCGTCTCCCACAACAGTTGCACCGAACCACATCCCGAAACGCGACTAGGTCGCTGCATGGCATGGCTTCGTTCGGTGGGGGGTAACTAGCCGCGGTCGAAGCCTCCCACCAGAGTTGTGTTGCCTGTTTTGCATCACCCAAGGGCTCCCTGTAGAGATTTCATTTTAAGGTTGCACTCCTTCGGATACGGGCAACTCAGCCCCCAAAACTACATGTCGGAATAAATACTTGGTTGTTATTCAACGTTCTATACACTTTCATTAAGGTCAAGCTAAAAATAGAGGCACTGATAGCGTCTAAAAATGGCTCAGCCAAAATAAGTATCGGACTTAATGAGTCTTTTTGAAGGACTTATTCTTAAACATTAATAAAAACACCGAGGTCACTATTTCAACTCCGACATTAACCGAAACAAACTTCAAAGACTTGTGTTTTTATTATAAAAACCTAATAAAATTCAAGTCAAATTAACTTAGTCTTATTTTGTCTTAAAATGTTAATATCCTGAGCCCACTTATATTGCATTATCCTTTAGAAGCAAGCTCATCTTAAATTGTTGAAGAATACGGGACCATTTTCAAGTAACAACGTTATCTTTAATGTGGAGTGTTTTATTTGCCTGTAAACTGCTTCAAAAGGTACAGTTATGTCGTATCTAACATCGAGGGAGATATCATATTTGGGGAACGTACTCCTTGCATAGTTGTGACTTTAGTACAAAGTTAGCGATTTGTATATACATATTGAACTACATAGTTTTCGCCTATGACTCCGCTCTCGTAGTGTTTTTAAAAAGCTACTGATGACCGTTTTCAGAATCTTTCAAAGTCACCCTAATCTACCAAACTTATATCAGCGCCAACTATGCTTTACTAATTAGCAAATGTTTATTAGATCTCCCAAAAAACCTAACCCATTTTCCAGAATATTAAATAATCTATGTCCTATTTTAGTATCAATCAATAAAATATACCTTCAGTATTTTTGCATGAGTAACAACCCATAAAACTATAGTCACAAACTTGCACCTTAATAATATTGTTAGGTTTTCAAAGCAGCACTTTACGAAGCAATGAACATGGACGAATTAAAAGAGATGTAAGTATCGTAGCTGCTTGACGGAAAAAGGCGTGAGTTTATGTATGTATGTATTTAACAGTTAGCGGTAAACAACAGACAAAACTCGCTTACACTACTATAACCTACATACAATATTATAGCATTCCGTAATAAATACGTCACCGGTCATAAAATACTTGTATATGAGTATGTAAATAAAATGTCACATATATATGACTGAACGTATGGATGACTCACAGAGCACTTCAAATGAATAGAAACGTTTTATTGAATGTTTTAAATTAAATTTATCTGCCCTATATAGTAGTTTCAAACATATTTGCCCCTACTAGTCATGTCGTTAATAAGAAACTAAAACTCTCATGTTCACACACTTGACGTTTTCGGAATTTTGGATATACCAATGTATTTTCAGAAGCCAAGATTCAATTGGGGGTACGTAAGTCAGGAAAGAAAATCTAAAGACGAACCAAAGTTCACGATATGAGTAATCGGGTTATAAAACTGAAATGGAGTTGGGCGGGAAACCTGGCAGGCAGAATAGTGGACGAGGTTTTAAAGCAATGCATTGGACGTTCAGCCAAAAATTTTACAAACTAAGAAATGCCTACGTCCAGTAGTGGGTGAAATCGGGCTGCAGATGATGCTAACGATGACTTGTTTATGTTTAAAAAATGTTTTATGTTTATTTTTTCTCTTTCCCAATGGTTAAAAATTACTGAATTGTAAACGCCACTTAATCCCCTCTCATTATACTAATGACCACCATCTTCAATGGTGCCATGAGCCGCAATGTCTTTCCATAGTCATAGAAAGATATATATTCGTTATAGGTATCCCTAAACGTGGAAAACCCAAATCCAAGCCCACTAGCTATCGGCCAATCAGCCTCCTCAATGTTTTCGTTAAAATCTAAGCGACTTATACCTATCAAGCAGTTTGGTTTTCGAACCCAACACTCATGCGTCCAACAAGTTCACCGCATCGTCGAGCACATAAGCGCTGGTTTTCAATGCGGCTCGCTGACCAGCATGCTGTTCTTCGACATAGCGAAAGCTTTCGACAAATTCTGGCACAATGGCTTATTATATAAGCTATAACAACTCGGAGTGTCTAACCATCTCGTGCTCATCTTAGGTGACTATCTGTCGAAACGTACCTTCCTCTATCGCATCGAGGGCGCACTATCCGCCCCACATCCTATTCGAGCTGGAGTTCCTCAAGGCTCCGTACTCTCCCCTCTCTTCTTTACGTTATATTACTAGCGACATTCCAAAAAACAAAAAGGCCCAGTTAGCTCTCTTCGCCGACGACACGACTATTTACTACTCTGGTCGTAGCCAGGACCGCACGCTCTCTCCCTCCAATCCGATTACGAAGCTAGATTGTTCCTCAACCACACGCTAAAGATCGGCATGCCATTTCCCGATGGGTTTCGGGAAAAAAAAAACACATTGAAACATAGCATTATTAACGTTGACTTTAGTCGTTACTGTTCTTGTCCGCGATCGAGTCGGCCTCCGCCCAATATCCATACTTTAAAAAAGTAACCATTTTATTTATGCTATCCATATTTCTCTTACGCCAGGTTTCAGAAACAGCATGTTCAGTTACTACTTCCTTATCTATTCAAAGACTAGTTACCTAACCCGGTGTTTGTACACTAACTTGAGCAGTATCACGTTATCTGGTTTATTACACAAACACACAACACGTTATACGGTTTAGATAAACAAACATTATATATCAAAACCCGCGGAAACAGCAACGTGACTTATATGCACGTGAATAATATATATAATTACATATGTATACATTTCTATAAATGAACAACTAACCAACTATATATGTAACCAGTTTGGCTCTTGACAGCGCCTCAGCTCATGAATAAGGGCTCCGTTCGAGTTCGAAACTAGTCCCGCAGAATGCACGTGGACAATAACCCTTAGGAATTAACGCACAATAAATATCATGTAACGCAATAGTTTAACAGTGAGAACTCTTGAAGGTATTAGTACTGGAATAGGTTTAGCGGGTTTATCAAACCTTTATACCTTTTACCTGTATAATTACCATGATAGTACACGATTTTTATCGTGTGTGACGCAACTTTATGTATGTGTTTAGATTTTTGATGTGTGTTAATATAATGACGAGAGCTATTGTTGCTTTAGTGCTTAAGCTATTTTGTGCTTGTGTGTTACCTCACGCCCCGCGAGTGTCGAGCAGATTTGTTCGATATTTAGTCAGAAGCCATCTGTCGTCTAGTCTTCTAAGTTAGAACTAAACTAACGGCAAATTAATAATATGATGGCGATTATAAGCTTAAAACCACAAGTAAATCCTATGTATATATGCATAGCACAAAGTTCAATTTTATATGCAACAAAAACATCGATAAATATTAACTATTGTTCACCCGTTACTAGCCATGTTTTTTTTTTCGTGTTTACTCGACTAGTTTCGAACTCGAACGGATAAACAAAGATGAACTTAATCATAAACCCGAAAAAAATGCTCGTGTGAACAATAATGAATATGAATATACCTCACGAAAGTTATTAAACATCTATAACCTATTCCTATTAGGGGATTTCTATGACGACTCCTAAAAGGTATAGACAGAGAGACATTCTAGAGAGAAGAGTGCGTCATATCGTGCGTTTGATCTGTATTCACGAAGCAATAAAGTTTAATTAACCATACAAAAATATGATGTCAAAATTCATTTTGGTTAGGAAGTAAGAGTGGACCCACATCACTATTAAAAGTCTAACCTATACAATTATCAAATTATAATTACGAACCACTACAAAGAAACATTAATATAGTAACATAATTACTATTAAGATAAAGTTAAGTCCAATTAAACACTGCACACCTATAAAATAAATACTATCCTAAGTCTAAAATTATAATAAGAAAATTTACATGTTATTAAAATTTTATTTATATAGTCAAATGTTTTAAATATGCAGTTAAAAGTATCTAGCAAAATAGCCACAGCAATTAAAAACAAGGCAAAATATAGACACCAATTAAAACCATTTTAATAACTTCAAAGGTCCTATTATGCCTTACTTACGTAGTTCGCGTAGCTACGTGGCACGCTACGGCGTAGACACATTATAACAACAGTATTCGTCGTAGCACACTGGCTTGCAAGTATAAAATATATACTACAACGGCGCGGGTCATCGCGACAGCTAGGAAGATGCCCCCGTTTCATCACACGAACCGACCAGTGTTATTGATCCAGGGAATCGGTAATCACAACTCTATCCCAAACGATTAAGAACTGTTTTTGTAAACACTGAGATCCGATTATACTGGGTTACCGAGACGCGGTTGCAAAAGAAAGTTTTCTATTTTAAAAAGAGAAACCATTGTACTTATTTTTTAACCTTAGTATTAATGAGTTCGTGTTATCAGTTTTATTTGCTTTCTTGCAAAGAGAAACACTCAACGCTTTTGTGTAAATTGTTTAGTGAATTTTGAATGTAGACCGTAACGAATGACCTTTAGAAATGCATTTCAAACCAATAATTAACAAGTGAGTTCAAAATTACTCCGTTAATTAGACATAAAAATTATTTAAAAATAGCAATAGGTAAACAAACAAAAAAAATAAACGAAACAATTCATAACACAACCAAATGTTCATTCAACAGATTGCGCCGTAAAAGATTAACAAAATCCTTTTTCCTTCCTGCCGTGATGATCATTCCGCTCCTTTCATTTAAGCATAAAGGTTGCCACCAAATAAAAAATGTATATAAAAAAACATAATATTTCACAACGGAACACTTTAGAATGGCAGCGTTCCCGTCGTAATCCCGCTCATTTCAAAACTGCCGGCAGCCTCTTTATTATTGTGCAAACAACAAAACTTTTTTAACTTTAAAAAAGGAAAGATACTATTCGGAACGCAATTCGTATTCCGTAAACGGAGTGCTAGTACGGTGTGTAACACATAAGGGGTTGGTTTTATGTATGAGTTGATTCCATATTTGAAACTTACTATTTGTTTTGGAGTTACTCCGTTTTTTTTATGCAGGTCACTGCACTCTTGTGTGCCATTTGATTGGTTTAAGTATGCTTTGGTTGAATAAATATAACTCATTGTCGATTAGACCATAGTAGGCGATCTAAAATAAAATTAGAGCAGTGATAATCTAGTGTTATGACAGTTGGACTGACAAATCATAGATTGCAAGTCCAAATCCAAGGCACGCTCCACTGATTTTTCAGTCATTACGTATTATAAATTAATTATCACTTGCTTATAACGATGAAGGAAAAAATCGCGAGGAAACCAAGCGCATCTAAGAATGGCTTAACACATATAGATGTGGTTTAAACTCTGACACTAGGCTGTTCATAAAACATACCATAAGAAAATAAAACTAACAGTTTGTAACAGGAAACAAGATGAATTAGAAGACGATGCCGTCTTTTAATTCATCTTGTTTCCTGTTCGAATTTTAATTTACATATGCCAAACAAAATTTCGAAACATTTTTAGTAGGTATGCTTTTAGGGCACTCCAAAATTAGAGACGTTTAGTTCGACTAAGCTAGAATCGACAGTCGTTTGGGCAGCATTTTTTGAACTTAAAGTTTAAAATATATTGCAAAAAATCAAAGGTCGCCAGTTCAACAAGGACACGCACCACAGACTTCGTAATCATCACATGCTAAAAATTTTGGAACAAAGCATCATGAGAGAATCAACACCTGTCTTCTCAATGGTGTGTAAAGCCACGTCAGAGGCCTACAGGTACAGATTTAAAGACAGAAAGAAAAAGAAACAGAGGCCTATACCCACAGTAGGTGAAGTCAGGCTGGGGATGAGGATGATGATCATCAATACAAATTAAAACTCTGACAATAAATAAATCGTTCATCAACCATACGATAGGAAGAAGATGATGATATTACCTAAATAGCTACATAAACAAACAGAATCGAATCACGTTTCTACCAACTTGTAATGTAGGTAGGTACACATCTAAAATTTGCAAAAAAAAAAAAAACACATTTTTTCAGCAATAAACTTAGTTTTAACGCAAATTATTTCATTTTAATCTATCAATTTTTATTATCATGGCGCCGCTTATCACGTCACGCCCTAGGAAAGATTTGACAGGAATTCAAGCAACACGTACGGTGGTGATTGATATTCAGTAAAGCGTCTTTCACAATTATTGGCGTTTCAGTAAACATGGCCGATTGCAGTAATTTACACTTTTATTTTATTGAAAATCTTAATAATCTTAATGTTTATAATAAAATTAGGTAATTTTTTAGAGTCCTTTGTACATATATTATTCTCTAAAACCATTTATTATTTGGTTCTTTAATACTGTCTATTAAGCCAGTATATTAGAAAACTCTGTTAGTATAATTATAAAGCACCAATAAAATACACCAAACAACGAAAACCACAGTAACCAAAACATTTCAACTAAACCAGGTTTAATTTAAAATAGCCGATTTCCCAATTTCCCTCTAACTAAACATTTTCGGTAACCAATGTGGCGAGCAATAATTAACTATAAATACGTGTTAATTAACTAAACCACAAAGTTGAAACTAAAATAAACTTACCTAAGTACTGGAAAACAGTAAGCCTTTTTCCAATTTCATTTTCTAATTTCTACTAACAGTTTGTGACTAATTAAACACTAAGCTTTTTAATTTTTCAGGACTAAAGTCCATAGTAAATTGAACTTATGCAAGTCCATTATGACATTAACAAATCCACACACGTCGTATCAATCTATATATATATCACAATATAAATACTATTTTGTAGTAAGTCAAATTACTTTATTCAAATAATGGTCACTCACGGAGCAAATGCTAATTAACCCTTAGTGGGCACTTTTTGAAAATATGAATGAACTATCATCTATACTATATCACTATCTATCTAAAATATAAAAATCTTGTTTCACAGCGTTTGTTATCGAACTCCTCCGAAACGGCTTGACCGATTTTTATGTTACTTTTTTGTCTATATTTGGTAAGTCTTATATCCCTAGGTGAAAAGGGCGGCCCTATGCAGAAAATGTATATGGCAGAACATCGTATCTAGTCTCATATATAAACTATACCTTCACTAGAACAATCTGGCTTAAAAACTCTCTCACAATAATTATTAGCATATTCTACATTAACATCACAATATTTATAAACATTTCACTTTTCAACACTCAAACGCCCAACTACCAGATATATCAACATTTAGTTTTAATTGTATAATAAACATGAATCAACTCATACAAACTTCATTATTATAATATGAGTGAAATAGCGAGATAACATCCTTATCAACGTGATTGGTTCTCTAAATAGTGTGACTCCTTAGAGAGAAGGCGAATTAGGACACGAGTTTATTAACCAGAGAGATATGGTGGCTTGCAGCCTTCGGTCCATTTATCAAGAGCTATATACGTTATAACCACCGAGATATACAACAGTATATAGAAAACTAACAGAACTACAACTTATGAATTCTCGGCTTTTAAGGGTTTCGTCTATCTGTCTCTCCGTTTGTCTATCACAGAGCTGTGTTTTTTATTTCTATTATAATCTTATAATCTCAAAGTGTTTGTTTTATTATATTTTAAGACTTTTTATAGCTAACGAGACATTTATTTAAAAAGGTATTTCAGTGTTATAAAAAATAATGCTCTATCATATTTTTTAAGTCCTCAAAACTTTAATTGGTAGGTAAATATTGACTTCCCAGTATTCATAATCACCAGTTCTTCACAAATTTTGTTATTTGCGTGTTACAACGTTATTTTGTAAGTTTGTGAAAGAAAATACATTTATTAAAAACTATAATGGATAGATACAAGACAAATTTCTGTTGAACGCACCGATTGGTGATTACGGCGCCTTTTGTAAACGTATAGATAGGGAAAAGGCATTTTTGTGGAGAACTGCACTGTATAAAATATATAAAAACAAAAACTAGTCTAATTAAACTTACATAATACAAATAAATTAAGTTCTCTGCGTTGGGAACACCTCTATATCTATTATGGTGGATGAATTGTCTTTAGCCCATGGTAGGTTGCGTGTCCCCCCCAGGGGTTCCACCTTGTCGTGGTGGGGGGGCTCTAGTAGCCGTGGCTTGGTCACCCACGGTGAAGCTAACGGAACCCGAGGAGGGCCGCTCCTCAGGGCTTTGCCTTCAAGCCCATGTTGGAGCGGCGCCGGCGTAGGTTGCGGGCCTTATGGGGGGTGCCGCAACTGAGGTGGGCTGCGGCGTCGTATGGGCGGCACCGCAGCTGAGGGATGGGGGCCGCGGTGGGAGAGGAGTGCCGGTATGTCGATGCGCCGCTCTCCCTACCTGCCGCGGCCTTGACGGGGCCGCCACCGTTGGATGGCGGACGCGGTGGGGCCGCAGGGGAAGAGGAGTGCCGGTATTGCGAGGCGCCGCTCTCCCTATCCTCTGCGGCCGTAGTGGCAGGCGGCGGGGCCACAGACCTGACCCGTCGCAGGGGACCTTGGGCGTCCAGACACGGGGTCGTCTGGCGCCCATTGCACATGGTCTCCGAGGTGGTTGCGGCACGCCATTAGTCTGGTGTGCCGTAGCGGGGGGGTGCAATACCCAACCCCGTGAAGGAGTCCGGCACCGGACGGCTACGGGCGGGTTCGCGGTTGTGTGCGAGAGCGTTCCCGCGTCCCGCCCTCAAGCAGCTGAGGAGGTATACTGTGGAGTTTTAGTGGGTTCGAGTCCCACATAACCGCTCTGTCTCCCCGTGTCAGAGCGGTATGCGAGGGCATTTCTCCACATAAAAAATAAAAAAAAAATAAAAAAATGGTAGGTTGCGTGTGTTTACAAAAACACCGCTTGTGCGGAGTTAGACTACTGCCATTTCCCATGTATGGACATTGAAATACGGCCGTTTAGGCTAGTGCTTCGAAGTAAACTTGGATATATATCTGCTAAGCTTTCAATTAGAACTTAGGATTAGGTGTACCTACACTAGCTTAAAGAAATGCCATATAATATAAATAAATATTACTCTAGAGCTACGTGGATATCCACGTCCAGCATTTCGGTTGTATAGGCGGGTGATCTCTCGCTTCCGGCCGTGCTAGATACATGATTGGCAGCGAGACCGCATGGGGAGCTGTTGCCACAATCTATTGAGGTGAAAGTGGCAGCGGAAGCGAAGAGAGATGCGAACTCCAGGTGCCGAAAGCCCCAACACGTGAAAGTGTCTGTGTAGGCAAACTGTGGTCAGCCTGCACAAATACTGTGTCTGGTGACACCCATAAATGGAACATTAGCTGCCAGGATCGCAGTGAGTGCTGCAGGGAACCCTGGAACTCGTAAAGGTTGGAGTAGGACCGTGCTGTTTTTAGGTAGGAGTCCTGCACAGCGCCATGCTTGATTTTCCACTCAATAATGTTGGTACACCTCTGGCTATCCCCACGGGGAATACACGTGCGTTGCAATACTATGTTTTTTTTTTCTTTATAATGCAGTATTGTATATATGATGGACTACAGTGGGGCATTGTTTTAAGGTATGAATAAGCTCCTGGATGCTGCCGCACTCTTACCGAATAAAATCACACTGCACCTCCAATAACCTTTAAGTAATTATCAGGACTCTCTTCATAATTCTACCTTATTCGATTATTAATAACACTAGTATTAAACATTTGAAAGTTTATATGTTTGGATGTTTGTTACTCAATTATTGTAAAACAGCTGAACTGATTTGAATGAATTTTTGTATCGCGATAGATTAGACTTTGGAGAAGGAAATAGGCTACCTTTTGGCTGCGCAAACGGACGTAGTCATGGGCACTAGCTAGTTATTTATGAAGCCTTTGTAACACAACTGTTTTAATTATCCTTGCTTTAAGATATTTAAATATCAACTTTACATACAACAACACACTTTCTCATTGTTTTCAACATCGTTTGTTATCACCGTACTCACTTTGACACTCAAATGTTTACTTCGCACAAACAAACTTTACTGATAAAATCTATAATGACTCTCCATGTATTTTATTACCCAAACACTATTATAATCGAATGGCATATAATTGAAGCGATTCATAGAATCGTGTGTCTGATATGTAAACTCATTATATGATCTAAAAACAATTGTTTTCGATTAAAAATTTCGATAAAAATCAATACCCATATATTGAAAGATATTGGATTGGTGTTTTTTTATTTCCATAGATCATGAAACATTAATATTGGACTATATAATAGTTGAAAGCCTTACTTCTATGTATTATCGATATTAATAAAATCAACTGACTCGTTGGTCTAGTGTTCCCAAGCTCGACTGCTGAGCATGAGGTCCCGGGTCGGGCAAAGTGTTATTGAGTTTTTGAATTGTGTCCGGAAGACGGCAATAGGCTCACCTATTACATGGGACTTAATAATAGCATTGATGAAATGTGGGTGTACAACTGTGTTTACTGTGTGTACACAGTAACCACAGTAGAGGTGTACTTCTACCTATCCCTTCGGAAAATACTGGCGTGAAATCACACCGATTTGGTTGTTTTTATTTTATTTTGTTGACGTATTTGTCAGGACACCGTTTGAATGAAAGAAATTTCTTTGAAAACCACAGGAAAGTTTCATCCATACAAACACTTGTTCCATACAGGAATCAAACCCGTCCAATCCTTACAAAAAAGCTCGCCCCTTAGTAACTGCGCTATTAGACAAAGTGACTGCCTCGTTGGTCTAGTGGTCGCAAGCGCGACTGCTGAGCGTGTGGTCCTCGGTTCGATTCCCAGGTCGGCCAAAGTGTAATTGGGTTTTTCTATTAGGAAATTCTCAGTAGTAGCCCGGAGTTTGAAATATGGTGACTCTATCTGATCTATCTGACTATCTGACTCCGGTCGAGTCGGACTATGGGATTGAAGGAAAAGGGAGTGCACCTGTGTTTGCGCATACACTTGTGCACTATAATATCTCCTGCGAAATTGGCTGATCTCTGTCGAGATAGGCCGCCGTGACCGAAATACGGTCGTAAGGAGTATTATTATTAGACAAACAAAAGACACGAAGATACCACTGACAATCATATTTCACGTACCCCTACTCACCGTCAGAGTACACGTATAATTAACAACACCAAGATATCATATCGGTGCGTTGTTTGTTTAGATTTATGATAGTCGAAAATGTTGGCGACCCCCATTAAAGCTAAAATCGCTTGCATGAAACGTCTGAACACAGCGGTAGGCACGAGTAAAGTACCAGACGATGATCAAGGGACTTTGTTCGTAAAAGATATTACCGCTTACATTTTCGTCTATGCTTTCCACAACAGTTGTCGAGAGCTCAGCATCAAATGACACGAAAACTCAAACAGATTGTGTAATAAGATATTAATGTCAAATATATTATAAAGGGAATGGATTATCTAATGTCGTTGTTGAATATTTCCGTTTGTTTTATTATGTGATTAATTAAAGATATTATTGTTTTTATCACACAGGAATGAATCTTAAATCTATAAAACGTTAGTGATTTGCGAGGTAGCTAAGTGAAGTGCGAGGAAAAAATCCAATAGAATATGTTTTCAAAGATTTATCTGTATCCAATATGTTCATTTTCTTGGTCTCGCAAAACGCAGCTCTGGTGTAAAGGGGTAAAGGTATTTGTGCATACAAAGATACGTGTGTAGGACGGGAGCGACGAATGTGTGTGAGGCACGTGTGCGCACCGAACATGCACAACTAAAACGAGTCAGGTACGCATTCTCGCACCACTCAGCTTTAAGCCATTTCAAAGCACCGCTATACATCCTCGCAACACCTAGCTACCTCGCACATCTTTGGTGGAAAACCAGCCTCAACGCCACATGAAGAAACAATATAGTCAAACGCGCGCCTTTTTACCGTAGCAGTATGTAGCATAATGATAGTAGTTAATAATATTTTGGCTGACCCGGGAATCGAACCCAGGACCTCACGCTCACCAGCCGTGCTTGTGAGACTACTAGACCAAAGAAGCTAATACGTTTTTTTTTTTTGTTATCGTATGATTAATGAACAACCTAGTTCTCCCCTTAGGTTTAGAATATAGCTCTCAGGTATGCTGGTGTCTTCACAATGTTTCCCTCCGCAGATTAAATTGAGTGATAACTCATTTATAATACGCACTTGATTTTGAAAAATTTGTGACTCTTTTGATTCGAACCTACCTTTAACTTGGTAGACCAATGCTCATACCTCTAGGCTATCACTACTTATAATTATATGATTGTAAACTACTACCGAACTGTTTTACTAACTGTACGAATCGTTTAACAAATAATAAATCTACCAAATGGTTGTTCTTAACGGTAATAGCAGAATACATTAAGGATGAACACTTTGTAGTATTTGTTAAGATATCTTTTAAGTCACTAAAAGTAGTGCAGTTTAAAAGGTATAGCAATCTCTATATCTATGAGAAACTTACTTTCTGTTATACTCAAATTCTCATAAAGATTGCTATATCTTTTAAACTGCACACCTATTTTGAGATCGCAGTTTTCTTTAAAAGAGACTGAGTAGCTGGCAATGACGTCACCAAAACACGTATTAAACTGTGGAAGAATTCGTGATAGTGAACAAAGGTCGAGACGGCTTAGTAGTCAGAGCGCCTTGAGTATTTATCGAGGAGCTGCAGGTTCGAATCCTACTCACGACCATATTTTTCTTGCCACATAATTTTATAACTTTAGAGTTAGTGAGTTTAGTGCTTTTTGAAGATTTATTAAGTTAATGAGATCCTTAAAACAATCGTCAAAAGCCTTTATAAAAGCCGTATGGCTACATAGCCATAGCCATAAGGCTTTCATGCCAATAAACGTTTCATGCCGTAAACCTAATTGAAATGAACTATCTCAATGGACTAGTGGTCCCAACCGAGACTGCTGAGCAGGAGGTCTCGGGTACGATCCCCAGGTCGGTCAAAGTGTTATTGAGTTTATCTGTTTGGTAGATGGCATTAGGCTCATCACCTATTACATGGGACTTAATAACAGCATTTGATGTAATATGGGTGTACAACCGTGTAGACCTCTGCCTACCCCTTCGGAGAATATAGGCGTGATGCTATGTATGTAATTGAAATGATCCTCCTGTTGCCATGTATGTACTTTATCACCATTTCATCTCTAAATCGATTCTTTACCTACCCTCTGCGTCATAACTTTTATTATCCACCTCCCCGTTTACGTAAGGATTACCATTTTCCGTGTCACAAACCCTTAATTACTCAAGCGTGAAACAATTGAATGTAAACATGGCACGCTTTGTAAAATAACATCTACACTACATCCCATATGAAAACAGATAAACATATATACATAAGAATCAACTGTAATCACTTAAAAACAGAGTTGATTTTCGAATAACATATTGTCCCTAAAAAGTCGTAAAACATTCGAAGAGCAATCAAAAAGCAACGTTGTGTAATGGTATTAAGGTTTATAATTCCGAAGCATGTTAACTTTACACTTAAAATGGTTAATGTATACCTTCAAAACGCATAAACAATTCCTGAAGTTAGTAAGACAAAGATCTTTGGTAAGTACTTACTGACATTGATGTCAAAGGTGCGGGTCCTTGTTAAAGGACATTAATAAATAAACAGGGCCAATCCAAATTTAGTCTATATTAGTAAATCTAGTATAGTATAGTATAGATTCAGGCGTTACCTTGCGAAAGTCCATTACAATGGACAATGGATGCAAATAAATATAAACAATATTTAGCTCCTGCCACAATACACAATATTGAGGGCAGTCATGCAAATACCAGCACCAGGGTAGTCATGCAGTTTCCAGTTTAGAGCAGTGATAGCCTAATGGTATGACCGTTGGACTGATAAATCAAAGGTCGCAAGTTCGAATCCAAGACACGTACCACTGTCTTTTCGAAGTCATGTGCGAATTATAAACTAATTATCACTTGCTTAAAACGGTGAAGGAAAACATCGTGAGGAAACCAGCACACCTGAGAGATTTGTAGATGGTGTGTAAAACCATGTCAAAGACCTACGTGTGGTTTGACACTAGGTTGTTCATCAACCACACGATAAGAAGAAGAAGATTCAATTATCTAAATAGATGAGAAAGGTGCAATTTTGCTCACTCGGTGGTGGACACTGCACAGCCTATCACTCCCGATGATGCCCGCGAGAGGGGAACATGTGTAGAGACACGTGTGGTAGTAGTTGCAATTTTTCATGGCTTGCGTATGTGCAATTATTTATTTCAATTAGCCCATTTCCAGGCACTTTGGAATAGTCAGAAGCTGATTGCCACCTTCCAAAGTGTAGATCAATATGGAGAAGAACGAGTAAGAAATTCCACAGTTACTTACCTACACCCCACTTATGCTTATATCTATTAATACCAATCCTACCAATCTCATTTCAGAAGCTCCACCCCTTCCAAAATACCGCCAACTCAGTACTCAGTTGTCAATGGAAGTGATAAGTTTCACATGACATTTCGTGACATTTCAGTATATGTTATCTATCTCATTGGTCTACTGGTATCAAGCGCAGCTGTTGAGCCTGAGGTCCTGGTTTCAATGACCAGGTCGGGCAAAGTGTCAATGGGTTTTTTCTGTTAAGTTATTCTCAGTAACAGCTCGAAGTTTGAAGTTGTGCCCAGTTAATAACAAAGGACTTACTTACCACTTATTACATGAGACTTTATAAATTATTCGTAGAATTGTGGGTATACATATCAAGATCAGGACTTCAGGGGTATGAATGTGGATAGCTCTAAGAGTAAAGGAAGGCAGAGGAACGATGGATGGGTTTTTAAAGATGATACGGCTAGAAATCGTTATGAGAAAGTGTTATTGGGATTTTCTATTAGGAAATTCACAGTAGCAGCCCGGAGTCTGGAATTGTGAACGTTTGATAGCAATAGGTTCACCACCTATTACATGGGACTCAATAACAGCATTGATGAAATGTTGGTGTACAACTTTGTACATCTCTGCCTTCCCCTTCGGGGAATACAGGCGTGATGCTATTTTATGTTATGACATGGCTAGAAAAGAAGTGACTACCGATATGATGGCTGATAGAAATGTATGGAAGAAGCTGCGTCGACCGCAATCGAATTGAGATCAGGGCACAAGGATTTTTTTCATACGTAGTGTCAGAGTTTACGCCACCACGTATGATCCTGACATGCATATTTGCGTTTGTGCATTTGAATTAGAAAAAAGGTGGGGCAGTTAAGAGTTTGTAAATGTAAATCTTTGGTTTGGTACTTGTGTTGGAAATTGTGTCCGTTTTTTCCGCTTAACTTTATTAATCTTGGCTTTAAGCGGGATTAATAAGCCATCTTCGATTAATGAACGGTTAAAATCCCGATTATGAAAGTATTACTAACTAAGTTTTATTAGCTGAAATACTTGTAATTGATCGAAGTTGCGATCAATGCTTTAATTGATTTTCGGGGGCTCGATAGCACATTAACGTTACGAATAAAGAGAGTCAACGAAACGCGATGCAACAATAATGACGTCACTAAGGCTCAATTACACCAACATAACTTTAACAAAATTTACATAGAAAACTGTCAAAATAATAAAGTAAAACGTCGGTTATGGTAAAACTCATGTTGGTGCAATCGAGCCTAAGGCCATGTTAATAAAGTCATTCCATATGTGAGCCTGTACATACTGTGTGTCTATTTTAGATTGACTGTCATCATCATCATTCCCTCTGCCCTGAAAGCTTAGTGATATGACAATTTTTTGATGCTATATGCTTATGATAGCTTAGTGGTATGACCATTGGACTAGCAAGTCAAAGGCCGTAGGTTCGAATCCAAGGCACGTAACACTGACTTTTCGAAGTCATGTGTAGGTATTGCAAATTATTTATTACTTATAATGGTGAAGAAAAACATCGTGAGGAAACCAGCACACTGAGAGATATTCTGGATGGTGTGTAATTTCAGAGACCTACGGGTGGTTTAAACTCTGACACTAGGTTGTTCATCAACCATGCAACAAGATGAAGAAGAAAACTTGAAAATAAAAGAACACAATTCTCTGGTAAACCTTGAGAAGAAAATTGTATATATATAATGAAATGATATCCAATATCAGGACAGTCGTGAGCCTACAGAGAATAAATTTACTGAAACAAAGTTCCTTAGGAGCACACTTAATTTGTATTATGCTTGCAATAAAAGAGAATTAGGTTGTGAAACGCTATTTTCAGTCGGGATCCTGCGTTGAATTTTGATTGGCCTCCGGTACTGTAGGCGGGGAAGCTGGCCCTTTAGTAATACTCGTATATAACTTATTTCAGCACCCAGCACGGCTAGTAAATAAAAATAGCTTTTTTAGAATATCATACATGCGTAAACTCACGCTTTATGCCCATGGGGGTAAGCAGAAGCTACAGAATGCCAATGCTACGATCCTTACATACTCCTTTTGCTTCGTTCGCGTTCATACATCTAGTTCAATACATGATATTTTCAAGATGTGTTTTTTATAAGATCAGGATATCTATTTCAATATTAATTTTTGCGATTATACGTAGCGTTAATATAACCGAATAGGTAGACATTTTATAAAGCTTCTGGCAATGCAGCATCAAATTAAATTGAAAGTGAAAGTGAAAATTTACACGGTAGATTAAATGTATATCTACCGTGTAAATATTAGATTACACTAATTAATTAATTAAATTTTAATTTAGATCTGTTGTTGTACTAAAAACGCGTAACATTTTATAATGCGAGAAAGTATACGAAACGTATGGGATACAAAATAATGATATACCTACGTGATTTAATCCGGTTAAAGTTGCTTAAGTAAAAATGATACCATTAATTTATATCTACAATCTCATTTTAGCTACTTTATCGTAAATGTACGTACTAGGTAATATAGAAAGAAAGAAAGAAAGAAAAATGGTTTATTATGGCACACAGAAGACATGACAACAACAACATACATACAAAGAATAACTCATAATAGTATAAAATATAGCGTCGATATTCCATGAATATTATAAATATTATATGCCACTCTGTGCTATGCCAGAAAAGGCCCAAATCTCAGCTCAGAATATGTACGCACATGTTTAACAAATAAATCGAATTCTACATAACATAGCATCACGCCTATAATCCCCGAAGGGGAAGCAGAGGTGTACAAAGTTGTACAACCATATTTCACCAATGCTGTTATTAAGTCCCATGTAATAGGTGGTGAGCCTATAGCCACCTACCAGGCACAATTCCAAACTCCAGGCTGTTATTGAATTTTCTATTATAAAAACCCAGTAACATTTTGCCTGACGCGGAAATCGAACCCAGGACCTCGTGCTCGTCGCCCTCGTGGCTACCAGACCAATGAGGCAGATATAATTCTTCTTATAACGTGTTCACTAACACATAAAACGATATAACAACCTATATTTACTCCAAACAACATCCTCCCGATATTTACTCATACAAATTCATATTTCCCTACACAATATCTTTCTCCATATCCCATCATCAAAAAGATGAAAAAGCAATTTAAGAAAGTAAACAAAATAATAAACAACCCTGATGCCTACTTCCAAGTACCTACACGTTTTTATGGATTCGTTGATATTTACTCAAAGTCATATTTGTTTGAACTGAAATACTTTTTTTACTTTCCGCGTCATTAATTATGTATGATCTTGGCGAAGGCTCTTGGGTATACAGCCTTGATGCTACCCGGATAGCATCGAATTTATACGGATAGTTTTTGCCATTCATTTAATAAGTTTTATCTAATCATATTCTTAATTCTTTCTTCATTTACAGAAATTTTGAAAGATATAAAGTTTAAAAGAGTAACCATGGAGTTACTTGCCGGTTCTTCACTATAGGATGCAACTTTTTGGCAACGTCCACCTAAATCTTGACCTTTCATGAGTGCCTTTGTATGGGTTAAAGTATGAAATGAAAACTTTTGACCTTGACTTTATTCTTTCCCTTATAGTATGGTAAATGAATATGCTAGTATAAGAATTTAAACCACCCGCAAGTCTATAACTTTGTTTTATACACCATCGAGATCTCTCAGGTGTGTTGATTCCCTGACAGTATTTTACCACATTGTTTAAAGCCAGTGATCTTTTTTTTTAACACGACTCCCCAGTAATTTGAGGTTCATGTTTTTAGGGTTTATGTATGTATGTTTGTTAGTGAGTTTCTTTATTCCACCATAACTTCTAAAAGCCTGAACCGATTTAGATGTATGGGGTATCGTTAGAATCCTTATATTGTCCCGGGTAACATAGTTTAGAAAGATTAAAAAAAATTAAGTGGCTATGTTACACATAAAGCATAATTCATACATACTTTTTTTTATTAACTTTATCTTGTTATACGCACATCATTAAGAAAAGTAAATTATGTATAAGTGCATGGCTTAGGTTCGAATTTGGCTTTCAGTAATAACATAGAGGTTGACTTGCTAGTCATGCCACTCTGAGATGCCACTGAGTGTTACTGACATACATCGCTAAATTAGCAGCGGCCAAAACTACCAATTTTGTTCATGATATTATCTTATCCTGTGTCCTAACAATAGACCAACATCGAGGAAAAGTACTTTAAATACTGAAATAGAAAAACATACATCATTTAATTGTTAATAGGTACATGATATTAAATAAAGATCTACAATATATTCAAAGCGTCTTTATATTCAAATTAACAAAAAGTGATTTGCTTGATCCGCGCATCTGCCTGCATTCATAATTGTAGTTCAGATTACAAATTTTCTAATATTTAAAGTATTTTTCCTTCAAAGTATATATTTTGGTCCAATCCTCTTTGGTTTAAGTGTTGGAAGCACGTTTTACAACTGTATGTCTTTCTTAAAAATAAATGCATACCAGATTGAAATGGGACATTCGTAATACATTGATACAATTATATGAATTGTAAAGATATAACTGTGAATAGAAACGGCAATGAAACTATAAACAAGGTGTAACCTAGATAACATCAAAGGCTCACAGCCAACGCTCTAATGAACACATTAAATGGCAAAACTTTGTGAAACTGTAGCGTCGGTTATAAATAAACAAAACACTGTGTCTGTAACTGCTAAGGTGAGAATGATGAGTGTACTAATATAACACTAAATATAATGATAGACCTATATATTTTAGCTCCTTAAAAGGAAGTATAAAGACACTTCTTTGAGGAAGAAGACGGTAATAAGATTATGCATAGCATAACATAGAACCACGCCTATATTCCCCGAAGGGAAGGCAGAGCTGTACTGTTGAACACAAACATTTCACCGTTGCCGCGATTAAATTCCATGTAATAAGTGGCGATACATTCTAAGCTCCGGGCTTATAATGAGAATTCCTAATGGAAATCCCCATTATCACGTTGTCCGGATCCAAAACTGTCTGGGTCTAGTGGAAACCAATGAGGTGGCCAGGAGAGGCTTTAATTTGAAACAATACTTAAATAAAACATAACATAGCATCACGCCTGTATTCCCCGAAGGGGAAGGCGGAGGTGTACACAATTGTACACCCACTTTTCACCAGTGCTGTTATTAAGTCCTATACTTAAGTAATTATTAGTATTAGTACTATAGGAAACTATGCTGCGAAAAAGAAAAATCGTTTCGAATCTAAAGTCTAGCAGATATGTGTTATATAAGAATAAAATAAGCAAATGACTGAAGTCATACATTTATTTGTTAATATCATTTGAATGACAATTTAAAATCAATTTCAAAATCAAAAATTCAATACGAATGTCATTTAAATATATATATCTACGTAAAATAATAATATTATATAATAAATTACATATACTCTGGCGACGGTTACCTAAAATAAATTTACTTAATGTTTCTTGTGTATTCTCATGTAAGTGTTTTTTTTGTCTTTATGAGAATAAATGATTTATACCTAATTTAAGCTAACATAATCATAATATTTAAGCTAACGTAATCTTAAAATAATGCACGTAATTATTTCTGTAAAACAACATAAATTAAGATCGCAATCAAGGACGAAATGGTATTAAGCGCAAGGGTCAAGAAGACTAACTGCCTCTCTCCTGATTTTCTCCGAACGCCATGAATCAAGAACTGGATCCCAAAGGACGCAATTAAGAGGCTTCTGATTAAGCAATATTTAAGGAATGTAATCTATTATTTACATTTTAATGGAAGCTAGCGAAGAGAATTTTCGGGATCGTATTTTGTTGACAGATTTGTTGACCAAGATATCTAGAGCTATCTTGCTTAGATTATTAAATTTAAACTAAGTTTGCAAATGAATTATATCTAAAAACACTTGTTATTAAAACCTGCTTACGACCGTATTCTTTTTTAATTTAATATTATAACACTTGACTCACCCACGTACAAATACGTAGTTCATAACAATAAAAATCTATTGTG
This sequence comes from Xylocampa areola, assembly GCA_935421205.1. Lineage (NCBI taxonomy): Eukaryota > Metazoa > Arthropoda > Insecta > Lepidoptera > Noctuidae > Xylocampa > Xylocampa areola. Next base: position 12,178,379 of record OW285214.1, on the reverse strand, counting down.
TCTGCTAATGAGCGAGCTAATGAGTTAATTAATTCATTTTAAAGTTTTTCATTACATTTGATAATGTAGTGTGTGACGCGCCTCCTCCCTATACCTATATTGTTAAGTTAGCTTGTAAGTGATTACATTATAGTACACGATTCGAATCTATTTACACGTGTTTGATTAGCTCCACTACCTCACACATTATAATAATTTTAGTTGAGAATAATTTAACTAAAAATTATTTTCAAACAGTGGTAATGAAGTCATACCATCTGTTTATGCTATTTTATACTTTAAATAATTAAAAAGAAATAGAATATTCTCATTTAAAGTCAACAGTTTCTAAACCAGTCATTCTTAATAAAGATTTCATAAATTAGTATAAATAACATCTGGATTTATATATTTACTTTATCAATATATCTATTATTAGATCAGATTCGAAGTCGGAGTAATAATAAAAAGCTAAGCTAAGCGAGAGGTTTAGATTTTCAATTCAATCAGCAAATAGTAGTCCGGGGTTTGGAACTCAGCTCAGTAGATGCAGAAAATTTCATCGCCTCTATTTTAGATTATGTTCGGCATACCCACTGCACGATCGGACAATAAATCATTTTAACATTATACACCTCTGTCCCTGTTTCTATTAACGTGGCTAATTTTAAAAGAAAGAGCCCTGGCACCCTTTATAAAAGTTTGATCTTAGCTTGTGTGCCAGAGGTTTATTATACCTAGTTTTATCTTTCAATTTTAATATTTGTGAAAATGAATTTGTACTGAATGGTGTTATTACACAAAATTATTATATGCAAATAAAGTATTATTTAATATTATTATTATTTATTTATAACACTGTAATTAACAGCATCACTGAATACCAATTATATTTTGTTATACAATATGTAACATTTTTATGGGTGACCAATGGTTTCCAAAAAGATTCCCTTCACTAGTTTTATTCGGAAACCCCCTCTAAATGAACAAGGCCATAAACAAGTCTGTATACACAGCAACATATACGATTATACGTTGTAATAGAATAATGTCGAACACATGTAGCATATGGGAAGTACAATACATTGATTAGACGGTGCACCCTCCGACACCCACTTCCCCACTTTCCTATAGAGGAGCGGAGTGTCTGAGGGAAACGGAGACAAGGCGCGGATGCCTTTCTTTATGTAACTATGTATTCATAGGTATAGTTAAAGTGTTCATTGGATTTCAAAGATGTTACTTACGGTGTATAGCGTAGATAATTATTGAGGTCTTTTTATGTATTTTATTATTCGTTGATTGGAATGTACTTGTTGTCGTTGACTAGGTAAATAGAGTTCCATTTATTATATAATATTAGGACATGCAATGTATTCATTTCATTATGAATATTATGTATAGTGTAGATGAAAGCTCAAAATAATTCCATTCTTCCTAATATACCTAATATTGTTTATAAGAGTTAATATTTTACGTTTAAGAAAACGTATTTACATGATATGGACGTACTTTACCGACATTTGGACTTTATACAGAATTTCGTAGCAAAAACAGCTTAGTCTGACTCACTATGAAAATGCCTACCACAAAATTTTATAATCATACTTTAATTCTGTAAGTAAAAAATACAGCTTTATCAATATTTTTAAAGGAATTTCTAAAGATTACGTCGTCCAATTACGTGACAAAATTGACAAATCTTTAAAAAAAAAACTCCTTCAAATTGCATAAAAATAATAATTGGAGCCGATTATAATTGGCAAAAACTTTGGTTATCAGAGTAGCGAAATTAAAGGAATATCATTTTCCTTATCAAACAGACTGTCATAAAGTTTGGCGTCATTATAATGAAACTGGATATAATTGTTAGGAGACGATTCTACCTACCGACCCACTTCGAATAGCCCCGACTTAAGCCCATGAATTAATTAATACCAAAGATGAAAATATATTAACAGAAATTATGAATTGTCATTTTAATAATTTTGAACTTGACTTATGGTGTATGTCTTGTCTAAGACATCAATAAAAAGAATTGATGAAATTGGGCTTATTCACTTAAAAAAGCTGCTATCCAACAATATTTTACATTCTAATTATCTAACAGATAGGAAGTCGACATTTTTAAAGCAATAATTCTAACCATATTTTGGGTTTAAATAGACGCAAGTGAATCGGTTTCTTCTAGGCAAGCCTGCTCCATCGTAGACCGCATTATCACTTAACATCAGGTGAGATGGTGGCCAAATGCAGCTAATAAAAAAAAGTTTAAGTAAGCAAAAAAGCTAATAAAAGAAAGTATAAGTACAATTATTATTTTCTTAGGAAACATCGGGATTCGAACCAACGACCTTTGACACTCCGTGTCACCGCTCTACCAATTAGCTATCACTTGTTCGCATCTTTAGTAATGTCTAAATGCTTACTAATAGCTACGCGTCTTCTTAAGCCAAAAATAAGGGAACTTGAATTTTAATAGATACTTCTAACTAATTGTTTTTTTGTATATAGTTTAAAATTCTTCATAAGCACATGGCCATGTAGGTGAACTAGGGCGACTAAAATATAACTAGAGTATTACAGTAGTCTTAAAATAAACAGTTCAGTCTGTCAAAACAGCCAACAATATAATAATGCCTCAAAGCCGAACATCGTAATAAAATATGCTATTTGCTGTCGATAATATTTTAGCGATCAATTCAACCGAATATGCAAGCGATGTCAATATTCAAGATATGTCTTTGAATAAATATGGTAAATATGGAAGAAGAATTCGCGGTGGTGAGCAGAGGTCGAGATGGCTTAGTTGGTCAGAGCGCCTGGAGTATCTATCCGGGAGGCGCAGGTTCGAATCCTGTTCGCGACCGTATTCTTTTTCCATTTAATATTGTAACTTTAGATGTCAATATTGTTGTAACTAAAGTAGCGTATATTAAAAGTATGTGTGGGGCCTAAAAACTTAATACCAACTCAGTAGCTTTCGCACAAACAACGATAAGTACTTTATCTCCCCTTACTTGCTAATCGTCTAGCGGCCCACGATTTATCATAAATGTTGAAGTAGGAACCTACCATATATGGAAACAATCCATCAATGTTGACGTATACTGCCAATAAGTACACACTTTTATACACCTCATGTTTTCTAATTAGATTTTTATGTAAAGCACAGTTTTGATATATGGGCATAATTATAAACTTTATAATGGATAAAATAAATACAAAATCTAGCTACTTCTAAATTAAATACAATTCTAGCACTAGCAGTCCACCGAGCGGTGGACATTGCACGGTTTAAAAGCTCCTGCTGATGACCCGTGGGGGGTAAAACACAGAGTAGTAGATGATCGTTGCAATTTTTCATCGTTTTCATATGTGCATATATTTGCTTGCTCTGATTATAATATTGTCATACATGCACTGGTATGACTACCAATACACGTGGAACAGTTATGGGCTAGTTATATTAAAGCTTCAAACGTGCAGGGTTAATCTCATAATAAGTGACAATTACATTCCAAATAGCATCTTTTCGATAATGAAGAGCCAGATGTCAACCAACCAAAACATGTTACATAGACATTAACAGTTATGTCAAAATTAATACAACAAATGCCCTTTGATTGGTACAAGCTATAGTAGTCTTATTAATATCGTTATCAACGAACAACTTATTATTGATAATTTTAAGCTACTTGTACAAGAAAGTCATGTATTTTGGAAAACAAGACTTAAAATATACTAGGTAAAGTAAGCGTTTTGTGTAAACTACGTTCACATAAAACATTTTCATCTGGAAAGCTAACCAACTATATAATAGATTTTGTATATAGAGAGTAGTAGGTAAATATATTTTAGGAAACGGGACTAAACAGTATATTACGTAAACTTAAAGTTTTGTGTAAGGGTAAGCTACCCCCACACAAAACATTTTCATCTGAAAAACCTAACCGACTATTTATTTCGCAAGCTTTCGTAAAAAAGGAAACCTACATCCAAAAGGCCTAGATTTCCGCGTTGGTAAAAGTAATAAAAAGAAACATTCAAAAATGGAACGCACAGTATTTCGCGCCAAATCGTCTACAGCCAGTAGCAGATGTAATAAGGCAGTTCCATTCATTATCGGTCGCCCAGTTGGTTGGTCACGTGTCGGTGACCTTGGCACCGCCATCGCCCACGAGTCTCACAGTGCCGCCTAGACGGCGCCGCGTGTTTGTTACATAGAGAACGAAAATAAAAAAACGTCTCGTCCTGGCTGAATGACGCCGTTTCCTTAGCAAAAAAAAAAGATTTTTATAGTTTTTCTATATTCATTATTAGTTTATTTTGCTTTCGTATTTTTCAGATCAGGCCGTCTGAATCTGAATGTCAATTAGGATGAAATAATTATACAACTGTTTACACTAGATGTCTTAATTCGCCGCCATTTTATAATTTGGGACAAATTGGGTTGAGCTTTCTTCATTTCAGGGCTGTGGTCGTGCACTTGCAATTACATTATCGAAGAACTCGGGCTTTACTCAATTTCTGTATATATTTGGCCCCCCATAACGCAATAAGAATAAGACTATAAGAGTAGATGAAGACCGAAGAAGCGATGGATGGATTGAGTTATAGATGATAGGGCTAGAAAAGGAATTACTGCCGATATGACGGATGATAGAGATATATGGAATAAGAATACATGCTGCACCTACCCCAATTAAATTGGGATAAGGCCTTGCCCTTATGATTTGGCGTCGCATAAAATCAAAATTGAAATTGATAGTCTCTGCCGACCCCAATGAGAAACAAGCATGATTGTATGTATGTAAACTAGCCGCCAGAATTCCATATTTTAAGCTATTAACTAATCTAAATCTGGCTTGCTTTCTATCGACGTTTTTGTTTTTTATTTCATGATTATGAAAAGAAAAAAAGTAGTATTAGTAATTTGGTTAACTGCAAAATCAATTTCACGATTCCCATATCGTTTAACTGTTTACCAACTATTCAACAACCTTAAAAGGAAATTTAAGTCTGTAAAATAAAGATAGAGTTGTAAATAGCTTCTTAAACGGCCATTTTAGATTTGATCTCATCAGATAAGGTAATCGAAAAGTAAAGAGAATGATCGCTAGGGTCTGTTAGTTGAAACTAAAGTGTATTACCTACTGCGATTTTCGTCTAAATGTTAAATAAATAGGGGCAGTTTAACATGACATAACATCATGCTTGTATCCCTGATGGATTAAGCAGAGGAGTACCTACTGTTATACACTGACATGTCACGAATGCAGTTATACATCCCATGTATGATTCTATTGCCATCAACCAGATTTCGAACTCCGGGGTTGCTACTGAGAATTTTCTAACCCAATAACACTTACCCAACCTGGAGTCCGAACCAAGGACCTCATGCCCAATGCTCAAAAGTGCCTGTCAAATCATTGGCTAACGAATGGCTGTTTGCTTATACTTAATTAAATACATTATTAAAACATTGTTTTATGTACTACGCTTACAATTTCTGTTTCTATTCCAAATACAGTAATTACGGAAAAAACTGTATTTTGTATCAAGGAGCACGAATTTATAACTTATTACCAAATCATATAAAGGCCGCAAAAACATTAACAATTTATAAAAGATTACTAAAAAGGCACGTTTTCAAAGGCATTACTATAAAATAATTAAATCGCCATGTAAACCGTCCCTTATTTGCTCGACTACATAGATGTAAATCGATAAGACAAACTTATTCAATTCTACCTACAATTCTACATACTTATCGGTAATATTTTGTATGCAATTTTTGTATTTCCGTCTATTTCTTTACGCACTCTGTGAATTGTAACAGATGTATATTGTTTGTTTATTTCTCCTCGAAGTGATTGTAATCTTGAGAAATAAAGTGATTTTAAACCGTAAACTGTAATATCATAAATCGTAAACAAAACATATTACGTTCATTTCATAAAACTATGTTAACGGATTGTAAGAATGTGGAATACACCAAAAGTTGCCCATCACTTTTATTTACTGGTCTGACCTAACCATAGATTGTGGAAACCAGGACATACATTTTGGCAAGGCTCAACAGCCAGACAGGCGCCTTTCTGACATACTTGAGATCTTTGCCAAGTCGAATTTATATCTTTCCCTTATCGATTATGGTTGAGAGAAATGTCCTGAAGAATTGTGTTTAACAAAGTATTTTTTATGGGTTTCACTTCGGGATCGCTATGCCAGTTTCGTGACAAGGGTCTTGGGTCGCAAATGTTTTACCGTAGAAGTTTGACATTGTTTCAGTAACTGTATACAGTAACACGTAGTCCCTTCGTAGGGTAGAAAGAGATACGCAATCGGGAGGGTGCGAGAATATCTTTGAAACCATGTACCTACTGGTGTGTTTCACAATCCAATTGATCGTTAAAATTTTAGAACGCATTGCTTCGTCTTTCTAAATACATGCAACTTAAACGCTTACTGATATTATAAATGAGAAATGTTGTCAAGATAAATAAAAAGAAAAAAAGATAAAAACTACCTCGTTGGTCTAGTGGTCTCAAGCGCGACTGCTGAACAGGAGGTCTCGGGTTCGATTCCCGGGTCGGGCAAAGTGTTATTGAGTTTTTCTGTTAGAAAATTCTCAAATGCAGCCCGGAGTTTGGAATTGTGCCCGGTTGATGGCAATAGGCTCACCCCCTATTACATGGGACTTAATAACAGCATTGGTGAAATGTGAGTGTACAATTGTGTACACCTCTGCCTACCCCTTCGGGGAATACACGCGTGATGCTATGTTATGTTATGTTATGTTATGTCAAGATAAATGTAGAAGCATTGGTAAAAAATAATTTATATATGAATGTTTGTTTCTCATCATGATACTACTAAACTGGTTTTGGTGAAACATTAGTGTTATAGCCATAACAGAATAGGATATATTTTATAACGATTACCTATACAAACTGCCTCATTGGTCTAGTAGTCTCAAGGGCGACTGCTGAGCATGAGGTCCTGGTTTCGATCCCCCAGTCAGGAAAAGTGTTAATAAGTTTTTCATTAGCAGCCCAGAGCTTGGAACTATGCCCGGTGGATGGCAATAGGCTCACCGCCTATTATCACAGGGGACTTGATGACTTTCATACTTTACAGGAAAAAGCAAATTTAGGATAAATGAAGTTTCACAAAAAATATTCGAGAGCAACTAAAACTAGGTTGAGGCGCCATCACCAAATACGCAAAGGCCACGGAAAAAAGCATTACTCGTAAAAAAAAGAACAAGAAAAAACTAAAGTACAAATACCAGATTCTTTTAACCACGGGTCTCCACAACCACGGGACGAGGTAAAAACCAATTATTATAATCCAAAAAGCCTTAATGAAATTATCTTCAACAAAAATGTACCGGTGTTAAGTCTACAGGGGAGAGTACTTTGAGAGTATTTAAGAGGCGATAATTAAAACTCAATTGACGTTAATTATGGAAGCCTATATATTAAAGTATCAGGATTAATTTAACATTCTCATATAAATTTGGTACGATAGAATTTCGTAAAGGTAATATTCGGAGCTCGTTTTACATTAATACCTTTCACAATTAAATCTCCCAAAATTTATTACCTGCTTTATATCGGAAACAAGTTCAAAACAGATCATTTTTAAACGCATTTGAATGATATTTCTATAGATTTAAAAATACTGTGTGTAATAAAAAAAAACATTTTCACTCTTGTCATTAATTAACACCACTCATAATTTTATTTTACTCGGAAAGAGCATTACATGTAACTACTAGCTGTGCTGCACAAACGTTGTTCTACCACAAAAATTTTTTGGATAGGGCCACCCTTAGCACCTAGGGGTATAAAAAAACTTGAGAGGTGTCAAGGGAAACCCGGATGGAACGAAGTAGTGGAACGAAGAAAAAATAATAATATATATATATATATCTGGCTTGCTTTCTATAAGAGAGAGAGAGAGACAGACAGAGAAACATGCGCACGGTGCGGCGTGCGCATGTTTCTCTACAATAGCTTACTATAGCAAAAAGTGTCGTTACAACTTTTCGTCTTAATTTCTATTCGTCTAGCCCCCTTTCGCAACGCGCGATAAGGAACTTCGATCCAAAAATATCTTACGACCTATTCTCATACCTACCAAATAAATATACACAAAAAGAAAAAAGATCGGTCAAGCCGTTTCGAAGGAGTTCGATAACAAACACTGTGACACGAGATTTTTGTATATTAGATTGAAGATTGAAATGGAAAAATATTATATTTATATCGTGCGTTTCTAAGAATAAAATTTTCTGTGTCAAATGTGAAACGGGACGTCAAAGATATCACGTAGAATTCATAAAATATTATTATTTGAACTAGAACAAGATATATGGTTGCAGAAAGTAATGAATGATGCGTCGTGTTGTATTGGGCTTTTCTTCTAAACCACTCTACTATTAAAATAATTATATACCAAAAAAAAGCAGAAAAAGTGTTTAATTTTGAACGCCATAGCTTACTCAGGCGGAAATCTAAAGGAGATTATAGCTCATCGATATTGCTAGAGAAACTCGAGGAGTTTGCATAAACCCTAATGGCCAATATCCTATTTCATTTTCTATTAGATGTTGCCTGTAGCTTGCGATAGCTACATCTATTTCATCGGACTGGGTACCATTCATGTTAACTTTTATTGTAAGAAATAGTTGTAGGTACTATATATTCGAAGAAATAGTCTGATTCGAAATTATGTAATCAAGCAGGATTTTCCGGACAAGTATTCATCCAATAAACATTACTTATCACGTTTTCTAACTGTTCACTAAGCAATTTTTCTACATTCTGAGTTCAATATGGGTCCTAGTAATTTGTCTATAATATGACGTCATAAGCCATAATATTTAAATGGCCGCATCACTTGCTCATGACGGTTTGGAAACCGTAAATTGATGCCCTAGAATTGATTCTGATAAATACCACTTGGTTGCTTGGCTGTTGATAATAATGAAAATATATAGTGCTGTTCGGCCCTTGCAAGTAATAGCGTCATGATACATATATACCTTAAAAGGTTGACCTAATGACCTTTAGATACTAGTAAGTTCCATCTTAATCGGTCGTTATTATTCTTTTTTTATTTATTTATGTTTTTCTGCTCAATGCTTAGTAATATAGTAAGGTTCATTTCACAAACTGAACTTTAATGGTATCCAACATGTCAATGTGTAATTTTGACATATTTTACATAGAAAAGCTGTCAAAATAATAAAGTAATACGTCGGTTATGATTAAAGTTATGTCGGTGCCATGCCTTAGAAATACAGCAGTTATTTCTGTAACTTTTAACTTCCATAAAATTCTACGTTATGATAATATAATTTACGGAGTAATCTTAAAGCATATCTTAACGTAAAAAATAATGTCTTACAATCTACAAAAATAAACCAATTACTTACCGAAGGGCGGCTCGAACCTGCAGTCAAGTAGCAAGGCATTGCCAGTGGGGCCCGTGGTGCCAACGACAGCGCCACCTCGCATCATCACCTGCGCCTCCAGTTCCACCCACAGCCCCCCACCGTCCGACTGCAACAGCAATGGATAGGTTAATATCATCATAACATAAATTTATATATAAATATCAATTGCCGTGCATTAGTCTCAAAGTTAGAGGACCAGACGGGAGCCGGCTTCCGACTAAATATCGAAGTAATTTGCTCGTCACTATTGGCGGGGGATGAGGTAACACACAAGCACAAGCATAAAGCATCAATAGCTCTCGTCATTATTATATTAACAATATTATCACTATGTGTGGACATTAATGTTAGTTTTAATCTCATATTACATACATACTGCCTACTGTCAGGCATTACGAGTTTGTCATGGTCGCTAAAATGTCCTGCTGATGGTGGCGTCGTACATCGGGTCGTCGAGTTCCCTACAAAATGGTTGAGCTAAGCGAGGCTGATGTGCGCGTCATGCTTGTGAACGGGTGCTGTCTGTCGCGACTGGTCGGCTCCTAACTACCTTGGCAATCATTTTAAAAGGCTATATAAGTATACTTTCCTTTCTTATTTAGGTATGGTTTAACCAATTTATTTTAAAAAGAGTGTCTATGGAGTTTCTTGCCGGCTCTTCTCCATAAGATCAACGCCTTGGAACCGTGCACCTAGTTTTGACTTTTCATAAGTGCCTGTAATATGGTTTATTTGAAATAAAAATATTTGAATTTGAAAAAATGAACATAAAATACTGTACACACATTAAAATTAACGATTAAAATCGTGTACTATCATTGTAACCATACAGGTAAAAGGTAGGTATAAAGGTTTAATAGGGAATCATATGTCAATGGCGAGCGGGGTACGCCGCTAAAACTACTCCAGAACTAATTCCTTCAAGGTCTCAAACATCAAGAGTTAGTCTCGCAAAAACACGAAAATGGCTCGACAGATTTAGATATTTTTGTGTCTTGTGTGGATGGTTTAGATTTACAATGGGACCCAGTAGGTGGCGCTGCAATAGCGTTCAGAGCAGGACAACTTCTGCTGTGCCCGCTAGTATATAATAAACAAATAATTTGAATTTTATGAATACCAAGAATTAAGATTATAGTAACAAATTTAATCGAAAGATTTATAAGGGATGTCAGATAAATTAAACATCAGCTTCCCACCTAGTAATTAAATTAAAAGCTTGTAATTTATTTTTGTAAAGCTATAAATACATGCCCTTTAGATTTAATTATTCTTTCTTTTTTTATTAAATTTCATATAGGCTAATTTATTATTTTATAATAATGAATGTAATCTCAAACGATAATATCGTTTCAAGTAACTGGATCGCAAAGGTCAGATCGTAGCCACGCCGTGTATACGGTGTCCGATTTCAATGCCACTCGTAGAGGAAGACCTTAACTATTTTCAAGGTTTAAGCATGAAAATAGTAATATCTCGGCGATCTCTTTCGCGATTACTACACATCACACATAGACAGCGCGGTTGGCGCAGTGGTCGAGAGACCGACTGCTGCGCTGCGTCTCGCAGGTTCGATTCCTGCACGGAGCAAATATTTGTACGATCTATAGGTAATTGCTCCGGGTCTGGGTGTGTGTGTGCTTATGAGATTATATATATGTCTGCAAACGCACCCGCGATACAGGGAGAAATTCCTAGTGTCCCCACACTAGGAATTTAAACTTACAATACGTTAACGTGACTTTACGTAACCTAACACAACGTTTTTTTTTAAATAAAGAAAAGACATTATAATAAAACAACCTTTAACCGGATTATCGCGTGTATTGGTTTTTGTTTTACCTGACGTTTCGAACACTTTGCAGCGTTCGTGGTCGCAGGAAGACTAAGGACTTTACTTGAAAATAGTACAGGTAACTTGAAGTTGGTTTGGTTACATTGTTACATCGATGTACATTATATATATTTTTTTATCCGTACAGCCCAAAATATGTAGGTTAATGTTTGTATGTGGTTTCAAAAATGAAATGAGAAATAGTAAAGTTAAAAAGTTTCTTTCCAAAAACAGTTTATGCCTTTGGAGTTCACTTCTAATGCGCTAATGCGTTTGAAAAAATTATCTGTGTGAGGAATAGTATTTTTATTTCACGATTCATAGTACTTGCCATCCTACATCTTGTTGGTATACTGATATTTAGCCTTCTCTGATTAAACTGAAAGCCAACCAAACACAAGAAAAACCTCCGTTGATAATGTCATCAAATTTATCTAATAGTCTTAGTTCATTTTTGAGGAGCAAAGCAACAGTACTTTTGAAGAAACTGTTTTGCAAGTTCTCCACTCACTTCCCATGAATAGCAAACTTCACGATAATCTTCACAATCTCATTCCATTTACCTGTAGCAATTACCTCCAAACAGTGATGAGGAAGAAAATGCAAAATGCAAATGCAAACACTCCCAAAGGATGAACATTGTGTTCTTAAGCTGGTCTTACGGTACTAATATAAATGGGAGCTGAATTACGCAGCGAGTTGAAATACCCGTTTTCAAACCAAGTGTTTTCCTTTTGACGTCCAATCCTCTAAAAAAGTCGGTGGGTATTCGTTCCAGCTTCTTAATTAGATAAACCAAAACGAACGAGGAAAAGACAATAGTACCATTCGAAACATCATTTTTAAGTTATCGTGGTTTTTCGGGCTGTTATTATTATAAACTCACTCAATCATCACGCCTGTATCCCCGGAGGGTTAAGCAGAGATGTACTGTTGTGCTTCAAGACCGATGAAATAGATGGCAATATTGCCATCAAGCGGACACAATTCCAAACACCAGGCTGCTACTGAGAATTTCCTGTGAGAAACTATATACTCGAAATCTCTTCGCCCGAAGCGGGAAACGAACCCAAAACAAAAAGCTCAGTAGCCAGTTTCTTAGAGATTAGTGCTCAAACACTCTCCCAAATAAACACACAAAAACTAATAACTTATTTTGTAAACAACCACAGCATTCTTAAAAAACGGCATCGTATATTGCCGTACGCGAGCATTTCATTATTTATGAATGAGATGTCACAATATTTTACCAGTGTTACTGGTACACCAACATTGCTATTTTACTATTGCAAAAATATATTGTCATAATCCTTATTTACTTATTTTGTATTTTTTTTTTACAATATTAATTTAACTTTACTAAACTTGACCCTTTTGAACATGTTCAATATGCATCAATACTGGGTAGGCAGAAACTATAGTTTTGGTATGTTCTTGTAGAATTTACCCATCAAACGTCTAACTGATAGACTATATCCGCTAATCTACATACCGTGTCATGGCTCTCCCTTCCACTCTGGCACGGTACGTCAAGGGTCGCGGGTTCGAGCCCTGATCGTGTCTATTATGTTTCAATGGTTGCTTAGATAACAATAATTAATATCTATAGGCATTACATGGCCTTAACATCGTATATAAAAAAACATTTAAAAATAATTATATAAATGTCAAAGCAGAACAACTTTTTGTTTACTTAACCTGATTTAACCCACTGCTGGGAAAAGGTCTCAAAGGTAGGACTACAATATTTTAAAAAGATTGTAACAATACATGTGTCATTAACACCGATTAACATAAAATTATGACTAAAATCAATACACTCACCCTTTTAAATTGAACATAAACCGCACAATGGAACCACAGTTATTCGCAAATGAACTGAAATAACTAGCAAAGTACTGCAATCAATGAGTTGAAGCCTCATTAACATGAATAGCGCAACTCATTAATATTTCAGAGGTAATTTGATCAATCGGCTGCTGATGACCGGTTGCTACTAACAATTACGTCGCATGACTCGGTACCAACTTACCTGTTTTATGTGTTGTGTGTAATCATTTTAACTGTTTCATTGTAATATATTAGGTTTTCCCGATCACTACAAATTATAATAAAACAACTTTTAACTGGATTAATCGCGTGTATTTTATTGGTATTTGTTTTTTTTTTGACGTTTCGAAACTTCGCAGCGTTCGTGGTGGTCGCAGGATGACTAAGGTGACATGTCTCATAGCAGTATATTTAAAATTATTGCAGTCTACCATATTTAATATAATTAATAAAGATCATGGAATTATTTTAGCCTCTGACACATTTTTTTTTTAATTTATTAATTTGGGCACTTTTATATGAACTATATATATGACAGTTCCATTTTGTATCTGATACATTTTTAAAACGTCATCCTGCGACCAAGAACGCTGTAAAGTCTTCGAACCATCCAAAAAAAATATCTAAAACTAATAATACACGCGATTAAACCGCTTAAATTTATTTATCCTTTTTATTAACTGTTTAATTTTATCATCATATATGGTATTTGATTTGTAACATTGGTCGCAATAGCTACTGCTGAGCGTAAGTTTCTGGTAGGTAAACTATTACTATGTATATTAATATTAAGTACCATGTAATAGGTACTATACCAGCATTGGTGATATGTGGGTCTACTACCAATGTGACCACCTCTGCCTACCACTTTGGTACTAAATACAGTAGGAGTGATGATATTTACATGTGAATGTATTAATTTTACAAAGGTCAAAAGGTAGCCTTTAATAAAATGTGGCTTGTATTTAATTTCTAGATGAAATTAAGAAGATATATGGTTTTCGTATTTAATATTCTGTTCTTGTTCATTGGCGAAGCATAAAATTAAGGTAACATTTTCCTTATTAAGACTTTATTCAAGCAATATTTTAAGGTTTAATTAACCTACATTATATCGCTGAAATTAAAAAAACACAGAAGACCTCTTCTGCCTTTTAATTTTAACTTGCAGCAAGGCTAAAAATCGTAACTAAAACTATAGTACCACAATTATAAATAATAATAATATTAATGAAAGCAGCGATATATTAGAGTAGAATATCACAGGTATCCCTCGCCACCAAAGCCTGTCCCTCGGGAATATCCTCTGAAACATAATTTATGACTTCGTATATTCTGGAACTAACTAATGTTCGGTACAGTTATGATGTGGTTTCGAAATTACCGGTTCAAAGTCCGCTCTGTATGTGGTCATCATAACACATAACTTTCTGTTGGATATTATAGCAAATAAATAATAATACTCCTCCCGACCGTATTTCGGTCCCGGCAGCCAATCTCCACGGTGATTAGCCAAGTAAGCAGGAGATATTATAGTGCACAAGTGTATGCGCAAACACAGGTGCACTCCCTCTTCCTTCACTCTCATAATCCGATGGGACAGCACTCCGACACGACCGGAAAGAGTTCAGGCGCAGGACCGACGGCTTTACGTGCTCTCTAAAGCACGGGGAGTATCACACCACCAACTTCCTGATTCTGGGCTGCTACTGAGAATTTCATAACAGAAAAGCCCAATAACACTTTGACAAACAAATAAAAATAATATGTACACACGATTTTAACTAATCTGCAACTTTTTTGACTCGCCATCCCGTTAAGTAATCTTTCATAAATTCCCGTTAAGTAAAATTTCACACCATACAATTAAAATAGAAAGAAAACTAAAAATATATCATTAAAATTTCAATAAGTTAAAAGCTTCTTCCCCTCCTAAGAAGTTAAAGAAATACATAAGGCCGTGTCTATTTAAAACTCCCCCTATTTCTTTCATTTCATTCCCTCTCCCCTAGTTCTTTGTCAAGCGACGCTCTTGATAATTTTCTCAATAAAATCGACAAGAAATTTAACCTAAATTAAATATATAAATCTAGTACAGGGTCAATCTTTACAATTAGTAGAACACATAGTTATCAGGACGGACTTACATGAATTCGTTTACACTCAGTATACAAAATCCTTTCGATAGAATGTTATAGGCTGAGTTAATTATTTATTGATTTCTTTAAGTTGTGGATGTTTGCAGCATTGTCAGTTCAGATGAAAATGCTGCATTCAGCCACAACTTAAAGAGCACATTAGACCGTTGGTCCTGGCTGTTGTTAATGAATAACAGTTAATAAGCCAACCTCTAGGTTGCTTCTAAGCTACATGTGCCTTCAACACTGTAACACTAAGTTATGGGACTGCCATTTAATTTATATAAAAGTTCCTAAATTATATAAAGAGAGAAAAAAAAAAACAAGATTTGGTGCGTAACGTAGTTTAATGGAGTTTCTTGCCGGCTCTTCTTCATAAGATCAATGCCTGGGAACCGTGCACCTAGCTTAAACTTTTCATAAGTGCCTGTAATATGGTCTATTTGAAATAAAAAGACGTGAATTTGAAAAAAAGAAATGAATTAACCACATAAAATAAGAAGTACCCAGTTTTTTACTACTCTTTACATGTTGCTGTTGCGATACAAGTTGGTAGCCTTAAAGAACTACAGACACAGCTTTAGACTTTCACTACTATCTGCATATAATATCTGCCTAGCCTTTTCCCAATTATATTGGGGTCGGCTTCCAGTCAAACCGGATGCAGCTTAATACCAGTATTTTACATGGAGCGACTGCCTATCTGACCTCCACAACCCAGTTACTGGGTAACACGATATCTCGTGGTATGACTGGTTTTCAGACTTTCAGGCCTCTAACTACCCGTAACGACTGTCATAGATCTTAATTTGACAACCGGGACCGACGGCTTAACGTACTCTCCGAGGCACGGAGAGGTCTCAGTATGAAATTATGGTCACCCATCCACAGACCGACCGCGGCAAGCGCAGCTTAACCTCGATCGATCGATCTGTGCGGCTGTTACTTAACTATTACCTTGTATAATGCCGGTCAAACCCTCTGCTTGTTCACGTAGAATTCATTAAAAAACTCGTCTACGAAGCGGTTACCGAGTTAACAAAAGCTGAGCTGTGTCGACGCCGCGGAAAATACCGCTTAAAGCCTTTATGTATGCAAATTCCATACAATTTGCCTACCATAGTAAAATGGATACCCTGGGCGATATATTGGGCTTCTACATTGTACAATGATTTCCATGAAAATTTACATCCATTGTTCAGTAATAGCTTGCTAAACGGAGAATTTCTAGGGTTTGATTAAAGGGCTTATTGTTAATGATGGTATTAAGTTTTTATTGTCGTCCAGCGTTTAATTAAAGTAGTCTTCAAAACAACTGTTCTAAGAAATTTCTACAAAAGTATGTTGGTAAATCAAAAATCATATGCACAAGGTTAACGATTCAACAAGAATCATTAAAATACAAGGATTTCAAGAAGGATAGAATAAATTATTTTCTACTGAATAAATTGAAGAGCCTTCTACTAGTATTCACGTTATTAAGGTAAAAGCGCACAATAAGTCGTTTTTCAACACACTTGCTCTTAAAGTGGCTCTTATTGCACCGCTTCTAGGTTCTTAATGAGGTTTTTATTTTTTATATATATTTAGCATGCACGCATTCTTTTCACTTTATATTTAGTGCCGTAATGTAAAAAAACAGTGTTACACCTTTACAAAGACTTTTGATGAAATCTCCTTGCTGAAATTTTCATTGTTGTTATTAATTAAACTGTTCTACTTTTAATGTGTCAAACGAACATTTGATTCTTCAAATTTTTTTTTGTCAGCAACTAAATGAATATACACTTTATTATATTTTATTAGGCAACTTCCTCAGTGACTCACCTTCCACCTGATAAACCGTAGTCTCAGCATACGAAAAAATAAAATCGCGCGCAATTTTAATTACTAAATATTTAATTTTGGGGGCTGAGTTGCCCGCGTCCCTACACGTGGCCCCTGGGTGGCTTGGGCTGCGGCTGGATATCACCCACCGGACGAAGCCATTCCGTGAAGCGACCTAGTCGTGTTTCGGGATGTAGTCCGGTGCAACCGCTGTGGGAGACGGGTCTGTGCAGTTGCATCAACTGTCGTTCTCCCCAAATCTATCCACTCTAGTTAGAGTGAATAGATTTGTTCTGGATCTATGTGCTCCTTTTTCGGCCACACCGTCGCTTACTATCAGGCGAGTTGTAACCAAAAGAAGGCAAATTTTTGAAAAAAATATTTTTGAATATAATAATGTAATAAAATTAATTATAACAACATTTGTATAGTAAAGTTACCAAAATACCAATGCATTTCACTGATAAACACAAAAAAGCCCTTAACTTAAAAATCTCATGACAAACATGAAAGCAATACACCAATTGGCCTTCTTACATTCAAAACATTTCACCGACAAGAAAGGACGTACTCCGAGCTAAAAATACATATTGATTTCTACTTTGAGTACGAAGCAGTAAGGCACGTAAGTACACTAATTATATTTCGCGGTACATTATACTTGTTACATTTAAATGTAATAAGTAACAGACAATATGTTTATGTTTCTTCCGTGTAAGAGGTTAACATTAACAGTAAGGAAGTTAAATATTGGGACTTCTAAACGTATAAAGCATTATTCTCCTGCCTATAACCTAATTTGGAGTCGGCGCAGCGTGCCTTTTTCTTCCATACATCTGTCATCTCAGTAGTCACTTATAGCGTATATTTATTGGACTGCCTCGGTGATCTAGTGGTCGCAAGCGCGGCTGCTGAGCGTGAGGTACTGGGTTCGATTTCTAGGTCAAGCAAAGTTTTATTGAATTTTTCTGTTAGGAAATTCTCAGTAGCGGCCCGGAATCAGGAAGTTGGTGGTGTGACACCCCCGTCCTTCGGAATGCACGTAGAGTCGGTCCTGCGACTGATCTCTCTCCGGTCGGATTGCCGTCCCATCGGAATATGCACATGCACTTGTGTTCTCCTGCGTACTTGGCTAATCTCCGTGGAGATAGGTCGCCGTGACCGAAATATGGTCGGAAGGAGTATTGTAGCATACATTTTACACAATCCAAAAAATAAATGAATAAATAAAATCCATCCGTCGTCGGTGTAGCCATCCAAATTTGTATTTAAAACTTTCCTTGTGATATGTTCCCCGTAACATATAAAATAGTCAAGTTTTTAATCAACTTAATCTTGCAAACGCATTAAAGCTTGCGTGGCGAACTCTACAGCTTTTTTTGTGGAAAGAAATATAATGTCCTGAGCAGGATTCGAACCTGCGCCTCCCAGATAAATAGTCCAAGCGCTCTGAACACTACTCTGTATTCTTCTTCCACATTTTAATACATTTTTGATGCTATTATCGCTAACTGTTTTGTCCCTATACAGGTGATTAAACTAACACGACTAACTTTGCAGTTAATACAATTAAGAGATGCAATTACCTTAACATATTACCATTAACAAATGTATTTGTATTTGTAAGTCCCATGTAATAGGCGGTGAGCCTATTGCCATATCCAAATTTCAAATTCCGGGCTACTGCTGAGAATTTCCTAACAGAAAACCCAATATCACTTTGCTCGACACTCCTAATATCACGGTATACAAACCCAGGACCTCATGTCCAGCAGTTACGCTTGAGACCACTAGACCATCACAAAAGAGGAAAGATAATTTAATCATGCTTATCAATAACGCATACTTGCCAACCCAACATATTTTATTTATAAGTTCCTATTAGGTTCGTAGGTAAGGTAGGTAAACTTTATGGTTATGAGAACTCATCCCTCGTTAAGCTACCATAAACGGTCTAGAACATATATATGTTTTTAATAGACCATAAAAAGTGATAGGTTTCCTGTTTACTAGCAATATACTTGTGTGTAGGTAGTTAATGTTACTAACTCGATTCCGGTAGTTTATTATAATATGGGAGAGCTTATTTACTGTAACCTACTTCTAAAATAAAATAAATGCATTGCTCTAGTAAGTACGAGTGGATAGATGTTCATGTAAATTTATAGTTAGGTACTTCACATAACAAAATTTAAATAAACTACCCAAAAATATTATAGAAATACAATCCTACCGTTTATACAAAAAAACACTCAAGTACCACATCCTAAAGGAATTCTCTAGGTACTGATATTAATTATTGTAACCTCGTTATTTTGATTGCCATTAGTAAACGAAACCAATGATTGTACAGCTGTAACAATATATTGTTATTGTATTTATCTTGTAAGTAGTCATAACAATCAAGTGACTAATCGGCTAATTGCTATTGAGTTGCTATCAGCATATGTAATATGGCATCTTGTTCCCCGCAATTTTACTTTTCAGCACACATTTCACCAATGCTGTTATTAAGTCCCATGTAATAGGTGGTGCGCCTATTACAATCTACCGGACACAATTCCAAACTCCGGGCTGCTACTGAGAATTTTCTAACAGAAAAACTCAAATAACACTTTGCCCGACCCAGGAATCGAACCTGAGACCTCATGCTCAGCAGTCGCGCTTGGGACCATTAGATCAACGAAGCAGTTAGGTACTTGTTAAGCCACAGTTTCATGTCGTTAAACTGGGATATAGTCTTTCTATCTCTACAAAGCGTGTGATGTGACTTCTATAGCCTGCGACATAAATTGTCATCAATCACCTGCCTTCGTGACAGAATATCTGTAATACTTAACCTACAGAGATTCTTCATTGTTTTAATTGAATTTAGTTGTGTATTTACACATATGTAAATATAGAAATATTGAGAGGCTCGTAGTTAAGTAACCGCCACACAGATCGATCGATTGAGGTTAAGCTTTGCTAGCCGCGGTCGGTCTGTGGACGAGTGACCATCATTTCATACCGAGACCCCTCCGTGCCTCGGAGAGCACGTTAAGCCGTCGGTCCCAGTTGTCAAATTAAGATCGACGACAGCTGTTACAGGTAGTCAGAGGCCCAAAAGTCTGACAACCAGTCATACCACGAGATATCGTGTTACCCAGTTACTGGGTTGTGGAGGTCAGATAGGCAGTCGCTCCATGTAAAATAATCGTATTAAGCTTCCTCCTGTTTGACTGGAAGCCGACCCCAATGTAATTGGGAAAAGGCTAGGCAGATATATATAGTGCTTTGAAATTTTCATCCGCATCGCTATCAACAGGTAACGTGCCCATAAGGTTGGCAATATTGCTTCGTTGAATGGCAACTGATTCTTTTGCGAAGTAAAGACCAGCCTTCAGGTCACGTGAAGTGCCGACCAATCGCCTTCCAATCTCTTTAAAGAGAAGCGAGCGCTCGGACCGCACGACCCGAGTGTTTCAACCACAAACCGCTCGAAAATATAATTACTGGTAAGATTGTTATATTTCCGTCATTTGAGGGTCTTCGCAGCTGAAGCAGCTGCACCAGCACTAAACGCCGAACTGAAAAGACGAGGAGGCGCAAGGGTATCGACGCAGGTTGCGTCCCACACCAGACGCCTACCCAATTTCTATGGCAGTAATATCATGCCGTGAGGCCTTTTACCATGGTCCCGTGCCAGATTCTTCATTATATTTAAGAGAAAATACTGTTCTACCTAATTCAAATATTAAATACATTATATTTGGGGGCTAAGTTGCCCGCTTCCGTAAGAGTGTAACCTTCAAAATGTAATCCCTACACACCCTGGGTGGTGCAAAACAAGCAACACAACTCTGGTGGGAGGCTTCGGCAGCGGCTGGTTACCACACACCGGACGAATCTATGCCATGAAACAACCTAGACAGTTTCGGGATGCAGTCCGGTGCAACCGTTGTGGGAGACGGGTCTGGGCAGTTGTATCAAGTCCCCAACTATCGTTCTCAATCAAATCTATGCAATCTACTTAGAGTGAATAAATTTATTCTGGATCTACGTGCTCCATCTTCGGCCACATCGCTGCTTACCATCAGGTGATTTGGTGGCCAAACAAAGATCCATTATTGATAAAAAAAGAAAGTTAAATTACATCTCTTTCTATCTTACCTCGTTATATGCGACGGAAGTGAGAGGCAGGTAGTGGTAGCCGAGCGCTTTGTCCCAGATGACGCCTTTGTTCCACACCTCCACTAAGAGACCCAGGTTGATGTCATTGATTTCACTGTTGGACAAAAATAACATTTTTAAACTATCGCGTTGCATGATATTATTATATGTATAACTAACAGGAATTAACGCGCAATAAATACCTTTGAATCTTTTAATCTTTTAAATTATCAGCAACGTGGAATCCAGTGATTAAAATATCTAAACCTCGCTATTTTAAGTCGGTTAAAAATACGGACACAGTGAGTGTAGTGTGTCGCGGCCTTAATAACAATTGTGAAAACATGGAGGTAGATGAAGAAAAATCTACGGCACCCATGACGGAGTAAACTCGCTGCATCAGTCTGCTTGTGACCACGATCAGTGCAACCTGGTCGAAACGTCAAGCGATTCAAAGGTATTTATTGCGCGTTAATTCCTGTTAGTTATACATATAAAAATAACATTATTTATATTAAAATTTGTATTAAAACAGCAATAAAAAAAAATTATAACAAATAGTCCTCCGCATTTATTTCCCGTTATTGTCTGTAATTTTAATGGCCACACAATAGTTTGCCGCCTATAAATAAATGTAAGGAAATTTTGTGTTGGTTTAATTCTGATTTGATGTAAAGCTCGCTCGCTCTTAAAGCTCTTATTAAAAGACAACTATGTTTTAAAGTTACTTTAGTTGGCGTAAGTTAGAATGGACACATAGTGTCCCACGAAGAAAGTTTTTGATAATAAACTTATCCACAATTGGTTAAAAATGTCTTATTGGGATTTGATATGTCATGATTCAGTCAAAAGCCCTCTTAATGGTATTTTAAGGTACCCTCGCTATATTAGCATTGCTATATATTCCCATAAAGAAAGCAATGCATCAATCAAGACTTCACTCCATGTCAAAACATGTAACTATACTCAATCATAAAATAATGTAGTAGCTGTTAATAAATTAATAAATAAACTCAAAAACTTTCAGCAAATACATTACGGTTTTGGAAAAATACAATTTAAGTTGTAAAAGGTTCTAAATTATGAAAGTGTCGAGACATGCTGTGAAGAAACTATTGATCGGTTCTATTCTTTCTTACTAAAATGCTATTATCCAGTGAATACTCGTATTTTACTAAGAAAGAATAGGAAGAATCCCGGAGAGCAAGAAAAAAGGGATCTGGTAGTTTCCATTAAGAAGCGCAAATTGTTAATTATTTCTTATCGTTGTCCCACACTAAGATTTTTTCCTGTATCGTATTATACATACACAAATCTCACGTACACACACATCCAGACCCGGAATCATCTGTAGATAATGTAATTTCTTTATCATACATGAGATATGAATTCTCAACACACATTATGCAGTAGCTGATTTCTCACCCACTGCGCTTAACATGTCTTTTAATCGAATTAAAGAGGAAGCTCTAAAATTAAAAGAAAATTTCTTTGCAGATAACAGCCATTGTTAATTTCTTTGTACGCGAATCTCTTCATAGTAATCTCTCTCAGTGTTAACGAGGGCAAAAATGCAGGTCAGGTGTACATTGTCGACCTCATTAGACAGCGGACGACATCGCGAATATTTTTACATTATGCAGACTAAGCTCAACTATGAACTGTGACTTTTCTAATTACGCAAAATGTATGGTTTAAATGTATAAAAAACATAAAAACTCAATAACAGTTTGTATAGCACGGGAGTAGAACGAAGGACTTCACACTTAGCAGCCGCGCTTACAATCATTACACCAATGAGGCTGTAGAATATTCTTAAATATAATTTTTGTTGCAATAGTTCATTTGGATTCCTGATAGCACAATTCTATAAACCCAGAGGCAATTTTTTTTGCATTTTCTTTCATACGTATTCATCGCATTTTTGCATAAAACATGGTTTGGAATAAATATAAAATATATACATATATGCAGTCAAATCTTTCAAACGCTTGAACGCATGCGTAGCAAACTCTAAAGATATAAATTTTTGTGGTAAGAAAAATACGGTCGGTATTAATCTGGAAGGCTCAAGTTCGAATCCTGCTCACGACCGTATTTTTCTTTTTACAAAAATATATCCGCCTAGCCTATTCCCAATTACATTGGAGTCGGCTTCCAGTCAAACCGGATGCAGCTTAAGACCAGTATTTTGCATGAAGCGACTGCCTATCTGACCTCCACAACCCAATTACTGGGTAACGATATATCGTGGTATGACTGGTTGTCAGACTTTCAGGCCTCAGACTACCCATAACGGCTGTTATAGATCTTAATTTGACAAACCGGGACCGACGGCTTAACGTGCTCTCCGAGGCACGGACGGGTCTCGGTATGAAATGATGGTCACCAATCCGCAGACCGACCGCGGCAAGCGAAACTTAACCTCGATCGACCGATCGCATAGATCGGTCGATCGAGGTTAAGTTGCGCTGTTACTTAGCCACGAGCCCCTCCTTTCTTTTTACAAAATTATATTACTTTTGTATATATATTTACATAAACAGCTAAATACCACATGCCCAAGTCATCTGCAGGTTCAGTAATATTCATGTAAATGAACCAAAAATTTATTATGGACTGTAATCGGATCACCCCAACACAGAAGGACAAACATCTCACATAAAACACAGATAACACTATTGTCTGAAATCCTGTTCAACCCAATCAAAAGCAGTATACGCTAGTAACTTATAACAAATACATGAAACCCTAACACAGAAAAAAAAAACCGTAACTACAACAGTCCGTAAAATCAACTCCGTACGATATAAATGGGCTTACTCCACAGAAACGTAAGCTTCGTTCTGCCGACACTATAAACAAACGACACAGCTCTGACACAATTTTGATGCAGTAAAGAAAATAATCGACCTATAGGAGCATACTATATGTCTTATTTCAGTTTAATTTTAAATAACTAAACTGCCTCGTTGGTCTAGTGGTTTCAAGCGCGACTGCTGAGTATGAGGTCTTGTGTTCGATTTCCAGGCGGGTAAAGTGTTATTGGGTTTTTCTGTTAGGAGATTCTCAGTAGTGTAGTGTAGTGTAGCCTGGAGTTTGGAAATGTGCCCGGTAGATGGCAAGACTCAACCTATCACATGGGACTTAATAACAGAAATGTGGGTGAACAATTGTATACACCTCAGCCTACGCCTTCGGGGAATACAGGTGACTATTTAACTATATAACCAATCAAACCAAAGGAAGTTTTTTTAATACACACACAAACACATCGCAAGCAACCCGTTCTACGTACTAAAGTCTGTTCAACTTAATCAGAAAAACACTGTGTACGCTATAAGTCACCGGCCAGCCCTAGCTTAGAAAAAAAGAAACAAATCAGTAAACCGCAACTACACGCAAACATTCCGTAAAATCAGCTCCGTACGTTATAAAAGCGCTTACTTCACAGAAATGTAAGCTTCGTCTTGCCGACACTATAAACAAATCACACAGCTCCGCCACTATTTTCATGCAGTAAAGTGGAATTGAAAACTTTTCCTGGGTTACTCGGATTTATGTGTTATAAGAGAGATGTTTCAAATTGTTGTAGTTTATAAGATGGATGGTAGATGGAGTGCTGTTTGAAGTTTCTTGGAAACTCTACGGGTATACAAACATAATTATAATTTGTGCCGTGAACGTGGTTTTAAGATAGTATTTTAAATATAAATTTTGTTCCAATAACAAAACTATATGATAGATGTCAATATAATATTATATTTATAAATGCTGTTATTAATATTAAATATTGAAAGATCGATATTTGGTCGTCCCTATGATATTTTTTCACAAAAAACGGACGTGCTTCAAAACGTTAAATGTATGTTGTAGTTTATATGTTGAATAAGACTTTTTCGGAAACAGTACCAATTCTAGGTTATCAACAAAATTCTCCTGTCACAACTCTATTTATTTTATACATATTTCTGCTTTCATCTCAGTATTCACCCCTTTTCTAGCCAGGACATTTTCCCATCGATAAGATAGAAATAGTATATTATTTTACGCAAATACGAAAGCCGATCGCCCCAAACTTATCTACTGATATTGACCAAACTAGTCTCATAATCATCAATAACAACAACAATACAATTCAGCCAGCCAATGGGCGTCTACAAATCCCTACTAAACCTTCTTTATGATATAAACAGACTGTTCCTTATTATACCCCGGGAACCGACACGCCTGCAATGATTCACCACCACACCCCCAACTATCCCTCAGACTCGTCAAAATATACAAATATTTATTAGAGGAAGCGCAATATTTTCTTTTTTTAAATTTGTTTTCGTTGCAAAGTGTACATCACTTTCAGAACCTTGATTTAGAATTCAGAGCTAGGCAAAGGTAAAGTTATATCTTTATGGTAATTTTATTCATTACTGGAATATTTTCTTGACCTTATTACCTAAGTTTACTCACTGAGCCTTCAATAATAAACACAGACCCGTAGTGGCAATCTAAGTTAAACATAGACGTAATAAAAGGTTTTGTTTTTCCAAATCAATAATATAATTATTGTATGTTTAAAATATCTGTCTTCTAAACAGCCTGAAAAAACAATTAATAAGAATGAAGTCAACATAAAAAGAATAAAGTTTTGTTGAGTTTTGTTCGTGACAAATAATAAAATACCTAGAATAAGTAAATAAAAATGTTTATTCCAATAAATATACAAGAGCGTTCAATAATTTATCTACCTAGGCATGAAAAAGACAGAATAGTAAAAAAGTAATATTTTTATTTTTCAATATATTCTCCATTCAGCTCAACACACCTGGTCCACTTCTCTTGTAATGAGTTTAAACCCTTAGAAAAAAATCTTTTGGTTGCTCATCAAACCAAGAGCCCACAGCTGCCTTGACCTCCTCATCATTAGAAAATCGTATGCCACGAAGGAATTTTTTCAAGTTTCGGAATAGGAAATAATCCGATGGGGCTAGGTCAGGGCTGTAAGGTGGGTGGTTGAGTTATTGGAACCCGCAATCGCGGATGGCGTCTTGCGCTTTTGCACACCTGTGCACCGGAGCATTGTCGTGAAGGAGCAAAATGTTTCTCGTTAACTTTCCGCGCCTTTTCGCCTTGATGGAGTCCCGCAATACCTTCATGGTATTAGCGTAGGTCTCTCCCTTTATGCTAGTCTTATGTGGCATGAATTCTAACAGTAAAAGTCCTTCCTCATCCCAGAACACAGTGGCCATGACCTTACCTGCAGATTTTTCGACTTTACATTTTTTAGGGGTCGGTGACGACCTGTGCTTCCACTGCATGGACTCCCTTTTGGACTCAGGATCTCTATGATAAACCCAAGTTTCATCTCCTGTCACCAATCGTTTAAAAAAACTTGCTGGGTCCTCACCAATTGGGTCTAAGTTCTGTTGAGAACACTCGCGTCGGGCGTCCTTTTGAAGTGCTGTCAGAAACCGTGGGACCCATCTTGCACTGACTTTGGACATTTGTAAGTGTTCATGAATTATATTCGAAACGGTGCCTGCCGAGATGTCCATTTCTTCAGCTATCCGGGACACAGGCACTCGCCTATCTGTCAAAATAAATTCTTCTACTTTCTTACACATTTCTGGAGTCGTTGACGTCACAGGCCGCCCAGTGTGAGGGTCGTCTTCTATAGACTCTCTTCCCCATTTAAACTGTTTGCTCCAAAATTTGACTTTATATTCAGAGGGCGCAGACTCCCTATATATTGCTGCCATGCGTTCAAATATTTCCTTCGGCTTCTTTCCCTCTTTAGTGAGGAATTTTATAACCGATCTCGTTCTCACTCTGAAAGTATTAATCGCACTGATTTGAAACTCCGTACGCGTCACACGCAGAACTATAGCTATACGCATGAACATGTCTCGACTTGTTCAGCGGTACTCTTTACCCTTAGGTAGATATATTAATGAACACTCTACGTAGGACACTTAAGACTTTGGAAAACTTAACTAGATTCGAAGTCTCCTCCGAATTCGCCTAAATTTACAAAAAGAGATAGATAAATAAATAAATAAGATACTAATTTATGACAAAAGACAAAGTTAAACTACAAGAAGTAACAAATATATTAAATGTACTTCAGCCAGTTTGAAATAAAATGTAGCCTATGTTAATTCTGGTTAAAATAAGTCTCTAATGATATATATATCTGCCTAGCCTTTTCCCAATTACATTGGGGTCGGCTTCCAGTCAAACCGGATGCAGCTTAATACCAGTATTTTACATGGAGCGATTGCCTATCTGACCTCCACAACCCAGTAACTGGGTAACACGATATCTTGTGGTATGACTGGTTGTCAGACTTTCAGGCCTCTGACTACCCGTAACGGCTGTCATAGATCTTAATTTGACAACCGGGACCGACGGCTTAACGTGCTCTCTGAGGCACGGAGGGGTCTCGGTATGAAATAATGGTCACCCATCCACAGACCAACCGCGGCAAGCGCAGCTTAACCTCGATCGATAGATCTGTGCGGCTGTTACATAGCCACCAGCCCCTCGTAAGTCTCTAATGATAAAATAATTATTAAAATCAAATGACTGCTCATTTAATTTTAATAATTCTTGTATCATTCTACTTACTACATAGTCTGAGTCACAGGTTTCTACCTAGTTGAGGCAATTATGCAATTTGTACTTAATTTTTACTGTAAGATAATTTGGAAACTATATTGAGCTTTTTTCGAAATAAATAATAATTATTATTATTATCGGGTATTCGTACTTGTTCTTAGTTCTAGACTAGTTTATTTTACTACATCAACGGCCATGGCCAAGTAAATGCAGCGTGTAGTGTGTAATATTATGTAGGCGTGTTTTGGTGAGGAGCAATTTCGTTTTCTTCGAGTTGCATGTACTTTCTGACTATTCTACAGGTGTTCGAAATGACAGCTTTCTGTAAAGTGGTGTAGATGGATTCTTTTAGATCTGAGGCTATGGAGAAGATTCTTTTAGATCTATCAATTTGAGGCTATGGGGAAGGTGATTAGGGATTATACCCGTGGTGGAGAGGACTATAGGAATCACGTACCTACACTTTTTCTTGCCCTTATATTATTATTATTATTATTCAGATTTTGTCAATTACAAATAAAAACAAATCAAAGTCTTTATAATATTTGTATTAGATTGCGAAAACTCAAGTAGAACAATCAATTTTATAAGGTTTAGCAATATCGTAACCGCTTGGAGATTCACTAATCCCATCGGGAAAAGATACCGTAAGTATTAATAAAACCTTACTCAAGTACATTTAACACCATTTCTTTCTTTAACGTTCACAGCTAATTCATTTACCTTTCAAAGAACAACCTTTGTTCTCACTGCAACATAACATTAAATGCTTTTCATTCTTGTCTGCAATTGCAAAGAAATAACTGACAAGAAAAATCTAGTTTATTGTTAGAGTTATTCCATGCGTTTTGTCTCTAGGGTTCTCTTGTGTATGTTGCTCATAAATTCATAACCTTGATTTACACAACATTTTCTACTGGATTTTTCAATTCACAAAAAATCTCACTTGGTCTTAAATATCGCTGCAACGATAAAAAAAAATGTAGATGTGCAATATATCTACGGTTGAACGAATATTTGGCTGAAGCGACATTCATGTTAAATATGAATATGTCTCTAAAAACGGATGATTAAGGTTCTTTTTTTAAACCACACAAATGTCGGTTGAACTAGTCCATCAGCTGCCGTTATGTTATTTCATTTAAATCCATTTATACTCACATTTTACCGATACATATAATAAGTGGTGAGGCACAATTCCAAACCCCAGGCAAAAATATCCTAACAGAAAAATTTTATAACATTGCCTGGCAGTTGGGAGTATGTCATGCTCACTAAAATGTCTCGCTGATGGTGGCGTGTGTGTTGGGTCATTCGATTCCCTACAACATGGTTGAGTTGGGTGATGCTGACGCATGCGTCATGTTCGTGAACGGGCGCCGTCAGTTGGGACTGGTCATCTCTGGACTGTCATGACGGGAAATTTGAATTGTTAAACTACACTCTTTTAGTATTATCTTACATTGTTCTCACATATTTAAATTATTATTTTTTGCAACAGAGTCAGTGTAACCAATACCTACTATTGTGAAAACCTATTTTATAAAAAGAGTAACCATGGAGTTTCTTGCCCGTTCTTCTCCATAGGAATCTACACTTTGGAACGTGGCAACTAGCTTCTGACAATTCAAAAGTGCCTGTAAAGGGTCTAATTAAAATAAATGATTTGACTTTGACTTTGACTCGGA
Source organism: Xylocampa areola (assembly GCA_935421205.1). Taxonomy (NCBI): domain Eukaryota; kingdom Metazoa; phylum Arthropoda; class Insecta; order Lepidoptera; family Noctuidae; genus Xylocampa; species Xylocampa areola. The sequence goes on along the minus strand of OW285214.1, from coordinate 12,148,847 downwards.
AAACCAATCCAGACCGTTACCCTCAATAGCCCGCGCTAATTATAACTAGACCAACAAAGCAGTATCTTTATTTTGTTCGATGTTTGTACCACTTGCAAACCTGTCATGGTTTTTTTATTCCTTTTACTTACAAAACACAATTAACTGTAATAATTATAAAATACAGAATAAATGCCCTGCAGTGTGACTGGTAAGGAGGGGTTAGATGTTTGCAAAATAAACATGCTCTCGCGCATATCATATTGAATAATAAGTTTTACATATTTAAATTATATTATATCTGAACATATTTAATGTTATACGATTGCAGTCTGATGTCTTAAATATACAGAAATCTGTAGGTATGTCTGATAACCAACATAATCTTACAATCGGCATTTCCCTGGGTTTCAGAAATCGAATGAAATCCAAACCAGTGATTTTCACGGATGTGATTTTGAGTAAGTCACATAGCAACGCTTGAAATTCCCGAAAGGTTACGTAGACCTAACATAGCCTCATGCATGTATTCCCCGAAGGAGTAGGCAGAGAGGTGTACACAGTTGTACACCCACATTTCACCAATGCTGTTATGAAGTTAAAGATAAATCTTTGAAAAGCATTAACGCATGCTTAGCGAACTCTAAAGTTACAATATTAAATGGAAAAATAATACGGTCGCGAGCAGGATTCGAACCTGCGCGTCCGGGATAAATACTCCCGGCACTCTGACCACTAAGCCATCTCTACCTCTGCTCACTACCGTGAATTCTTCTTCCACGTTTTTAACACGTCTTTCGGTAACGTCATTCCTATCTATTCAATCCCTATACAGGTGACCGAACCGACACGACTAACTTTGCAGTTAATACAATGTCGTAAAGATGCAATAACAATTAAAGATAAATCTTTGAAAAGCATTAACGCATGCTTAGCGTACTCTAAATTATTAAGTCCCATATGTTAACGTGTTAAGCCTATTGCTATCTATCGAGTAGAATTCCAAACTCCGAACAACTACTGAAAATTTTCTAACAGAAAACTTAAATAACACTTTGCCCGACCCAGGTATCGAACCCGAGACCTCAAGCTAAGCAGTCACGCTTTGGACCACAACACCAACGAGGCAGTTACGTAGAGATGTCAGTAATTATACACCCACATTTCCTTGATGCCGTTATCAAATTTCATGTAACTGGTAGTGACTATATCCAATATGACCGTTGGACTGATAAGTCAAAGGTCGCAAGTTCATACCCAAGGCACGCACCACTGACTTTTCAAAGTCATTGCGTATTAAAAACTAATTATTACTTGCTTATAAGGGTGAAGGAAAACATCGTGAGGAAACCAGCACACCTGAGAGATCTACTCGATAAGCCATATCAGAGACCTACGGGCAGTTTAAACTCTGGCACTAGGTTGTTCATCACCCACACGATAAGAAGAAGAAGAATGTTAAGTAGCAGTGCTTACGTCCGATGCTTCAAAATCTAGGTAATCTTCTTTAAAAATACCAGTTGTCTCTATCAGGTTTAAATTATAAATGCTTGCTTGTAAGACATTACTCTGCGAATTCACCTCCGCACATTACCTTAGTAATATAATAATGAGATATTACCCTTCAGGATAATATATACCTAATCCCTTAATTGCCTTTACGACAGTTTCTCGAATTAATTGGATCTTTTACTCATAGATAATGATCATATATACGTTGAATAAATAACGAGGTAATCAGAAATGGAGGTGTTTAATTCCCCGACATATTAAGACTCAATTTTCTCTGTTTCTAGAACTAACAACAGTGAAGTAGTTAAGGAAACGAAGTCTGTTACCTAAGCTATACACCATGCCTTCACAGGCTATATATTAAGGGGTCATTGTACCACTCGTTAAGACCAACGACTTTTGTTAACTTACTGATTTGAGCTTATGACAATAAATTATTGCCTTGTTGGTCTAGTGGGCCAAAGTGCGACGGCTGAGCATGAGGTCTTGGGTTCGATTCCAAGATCGGGCAGTGTTATTGCGTGTGTAAAACTGAGTGCACCTCTGCCTACCCCTTTGGGGAATACAGGCGAGATGCTACGTTAAGTTACATTACAAAAATACCATACTTTTAGTCATTCGAAAAACTAACTAAGAGTTCGTTTCATTTGTTTTCGAGAGGAATGAATCGGACACGAATATAATGTAGATACATAGATTAAGTACAATAATACCTACATAATTTTAAAATAGAAAGTGATTTTAAGATATAAGTCAACGTGTATTGATTTAGATGAAGCGAAGGAGTGTCCGAATCGTAGCAAATGGTAATTGATAGTCTCTACCTACCCCGATGGGAAACAGGCGAGATTGTATGTATGTATTTGTTTTTATAAATTTTTGTGGAACGAAAAATACAGCTGTGAGCAGGATTTGAACCTGCGATCCCCAGATTAATGCTCCAGGCGCTCTAGTCCCTAAGCTATCCCTTACTCTGCTCACTATTTCGCAAAATTAATTTTGAAAACATGCAGAAAAATATCTGTATGTATTTCCTTTTCTCGTTTAAAAACTTATAGTACCTTAATTTTAATTTTATTTCGCAAGATTACTTGATAGCGCTCATATAAATCTAGTATAAATAAATAATTAACCAAAATAGTTATATTTCTCCCAAAAAATAACGTGCAGGCTAAAGCGTTTGCTGCTGATTCTGAATAATAGCCTTGCATTTTAAATATGTTTTGCAATCAAAATGAAAGCCTAGGAGGCTTTCATTTTGATTGCAAAACATATAATTGGGTTATTTAGTAAATATACCAAAGGCTATATTTTAGGAGCTGTTAGCTGAAGAAGTTGAGTGAACATTTCTCAACAAAGAGAAACTAATGTGAGTTTTTATTTATAGTAAGCTTCACTTAGTGAGATTTATTAAAGTTAAGTGTTGAAGTCCAGGCTTTAGATGAAGTATGATAAGCATAGCTTTTATTATACATGTTACAGATAAGGTCGATTGAATAAGGGCGTTAAGGCATTTTAGTGAGATACTTCTATACTACCATATGTCTGCCAGTATGCTAGTGGATTTTTAATTAGTACCGAGTTACTTTAGACAGCTATAAAAATATTGTTATAAAGATTATATTAAAAATCAGAGGACAAGGTAAGTCAGGTCGTAAAGGTTCGTTCATCACGGTGGCCCTCAAGAGAAGTACATCGTGGTTAGTTAATAATCTATGGAGGCGGGCGTCCTCCCATCACTCGGCGCTTGACCACAACACTCAGTCTTGCTACCCCAGGAACGTTTATCTCTGACATATATGAACAATAGAGTATAACAATCAGCATTTCGTGCCAATGACCCACGAAGAGAGCAGAGGTCTACAATCAGGGATAAATTAAATGAAATGGCTAACAGAATGGTATACTTACTAAGGTTTTTTTTACTAATTATTCTATAAAAACTTCATCAACTTATCTAATTAAACCTTGTACACACATAATTAAGTCCCATATAATAAATCATGAGCCTATTGCCATCTACCGGGCACAATTCCAAACTAATCTGCTACTAAGAACGTCCTGAAATAAAAACCCAGTAATACTTTGTCCGACCCGGGAATCGAACCCAAGACCAATGAGGCAGTGAGTTTATACTGTCTCTACTTCTAACATTGCATGAAGTATGTTTGTAGGTGCATTCACTGCACGTTTATATACGTCTTTCCAGCTAAAAAAAAAATGGCCTGTTTTATTTCAGAAATAGTTTTAATCTTAAAAACACCTTATTTTATAAAACCTTATATTATATAAAGATCCCGAATTCAATTCTAAGTTTCAACAAAGTGTTAATGTTCCATTAACAAATCCTTTCGAAAATTTTGAATCGCTACTGAACCAAGTGATTACTTCTAAGCAGTTACAGTTATTATTTAAGTTATCGGAGATTTTAATGATAACTTGGCCAGAACTTGGTCTAATATCAATATATTTGAATCAATTTATAGGACATGAAGATAACGATATCAATTCAAGTTGTGTCATTTATTTCAATTATATCCTGGACAGGCACGTCCGATTTGTCAACAAGAATTTGTCGCGTTCCAAAATGGCATAAGTATGCTATAGAAAAAACAGATTAGGAATTCCATCTTTATCATAAAGTTGCTATAAATACATAATCAAGCCGACAGTTTTCAGCATGTAAGCCATATATAAAGTATTGATGGTTAATAACAAAATGAAATACTTGTTCTTCAAGAAAAACATAACACAGGCATGATGCCATGATACTAAGTCATAATTATACAATTATTTATATACATTGTAACGTGTAACCGTGTAACAATTTATTGTTCTTAATAAAACATATATATTTCAATCCAGACATAATTCCTGATCTATTAATTAAATTTAATTTAATTCTTCAGAGGATAAATTCAACAAATACTTCGATGATTGATTCTTGCAGTCAGTTGTCAGGCCCATAAAATTTTCAGTGAGCTTAAGTCTCTGCCTGCCTGGATAATGCTCTAGCATTAGGTATTCAGGCACGAGTCCGCCAGTGAAGCCTAGCTTTACTTAGCTCTAAAGTCTACAACGTCAGAGAAGCAAGCATAAATATTGCAGTACAAGATATGCACACGTTCGGGAAGTATGACCCCGCCCTGATACGAGATGTTAGAATCTTAATATACAGAAACTGCACTTTAGACGAATATATATATCTAGTAATAGAGACATACTTTTCGAATCTCTCAGAACGTTGCTTGAATTCAGACATACAGAGTTACTTTCGCATCTATAATATTACATTGGATTACCATCGATGGTCGATCTTATAGCCCAATATCATATAAATCCAACTATAAAACTAATTGCCTGGATAGACTTGACTAAAATCACGACTAATTCACATCGGGAAAGGCTTCAAATTTGGCCCGGAGTCACCTCTGTTCTTCTGCTAATTACGCCCATTCAGTCCGGACAAAACGACTTTATGCCCCATTATAACATTAATGGCCTATATTCCAGTATACAGGGTGTACCTATACTTGAAGCCGATATTTTGGATTTGGTATCGTATGTCTGATAATAAATGTATTAAAGTTGATGTATTGAAGTTTGCATTTTCCGGAATTGCTCTCTGCTTCTCATGAAGAAATAACTTTAATGAATTTGAATTGATCTGAGAATCCACTATTCTCAAGTCTTAAGATTTTATGAATACAATGTGAAATCATTATTTATTTAAAGATTTCACTTTAATTTTTGTCATACAATTATCAACTATCCATATTCCAAAATGTAAATTTTGAAGCACGTTTGTGTATTAAAATCTTAATAATTTCAATGTTAATCTTTTTGTTTTCTAGTTCAACTATCTTCTAGAAAGGTTAAAATATCATACAACAATTTTATCAATTAGTAGTAAGTAGCCTAGTAACGTTGAAAATAGTCATAAACGATTAGGTAGTCACAAAATGACAATACTTCATGTACAGTTTGCCTCGCGACATCGTCGCGGGCTCAGCTCGTGAATAAGGGCTCCGTTCGAGTACAAAACTAGTCGGGCAATCCCTAAGAAAGCGCGTGAGTAATAATTGTTAAACAATAATTAATACTTCATAGTTGTACTAGATTTTCTTTTCTGCAGAAACAGAAGCAGTATTACTTTTCTTAGCCCTATCATGGGATAAAGTTTACAACCTGTATATATACAATGAAATGGAATTTAATTTTACACTCCATTAAACAAATACGAAGGTAAATAAATGATGTTTATCTGAAACTTAATCTGTCCTTAACGAAATTAAAATAGTCATTAGAACAACGAGCTGTCCGTAATGTTCTTAAATATCGATTAAAGTACCCTTAGATACTACTTATGAACCTACAACTGATTGAAATAATTTAAAGGATTTTAAATATATGCTGTGCCCCGCAAACGTTGTTCTGCCACATAAATTTTCTAGATAGGGCCACCCTTATCACGTAGGGGTATAAAAAAATCTACGACCTATACTCAGACCTACAAAAAATTTCATAAAAATCGGTCAAACCGTTTCGGAGAAGTTCTATAATCAACACTGTGACACGAGATTTTTATATATTAGATTAATTTTCCATTCTTTTTCAGAATCTTTCCTGTTCAATGAAATTCTATTATTATTGGCCAGCGTCTGCCTTTGACTCCATCAACGTAGACTTCAGATTTGGGTCCAGCCGGCATAAAAAGTATCATGTGTGTTAATTTAGGTTGAAACTATGTCTGTGCCAAATTTCATCCAATTCCGTTCAATAGTTATTAAGTGAAAGAGTAAAAAACATCCATCCATCCTCACAAATTTTCACATTTATAATATTAGGAGGATTTTATACCTACTCGTATATGCTTTGATAACAATATTCAATGGTGTCAATTCTAATGTAGCAAACTAAATTAAATTTAGAGCATTGCTGTCTTTTACTAAATTTCTATACAATTTTAGTTTGAAGTCTCTAATTTTAGTAGCTACGTAAAACTGTGCCTACTATAAACGTTCGGAGATTTTAATTTGGCGTGCCTAAATTCTAATTTGCCATTTCTTTATTCGGCCCTTCTTGCTCATATAGTAACTGTTAGTAAAAGACAGGAATGTTCTAAATTTAGTTTAGTTTACTATATTAGAATGACGCCAATGCCTAAAAAACGAAAATGATGTAACACTAAAAACTTGCTAAAGTTAAAATAAAAGCCACCCGCACACAATTTCACATCATGAAAGTAAAATGACTTCCTAAAACCCTCAAAAACATGACGCTGATAAAACAATTCTCTACGTGTACACTCAATCAGGACGAAAGTCTTAAGACAAATGTTTCACATCACGCGTTATTACCGGAGGCTTTTCAAACGGATTTAACACGAAACGAGCACTGAATCTCAAGATCCCTGTATTATAAGACCCATCCTTTATCAAAATGAGTTTGAGAGACGTCTGACTGTCTAATACCCTTTCGTCTGAAGACGTACAGGATTGGACGTCTGTTGGACCTCAGTCAGTCTGCACCCATGACCTCTAATGTCAATCGACAAGGCCATGGAAGAGATGTGCCAAACTTCGAATTGATGACGTCACAAATCCGCACGATATTGCCGCTTTCGTGTCGCGCGTTCGAACTATTTTGCCTACAATCGTAAATCGGAAACAAATGGGCACGCAAAAGGGACGTAATAAATGACGGAACATACATTTATATTTGAATAGATTTATTTTATGTTCCTCATATCACAAGCTTCTTACACTTCCGTAATAGAAGTATTTTAGTAAGTGTACCTTCCAATACCAGTTTTAGTGTTTATGGCTTCATCATGTAAACCTTAGTGTCAACAATGATTCAAATTCGATCAATTTGACACCACGATAACCAAAAATATTTTAAAGCTAATGTTATGCCGTTATTTTTGTATTTTTGGTGTGCAATAAAGAGAATTTATGTTATGTTATGACATGTAAGGGACAAAATGTATAACTAATCGTTTGATTGTCTAGCTTGGTTTAACCAAAATTGAGTTAATAGATAGATTTGACGTAACTGATATGGAGTTTCTCTAAAATTTCTACCTTTAGTCTATAAAATTATCGAAATGTAGCTTATTAATTTTGGCAGTAAGTTAATAAACTCAACTAGGTAATCATAAACAGAAAAGTGAAACAAAATAAACAACCGAAAACCTCATCCATTTTCACAATCAATCAACCCATTGCAGTAATCGATTTGTTTTGAAATCCCAAGGTTTCCACGCACTAGTACAGAAAACATTGACAATCGATATTCAATAAAGCGGTGATCAATTAAATACTCGTTTGAACAAATTGGTACAGTCTGCAAAGTGTAGTAGGGGATTTCTTGGTATTATGTCAGTTATTTGTGATACATAATGTTTAAATATACTTACCTAAATAAATAAAGAGGTTAGGCATTTTAAATGAGTCAAGTTGTGATATATGGCTCAAATTGTTCAAATTAAGAACGTTGTTCTGCCATATAAATTTTCTGGATGGGGCCCCCTTATCACCTAGGGATATCAAAAATTTACCTATTCTAAGACCTACCAAAAATACTTACACAAAAAAAACATAAAAATCGATCAAGCCGTTTCGGAGGAGTTCGATAACAAACACTGTAAAACGAGATTTTTTAATTTTAAATAACGCGATCTAGACCCGATTCAATATATTTTAAAGACTATAGAATACTATATGTAACCAAAATCATGGTTGTATTATACTATGACTTTGGATACTAAAAAAATATTCAATGTGTTGATTTACTTATGTTGCCGAGTGTACCATATAGCGTGTCATATAGACTTATCGCGAAATTCATATTAATAGCTTGCACATTTGATAAAAATCTATTGCTGGGTCAATCGATCGGTGCTTCGCGTGATGTCATCACAAACAGATGGTTTGCCGAGTTAGTTCTGCATAGTTCGCGATTAAATAACTTTTCTTTGGTTCTGTTTTCATGTAGTTTTCTAGGACAAACATTGAATTTTAAGTTAAGTTTATTGATTTAAAAAATCATATACACACTCCTGCCATGAGTAAACTAAAAAGTGAAAAACAAGGTACTGAAGAATTTTCATCGCACTCGGAGTATAGTATCTACTGTGGAACATTTTCTTATACCTATATCCTTAGATATTTATTATTTATAGCTGTGTATTTGGAAATTTGCAGAAAAACTTATTGCGCCGACCCCAAATAACTTGGTAAGAGCAGCCACATGGATTATCTCGGTTGACATCAAAATGATTATAGTTTTGTACTACAATACGTTAATTATTGTTCAACAGTTATTACTCACGGGCATACTTCGGGATTTCCGACCAATTTCGAACTATTACCCGAACGGAGCATTCTTAGTCATGAACTGAGCCCGCAGCGATATCGTAAGTCAAACAGATTTTTGATTTTAATAGACAAGCTATAATATATAATGCATTGTATTTACTAGGTACAAAGTGATTATAATATCATCCATCATTAACTGAGAGAAGAAAGAACCAGAAGAGCTTGTTTGAGATTATTTTGTATTATATTCACAGAGATTGTATATTACTATATTTATTTTAGTTCTAAGTTATGTAGATATAGTAATTTAATATACTTATAAAATCCCCACAACCTATTCACTGTTATGTTAATTTATTCAGTCATTTTATATTTTCCGTTCATTTCCTTGCTCTATACAATATCTGTGTTTATGTGACGTATCAGTAATGATAGGTATAATAAATTGATGTTTTATAAACACATTTCTATTGTATAAAACGTAGAAGAGAGGATACCTAACGATATCACACATAATAAGACACGAGACAGTACAATAGACATTGTTTCCATTATCTTCACTTACGTAGCACATAATAGACTGAGAGGTTCAGTGTCCTTATTAAATAAAGTACCTAATATGATGTAATACGCACAATAGGGACCTTAGGCCTGCCTGTGACGTATGTCATCTTGTTCGGAGTACGCTTCATTTATCTTGAGTTTGGAGCCTTACTTTTCGATTTTTTCCATGAAATACCCTTAACATAATGGCTAAGGGTATACTAAAACTTATCTTGAACACGTACCTTACCCGTACGAATATTTTTTTCCATAATATAAAATCATGACTAAGGATTAGGTAAAGATGCCATTACTTATATAAATCAATAACTTTTTGGTTACAATATTAAATGGAAAAAGGAAATTGAGAAAATGGAGTTCGCTAAGCATGCGTTAATACTTTTCAAAGATTTATCTTGAATCAATAACTTTTTACTGGATCCGGGAATTGAGCTCACGACCTAAGACGCTCAATAGCCAAATTTGCGTTCAGTAGGTCCATTAGGCAGCATTTGCCATATAATTATACGAACATTATATAATCTGTTTCCGAATTAGACTATTAATAGATAAAGAAAACCTGTTATATATACTTTTTAAATGTTTTTTTTTTTCACCAAACAGGTGCCAGCTCATGATTACTAGATTCTTATGGGATAACATATCTTATGTTTTCGTCATAACTATACATTACTAGCCAACTTAGTACTTAGTACTAACCAACAAATAGCAAATAATTCACAGTTCATCTCGTCGGGCGGAGTTTATGCGTCACACGACTAGTTCGCGCGAGTGTTGTACTATTTTCATTTAACATTAACTCCTAAACTATGCGTCCAAATAAAATACTATAAAGTGCAAAGTTTATCTTCATAAAATTTTCTTGATGGTAACTTTTGTTAGTATGCCATGGCTAATAATGCTCAAAAATCTATTTTTAATTTTTATTATTTTTTTGCACAAAATACCTTATTGTGGCTTATGTATAAGAGATAGGCATATGACATTGCGGATTTTTTTTTAGACATACTACGGGCCAATATTTTCGTAGATTATTATATTTACGAATCAATAACCATTACGCCAGCGCACGCGGATAAAATGGTTCGGCAGCGCTTTTTCTTACGACTTACATAACAAAAATCAATATTTTAGGCTAGCTGAGAGATGTAGCCAAATATCGCTATCAAAATAAAAAAACCAAATCCGACTGGTAGTTCCAGAGATTAGCGATTAGTATAGATTATAATACCTCCTTCAGTTTATCATTATGGAAATTTAATGGATTAGATTGAATATTCTAATTTCTGTCTACATTCTGTTTTAGCAAGTCCTTTTTAGCATTTATTATAAATATTCTATATCTACTCTATCAGATCTATTCAAAAACAAAGAACAATTTGTCAGTTTTCATCCATCAACTACTCTGGAAACTTTTTGAATAGTTAACCTACTGATGTTGCTGGCTGTACCACTTCCTAAAAATAGAAACAATCTGATTTCCCGCCAACACAAATATGTTTCCATCAGCTGTCATATTATTATTACAGTGACGTACATTCGCATAAATTGTGACTTTACAACGCTGAACGCTGTGCAATGAACAAACGGTCGTGGGGGGTTGAAATGCTAATATAATACAAATTGTAGTGTAAGCTACAGGGTTGCCATTTGTGTTCCTTTCAATCTTTTCTGTTGAGATAATTGTGAGTATTTAGTTCATAATGTTACTTTTTTGTATGAAGACTTTATTGAAACACATTCATAATAAATCATAAATTATATTCTAGTGCACATTTATTTGTGAAAACATTTGTTTAGTGATGACCCAGCACGAAATTGCAAAAAATAAAAAATATTTGTAGGAAACAATCTGTTTTCCCGCCAACACAAATATGTTTCCATCAGCTGTCATATCTGAGTGACGTATATTCGCATAAATTGTGACTTTACAGCGCTGAACCTTGTGCAATGGACAGAAGGTTGGTGGGAGTTGAAATGCTAATATAATACAAATTGTTGTCTAAGCGACAGGGCTGTCAATTTGTAAGTCACGACTTCCTCCTAATCTCCTAAGCTCGTAATTCCCAGTTTTGAGTTTATGATGTATATTTTTTATTTAAATTAGTTAATATTTACGTTCTTCCGGAACTGCTCGTTTACTAAATATAATCAGCCTTCTAGAATCTGTAAGAGTACTTTTGTTTTAAAAATACCGGACATATTATATTAGTTCAAGAATCGAGTCTCGCAGTTCTTTCCGAGCTTTTCCCAAAATTCTAAAACATATAAAAACTATATTTTTTACGATTTAATTACAAATGTATAACATTTTAAGATTTTTCCCTGTACTTGTAGTAAAGACGATATTACGTGCCAAATTTCATAGTCCCAGGTCAACGGAAAGCACCCTGTACATTTTGATTCCCTTGAGAGTGTCTAAATATTCGTTTTTTGCGGCATAAACGGCCGTATCTTTAGTAACGTTAACTTAGAAATTTGATTTTTTCACAGCTTCTAGGGCCTGTAGACTTGAGTTTATGGTTTTAATTTCAACTTGATACCTTCACGCTTTCCCGAGCGATGGACAACAAAGTGATCCTATAAGGGTTCAGTTTTTTTCCTTTTGAGGTACGGAGCCCTAAAAATCACCTAAAGTCTTGATATCAAAGTTCATAAGTTACGTAAAAGTGATAGATGTTTTGTATTACGCAATTAGAACACTAATACACAGTCTTAGTTTTCTACCTAGGAACACAAACCGAAACAAGATGTGGCAACTGTTTACTATGCAACACGGGTTCTATGACCCAATTGAGATTAATGAGCCTCGACTCCTGGGTCCCAAGTCACTGTATTTTTGGGCTACGGGTCTGAATACCGTGAGCTGGCAACGTACCACATTAATGAAACGAAATGAAATCTTTTATTCAAATTAGGCTGATGTTTTAAGTATTTCCTGGTAACTTAAAGGTACTGAAAATTACTACTGCGTAATGTGGCAAAGAAAGTACCTAATGATTCAAGATAAATCTTTGAAAAGCATTAACGCATGCTTAGCGAACTCTAAAGTTATTATATTAAAATGGAAAAAAAATACGGTCGCGAACAGGATTCGAACCTGCGCCTCCCGGATAAATACTCTAGGCGCTCTGACCACTAAGCCATCTCGACCTCTTAGAGGTCTTAGAGTTCTTCCTGTTCGCGACCGTATTCTTTTTCCATTTTAATAACTTTAAAGTACCTAATGCTTGCAAGTACCTATTTATAAATAGCTCCTGATGAGAGTTATCTCAAAAGTTATACTGGAAATGAAAATATGGTCTTGAGCAGGATTCGAATCTCCGCTTCCAGGATAAGATACTCAAGGCACTCTGACCGCTAAGCCATCTCGACGATGGTCGAGTTGGCTTAGCGGTGGATGTGTGTGCGCCTCTATCTTTGTAATTGTATTTCGATATAAAAGGCATACTGTTTAGCAATATTTCTGTGTTATAGATGGGGCCACAGTAAGTACAATACATTCGATCTCACAATTTTCTTCGACATTACGACTACGACGATACGTAATACATATGCATGCACATTAACGTATACGCCTTTTCTAAACAGCACCAAGTCATAAAATCCTAGGCTTGCCGATTCGATACAACCCTAGAACGCGGTTAGGAATGACAAGTAGGCATTTGCGACCTACGTCAGTGACGGCGACCCGCGGCGACGCTATTGTCCCGATCACAGATTGCACGTCCCCCGACATTTGTAAGGTTAAATAAATTAATAATAGCTGCACCTACGTGTAAATCCTGTCTCATTTATACGCAGAAATGAATGCCTCATTTGTAACACGAATGACTTTTCACTGAAGTGTTAAGTTACGTCGGGGTGTTTTTATTTTAATTATTATGACCTAGTTTTGTTTCAATTAGAATGTTCGATTGCTCAGAGAGGTATGACGATAGAAAAATCTTACAGACTTGATACTTTATTAACGTGGAAGAAAATAAACTGCACAGAACCATCGCATTAAAATAGTGCCTATTGATCATTATGTTGTTCATCAAAGACTACAAAAAAAAATTACCATTCTAGTGAAGACCTATTTTATCTACATCTACATTAATATTATAAAGAGAAAAGATTTGTATTTTTGTATGTAACGAATAAACTCGAAAACTACAACAACGATTTCAAAAATTCTTCCATCATTAGAATGCTACAGTATCCCTGAGTAACATAAGCTATATTTATTACTAGAAAATATTAGGGATCCTTACTAGAACTTCAATAATGTAACCCAAGGTGTAAATGTTCACCCGTGCGATGCCGGGACGGACCGCTAGTTAGCTATATAAAGATGTGCGTTCGAAAGTTCATTAACTACAGAAATCGAAATTTCTACATTCATTTCACATAAACTGTTTGATGAAAATTATGAAAAACATTAGTACTAAAATGTTATAATTTTAAAGCACCGTCATAAATAGTTTTCGGTCGTAGCCAGATTCCCTCAATACCCGGGATTAAATTAATACTTGGCTAAGCACAAATAGAACCAAAGTTTTCACTAATTAGACGAGATTCCAACATAAACGAATAAAAAAGCCACCGTCTTTGACCAAGAACAAGTAAATAACAAAAAACTCCACACCATTCTCGGCCTTTGGTCAAGACAACAGTGGCTATTATTGCATGCATATGATTATAAAAAGAGTTAAAAATACTCACAATAGGAAGTCTTGCTCCCAGCATGGAGTCGGACCCTTAACTGTCACCGTCGTCGACTTGACATTCTGTAGTTTGAGTGTCACGTAAGTGTTGAATTGCTGGACTCCTGGAGATAATAAACCTTATATTAAAAACGTGAAAGTCGAAAATTGTTTGGCAGCTAGAAAAGGTAGTGTAGTGAAAAGCAAGGCAACAACATAGGTTCCTAGTACAGTGTCAATCAATGGCCTAATGAGTGTTGAAAGTTAAATTAGAATGTAGACTGTCGTGCGGGTCTGTGTCACCGCTGAACATGTAAAACTTAATACAAAAGGCTTTTGGTTAGAAATAGATCTGGATATTAGTTTATTCTGTTTGAAAGAACATTACATAACTAGGCCTTTGTATCGAAAACGGATATTAATAAAAAAAATTAAACACTAGTTTCAAATAACTAATATTGTTGGCAACAATATTTTGAAATATAATTTGAAATTATCTTACCTTGCATGGAAACATAGCGCGCCTTTTTTACTGAAACAAACAAAAATAAACGTTTAAATCACAATTATTACGTCGTTTTGACCCCTGAAATGACCGGGGAAGGTCAACGACCTCCGTTCATATACAGTGTTAGAATGGCCAAGATTGTTTGACGGGATTCTTGCTAACTACATAAGCTTCGTCCATTTAAGTTAGTTGCACAGTTACTGTACTGTTTACTTTATTTCTGCAATAACTTGTTCTCACAATATCGCAACCGTGACACTTTTAACTTACAATCTTTCTACTGTGGAATTGTTTCACTATTATTTTGCGACAGTTGCAAAATTTATATTGGAAAATTGAAAGGCACATACAAAGTTACTGCTGCACGGATCGACCTATTGAAGTTAAGTGCTTGCCGCAGTGGGTCTATGGATGGGTGACCATATTTTCCCTACGTCCCTCGGAAACCATGTTAGAAAGAAGAAAAAAATAAATTTATATGTTTAGTCTCACAGCAGATTAATTATTAGATAAATATAAAAATAAAACGTTACTTATAATTACTAAAAGCTAATCGGTCGATCCTGGGTTAAAACAAAAATGGATGATAGCTATAACGGATAGTCAGGCGCCTAAAAGTCTAACAGCCAATCTTACCACGAGATACCTGTCATACCTTACTATCATTGAGTTGTGGAGATCAGATAGGCAATTGCTTCATTCAAATACTAGTATTACGCAGCACCCAGTTAGACAAAATCCGACACCAACATAGATGGGAAAGGGCAGCTTTTGTTAATAACACAAGGCCTACATTTCCCAGGCAACAATTGAACATAGAAATAGTCAACAATAGGTCTTCAAAGAAAAACTAACCTAGTTATTAAGTGGAACTTTGTTAAGGTTGTATATAATGATATTTTTTTAAACATGTTATGGCCGTGTAATTCCTGTATTAATTACTATTTTCCAAGGAAACATTAAAAAATTATAGACATGAACGGGGCTTGAAACCGCTATCCTTGACAGTCCATGTCATCACTCTCCCAACTGAGCTAACGTGTCGTTGTTCGAGACTTTTAAATTTCAAGCTCCCGAGTATTCGTCTTAAGGAGACGCCTGGCGATATTTATTTAGCAATCATTTACATATGTCAAGGTTCAAGCCCCATTCGTGTCTATTATTTTTCAATGTTTCTTTGGAAAATAGTAATTTGTTAAGATTGACTGAATTAATAGATATAGCAGCACCAGTAGTAAGGAATTTTTAAGTCTTTCTGAACTATTTGCTGTGACACAGGCCTTAACATATGCTTTTAGTTTAGATGTTCATAAAATAGTAGTCTTTACAAATAGTCAAAGTGTTCTTCTTCATATCGCGCGGTGCGCCTCTGGACACAGAGGTATGCCAGTAACGTACAAAATCCTAAATAAAATAATGATGCTTGTAGTAAAGGTATAACTGTGGCACTCCAATGGGTTCCATCTCACATCGGTCTGAGCGGGAACGAAGAAGCTGACAGGTTAGCCAAAAAAGCTGTATTATAGGGTGATGAAGCTAACGTCTTACTAAGCTATTCGGAAGTTTTAACTAAATATAGGGCAATATGTTATACAATATTCAAAGAATATTTTGATGAAAGATCAACATATAAGGGTATTTGGTATAAAAGTATCCAATGTTCGCCACCTCGTGCCCCATGGTTCATTAGTAGCAAATTAAATAGACAACAAATTGTTTCTGCATGTAGACTGCGTTCCGGACACATTCCAAGTAAAAGTTTTGGATTTTTAATAAGAAAAATAGACTCGCCCAATTGTGATCAATGTGGTAAACGGGATGATGTATATCATCGATTAATGGAATGTGTCCGAAATGCAGATAAAAGAGCTGAGTTGTTAGATAAGTTTAAATTATATATAAATAACGTTGGCTTATTTCAAGGTATTTTAGCTGAACCAAACTCTGGTGCTGCTAGAATGCTATATGGGCATTTTTACTTAGAAGTGCACCCGTATGAAAATTAAGAAGTTTTTCTACTCATATGTTTTTTAATTGATTGAGGTTTTCATAATATTTTTGTAAGTTTTACGAACTGAATATTATACTTTATATCCGAAAATGAGCTTAATTTATATGTAAAAAACAATTATTAAGTGGACACTATAACAAAATATTGGTCAGTTTGGTGACACTGAAAAACGACTGTAAAATTTAAAATGAAAGTGACTGTGACATTATTTTCACCTTTGATTAATTCCAAATATTTAAATTTATCATAAAAAAATACGTAGTAATGCAGAAATTATTAAAAAAATCTTAAAATTAAGATTTAGATTCGGTTGTGTGACAAATGATTCCATTGCGATCATAATTTTCTTTCTAATTTTAAGTTTAGCAGCCAGTTTTTTTATTTACAAATTATATATTCTATATTGAACTATTTCAAAGAATATAAGAATAAATATATTTAAGTAAACAATAAAACAAAATTATTAAAAATAAAACAAACCACATTCAAATTGGGACAGTCGCCAAACTGACACATCTAAAATCCTTAGGGTGAGGCTACATGATATAAAAATTATAAATAAAAGTCGTGGTTTTTCTATAATAACATTTATTTATTGTTCATTAATACCTAACTACTTCTTTCTTAAGGTTAATTAAATTACAGAAATTAATCACCAAAACTTACATAATACACAACCATAATGATCACTTTGGTACATTGTTCTGTAAGATACAAAACTTGTACTTTCTTAAATCTAGTCAGTCTAAAATTATAATCAGTCTTATACTCATAATGGCACTTGGAATATTAGAACCTTGTTCTTTATCAAGTATAATTCAATTATTTAAGATATTTATATCGAATGAGTAAATTATAGATACAATAATAAAACAATTATTTTTTATAACATAGCCACCAACTCTTTTACGAAAAGCATTGGAATATATTATATTATATATATATATAAATTTGTTTAAATTTGTCATTTTAACGAGTATTGTAATTTTTAATTATTTGAGGTATCAGTCTTTAATCAACCAGGACATCGTAGCTACTTTATCATTATAATAGTTTATTTAGTCCGAATCATAACAATTTAAAAATAAATGTATAATATTAAGAAGAAGTTACTAACAATGATAACACTCATCTTCAGTAAAATGGTCATAGACCAAAAACTCACAGAAATCACACCAGAAACAGGAATTTTGCAGCAAATTCCAAATATCAGCTTTACTCATCGTCAGAGTAAAATGTTTTTGTCTTGTTGAACTATTCACCTCTTGTTGACAACCAAAACAATTTTCCATTATAATAAAATGAGTAATGAGTCAAAAGAGAGCAAGTAGAGAGAGAGAAAGTAAAGAGAGAGCCAAGGCCATTTGGCATCATCAACATAAAACTGCTCCACATCATATCTGGTTAGGACTTTGTCCACGTCATAAAATACAACCATATTTTTGACCAATTTGATATTGTAATATCCGGTATCCGTTTGTTGTAATTGATTAATCAATCTGAAACAAAAAGAAACAAATCAATAAATTAGCTAACAAAATATCAAAAGAGACCACATAGAAAACTTTAAGAGAATACTACCTTCCAGACATGTTTCGCATATATAATCAGAGCTTACAGGTCCTCCTATACATTCAGAACAAAACCAGTTTTTGCATGAAATACATTTAGCTTTTTCGCCAAATATAGAAGAAAGACATTGGTGACATTTTATATATTTAGGTTTTTGACGTATCTGTTTGCCTTTAACAGCACTATGTTTCTCAGTAGGAACTGCGTTTTTAGCTATAGAAGGAACTGTTGGATGATAGATTGTGACATCATGAATTATGACTGAGGGTTTTTGGGGGAGATCTTTAATGGGTACTAATAGTTCTACAGGTGTTCTCTTTGGTAGTGTTTCAAGCACCTCTTTCTTTGGGGCAATAAAGATTGAACTTTTCTTGGAGAGATCTTTAGCTAGAGATAAAAGTTTTACAGGTTGTGTCTTATCTTTTAGAATTGTAATCATTTCTTTCTTTGGGTCAACATAATTACTCTGGAATCTATTAGTGCACTGCAACAGCTTTTGGCCCAACAATTCTTTTTCATCTGGTATTTTTAAGTGCTGCATATTGACAACATCGAAAGGCTCTGATATGTTTGCATTTTTGTCAACAGTGTCAGCAACGACAGTTCTAAATAAACATTTCTCGGTATCAGATACCGGGCTCCCTTGAGTATTTTCGACATTGATGACCTGTGACGGATGTTCAGCGTCTTCTGCTCGAAAGATCAAATCCGATTCATCAATAGTGTCTAGGTCAATATTATCATCGGTATTATTAAATTGCTCTGAAAATTCCAGCAATAGTGAAGGCACATGAACGTCGTCGACGATATCGCTTTTTGTTATTAATTGATATCCTTTGGAGCTTTCCATTGCACTTGCTGTTAATGTAGTTGAAGTCTTAGACCGAAATATGGGCAGCTTATCAACATTGTTTGAAGTCGCAGGTCGAATTATTGTTAACTCATCAACATTAGCACTACCGAATATTACAACATGTGATTTTGGTGAAAAGCAGGTACACAGACCTCTCAAGTCCCCACAAAAACAACCAATATCTCTATATTGTATTATGTTCGACTCTCTATTTAGGCTGGTCGATATTTGGTGTAGTTGCATTGTGCCCTTTAGTATTGGTACTTTTGCAGGCAAATTTTTTGCCACGTTTTCCACCTCGGCGCTGTCAATCAGGAATACTTTGGTAACTTTCAAACATATTTTTAACAATGTATAAGCTTCTTTTGCGTCAATCACGTCGTTACCAGTGCACACTTTTCTATCAAGAGTGCGTTTGATGCTGCCTCCTATGCCATCAGCCACGTTTTTACCGTGGCCGGCTTCATAAAACGACCAGGTGGTGTATTGGAACTGATAGTGTTTTGTGTAGTGAACCAGTAAATAAAAATTATTTTTCTGTCTGTACTGTGCAGAAGGTCCGTCTGAGTAAAAGTGTATTATCGTCGTTTCAGGAGATTCTTGCTTTATCATGTTAAGAATAGGCATCAAGTGTGCCCAAATCGCTGCTGGTTGATGGCTAGTATTATCCGATAATGTACAAAATGATTGAGAACGGTTTTTCCAAAACACCATTCCCGTATGCAGACATATTTGAAGATTCGATGCCCCATAATGCATTGACTGGATTTCCTCCGCGAGTTTGGATTGATAGTTTTCAGAGAAGTCACAAACTATCAAGGCCTCGTTCTCTTTGAGCTCTAATACTGCCTTCTGATACTGTCTTTGCTGATGTTTCATATTGAAATAATGTTTTTTGAATAAAATCAAGTCTCTTTCGAAATCATTTTTCAATTCTTTAAATGTTCCCTTCTTTACTACTTTTGCCATTCTCTTCGTTGTGATTTCCTTTACCACTACTCCATCTTTTTTCAGATAGGTGTGATTTTGTCTCTCCCAACGTGGCCATTCTACCCGCTGTTGAAATGTCTCTTCACTTATTTGGTGATACTGCACTTTTTTGCCCTTGCATTTGTTACATTTAGTCCACATGCATTCGTAGTTATTCATATCGCATGAAACCTGGTTTAAAATATCTTGTATACTGCCAGTGAGTAAACCATGTTTTACCATAGAAGAATGAAGAAATCCAAAGTTGCTGTGTTTTATACACAAGCAAGTAGATCTTGAAGACAAGCCAGGCGATAACACGAAAAAAGGTTTATATTTATAAAATGTAGTAAAGCCGTAACGTCCATTCTCAGCTTTGTACTTTCGGAAAGTATTAACTAGCGTGTCTAGCAAATATCGGATTTGGGCCTTTTTTTTATATTTTGTTCGAACTTCTTTTTTACCGGCAGTAATACGACTAATGTCATCCCTTGTATAAAAAATAATTATTTCTTGACTGTCACAACGTCTCATTTTCTTTTTCTTTTGTCCAACTTTGCCTTTTAGACCCAGCATTTTTGAGATCATCGTCTTATTTCCTGAATTTAGTGCCAATTTTCTAAGGGTTCGTTTTTCTTCCATGTTAGAGCAACTTTGGTAGGTCGTTTTAAGAGTGTTTTCCAATATTTCTTCCCTAGCTTTCATTTTCAATATTTGTAAATTCAGGTCTTTGATCTCCTTATCCCTCTTTTGTTTCAACCTTTGGTATCGTTTCCGACAAGATTCGTTCTTTTTTTTAAAATTTTCAATGTTTCTTGTATAATTTCTACATTTATTTGCAAGGAATTTGTTTCTATGTCGCAGATTTCGTAAGATTTTTTCATTTTTCGAATTAGGTTCTAAGTTCTCTTGTTGTGAAGCACTACTAGGCCCGGGTATTGCCTTGCCGTCTAGAGAAAAATTGTGTTCTTTGACTTTCTTTCTTCTTTGACGGCTTTTCCTTTTTTCTTTTCTCCACCTTTCTCGTCTTATTTCTGCTTCCTCTAGTGTGAGTTCTGAGACTTTTTTCTTCTTGGACTTGACTTTAGCTAAATTCTGTTTTTTCTGTCTTTCAAACTCCTCAGGACGATTTTGTTTAAGTCTTTCTCTATATCGTTGAGTTCTTTCAGCACCACTTAGTGGCATTTTGACGTTTGTTAAAACTGCCTGAAAATAACTAAAATGTAAATAGTATGTAGATCCAGCTTTATGAGTCAGTTTGGTGACTTTGGAGGTCCGCCCTATATGTGACGACATAAAACGTCACTGAACTGACGTCACATTATCCAAGTGAGATGAGAGAAAAATCCCTTCTAACCAAATAAAAAGATCTATTTCTAAATTAACTGATAAAAACATTTCTCAAATAACACCAAAAATCGATTGAAAATAGTTCAATATTGTGATACAAATATGTAATAAGAAAAAAAGCTTCAAACCTGACTTAAGAAATTTTGACCAACCGCCAACACCAGCAAAACACCCTCTTCACTTCACGAATTGAACAAACTGACAATTTTAAAAATGGCAGCTATGATCCTTTGTTGATAGTGTTGCTAATTTAATAAACAAAACAGTTTTAGTAGAAAAAAATATTTAAATTTGGACCGTCACTGTGCTGACATGTCCGGTGGAATCGAGTTTTAAGTACTTTACAAAAATGTATTTTACGCCTGTAATATTAAAGTTTCATTTGCAATTTTAAATCAATGAGACGGAAAAATATGTCCACTACATGTAAACAAAAACTTGACAACGTTTTTGTAGGATATATTTCTGGTAATTTCAGAATGTTCGAAGCCGATAAGCACTGGGACAAGT
Source organism: Xylocampa areola (assembly GCA_935421205.1). Classification (NCBI taxonomy): domain Eukaryota; kingdom Metazoa; phylum Arthropoda; class Insecta; order Lepidoptera; family Noctuidae; genus Xylocampa; species Xylocampa areola. The sequence goes on along the minus strand of OW285214.1, from coordinate 12,127,009 downwards.
CAAAAACGGCTTCTTTGAATATTTGAATTGTCGATATTTGAATTAATTAAGTTTATTTACACAACGATTGTTGATCAAAAACAAATTTACTACATTTCGGATTGATTTATTTATATAAAAAATAATAATACGCATTCATGTCAATACACAATACCACTTTTAAAACGTGGGACAGCGAAGGAATGAGGGGTGCACTTTTTAGTGAAAATGCCCATATACCTTTGATTTTACTAGTACATAGTTATATTTAATTCGTAGTAAATATATATATATATTGTTAAATTTAGGATAAGGTACTATGTGATTGACATCGTCATTATTATCATGTACAAAAATCCCTTATAAATAAAAAAGAATAAAAAAATTAAATAAAAGTCTTGACATTACTGTGTCACTTGATTTTAGTCGACATTATATTTCTAATACAGAGACAAAATTATGGGGTTATTTAACAATCGTGTGAAAAGCAGTAAAGCAGTGATAGCCTAGTTGTATGACCATTGGACTAACCATCACGGACTTTTTAAAGTCATGTACGTATTGTTGGCAACACCAACAAAACATTATATGTAATAGCTATTTTAATTCTTATATGGTATCAATTTGAATATTGTTCATTCACTATATCTATCACTCATTCATTTGTTACAATTCTCTCTCTCTCTCGAATTTTGGATTGCCGTCAAGGCAGACGTGTTTCTGTTGTGCTTAAAAATAAATAGTGTGTAAAAGTAAAAGGACTTTTGAATTGCCAGCAAGCCTCCGCCCACTATCTACCACCAAGAAATTCTTCATACAGTCCACAAATCCTACATTTTGGTCAATCGAGCCGGATAGTGGTGGCGTGGCTACGAGTGTGTCGGCAACGCAACGTGTTTTTCTACAACTACAAAGAGCGAGAAGCAGCCTTCTGCGACATCCACGAGGTTCGAAGAGCAATTTAAAACCTGCAACGAAGGAGAAACATCCATTTGCAGTATTATCAGAAGATACGATATTGGAAAATAAAAGCGGTTAGAAGTCCTGATTTGACTATTTCCTGCCTGTGGTCTCCGTCAACGCGTCATAAGCCAAGCAGCGAATCAGAGGCCTTCGCGGCGTGCAGCGATTCGATCTTCATACAAGTCGCGCGTGTCGCCTGTCAACCAATCAGCGGCGTTTCAACGGGTTACTTCATTCGTTCACTTCCGTATTGCGCAAGCGAAACTGTGGCGTCGTTCGCCATCTTGCGCAGTAAATTTTACAACATTTTTATGTTGCAAGTTGAACTTACAAGAAAGTTTTACCATAGTGACTTTATTAATTTAGTGTTATCTAGTATTGCATTAAGTTCGAATAGTTAAAGTTAAAGAGTTTTATAATAGAATTGCATTATGGCTGAGCTAAAGAAGCTCGTCTCTTCAAGGGGATATGTGAAGGGCACTATTACGAGGCTGTCCCTACAAAGTTTTGTAACTGACTCATACGAAAGCTTAGTCGCAAAGAGGGATCGGTTGGTTAAAACTTTTACTGAGTATGATGAGATCAATAAATTGATCTTGTCACTGGATCCTAGTGATGCAGAAAATTACAGTGAAATTGAAGATAAATATTATGGCATCATCTCTAATTTAAATATTGAAATTGATAAAAAACAAAGCCAGGTCGGGCATCAAGTTGGGCAGGAACATAATGTGCATAACAATAATAACCCTAAGATACGTTTACCTGCAATACACATTGGTCAATTTACTGGTAAGTACAGTGAATACACTCCATTCATAAATCTTTTCAATTCTGTAATAAGTAAAGATACTACGTTAGATAATGTTTCTAAACTTTATTATTTAAGGTCATTTCTTAAAAATGAGCCTTACGATTTGATAAAAAACCTGCCACTTACCAGCGAAAGTTATCCAGAAGCCCTCAGATTATTAGATGAAAGATATAACAATAGGTTTATTATTGTTAATGAACTTATTTCTTCTCTCTTAGATATTAAAGCTTTAATAAAGTCTTCCTCGCAAAATATTAGAGAGTTTGTATCCCAGATAAAACAAATACTTACATCATTAAAAAATTTAGGATCTAAAGTCGAGGAATGGGATGAGATTGTGTTATGTATTTTGTTACGCAAATTGGATACCTACACTTCGCGAGCCTACCAGTTGGAGCGAGATGGGGGGAAATATCCCACAGTCCAACAGATCTTGGATTTCCTCGAGAAAAGGGCATTGGCTCTAGAGAATTCTGAACCTGTGGCCCCACACCAGAAGGCAGTAGTCAACATAACATCAAGCTCATCAGGTAACAAAACTTGTTTCTATTGCAATGCTAGTGACCACAAACTATTTAATTGTAAAACTTTCAAATGCTTACCTGCCATAGAACGATTTGAGTTTGTTCAAAATAAAAAGTTATGTCAGGTCTGTTTAAATCAACATGAAAAGAAATGTAGGTTCCATTTCAAGTGCAGTGAGTGTAAGAAATCCCACAACTCACTAGTTCATTATGAACCATCACCTGTTACATTAATGTCAGGTAACACATTTAATGATATTTTACTTCCCACAGCTATGGTCAAGCTTGTAGGCAAGGATAACTGCGAAGTTCATGTGAAGGCTATCCTCGATTCAGCGTCCCAAGTGTCCATGATAACAAGTAGGGTTGTCGAGAAACTGAAATTGGCTCCTGTTCAAAATAGATTAGATATAATAGGAGTCTCAAATTCAAAACATACTTCCATGTTTTCTGTGCCTGTGAACTTGTGTTCATTAACATCCAATTTTAAAACTTCGTTAAATTGCCAGGTGGTTAAGAAAATAATGTGTAAACTACCCCATAGCAGTATAGATATTTCTAAAATAAAAATCCCTGCCAATACTGTTCTGGCGGATGAAAATTACCACACACCATCTGAAATAGATCTGTTAATTGGGGCGGATGTGTTTTTCCAGGTCCTGTTGCCGCTTGAGAGTGGGAATATAACACAACCTCAATTAATAAACACAAGGTTTGGACATGTTGTAGCGGGAGGGCTGCCTGCACAGCAGGCCTCTAGGTCTAAGGTAAACTCTTTGCTTTGCTTAACATGTAAGTCTGATGTTAATGAAACTTTATCACGCTTTTGGAAGGCTGAACAAGTATTGGAAACATTCAATGAAAATTGAACTGAACATGAGCTCGCTGAGAGTATTTTTCAAAATTCAGTTCAAATTGTAAACAAAACATTTTATGTTGATATGCCTTTGAAGGTGCCAATAGAGAATGTAAATAATACACTTGGTAACTCATTTGATTCTGCATATCATAGATTTCTTAACTTAGAAAAAAAATTACAAAAAAATTCATTATTACAAATTGAATACAATAAGTTTATTAATGAATTTATAACACTAGGTCATGCTGAATATGTGGACCTTAGTTCTTATAATTTAAACAAGGATTCTGTATATTTTTTACCGCATCATGCTGTCATAAATGAAAGTAGTAAAACAACAAAGGTTGGGGCAGTATTTGATGCCTCAATGCAGACAAAAAATAAAATTTCTCTTAATGATTTAATGTTGAATGGGCCTCCTGTTCAAAAGGAGCTTTTTGATATAGTTTTATTGTTTCGCTTTGGTGATTATACCTTTTCAACTGATATTCAGAAAATGTATAGGTGTGTGATGCTTAATCCTCAATTTACACTGCTACAAAATATTCTTTTCCGCAATAACACTCAGGAAGAAATAAAATGCTTACGTCTAAAGACTGTTACCTATGGTTTGAAAAGCTCAGCTTACCTAGCCACGCGTTGCCTCAAGGAGCTTGCAATAAGGTTTGGAAAGGATTACCCACTAGGTGCTAATATATTGCTCAATAACTGTTATGTTGACGATGTGCTTTATGCAGACTCAAATCTAAATACTATGCTAGATGCAAGGAAACAGTTACAAGAATTGCTTAGCTTGGGGAATTTTAATACTCACAAATGGGCGTCAAACTCACCCACAATACTAGATGATATTCCAAATTCTCAAAGGCAGTTTGATGAGCTTGAATTACAAAAACAAGAATGTAGCATGAAGGCTTTAGGCTTAACAATTAACATGAAACAAGATTGCTTTAAAATTGCTTGTCCTGCATTACCTAACACTGATAAACCTATGAAAAGGGATATTTTAAGTTACATAGCACGTTTCTATGATCCTATGGGTTTTATTAGTCCTATAGTTATAAAAGCTAAGGCATTAATGCAACGACTTTGGTCAGAGGGTATAGGCTGGAATGACATTGCACCTGAAAGCATTAGAGTGGATTGGCTTTATTTTATTGAAAGTTTAGCTAAAATGCATGTCATTGAATTACCTAGAAATGTTCCAGTTCCCGAGTCAGCTATCTCAGTGCAGTTGATTGGGTTCGCTGATGCTTCCAGCACCGTTGGCTATGGGTGTATTGTATACCTACGTGTAGTCAATGTATCAGGCAAGGTTACGGTATCGTTACTCTGTTCAAAGTCGCGAGTCAATCCTATAAGTAAAAGGTTATCTGTACCAAGATTGGAATTAAATGCTGCACATTTGCTTGCTATATTAATTGACAGAGTCTATAATATTTTAAAGTTAAAGATTAAAATTGACCATGTTGTGTTATATTCAGATTCTCAAGTTTTTTTTGCTTGGCTAAAAATAGAAACAATTAGATTGTTACCTTATGTTGCAAATAGAGTAATAATTATTAAGGAAAAAACATCAGCTTGGACTTGGCATTATGTAAGCTCGCAGGACAACCCTGCCGATTTAATTAGTAAAGGAGTAGATCCCCGTGAACTGTCCTCATGCGCTCTGTGGTGGCACGGGCCCTCATTTTTGCACTCTCCTACTTATTCATTTGAAGAAAGTAGTGTAGATATAGCACTGCCTGTTGACTTACCTGAGCTGAAGGTTGTCACTGATTCAGCGGTTTCTTTGATTGTTCAAACTGATCATGACTGTTTCCAATTTTTAAGCAAATTTTCTAATTTTAATAAAATTATTAGAATAATGGCGTATGTAATAAGATTCATACACAATCTCAGACCTAACAATACTAAGACTTTAGATTCTTATCTTCATAGTTCTGAATTACAAGAAGCACTGATGTTAATTTTAAAAAATGAACAATATATTTATTTTAAGGATGAAATAAATGCTTTAGAAAATAATGCAAACGTAAAAGGTCCCTTAAAACCGTTACATCCCTTCTTAGATAGTCAGGGTTTAATTAGAGTGGGGGGTCGTCTTCAAAATACAGACTTTTCATTTGCACAAAAACATCCAATTATATTACCGAAAGGTTCATTTATAACTGATCTTATAATTAGTCATGAGCATTTAAGATTGTTGCATGCCGCACCTAAATTGATGCTGGCTCATTTAAATCAAAAATATTGTATTATAAATGGTGTACGAGAAATATAAAAGATAACACATAAATGTATTACGTGTTTCAGATTAAAGGCCAACACTGCAAAGCAGCTCATGGGTTCCTTGCCTCAGCAGCGTATCACTGCCGCCCGACCGTTTGAAAGGGTTGGAATAGACTTCGCTGGCCCCGTAGATGTAAAAAATTCTCGATTAAGACGTGCCATAATTTCAAAAGGTTACGTTTGTGTTCTAGTCTGCTTTGTTACTAAAGCTGTTCATCTTGAACTTTCTTCAGATTTGTCAACTGACTCGTTTTTAGCCTGTTTTAAACGATTTATCTCGCGTCGCGGGTTGCCCAGTGAAGTCTTTTGCGACAATGGCGGGTGTTTTAGAGGGGCAAGCAACCAGTTGGCTGATTTGTATAAGCTGCACGCTTCTGCCGGTCATCAAACATTGGTACAAGAATATGCTTCTCAACAAGCCATAACATTCCATTTTACACCTAGTTATTCACCAGTGTTTGCTGGGCTTGCGGAAGCGGCCGTAAAAAGCATGAAATTTCATTTGAAACGTATTGTATTAAAATCGTTATTAACTTATGAACAATTAAACACTGTGCTGGCTCAAATTGAGGCAGTATTAAATTCTAGGCCTTTGTTACCTATGTCTGCTGATAGCTCTGATTTTAGTTACCTCACGCCAGGGCATTTTCTAATAGGAACTTCTATGGTTGCATATCCTGAGACCAATGTTGCTGATGCACCTGTGCATAGACTTAAGCATTGGCAGTTATGTAATAAATTAACTCAGCAATTTTGGAATGTATGGCATAAATATTATTTAAATACTTTGCAAAATAGACCTAAATGGCGTGATGATTTTCCTAATGTAACTGAAGGCATGTTAGTTATTTTAAAAGACCCAAATGCGCCACCATTGTTTTGGCCAATGGCAAGAATTGTAAAAGTTTTTCCTGGTAAAGATGGCAAAGTTAGAGCGTTAAATTTACAAATTCCAAATGGGAAAATCTATACTAGGTCCTTGTCAAGTATCTGTATTTTACCTTTTAATTATAATAGTAACGATTAAGTACATATTATTGTAAGATATTGTTTAATTAAAATAGTAACGATTAACTACATATTATTGTAAGATATTGTTTAACATAATGTAAAGTAGCTAAGTCTATTATTGTAAACGCCGACAAAACTATGCTTTATAGTTTATTAAGTTTTTATTTGAAATGTTTGTTTACCTAAGGTCATAAGCTTCAACTCAACTTATCCCTTATATTGAATTAAACTTGTAATTTATTTTACTAAATAAAAAGGTGTGTTTGATTATACTTTTTGGATTTTATAATACTAATGTAAGTTTCTACTATTACTAATTTAGTTGATCTAGAGTTAAACTGTATTTAAATGTACAACAATACTGTAAGCTAGGGTATTAGAAAAAAAAGAGACTGTACAAGTTCATGTATTTTATTTTGTGAACAATAGCATAGTTGGTTGCTGCTAAGGTGGGCAGCATGTTGGCAACACCAACAAAACATTATATGTAATAGCTATTTTAATTCTTATATGGTATCAATTTGAATATTGTTCATTCACTATATCTATCACTCATTCATTTGTTACAATTCTCTCTCTCTCTCGAATTTTGGATTGCCGTCAAGGCAGACGTGTTTCTGTTGTGCTTAAAAATAAATAGTGTGTAAAAGTAAAAGGACTTTTGAATTGCCAGCAAGCCTCCGCCCACTATCTACCACCAAGAAATTCTTCATACAGTCCACAAATCCTACACGTATTATAAATTAATTATCATACGCCTAAAACGGTGAAGGAAAACATTTTGAGGAAACCAGCACACCTGAGAGATGTTCTCGTTGGTGTGTAAAACCATGGCAGAGACCTATGGGTGGTTTTAACTCTGACACTAGGTTGTTCATCAACTGTACGATATAAAGAAGAACGCATCGTGTGAATGATTCCGCTGATGTTACTACTACTACCCTACAATACTTGCCCAGCATCAGACGGACCATATCTCGGTTTGCTAATGTATTGGTATTTATAAATTATTACTTTTGTTTTTTACTGCTGATTCTGTGCTGTATTACGCCACTTACATTTAGATTTAAATACAAAGTTAAGGACTCACTTTATTTTCTGAAAGGCAAAATATATCCAATCTCTACGCATATTAGCTGTACTATTTATTGTTTTATTTGTGACTTCAGGCGCCCGAGACATTTAAACTTTATTTACTTTATATTTTGTTGTAGGAGATCACACTATTTCTTGTTAAAAAATTTACTAGACTAAAATTTTGTGTACAATCACTGTTCTACGAAAGCATTTATTCGTGACCTATATTACTAGTTCCGTGAAATTAATAAATAAATGAATTAAAAAAATTAAGTACACAAAAGAAATAGATACGTGATGTAGTAGGTACATAAACCTCAAATAATAACAGAGAAAAGTCAACATTAGTTTAGCCTAAAAGTCAACTCAAACTTACTTAGAAACAGGCTAGAACTATATCACTTAGAATAACAACGATCTCTCTCACTTATTCACTTTCATAACCTCACATATTTTTTTAAACACTTCACGACCTTTTACTTCAAATTCATACAAACTCATAAGCTGGCGGTAACCGTGCAACTAAATCACTTCAGTAACATAATTCTACCATTAAGTATGGTAAAAAGCCTTTGTAAACCACGTGCAACGATTGCGTGTGTAACATTACTACTACCAGAATAGGTACGGCAATCGATGGTGGTACCCCGCCATGACTTATTGAGGATTAAGAATAAACGTACTGTGGGCGATGGTGTGTAAGAAAATTTTAGTTTTAATTGAGACCGCTGTACACTTTATGATTTAGGAATTTGAGGATTTAGGATTTTTAAGAACACAGTATATGGTGTCTACCAGATTACCTTCCACATCACATGCTTAGTAGGTAATAAAGAAATAACAAAACAGATCCAGTTGAATCATGATAGACGATTAACAAGAGCCACCGTAAGGGTCGGTAAACGTATCACGAATGATAGTGTGGCGTCTGTGATCTGAAATGAAGTTAGCAAGTGTCGAGTTCCCTGCTAAACAGTCGTGGTGTACATATAAATCACGGGACAGGGAAAGAGTTAAAACAGCATATTTAAGAGTGGTACAAATACTTTTTTTTATGTCTCTCGTTTTGTAGTCAAAAATGCTTAATTGAATGTGTTCAAGTGGTTTTGAGTTTTTTTTTTTTGTATGTGTCTAGCAACTACTTGCCATAGCCATAGAAAGAAAAAGGTTACATAATTTTTTATCTGCCTAATACGAGATTAAGTCACAGAAATAGTATAATATATATATGTATATATAATAATGTAGCTAATAGCAACAGTGGGCATACATTTATTTTGTAGATTCAGTTAAATCTTAGGTTATTGTTTGGTATGTACGAAATATTTTTTTTCATTGTGGCCAGATGTCTTCTTTTCTGGTCTTGGGTAGTGAAATAATGTATACTTATATATTTTTTTATGATACCAGTTCACCATTTAAACAAATATTATACTTATTCTTCTTCTTATCGACATGATAAGAAGAAGAACAGTCAAATAATTTTTGAGTATTATGCAGCAATTTTTAATATAATATAATGTATTTTACTGGTATACACGTACATGGTTGTGTTAAACATGTTTTTTTAATAATAAATTTAAAGTCTATGTGCAGGTTTAAAAAATATAATTTAAGGGCGAACAGTATATCATACTCACACATACAGACGCACATAGAGCCAAAAACTCTTCACCAATAACTTTCGTGTCAAAACTCTAAACTTTTGATATGAGTTACGACTGTTTGAAACACAAAAATATCTAATTAATACAATGATAAATGGAAGTTTTCCAATTATATTTGTTAGCCGGTCCCTTCGGGGTTCGTTCGTACAACAGGTACACAAAAACTTTAACTACCCACAATCTGTATCAATTTATCAAATCCCTGGAAGGCTGGAGTTACCAGACTTATCTAGGGAACTTGGCTAAAAGTTAGCTCATTGAAAACATGGTCCCCACGGCCACAGATAACAAAAACTTTACACTTTGACATTTCAATAATGTTTGTTGGACGCGGCGATTTTTATATTTTTAAGAGTTGTCGTAAAATCGATGAATCATTATTTTTTCGTAATATTGTTTATGACTAAAATATTGTATTGTGTTACATACTTCAAATACAAAGGTATGTAATTATTTAGTTTTATTTTCAATTTTATTTCAATCGCACATGCTCTACTTAATTTAACAAATTGTACCAACACTTCAGTAAAATTCTACTTAGCCAGAATTTACCGCCCGCATGGCCATTCGAAGCCATGTAATGCCTGTATTAATTTTTATTTTTCCATGGGACATTGAAAACTAATAGAAAAGATCATCTTTTTTTCCGTAGTAAACTAAAAATTAAAGGTATTTCTGTTTCGTAGCTATGTAAGAATATAGTGGAGCCTAACAAAAAGATTGGGTTGAGTAATAAGTTTCATTTACGAATGCAATAATTCGTATTTATTTATTTACAAATATCAGTAACAAGGCAACAATACCACTTATATTAATAGACCGAATAGATTGCCCGGTAAACACTTTCTGGTAGCTTTTTTTCTCTTTCGAACGTTGGTTTGGTTCTTTATAAAATAAGAGAACATCGCAAAGTCTAGTTGATTTCCTAAAAAAATAACGGACCGCTTCCCTCGCATTACTTGTAGCATACTTTAAATAATTTACTACCGCAGGCTCAGTAAGGCCTAACTTTATCCTCGGACTTTGCTTTCAGATTCTAGATCTTCTTGAGCTAGCGTTATAAATTAGGTGGTCTGCCTCGTTGGTCTAGTGGTCGCAAGCGCAGCTGCTGAGCGTGAGGTCCTAGGCTAGATTCCCAGGTCGGGCATAGTGTTATTGGGTTTTTTTTGTTAGGAAATTCACAGTAACAGCCCGTAGTTAGGAAGTTGGTTGTGTGACACTCCCGTGCTGCGGAGAGCACGTAAAGCCGTCGGTCCTGCGCCTGATCATTCTCCGGTCGTGTCGGATTGCCGTCCCATCGGGCTATGTGAGTGAAGGAAGAGGGAGTGCACCTGTGTTTGCGCATACACTTGTGCACTATAATATCTCCTGCGTACTTGGCTAATCTCCATGGAGATAGGCCGCCGTGACCGAAATACAGTCGGGCGTATAATATTGTAAATTAGGTCACAACTTTATTTTCCATATTTTATGTACTTTTAACCTTTCGGCTCAGTAACGTACAGATCTGTACGTTGTAACAATAAAAATCTATTGTGTCTACTAATGACTGACGCAACAGCTTAATATATTTTTAAAATCTGTGTTGTTGGTTACAGAAATACACATCCAGAATTGAAATATTTTATCCTACAAATATTTGTTCCGTTCGGGAATCGAACTTAAACTAAAACTACTAAAACACCCCGCTTTGTCTTTTATTCTTCAAGTAGATTCATCTCCATCACGAAAAATAATATATATTCCGATAATATTCCATTAACATTTTACTGAGATATCCTGCCAACCACACGACCAATTACTGCGCCAAGGTTGTCAATTGCAACGGGAAGCCTATGTCAATAGACGTTCAAACGATTTATTTATACCTTGCTTCTAATATTAAAGGAAAAAATCCACCAATGGTATCACGAGGCTGGGAAAATAAAGTGACACCATTGGTGGACCTTTACCTCGCTCACCATTCAGCTTCCTCGTTCATCTTTGGTGCATATGCAGCCTTAATATATATTTGGTATATAATGTAACTCTCTGAAAGAATTTACATAAAATACACAGGTTTCAGTGTTCGTAATAAACGTAACTACACAAACCAACAAATACGAGTAAATCAAAAGAGACATTGCACTCATCTACTCATAATTTTTTTCTCAAAGGCTCAGATTTGAAATCCCAGCACTTTACACAACCCCAAATTAAAACAGCACAGTTAAACTATGTGATATACAGTCTACTCAACAGCTTGTCAGTAAAATACTTCTAAAAGTCCTTTAAACATGTGCGGCATGTTGCCATTTGTATTTTCGCATGCAAATAAAAATTACCACAAAAAGGTCACTCACACAAAGGCAGAGCGCCGACGAGAGTAAGGTATGTAAATTTGTCCTTTTGTAGACAAAGTATATAAATAAAAACGGAGAATGTAAAATATTTTTAAGCTTCAACAATTTTACAAGCGTGGCACGTCGAATAAATATTGGTATCGTTTCAAACATAATACTTTTTAATATTATAGTTTTTTATTGGACTTTAGCAATTCAAAGATTATGTCAATGCGTGTTCGCATATATGTGTAGAATTATGACTGTGTGCTTCTCTTGTAAAACAGTTCATCTTTAAGTGAGTGATTAATATCTTGTATATAGGTGAAATGAGCTGTCATCGGAACTACATGCAATTTGCATGAAGTCAACTAGAGGACGAACTGCTTTATTGGTATAGTTATCGCAATGGCGGTTGCCAAGCATCAGATCCTCCTATGTTCGATTTCTAGGTGATTCATATTTTATTACGTATTTATGTTAGGAGATTCTCAGTAACAGCTTGAATCTTAGAATTGTGGCCAGTAAATGACAATAAGCTCATCATCTATTCCTTTTCCACATAACTGGTCCCATACTGCTGAGGATCGTGAAACAACGTGCTTGTCTCGTCATGGACAAATTTGTCAAGATATATTTATTACATGGAACTCCTTTCCTTAACCTTTCGGGGAATACAGGTGTGATGCTCTAAGTTAACTGGATAGTAAAGGTTCGCCCTCGCTTATCAGTTCCGAGCGCAACGGACGAACGAATCGCATTGAATTTCGATTTGCTTATAAATATCTGTTGATCTTGGTCCACTTACCCGTATCTGCGGCATTTGCCTATAATCCTATATGTAAGTAAATATGCATTGATCTATATATAATATATACATATATACTCTACACTCACCTCACAGAATACACGCACACCCACATATGCACCTCATTGTCATACACCAATACCATTTCCCCATTGTTTACCATTCATCTCTTTCACATATACTAGATTATATAACTATGAGACACAATACATATTATATTGCTAAGGTTCAATACAACGAGGAAACAGGACACAGAACACTGGTTCCCAAGTCACAGGAACACTTTTGTTTGTGAGTCAGGTAGGTGTAGGTAAACCCTATTTATGTACCTGCAATGTTTTGTGAACTTGTTTGTAGAATAGTATGAAATGGTTAATGTGTTAAATAAAATTATTTTTATTATTTACTAGCTGTGCCCGCGGTTTCACCCGCCCCTTTTAAAAACTTTAACGAACAATTAAAACAAAATTCTTATCTAAAAACCTTGTCCTGACAATGACGATCACAACAAAAAAGAATTATCCAATTTGGTGTAGTCGTTTTCAAGTTATGGCGTGACCAAGGGAAATAGAGATTCATTTATATATATATAGATTTATTTATATTTGAGTATGTTTTGATAACAGAAGGTGGAGCTTTACCTTTAAATCAGTCGTCATGATACATCAATTTTATATGAAATCAACTTGAGGAATATTGTGCATCAAGTTTTTATTCTTCGAAGACTTACACAGAGATGTTCATAACACAATATAGCATCACGCCTGTAATCCCTGAAGGGGTAGGTAGAGACACACACACCAATGCTGTTATTAAGTCCCGCGTAATAGGTGGTGAGCCTATTGCCATCTACCAGGCACAATTCCAAATACCGGGCTGCTACTGAGAATTTCTAACAGAAAAACTCTAAAACATTTTGCCCGACCCGGGAATCGAACCCGAGACCTCATGCTCAGCAGTCGCGCTTGGGACCACTAGACCAACGAGGCAGGCGCATTTATGATGTGCTAGGCGCGGTCATGGGGGTGGACGGCGCTGGTGGAATATATTTTAGTCGGTTTTTTCCTCAAATTAACGCGGGTGAAACAGCGGGGCACAGCTAGTGTACTTATTTATATGAATGCATCTTGGCTCGGGTTGCCTCTGGTTTATTTAACCAACTTTCCCAAACTGTGGTAATTAAATGCACAGAAGAGGATTTAGTTCACAAGTTCTGCGTGTGAGTGTTGGCCCGTTTGTTTCTCGAGTATTTAATGTAACTTTGCAACGTTTCTAAGAGTATAATTATTTTATTCATCAAATTGCTTCCGTGAATGTTTTCTATTTATAAACAGGTTAAATTTGTGGATTTGTATGTAGGCAGTAATCTCCGGAATTAATTATCCGATTCTAACATTCTTTTACTAATAGGAAGCTACGTGATCCCTTAGTGCTATAGACTGTTAATCACATAATTATTTTTCGTGGGATTTAGCTAAACTGTCACGGTTTTTGCGGACGGAGTCTCTGTATTTATAAATAAAAAGTATTGTATTAGAAAACTTGGATAGATAGATTATAAATATTGTTTTGTCGGTAAGAGTCAGATAATCATAAGTGAAAGTAGTACAGCCTCCATGATTGATTTTTCAAATACAAAAAATGCTTATAATGAAAAAAGATATTGACGGTTTAACATGACATAGCATCACGCCTGTATTCCCCGAAAGGGTAGGCAGAGATGTATACGATTGTACACCCACATTTCACAAATGTTGTTATTAAGTCCAAGTAATAGGTGGTGACCATATTGCCATCGACCGGGCACAATTTTGAAATATTGAATTGTGAAATTCCTAATAGAAAAACCCAATAACACTTTGCCCGACTCGGGAATCGAACCCGAGACCCATGCACAGCAGTCGCGTTTGGGACCACTAGACCAATAAGTCAGCAATGGTTTAACACGACTTATAATATTGCAATATAACACTTACTTCAATTACTAATAACCTAATAAATAAAGTCCTTTGTTTAACAAGTATCAGTCCCTGTATGATATAACCTAAAAACATAGATACTACGTACACACAAACACATCAAACTAGATTATTTACGCTATACTTTCAAAAGGGTCGCCCAACGCTGAAACCAGTGTCCGTTTTATGATTCCACCTATACCAACACACATTATACGTCCGCTGAATTCGTTATTATGAAACTCCTGCCTATCTTTATACGTGATATGTATGTTCATGAACTTTTCGATTTCATAGAACATTTCGTCTATTCATAGTCAAAGGCGATTAGGGGTTTATTTCAGGTGAATTGGCAGGATTATCCCTCTATGTATGCTAAACGTTGTTCTTATCACATTATATGTTACAAAGTGAATCTTTTGAAGAGAGATTGTCTACGGAGTAAGTTGGTGAGTGTGAAAATAAGGGATTTAAACTTTTGCTACGCCGGAGCCCATGTACTCATATCAATAGCCACGGGTGCTACGCCTTCGTAGCAAAATCGCACTCAGCTCATCTTAGGTCAGAAAAACATATTCTAGCTCGTTATTTATACCTAATCTCTTGAATATTTAAATCATAAAGACCTAACAATCTCTGTAAAAAATCCATCAAAGTTAAAATTAAGCTGAAAATGTTCGCCAACACACCTCAAAATACTGAACAAATTCAGGCAAATATCACTTTCGGCAGCTCTCTATATTTCGTATGCCACGACCAACAAAGGCCTCATCGTTTTTGTTGCCAAACCAAGCGTCAACAAGAAGGTTTTAGGTAACAAAAGCAAAGAGGGTACCCTCCAACGTACAATGACAAAAAGCAACAGCCGCCGAGCCACAAATTTAAATAAGCACCATTTCATTAATGGAATTCTTGGCGTGAATATACTACAAGGGATTTATCTGGTCGCAAATAATAGACTCGATATTGGCCACGTAATAAGATATAAGAAAAAACGAAGACTTTGTGTTCGTATAATTTTGTAGAATTATTATAACTTGGGATTATTGTGGTAAATACTTTGATTTTATTTATGCTTGTTCCTTTGCGTTGTGTTTAATGGTATATATATGAATTCAGTTTTAATTCGAGAATCGTTGCACTTACAGAAACTAAATATCAAATGCAAAAACCCATAGACGCGGAACGGTATCTGTTGGCCTTACAACTGAATCGAACCCGCGACCTGTTGTAGCAGGGAATCTTTTAACCACTATACCAATCGTGCCCACAAACTTGTTTAATTTGGTTACCGAAGAAATGGCCTGACACAAAAATCGTCCTTACTTTGTTGAGAAACTATGAATATATAAATAAAAATAAAACTACTTATTGCCAACGAAATGATTCATAGACGTTTTTTTAAAACGTTCATTATTCTCAATATCACAGGTTAATAAATGTAATTTGGAAAAAATCTTTAGAAGTTTCGCGTTAATTATATACCACCTAAAATTAAAAAGGTGAAACTTGAATACTTTATAGCCTCATTTACTAATCTCGTTAGGACAAATATTTAATTAAATTTTCTTTAACAGAATAAATATAAAATATTTTTGCTCAACTTGACATATTTTTTGTTATGATCCCAAATGTTTTGGACAAACTTTAGTTAATAACTATTCACACAACAAAGTAACGATGTTCTTTTTGAAAAGGTACAAATGTAGATCCTAAAAACTTTAGGCTTTCCTTTAGTATTTTTCCACACATTTACCACACACAACATAATTTCCAGTCACACTATTTATCAAGTGAAAATTTTATCGTAAAAATGCGTAGTTTTCACAATGAAAGCTCTAACTTTCATATATATTTTCCACAACATCATTTGCTGTAAAACTACACAGTTGTATTCCAAAATAAACACAAAAGCTCTGTGTAATTATAAATTATTCTAACCGTGTAGTACTAACTGGTAACAGCAGTACAATTCGTGATGACACCCACGTGCACTGTGAAACGACTAAACAACCCCTTGATTGCAAATTGGTCACATTTCGTTTTATATTTGACAACAAAATTTTATTTTACAATAAAAGGGAATGGAAATTGTGAAACTTATATGTAAGCTTTTGGATTATAAGTCCCTATTCCCATGTAATATAGATACATGAGTAGTCTTATGCCTGCATACCATAAAGGGTTAGGCAGGAGTGTACTGTTGTACACCCAAACTTAACATAGCCTAGTAGGGTAGGCAAAGGTGTACACAATTGTACAGCCACATTTCACCAATGTTGTTATTAAATCAATACGAGCCAGGTGGAGTATTTATCCGGGAGGCCAGGTTCGAGTCCTGCTCACAACAGTATTCATTTTCCACAAAAAATTATAACGTTAGACTTCGGTAAGCATGCGTTAAAGCTTTTCAAACATTATCTGTATTCATTGAAGCAGACAAGCACTTATTTCATAATATTTTCTGACTGAACCCGTAACAGCCGAAGAGGAGAGAGGCCTATATCCACCAATGGATGAAGTAGGGCCTCGGATGATAAAGCAGATGAACACAGAATATACCAATTGCATGGCTTATTTAATTAAGCGGCTGTTATTGTATCAAATAAGAAACCTCTAATGTAAACCTGTAATTTAGGTTTATTAGTCTTCTGCTCTCAATTCGGCATTTATATTTCCCAATATAATAACTTGTGACGTATCATATAATTTGGTATTTAGTATGATAGTAACTTAGTTTGTATTTAAGATAGTTCAATATCGTCGCTCTTGATACTCTTTCCATATAATGTGTTTGTAATATATCTCTGCACATGTTTTGCTAATTCAAAAGAAATTTAATTTACAAATCAGCATTATGGTACCCAAGATACAGGCTAACCCTAATTTCGGACCAATGGCAATTATACAACAATGTATATTTTTCTGTTATTTGTAATAAATAAATACGTCATGATAGTCGATCATTGCCATTTACGGACCTCATCTTCCCACGACTTTCTAAACATTAATCTATTATTATAGTAAAAATAATTATATCACACTTATAAAACACGATCGGATTCACACGCGTGATCTTAATACCATCACAGTTCAACTTTAAATAAAAGTTTGTTAACTCGAGCAAATTATTCCAGACGTGTAGCTGTTCTAAGAATTTGGCCACAATTGGGCCACAACTTAAGGCTTCTCTCAGACCGACTCGGAGAGCATCGGACGGCAACGCGTGAGATCGTACGAACGGCGTGGAAGAGCAAATAGAAGGAGCCGATCCACTGTGTTTATAGATTCACACTGAGCCCATTGAGAAGACTTGCGGAATCCCATGTAACAAAATATTTACATGTAACATGTAGAAAGCAAAATAGCTGCACATCCTGTAGTATTAATTTGTAGGGTTGATGGTTCTAATCCTGCTTATACCTTTAGTAATTAAAACATTAGTGTTTGCTAAAATATATCGACGTCACCAAAAGACGTATTAAAATGTAGAAGAACAATTCGGAGTAGGGAGCAGAGATCGAGATGGTTTAGTGGTCAGAGCGCCTGGAGTATTTATCCGGGAGGTGCTGGTTCGAATCCTGCTCACAACCGTCTGTTGATTTCCACAAAAAATTATAACATTTTATTAATGAATCTTATTTGCACTAAAATTATGTTTTTTTGCACTAAAATTATCTTTTAAATACCATTGAAATTTGTTCTTCTGCGAGCTGTTCCCTGTTTACAGACCTTTATACTGAGACCAATGAGCGCACTGAAACGATTATTTTCTTGTTCACTGTTTTCATAAGGAATAAAATATTTAAATTT
The DNA here is from genome assembly GCA_935421205.1 of Xylocampa areola. Lineage (NCBI taxonomy): Eukaryota > Metazoa > Arthropoda > Insecta > Lepidoptera > Noctuidae > Xylocampa > Xylocampa areola. The sequence goes on along the minus strand of OW285214.1, from coordinate 12,108,923 downwards.
GATATACAAACGATACTTAATAATGTTGTTTGACAGGAATATAGGAGAAAGTACCACGGGAAGCGATTGTAGCGATCATTGATTCAATAAACAATTACAGGATCGGTCATGTGTGTGCCTTTGGGCTTAGAGTACCAAAAAAAATAACAAACATTTTCACAAGAATTTGTAACAGATACTTTATTTACTTGAACTCTCCAATTTTATTACTTTTATTTTATAACAGATTTTTTCTCTGACATTTTACTTCAAAATCTCTGCCTAATAAAATAGAGCTAAGTATAATTAATATCGTAAACAACAACTTGGAACAACACTAACGTAAGTGCAGAAATATCTAAATCTGACTGAACAATGGGAAACGATTTATCTAGTATTAATAAATTATTTTTTAACAAAAAATAAAAACCGCTTTCAAAAATCTACTATACTAAAAAGTCCAAAATAATATCAAAATTTACTTATAATAAAATATGCTATGTATTGAGTGACATGAACGGTCGGATTGAGAAACCTCCTCCTTTTTTTGAAGTCGGTTAAAAATCTCGTGTCACAGGGTTTGTGATCGAACTCCTCCATTTTTATTTTTATGTTTTTTTATTGCATCATTTTGGTGAGTCTGAGAATACGTCGTAGGCTATTTTTTACCCCTAGATGTTAAGGGTGGCCTTATCCAGAAAAAATATATGGCAGAACAACGCTTGCCATATAGTAGTTGTGCCCCAAAGCCAGTAAACTATATTAATTATGGGCAACATCGAGTTTGTGGTAGGAAAATAAAAACTGCGTCAGCGTCTTATGAAATTATGTCATGGGAATTGAAATCAAAAAACTATCTCTGAAATGATTTCCTCGAAATTTACATAGTTGGCGGAGGAGGGAAAAACGGCTGCTGAGCGAAAGATTTTGGGTTCAATTTCCGGTTCGGGCAAAGTGTTATTAAGCTATTCTTTTAGGAAATTTCCGGAGTTTTTAATAGTGCTTGATAAATTGGAATGGACACACTATCGCCACATAGGACATAATAGCTGTATCGAGGATGATGACGTGATGCTAAGTATGTATGTATGCACTTACATTTTTGCAATAAGACAAAGGGACTGTATGGCTTTAGATTGTACCATACAAAACTCAAACAATTTCTAAAGGAGGCATAATGTAGCTAAACTTAATAAAAGTTATATTTTTTTATGGAATGATAAATAAAGTCGTGCTCCAGGCGTTCTGCTAACAAAGCCACCTCGAACTCTGCTCACTACTCCGAATACTTATTCCACATTTTAAACGTCTTATGGTGACTGTGGTGGTTAATAGTTTTTTTTTTTTGTATAGTAACTTTCGTGAGACACATTCATATTAATTAAACGGTTAGAAACTAGACGGGCAATCCCGAAGTATGCGCGTGAGTAATAACCGTTAAACTATAATTAATGTTAATAGAATTTCTCTATAAATTACTCATTTAGACGCTTTACAGACATATTCTCGTAACAATGTAAACAAGTATAATATAATATGAGCCTGACTAACGCGAAAGACATTGATGCATAATGTTATTACTGAAGCCATGTATAATAACAGACTCAGTAAAATAATACTATTTTATCTCTATATTCTATTACAACAATATTATTTTTAGCATCAAGCAATTTTGTTTTTATAAATAACATTAACAAAGGATCATTCCTTTGTTAAGATTATTTATAAAAACAAAATTGCTTGATGCTAAAAATAATATAGTAATAATATAGTTTAAGATGATCCACTAAGTTGGCTAAAAAATATATGTATGTTTTACCATGAATTCGTTAATTTTAACTATGCCCCCGATTCTTGATAGCGATGTCCCCTATGGCTATGGCGAGACGATCTTGATCTATGTGCTGGGCAGATATGACCGGAATTCGCACAAGACAGGAAGGTTTGGAAGGCAAAAGGGGAGGCCTTTGCTCAGAAGTCAGACACAAGATGAGGCTAACAAAAAAATGCCCCCATATTCAAAATTATGTTTTTCCTTTTGCTCATGACTAAGTAACAGCCGCACAGATCTATTTATCGAGGTTAAACTGTGCTGGCCGAAAATACTCTGTGGATAGCTGATCATCATTTCAATTGGAGACCGCTCCGTGCCTCGAAGCGCACATTAAACCGTTCGGTTCTGCTTGTCAAATGAAGATCTGTCGTTAAGGTAGTCATATGCTCAAATGTCTGACAATTTCGCCAAGAAGCATCGGGTTACCCAATTTAGTTTATGTAAAATGTAAAAAACCTACTTGGTTAGTCTAATAGCCGAGCCCAATGTAGCTGGGAGAAGTAGGTAGATAATATTAAGCGGTTCTATACAATGTCATTGGCTTTGTCACTACTGGACTAAAAAGTTTTGTCTTAAACCATTCCAACACCGGGCAATCAGTTGCTGTATAGTTTAATCAAACTTAGGCAGGCGTATGATGCGACATTCAATATTACTCATCGGTAGAATAATTATGTATGTACTGCTTAAAATTGGCAAATAATAATGCTTACTAACTTAGCTTCGTAAAAATGACAAAGCTTAGCTAGCTTTGTCATTTTTACGAAGCTAAGTGTAAACACGATGCAACCTTCTATGATCTAACATGAGATGCCAAAGATCACAACGCTCAACATTTGGTTCAACTCCAAGTGGGAAGCTGCTAAATAGTATCGCTGATACACTAATAGTTAGTCTGTTGTTGTATACTTGGAGTTCTGCCCAAATCCTATAAAAAAAGCTAGGTGGTAATCGTAGATAGATTTTGATCAGTCCCTCAACTTCTACGGCTGGTTCTTATTAAAACTACTTAATATTAGATTAACATACCGAATGAGGTGCAACGTTTTACAGCGTGCGGTTTCGTATACTTTCAACCGATTTTGAGACATAACAACGTCTTCTGTGCGCCGTACCACACGTTATATGCGGGCGTTCTTTAGTCTATTTGTAATTTATCGTGCCCTCAAGTCCTGCAATTTCAGGAGATTAGAAATGTCAAAAAATAATAATTATGCTTTACATTTATAACTAGCTGGTGCTCGCAATTTAGTCTACACATTAAAAGTATCCTATGTGTTAGTCGAGGTTATAAACCATCTCAATCCAAAATTTCATACAAAGCCGTTCAGCCGTTTTTGCGTGATTGAATAACAAATATCTAAATATACAAACTTTCACCTTTATAATATCATAGTAAAGAGATAGAGAGTAGGATAATAAAAATTATAATAGGAAGGTCATTTTCAAAGAAAGGTTGCTTAGGTACATCTTAGACGTCAATAACAGAGATGGGTCGAGAACCGCCTACCGTTGACTGCTAATCCGCGTCCAATTTATAAAACAGATATCATTCAGTTATATTGAATACCCAAACATTCCGATAAAATGACACAAATAATTCAATATTGTAATTCTAACAGAATAGTATTACTCAAACATTTTGTAGTCACTTTGTGAAAGCCATGAAAATACCTTTGTCAGATAATAAGGTCATGATATTATAAAAAAATTATAACCGCGTTATAGTTTACATTTGAATATTGATTTGAAATGTGATGTGTGTAAGCTATGCTATAAGCTAAGTATGTGTTAAGTTTTAAAATAATGATAACAAATTAAACTATTTTAGTTGTCTTTTTGTGTGTAGGCAGTACTGACGTCGGTCAGGCGTCTGTGCTCGATAATACTGGGATGAGATGACTTTGTGCTGGAACGTAAGAAGGAACCGACTATTTGCTCGGTACTGGCATCGAATCCGGACATGTTTGCGCAATGTATTGTGATCTGGAGAAAACACAACTATCATGGCAAGTATTGCGTGTATTTTATTAGATTTCGTTCTACCTTCTGTGTAGGATATATATCTTTAGCTACAACCCATAAGGGTATGTTGACTCCAATAATAATTGTACGTATAACGACATAAAAGCCAATAAATTTTATATTCCAATTAAGTGTTGCACTAGAAATTAATATCACTCAACACGCTGGTGCACTCTTTCACTCCTTAAGGTTCCGTAGGATAAAAGTCTTTTATGGGTTCTTCATGTTTTGACCAGCCGGTATTGTGGGAACACAGTTGTGAATCTCGGTTTTGGAAGAATAAAACGTGGTTTTAATCGATAAACCTCCATTTCAGTATTTCGATTTATCATTTCAATTCATAATATTATTTTATTCGTACAAATATGGTAAAATAAAGACCGTGTGTCAGATTAAACATTAGCCAATAAATATTTTCACACATTTGCCATTTCAATTTGAGGGTCCCGGGACGGGCAAAGTATTATTGGGTTTTTAGTTAGGTAATTCTCAGTAGCAGACCGGAGTTAGGAAGTTTGTGATGTGACAACCCCGTACCTCGGAGAACAAATAAAGGCGTCGGTCCTGCACCTGATCTCTCTCCGGTCGTGTCGAATTTCCGTCCCATCGAACTATGAGAGTGAAGAAAGAGGGAGTGCCCCTGTGTTTGCACATACACTTATGCACTATAATATCTCCTGCGTACTTGGCTAATCTCCGTGGAGTCAGGCCACCGTAGCCGAAAATTCATTTTTAAGGTATTATTACTTGGAAATTCTCAATAGTCATTCTGCCCGGTGGATGTCAATAGGCTCTTCACCTATTACAGCATTATTGGTGAGATGTGGATGTACAACTGTACCTACACTTCTGCACTACCCATCGTGAAATACATGTGTAATGATATGTTTTATTTAATAACACTAGCTGTGGCCCGCCAACGTTTTTCTGCCATATAAATTTTCTGGATAGGGCCATCCATATCATCTAGGGGTATGTAACCCACGACCTATATATTCCCAGACCTAACAAATATACAAAAAAAAAAACAACAAAAATCGGTCATGCCGTTTCGGAGGAGTTAGATAACAAACTATTTAGTAGCTTGGCAAGCGAACTTTTCATTTAACACCCGTAAAATAAATGATGCACACACCACAAAAAGTTTCATTATGATTGTTTTCGATATAAATGCTATTAAGGTTAATGGCGTTTTAATTGTACAGTTTGAGTGGCCATAAATGATTGATATAACAAACTGATAACTATAACAATAGCACTTATAAACTACGTTGCATTGAAAGGTTATTTTACATGACTGCCCAAACAAGGAGTGTTATGTTTTTAGAGTTCATGTATTTAAGTATGTATGTATGTTTGTGAGTTTCTTTATTCCACTGTCACTTCTAAATGCCTGAACCGATTTAGATGTATGGGGTATCTTTGGAATCCTTGCATTATCCCGTGTAACATAGTAACATTTAAAATTGTATAGTAACTGTGGAATTAAATGCAAAATTAAATACTACCGACTCAATTCAAATCAAAAAATGTTTATTACTCCGAAGTAACATCAGTGGTAAAAACGGTCATCAGTGAGCCACAAACTAAGCATAGCTTGTATCTTGTAGCTCGAAATTCGTACCTATACATTCATTTAATATAATAAAAAATAATTAATTAAACATTAAATAGTATGCCTGCCATGAGTGAACCAAATAGTCTATCTACTAATAGTCATATGTACTTTCTTTGGTAATCTAAGACATCACATACATAGGTACGATGAAAGAAAAATTTCGTTAGGAAGCCTGTACTTAAAGTTCTAAAATCTCCAACCCTTGGTGATCAATACCTTCTCTGTATAAGAAGAAACCCTTCCTCTACAGTGGGTCAATTATATATTAATTATATTATGGTTATGTTATGTATGTAAGGTTACATCATATTTTATAATGGAATGGACTCAAAATGACGTCATTCCTATAATCTAGTTTTTTCTTGTATTGTAGGTGCGTTTAAGGACACAAATTTCACATACACGCACACCCAGATCCAAAACAATTGTGTGTAGATCATATAAATATTTTTTCCTGCATCAATCGAACCCGTGATACACGAGAACCGAGACGTAGCACAGCAGCCGGTCCCGCAACCACTTTTCCTGTAGCGATAGGGGTAGTAAATGAAATGCCTCTTTAAACAAATTGATGCTTAAAGTAACAGCCAAGAGTGTTTGTGATAAAACAATCAGTAAGTAACTTGAAAATAATAATAATAAACAAGAAATAACACTACACAAAAGTTCGTAAACAACAAACTTATAAATGACCCAATTCGTGCACTTTAATACTTCAAAGTTTTACAATATCCGAACCTTTAACATAACAAATGACAACACACCACTACTAGCAGTTATAACCAAAAACAACGTATAATAACAGTTTCACCACGCAAGTTTAATCCCCCCTCCTTCCATTATTGCCCCCTAAATAGCCGCGTCAAGCCACAACACAGCGGATTTATAAAAAGCCCGGCTTGCAAACGACCTGGATCATTATAAGGGTTATATAGGAATACATATTGTGATAACTATCAAATTTCACCTTTAAGTGCATGAGCTATGAGTTGATTTCGGAACGGCATACAATATTGACAAGGTAATCAATTTTTTTTTGTTATATTTATAAGTTCTTAACTATCTTAGATGTAGATACATCACGTAGACCTATTACTCCACTGTATCCTCCACAGAGAAGAACGGTGTTGGGAGCTTACTCTCCATGTGCTAGTTTTTGTAAGGCTTTAAATAGTTCCAACCAAATCTATTTTCACTTTGATGATGCTCTCACTACGCAGAAATCTAAAATATTGAACTATTTGACTGATTTGTTGTAAAGCATTTGTTCTTATATAGTTAATTAGCATTTATTACTGTTTTTGTTTTTGTTTTTATTTATTTATTTATTTAATATTTATTTATTTGTTATAAAATAGAACGGCCAAGGCCGTTTAGTATAAGTTTAGTAAGTTTGCTTGTAAAGTGTACATGTATGTACTTAAGTTTTTTTTTTTCACAGACATTATGTCAACAATTGGCAGTAGACCTATTAAAATAAATAAATTAGTACATAAAGAACTCTAATAATCACCGCCAGTGAACAATATTTACGGATTCAATTTAGTATTTTGAAAACTATTTGCAAGAGGGAGCAACTTAAGTCGGCGAGCATGTATGAAGAGGTTAATGAACATAGATGAAGCGAAAGAGGTGTGTCAGAATCGTAGCAAATGGAAATCGATAGTCTCTGCCTACCCCAATGGGATACAGGCGTGATTGTATGTATGTATGTATTTGCAAGACGAACACGTAATTTTAAGGGTTATTTTTTTAAGGATTTATATTTCATTGTTATATTTTGAACATTTATACAAGCTCGGAACAAATATTTATAGATCATATAAATATTTTTATTTATGGGAATCAAATATGTGATGCAGCAACCCATCTCTATTGTATATATACAATTGACGGCACAACTAGCGAAGTCGAACACTTAGCCAGTTGTGACAATTATTATAAAGCAATATTTTAATAGCTCTATTTTATAATTTTCTTAAGAGTCCCAATATATTTCTATAACTAAATCTATCATTTTCCTAACTGAGTATTAATTTGAATATGAGATTAGCTCCTACCAACTATGATTAACGTAAGTAGTTTTACTTGTATCTACCATGCTACGTAGATTAGGCATTTTCTGATCTGTGGTAATGTATGAGTAAATATTAAACAATTCTATTTTTCAAAGAAACATTGAAAAAATAATAGACAAGAACGGGGCTTGAACCCGCGACCTTTGACGTTCCGTGTCATCACTCTACCAACTGAGCTACCTTGTCGTGTTTAAACCTATTGAATTTTCAATCCTCTTTGTATACGTCTTAAGGAGACGCCTGGTGATATTTATCTAGTAATCATTTACAGATTTACTAAATTTAAACAACTTTAATAAGTGTAAAGAACAATTGAATCCTACAAAACGTCACACTAAACACACATACTATGTGTATGTAGATAGATACTATAGAAAAGTACTTTAGATTAACATGCAATTCTGATAACCTGATAAGGAAAAACGGCAAAGCGATACCTACTTAAACATAAAAGTGACTTTATGTATACTTCTGCATCAAAACATCCCAATTTTCACAACCTCACGTAGGAAATCTCAGTAGAAACAATAAGGAAAACAATTATAAAACAAAACAAATAAGCAGCCTTCACTTTTGGAATGTCTTGCACAGTTATTGAATTACGTTTTTTACCGGAATTGGCGTCATTTATCATGATTTTTCTCCCAATACGTCATGCGTGCGCGCGCACACTTCCCTGTTCTGTATTCGCCCGAAAGACAATAAATCCTTCTTTAATATCTTAACGTAGAGAGTATAGATTTAGTGACAGTAAAAAGTCTTATCCTCGTTTTATCGAAAGAACTTTATGACCTTTTCCTTTCAATCATAGTTACGAAGTTGAGCTTGAATCTTTGGCACTGTGGAAGTACAATTTTATAGAAATGTAGTAAACTTCACCGGAAGTATAAAAGTACATAAAAATAATGCGTAAAGAACTTGCACAATTGTGAAAAAAGTATAGATATACTTATATTTTATATTAGATAAATAAGAACTGTGAACAGATTGCTTGAATTTCTTTGGGCCCAAGAAAGCAATAGATCATGTGGAGAGAAGGGGAGAAGGCTTTTCCAAGTAGTGGAGCACAACGGATAATACAATTTTGAAAACATTCAATATTTGTAATAAAACAACTTTTAACCGGATTAATCTCGTGTATAAATATATTTTTTTGTTTTTCCTGACGTTTCAAACACTTTGCAGCGTCCGTGGTCGCAGGAGGACTACGAAACGTCAGGAAAAACAAAAAACCAATAATACACGCGATTAATCCGGTTAAAAGTTGTTTTATTATAATGTGTAGGATCGCGCAAACCTAAGATATTCAATATTTGGTTTGAACCTACAGAAAACGATTTAAGTTGCAACTTAATTTAATAACTATAATTTAGGTTCAACAAAACAATTTTAAACCTAAAAGCTAATGTATTTCACAAGTAAGCTATCGTAAATATTTTTTGTGGAATGTTACAAAGTGAAAAATATATATATTACAAAGGTTTTTATGGCGCATGTAACAATAAGGTAGGTACGTGCGCCGCCTATAAATTTTTTGCCCCGTTATTTTCTTTCGGCAACGTAACAGGCGACTTAGGGATTATATTCAGAGGATTGGCCACAACCTCAATGTATACAGTACTGTGAAAATACACGTAGTTTGCACAAGCTTGCCAAAGCCAGACACCCACCAAGTTGAAAGAATTTACGTCTACACTTTTTTGTACCGTCACCTGTAAAGCCGTGTTCTGAAAGCAGCGTAATATGGTCAGTTTTAGTTACGTCGTTAAAATTGTCACACTTAACCCCAGCAGACTATACACTGAACGTCGCATGATAGTTATCCGATTTTTATCTATAAATCAGAAGTCAACCAATTTGCGCACTTTTTGTGTATCTCTGACTAATCTATTGGCTGCTCGTAACTAAAGCATTATACATATTAATACTACAGCTTGTTAATAATTCATTTATGAATGCTGCTACAAGCAGCTGAGGTCAACAGGTCAACATAGTTGCAGCCACAAAAATTACAACCTATTAGGGTAATTAATACCGAATTAATATTAAACTGTAATGAGAATACCTATTAATTAATTAATGAAATATTTTTGTTTTCAGATTTGATGCGAGTTAAAAATTTGATTTATTTTATAATTATGTATTTATAATTACATATGTAACGATGGATGGGTTATATGAAAGGTGATATGGCTAGAAAATAAGTTCAAATTCGTGATATTTATTCTGCAAATAGGTATTTACAAACTTCTTTATATGTTTTTTTTTACTAGAAGGCTATTACCTGTCTGGCTACTTCGGAGAAGAAAAGCCGAAACAAACCCAGAGGTCACTGTCTCTTTTAAAGTCCAGACATCACTGTTGATGGTTATGTGAACGTAATCATGTACGGCGTTTGGAAAGGCCTTTTGAAGAAACAACCATACCCATTTCAAGTTGACCAGTCCTAGCTGACGGCACACATGCATCAGTCATCATGAAGCTCAAACTATAATTATATAATAATAAGCAGCTCAACGACCTGTCTCAAGGCGATACCCAGATCGGCAGGACATTTGCAGAGGCCATACAAATACTCAAAACTGCCAAACAGTTACAAATCATAATCAAAATAGAAATAGATATACCTACATGATGATAAGTGACTACCGAGATAACTGCCGACAGATATGTTTTGAAGAAAAATACATGCTGCGCGGACCCCTATTAAATTAGGATAACGGCAGTGAAAATGATTGTAGCACGTGTAAATTCTCAATAGGTTAAATCAGAAATTTACTATTATACACCTACATTTTACCGACGCCATAACTAAGTCCCGTATAATAGGCAGTGAAGCCATTGCCATCTCCCAAACAAAATTCCAAACCACTAGCTGTTACTGAGAATGTTCTATCTGAAAAACCCAATACTTTGTCCGTCCTGAGAATCAAACTTCTCGCTAAGATGGCTCGATGTATTCAGATTTTTTTCAACTTCTTCAGTTACTTCCTGAATTCCACAGATCTTAATTCCTAATTTAAGCCTATAGCTATCGCAAATCAATAGTCGCAATAATTCTTTGTCATAATCGATGCTTGATTCAACGACGACAAAGCGTGTGGTTACATATATCATTCTTAACCCACACATAACACAAACAATATTAGCTTCAAAACCTTTATCTTCGCCTTAAGCGGATAAAAAAGCAAAGAGCGTTTCCTCAAAGACATTCGTATTCAGTAAGTAAGCTTCTTAATCCGTACCGATATAACTCGCAAGTCATATATGTCGGAGCTTGTCTTTTTTGCTATGGCAACACTAAGCGGTGAAGTAGAGCGCCAAGTCGAGAGAGAGTTTCATTCTGTTCCGACACACCGTAGTGGACAGACCTCTGTTATATTAAGAAAAATTTATCCTTTCTTCATTAGTTCGTTACCGATGAATGCAACACTATTCATAGTAAAGAGTAACTCTATATGTATTATCTATGGTTTAATCTCTCTAATAAAACTAGTTTGCTATTACTAAATATTATAATAATATTTCTATTAACTTTATCAACCTCTGGCTTACTGACGCAGCTTGTTCTCTGTTTGAAAATTTAAGTGATTCCTATCTATTAAACCCTAACCCAAAGTAAACATGCTCTCACTAACGGAGAGTATTTTGTTTTGAAATTCACCACTTACATTTTGCTATAAATAACAAATCGATCTTATTGAGAATCCCTTTCAAAATGACGCTTATTCAGAACTTAAGCATTTCATTCATTTTAGCATCTTTAATAATATCTGAGCAATACTTTGCAACTACTACATAATATATGAGATTGGTATGATAGAGGCCTAAAACAGTCTCACAAGTCACAATTTTCAGTGCAGTAAGTCACCTACGAACAAAAGTGGAAGATGTTGGTAAACGGTACGTGAAACTCAATTGAAGCTAGGCAAGACACATAGCTAAGCTAGGTGATGATAGGGTGGAGCAAAACTTTGACAGAGTGGTGGCCAACAGCGGGTAAGCGATGCGTTGGTGTTGCAAGATGGTTCAACGATATAAAAAAAATAACAGGTTCTATATAAAAAAGAAAGAATAGTAATCTATTTGGTTGCAGCGAGACACCACTTAAAATCGATTAAAATATACATAGCATATCATCACGCCTGTATTTCCCGAAGGGTTAGGCAGAGGTGTACACAGTTGTACACCCACATTTCACCAAAGCCATTATTAAGTTCCATGTAATAGGTGGTGAACCTATTACCATATACCGGGCACGATTCCAAACTCCGGGCTGCTACTGAGAATTTCCTAACAGAAAAACTTTTGCATAATACTATTTATTAGTATAGCAAGCTTCCGGTCTGTTTATTGAAATACTTTTCTTTATAAAGCGTTCTCCATTCCATGTTCTGATTGGTTTGGGACGATGAAAGCCAATCAGAGAACGGAAAAAAGAACGCTCATGGGTAAAGAAAACAATAATATTTATAAAAAAAAGTTACAGATTGCAATAAACTTGTACAAAGAAGATCCTGGATTCGATTCCCGGATCAGGGAATGTGTTGTTAGGTTTTCTGTTACAACATTTTCAGAAGCACTCCGGGGTTAGATATTGTGCCCGGCAGATAGTAATAGGCTCATTATCTATAATACTTAATGGTGAAATGTGGCTGAAACCATAAAAGGTTTATTTATAGCCTTCGAGAAATACAAGCGTGATTTTATGTATGGAATGGAAAATACTCGTCTTCGTCTCATGAAAGCCAACTACTGTCCGAAAACTATTCAAGATGCATCTCAAATGTCACTGAAATATAAACGTTTACTTGTTTTATTCAGTATTCTTTTCACTACACAAATATGCTAGAAGTATTTTTGTGAATAAAGATAATCCTGTAAACTCTCGGTTGGACTATTGCGTATAAGCAACTTCTATTACATGCATACAAAGCTAAGTCACAGAGGTTGAATGATGCTTTGTACAGTATAAAATATTCATATCATTACAAGACAAATATTTTGAACATTTTGAAATTGTATTTTTGTAAAAATCAGTATATTAAGCTGTGTATGTAACTACTGAAATATGCTTCAAATTTCGGGTGATGATTTTGGTTGCAATTTCTTCAATGAGAATGCTAAATCAAAATTTCACGCCGTGTAAGGGCGAAATAAGACAAGTAGACATAAGTCAGTTTGACTCGCGTCATCGCCGCGGACTCAGCTCATGAATGAGGGCTCCGTTCGAGTTCGAAACTAGTCGGGCGATCCCGAAGAATGCGCGTGAGTAATAACCATTAAACTATAATTAAGTAGACATAACCTTCAGTCTGTATACATTAGACATTTACTACTGAACTACTATCAAGTTCTTAGTACCTAATCATCATCATCCCTGCCCTTATCCCAATTTATTTGGGGTCGGCGCAGCATACCTATATCTGGCATGCTGCTAATGTTTTGGCTATGTTTTATAACCGGCCGCCTGCCTGACGTCAACCGATCATAGTACCTAATCAGTCTTAAATTATTTCCTGTGGTTAGCAACCAACCTAGCGTCAGGTTGGTCAAGCTGCCCATGGGCCTGTGACTTAACATTTCATACATTTTAGCATCTTTATTAATATCTGAGCGACAATTAGCAACTATTGACATTTGAGGTTGGTATGATAGAATGCCTATAACAGTCCTAATTTTCAGGGCAGTAAGTAACCTACGAAAAAAATATTGGGAAACGTTTCATGAAAACAAGTGAAGTGAGGTGATGATAGGATGGAGCCAGGCTCGGCTTAGCGATAGTCGAGAGCGATGACGACGATTTAAAACACCCCTCCAAATCTAGGAGATGCTTAGATGAAAATGCTCTTACCGGTCACTCCTCTACAACTGGCCGTGTCAAGCTTTGCTCAACCTCAGCGTTCGTTTACCGACTAGTGTTAAACGGGGCTATGAGTGTCTCCCTCATGAATTACCATCATAGCATCACCCAGCGGATTCAAAATACAAAAATGTTTGCGGTACTCAAAACTGGCATTAACAGTAACTTATTCGTGTCTATATGATCGCTGAACTATCTAGTGCCTTGTCTGGTATAGTACTTTTATGATCATGGGTCGGATAGTTTTGACGCCTTCTTAACAGAAGCGATTTATTTGCAAAGGATGTTCCTTAATGAAACACAACACATACACGTACACTTAATTTATTTTATTGCAATAAATAAATCTAATTTAACTTCAAAACAAAAACAAACATACATAGGAAAAACCTGACTCTTCCCATACATGGAAGGAATTTACATTGTTCGCTCACTGTGTAATAAGATCGTTTTCTTCACTTTAGTCCGTGCTATTAAAATTATTTTATAAATTGTATTACCAAACGATTTGGTACCTCCAAACCTCTGTGCAACAAGAAAAATACTTCACAGCCAACACGTAGGTATACGTATATTTTATACTGGACCAATTCAGAAGAAAACCGTTTCGCAATATCACAAAACTATCGATTTTCTACGCTTGAAGGAATCTTTAAACGTCGGGCAAGGATTTACGAATCGTATTTATTTGTACCAGTAGAAGGGTGAAAGGGACAATTTAAAAGGACTTTTAAATAACAAATTGAAGATGTACTTGAAAAGGTCGATTTGTACTGAAACAATTTACTGCAGTGATATACGAGATCGCTTTTATTTGTACGTTTTCTGTTATAGCAAAAAGCCTTAGACACGGTTCTTTTAAGTAATTAATATTCGTCTTCCATCTATTTCTTTAAATTGGCTTATGATCTTTACATTCATCGTTGGATATTATTTTCGTTTTTTTTTTTCTAAAAACAGAAAATACTTACGCTTAAGTCATTTTGAAAATCCTATTGAAAATTGTGACAGCACAGAAAACATAATTTATTTGAAATGCTAATTATAGTACTTTATTGTGGTTTCATGTATAATAATATTGACTCCCTACACGTGTTGAGCGTTAATAAAAGGTAGGAAAAGTATCGCAAGACAGATCACAGGTAATATTACCCGCACAGTGGTAAATGTCGGCACGATTAAGTTAACGGTGTACGGACATGAAGACTAATTGGACAAGTGATGGATTTAACTACAAAGAAGTAAGTTACACTGACCAAATATTTCTTGTATCAAAAGCTTGCACTATTTGTTCTTCTGATAGTGTGATTCATGCACAACCTAGTATGAGAGTTTAAACAACCCGTAGGTACCTACACAACATCCAGAAGATCTCTCAGGTATGCTGGTTTTTGTTTCCATTTTAAGCAAGCGATAATTTATTTGAAGGGTTTGGTTCCTCAAAAGAAGACAAGTGAACCATTATAATATCACTTCGTTGTCCATCTGTCTGTCTATGTATATCTAATGACCCTTTTCTCTGGAACACGTGGAGATATCAATTTATATCAAATACGTTTGAGATAATTTTGTCAAATTGATGTAGTCACCAGTGTTGAATTGTTGATGAATAAAATATTTGTTATATGAACCGTTTTTAACTTCTAGAATACTATCTTTGAATCTCATTTTATTACAATATATTCAGGTGATGGTCAGTCCTGTCGGTGTCACGGTGACCAGCCGGGATCGAGGTGATTGCTGCAACGAACCCGGGACCTCGGTAAAGGTCAGCAGGACCTTGTGAATTTTAGTTGGTAGGAGTCAGTCACAGCTCCCATGAAGGATTTTCCACGCTCAAAAAAAATTGTGGCGTTAGTAGGTCATCTTAGGTAATCTTTAATATAGTAAAGCTCATACTTTTATCTAAATGCATACAGTATTTTGTTACATTGCAATGCTTACATTGGCATGGCGGAGAAAAGGGTTAACAGAAACAGGTCTTATAAATACAAACAGAAGTCAAATTATCTACTTACTGTAATAACACGACGAGTTTTGTAGTGTATCTGCTCAAATAACGGCGGTACATCCAACGGCTACGTATGCCGTTTCACATTACATTCACACATTAGAAGAAGGAAACTAAAATTGAGTTGTGGTTTTTATTTTAGGAGTGGTCGCCCACTGGCTGAAATTCGACCCATAATTCATATAATTTTTTAATTGGAACTCTATTAAGGTTCTATTCTCAAATATTTTATATTGTCAAAAATATATGTGTTTGTGTGTGTCAAACGCATGTTAGTGTGTGTAATGTTCTTTTTTATTTATTTTATGTATTTCTAATGCATCCATACTTCCATACTAATATTATAAATGCGAAAGTAACTCTGCTTGTTTGCTTGTTACCTTTTCACGACTAAACGGCTGAACGTATCGTAATGAAATTTGGCACGGAGATAGATTGGACCTCGGAGAAGGGCATAGGCTAACTTTTATCACGCAGACAAAATCGCGGGCACCAGCTAGTATTATATAAAAATATTTGCTTTCTGCACTCCTTCTCCATATAAACTTTAACTGTACCAAATTTCATACTCCTCCGTCTGCGTAATTCCCGTAAAAAGGGGTATAAAAATTTTGCTTCACGTATTAATATATAATATAATTTTGAAGTAGCTATAATTGCATTGGTGAAATGTGGGTATACGAGTGTGTACACCTCTGCGTTCCCGTATGGTGCTCGAAGTTAAAAAGTGTGTATGTAGCTTTAACTAATAAAAACTCAAAGCTATACTTTATCACTAGAAGTATCGGCGTCACTTATTCAGTGAATGGATTACTTGTAATCTGTAAACAGAATATAAAAACTCAATGCTATACTTTATCACTAGAAGTATCGCCGTCACTTATTCAGTGAATGGATTACTTGTAATCTGTAAACAGAATATAAAAACTCAATGCTATACTTTATCACTAGAAGTATCGGCGTCACTTATTCAGTGAATGGATTACTTGTAATCTGTAAACAGAATATAAAAACTCAATGCTATACTTTATCACTAGAAGTATCGGCGTTACTTATTCAGTGAATGGATTACTTGTAATCTGTAAACAGAATATAAAAACTCAATGCTATACTTTATCACTAGAAGTATCGGCGTTACTTATTCAGTGAATGGATTACTTGTAATCTGTAAACAGAATATAAAAGTTGGCTCATTAGTCTAATGGGACATCATTAACACTGGGTGGGTTTGAATTCTGTACGAAAAATGCTTTAGAAGTCTGTAGCCAGGGGCGTCGTGGCTAAGTAACAGCCGCATAGATCGATCGATCGAGGTTAAGCTGCGCTTACCGCGGTCGGTCTGTGGATGGGTGACCATCATTTCATACCGAGACCCCTCCGTGCTTCGGAGAGCACGTTATGCCCGGTTGTCAAATTAAGATCTATGACAGCCGTTACGGGTAGTCAGAGGCCTGAAAGTCTGACAACCAGTCATACCACGAGATATCGTGTTACCCAGTATCTGGGTTGTAGACGTCAGATTGGCAGGCGCTCCATGCAAAATACTGGTATTATGTTGCATCCGGTTTGACTGGAAGTCGACCCCAATGTACTTGAGAAAAGGCTAGAACAATATATATAAAGACTGCGCCTTCTGAGGTCTGGATTGGTGTATAATAAATAAGCTTGGTCTTAACTCTTTGAATATTAGTGAATAATTAGTCAGTAAATACCAATACAATACATATTTAAAGTACCACGACCAAAACAATCTGCTGAGCATGAGGTCTCGGGTTCGATTCACGGATCAGGCAAAGTGGTATTGAGATTGGAATTATGCCCGGTAGATGGCAATAGGCTCACCACATATTACATTTGACTTATAACAGCATTGGTGTAATGTGGGTGTACTACTGTGTATACCTCTGTCTACCCCTTCGGGGAATAAGGCGTGATTTTTAAAATATTTTTCGGCCAACTGTAACGTGACCAAACAACATTGTATAGAATATTTAGTTTGACGTCTCTTATTTTAATTTGACATCACATAATTAACCCATCCCGCTCTTATTACGCTCGACGCTCTATAAATTATATTGTTAGTAAATAATAGAATTCTATAATATTGTTTTTTTTTTGTTTCCTATCAGAATCAACACCAATGTAACCCAAAATAACAATCTCAAACCTTACTAAAATTCTCGAAGATATATAATCTACACTTTAAATAAAATATTTAATATTTATTTTATTGCAAAGTAACAATGAAACGACATCGTATATCTGATTCTCAGAAGGAATATATAACAGTAAATCGTGGCTAATATTTATTTGGTAAATAGGTCATCCGGGGAAATGGGTCGTTTGTCCTGTGCCAGAATGTTCATGGGGCCTTTAATGCTGTACGAAATGGTTTAGTTAGATATTGCTGATGTATAGGTCAGAATGGAACGGGAGTCTTCAACCGACATGCCAGCTGAAATCTTCAGTACCGAGTGTATTTACATTTATTTGACTACTCTTTAAGAGAGGAAGTCTCTCTCATATAAGTTTATTCAGCCGCGGTCTTATAAAATATGGACCCAACTTTAAAAACTACAACTAAAATGTTACAAGAATAACCGAATACAAACACATAAACAATAATATTAACATTATTGGCTATTAAATATCAGAGAGAAAATATTACATCGTTCATACACCAATATTTCATGTTATGTTATACGTAATAAAGAGGGACAAATTACGAACATTTGACGGCGTTTATAGGCTAAGCATAAAGCCTAGTACATAACGATAAGCTTTTATATCGTAGCTCAAGAAACATCTAGACTTTTCGACTCCAGTAAACGCCATGTTTAAATAACATTTTATAGACTAATGACTCATTTCGAAGTTTTATCGTAAGATAAAAAATGGGGCTCATGGCGAAGTAATGGCCGTATAGATCCACCGATCGAGATTAAGCTGCCCTTGCTGTGGTTAATCTGTGACGAGTGACCATAGTTTAATATTATGAACCTCGAAGTGAATCGGAGAGCGTTAAACCGTCCTCCCGGTTACCAATTAATGAAGATCTATAACAGTTGTTGCCAGGTGCCTTAAAGTTGGACAACTAGTCTTACCACGAGGTATCATATTACCTATTTACTGGTTTGTACTTTTCGACTCCAGTAAACGCCATGTTTAAATAACATTTTATAGACTAATGACTCATTTCGAAGTTTTATCGTAAGATAAAAAATGGGGCTCATGGCGAAGTAATCGCCGTATAGATCCACCGATCGAGATTAAGCTGCATTGCTGTGGTTAATCTGTGACGAGTGACCATAGTTTAATATTATGAACCTCGAAGTGAATCGGAGAGCGTTAAACCGTCCTCCCGGTTACCAATTAATGAAGATCTATAACAGTTGTTGCCAGGTGCCTTAAAGTTGGACAACTAGTCTTACCACGAGGTATCATATTACCTATTTACTGGTTTGTAAAGGTCAGATAAGCAGTCACTTCATCTAAAGTAATGGTATTAAGCTGCCTGCGCTAAGACAGGAACCCAACGTAGATGGGAAAAGGCTAGACCGATATATTATAATAAAACAACTTTTAACCGGATTAATCGCGTGTATTATTGGATTTTGTTTTTCTTGACGTTTCGAAAACTTGAAGCGTTTGTGGTCGCAACTGAAAATCAAAAACCAGTAATACACCCGATTAATCCGGTTAAAAGTTGTTTTATTATAATGTGTAGTGATCGCGAAAACCTAAGATATACTCGTATATTAGATATTATATGAACAATTTTTTTTTATTTTATTAATAGGATTGTCGAACCGTTCATGAATACTCTTTCTATTCATATCTAATAGAATCTTTTTTCTACGAAAGGACATTATTCGTTGTGATGTTGTCTTTCTTAGAAAGATTTGTAATACACATTTTATTAGTTCAAAGAAATGAGTCACCAAATTGTCGTTTAATTTCAGAGAAGGAGTTCTGTGAAGACTAACACTCAGGTTACGCAGAAAACAAAATTAGTGGATTATATTATCTATCCGCTTATTACAATAAACTATTACAATAAAACAACTTTTAACTTTTTTTTTAAGTGTTCGAAACGTCAGGAAACACAAAAAACCAATAATACACGCGATTAATCCGGTTAAAAGTTGTTTTATTATAATGTGTTGTGATCGCGAAAACCTAAGATATTACTATACAATAAACTACTAAGGTTTTCTGATCTCCTGGTGCCAAGAATAATATTTATAATTTATTACTCAAGAAGCTCGTTACTGCCTCGTTGGTTTAGTGGTCCCAAGCGCGACTGCTGAGCATGAGGTCTCGGGTTCGATTCCCGGCAAATTTTATTTTGATTCCTCGGGCAAAGTGTTATTGAGTTTTTCTGTTAGGAAATTCTCAGTAGCAGCCCGGAGTTTGGAACTGTGCCTGGTAGATGGCAATAGGATCACCACCTATCATATGGGACTTAATAACTGCATTGATGAAATGTGGGTGTACAATTATGAACACCTCTGCCTACCCCCTCGCGGAATACAGGTGTAATGCTATGTTACTCAAGAAGCTAAGATACAAAAAGAACGAATTGCCTTACTCTTAGGCCAAGCGTATATAGCAGTCCTTTGAAAAGACACTGAAAACAATTTCACGGCGTGTTTTACGCAGTGGTCGAGAGATCGGCTGCTGCGCCGCGTGTTGCAGGTTCGATTCCTGCACAGAGCAAATATTTCTATAATCTACTTGTTCCGGGTGTGGGTGTGGGTGCGTGTGAGATTATGTGTTTGTAAACGCACTCACAATAAAGGAGAAAATTGTGGGGCAACGTTTTTTGATAAACAAAAATAAATAGATATCACTCAAATAACATAAGCAAGAAAAAAATGATGTCAAAGCAGAACTCGTTTAATATTTGTCGCAATAACTTGCAATCAAAATGGAGCCAGCTAGTAAATTAAAGTCTCAGACAATACGGGTTACCGTAACAAGCAAGTTAACTAGCAATTGTATTTGCAATTTTATTTCGACGCTGTTATTTTTCAAGCGAGACTTTATGTAGCTTATAAAGCGCTGCACAAAACAAGAGTAAGCATCTGTTTTTATAATAGTGATTTCTTGCGACTGTTTTTACCAGTTATTTTTTAAACCTGTAGCAATTAAGTATCGTTGTGGCCTAGACGTTATTCTATATTTGGTTCAGTAAATTTTAATCCAGGTTATAGCTGCATGCGCTTATTATCGTTACCAAACTTCTGACAACTTGTTTACATATTTTTTGTTAAAATATATACTTTATTATAGCTCAATTTAGTGGTCAACTGCCTCGTTGGTCTAGTGGTCCCAAGCGCGACTGCTGAGTATGAGGTCTCGGGTTCAAGTCCCGGGTCGGGCAAAGTGTTATTGAGTTTTTCTGATAGAAAATTCTCAGTAGCAGCCCGGTGTTTGGAATTGTGCCCGGTAGATGGCAATAGGCTCACCACTTAATACATGGGATTTAATAACAGCATTGGTGAAATGTGGGTGTACAATTGTGTACACCTCTGCCTACCCCTTCGGGGAATACAGGCGTGATGCTATGTTGTTATGTTTTTATGTTATGTTATGTTATGTTATGTCAATTTAGTGGTTACATATTTTTTGGCTAAAGCAGGTCCAGACATACTATCCGAAGTATAATATGATTACATATATTTGTGACATTAGCCGGTGGTTACATATTATTGCACGCGACTGTACAAAGGTTGGCTACTCTACTCACACACTCTTAAAGTATTATTTCAGACTCCTATTATACGTTGTATAGTGGATTTATTTTTAAGAGTGACAACTTTGTTGCCTGCAGGTGGATTGCAAACCAAAGAAGAAGATGAACGAAATACTTATAGACAAGCATGCATTAACATATTGTCAGCATGAAAATATCGATAATTTTCGGAACATTTGATAAAAAAAAACGATATCATAAGAATTACCTTAAGATTTTTTACATTTTCAATTGTTTACAGGCGGATATCAGTTTCAATCAATTTTGCTGTTTATTTGGAATTATTAGCATTGCAATTATGTAAGTTTAAAAATACTTTATTTTATTGTATATTTAAATGGTAACCGCAGTTATAAGTTGGCAGCACCGATGTTACGTTATATTAATATGAGCGAATGTAGAAAAAAAACGGATATGATAAAATATATGATTTTGACGGGACAGCATTCAAGATGATCAGCTCAACTGAGGGGTCTAAGATATAAGGTTGATTTTTTTTAACTGTTCCGGTAATTTTTGACATTTTGAATGCCACTTAATATTTTATGCTTACTGTACCGCGTAATGCTGATACTAAACAGGGCTAACAATTAGCAAGAGTTCTAAATAAGACCTTGGGGTTACTCTTGAAGTTAATACCAATTCCAGTATTATATCAGTTCAATAAAACAATTTTTCATTCAAGATAAATCTTTGAAAAGCATTAACGCATGCTTAGCGAACTCTAAAGTTTATATTAAATGGAAAAAGAATACGGTCGCGAACAGGATTCGAACCTGCGCCTCCCGGATAAATACTCCAGGCGCTCTGACCACTAAGCCATCTCGACCTCTGCTCACCACCGCGAATTCTTCTTCCATATCTTAACACGTCTTATCATTGCTATCAATTCAGTCCCTATACAAGTGACCGAACCTTATATGGCTCTATATGGCTTAGTGGTCAGAGCGCCTGGAGTATTTATCCGGGAGGCGCAGGTTCGAATCCTGTTCGCGACCGTATTCTTTTTCCATTTAATATAATAACAATTTTTCATGTTAAAATAAATTTACCTACATCATAGTTATCTTAATTTTAAAGCATGTCGTTTTATTTAACGTCTGTTTATTAGTATCCGGATGCTTTAATTATTTTAAATCCATTTTTGCATTTAAAAGTATGCTCTGATATATTTCCAATGTCAATCGAGCGGTTTTATTTTCAAGAGTAAGCCTACTGGTCTACAAACCGAGACGAGGTTAATTTAAACTTATCAGACGATATTCCTATGATTAGTTAGTAAATTCAACCTTGTACAAACGTCAAAAAGTTTTGATCTTAATCAATTTTCTGTCAGACAACGAAATAGTTCAATATGTTTACAGATTTTCAATTCTGATACCGAAAACTACAATTAGTGTGTAATATACACGACAAAAACAATTAAAGTTTATATTTAATGCTTCATATTAAGTCGGATTTGTTGAAAATTCAGTACAAAATTTCACACTTTCATGACTACATATAAATAACTTTTTTATCTTACATATTGTAGTGTAAGTAGGTATTAAACTTTGTCATCTGCAAATGTAATTCTATGTTATCAAACTTTTGATAGGCATTTTCGCTAAGGCCATTTTAACTATGTCAAATAACTGGCTGGCTTATTATCATTTGCCTAGCCTTTTTCTGATTATGTTTGGGGTCGGCTTCCAATCTCATACAACCCAATTATTAGAAAACACCAATTTTCTAAGAAAACCGGTCACATTTTTGGGCCTCTAACGACATGTCCACAAAGCTACAATTACGAGGCACGAAAAAGTCTTCATGTTTAATTAAACGTATTTTTTCGGGAAGAAAAATAAAGTAGCATTCTCAAACTCTGCTCACTACCGCTAAGTCCGCTCACGACGAATTCTGGAGTATTTGTCCGGGAGGGCGCCTCCCGGACAAATACCCAGTTTCGAATGTTGCTCGCGACCGCATTTTCCTTTCCATAAAATTTAACACATGCATAGCGAACTCTAAACTTATAAGAGTTCACTGTGCATGCTAAAGGATTTATCCGTGTTTATTAAACGCCAAACTAAATAAATCATTCCACGTAAAAACCCTTCAATAAAACGAAAACTTGATACTTTTTCAGAAGTCACGCTACTTTTAAGTGACAGACAAAAACCGGTTGAGGCGGAAAAAATACAAAGACTTTTTTTAA
The DNA here is from genome assembly GCA_935421205.1 of Xylocampa areola. NCBI lineage: Eukaryota > Metazoa > Arthropoda > Insecta > Lepidoptera > Noctuidae > Xylocampa > Xylocampa areola. The sequence goes on along the minus strand of OW285214.1, from coordinate 12,085,560 downwards.
CATTCAGTGTAGAGAATGCTTAATAAGTGTGTTTGAAAAACTTGTACCAAAAATAGCCCACCGTTGCGTGTTTAACAGTTATTAAGCATTGCGCACACGAGCAAAACCGGAGAATAATTCCGAATACCGGATCACGTAATACAAATAGGTGTAGTGCATGTAAATAGCGTACTAAATTTTGTGAAATTACAACGACATTTCAACGATAAATGGTAGTTTATTATAAAAAAATAATTGAAAATTTATCAGTGTAATATTAGCGAGAGAAGCGTGACTTGGGTACATATTTAAATTAAGGCAATTTGTTTTTTTTTTTTGCGAGTTTATCGTTTTATGACTGTTACGGATACGGACAATAAAGAATAGGGAGTTTTAAATCACTTTCTTTTCCAAATATTTCAAAGTATAGGTTCATCGGACTACTAGTTATCGATAAATTTTGGACTCGAACTAGGTTTTGCGCTATTAACGTGACCTCATTCAAATCAAATCAACATCAATTTACTGAAAACACTACTAGATAATAATAATGAAAATCTGTTTAATGAACCGTGAAAGTTAATTCAACAGATTTTGTTTATTATTATGTTACGAAAACAACTGTTGGATTTGATCATTTCTATCGTTTCATACCTTATTATGGACATAACATAAATAACCAAAAAATATTATAAACATATAATAATAATTATCTATTATGGCTACTGTTTCACACATTTGATTTCAGATCTTTAAATCTACATCTTCTATACTACAATCTATAACTTACATAATTTTTTTCTTTGTTTATAGAACAATACGTACAATTCCGGCCACTAATGTGAAAAAGGTTTGGTTATATCTCCAAAATCAGATGACTAAGAAAAATACGAAAGACTTGACAAGTACTTAATAATAAACTTAGCAATAAATGACGAGTAGGCTGGCAGTCCTCCAAATACTTCTGTAATGTTGTTATCGACATCAGTGCTCACTGTACTTAATATCGAACTTTGAACATCCAAGAACGAGATCGAGTGTATATATAGGTTTATGTTTTTCTTGAGAAAGCCCTCCATTAGGTCTTTCTACTGTACTGTGAGTGCGTTTACAGACATATCTCACATGCACATAAACAAATCGTAACAATTTTCTGTAGATAACGCAAATATTTGATTTTCGCAGCGTAACAGCGGTACTCTCGACTGTTGTGTCAATCACGCCAGTCAAAATATTTTAACGACTATGCTCACGCTTTCCTTACCGGATAAAAGTCACCAAATCAATACCAAATTGGTGACAGAAGCATCTAATGATACTTTCTTCAAATTTCGTTAAAACTAGTCAGTACCTACTTACCACGTCAAGAAGAGAGGGAGATCAAGGAAAAGGCTTATGTGAGGCATGATATGAATGAAAAAGGAATGTGAACGTGATCACTGACAGGAGAGAATGAATAAAAATCATATTGGGCTGACCCCAAATATATTAGGACCAGGGCAGAAGTACAAGAAGTTAACCCATAACTAACCAAAAAACAGACTTACTTTCGGAGTAATAGTATTAGTCCGGATACAGTAATATCTAACATTGAGCTATGCTATTTTTTTGTAATCTTAATACATTATCTCAAAATAACTTATTTGAAAGTTTCTATATACCTGTTCTAAATCAATCGCTGTTTTCTGTACAGTAAAAATAGAAATGAAATCCTAAATTATGGCTGCCCAAGTTCGACTGTAGCAATTCATAAGGAGAAATTGATATAATTTTAGGGTCTATGTATTTTTGTATAATTAAATTAAATTAACAAATGGTTGAGCTAGGTAAAACAAGGAGAACCTTTGATATTCACGGGTCAAGGATCCAAACCACCCACCTACTGCCAATTTCCCAAGAAAGCCGTTGTGAAAATTAAAAGGTCGCAAAAATCCTTTATACGAAAAAACTCAACCATTCAGAGAGAGAAACAGCCAGCATAGCAATACCTAATCCAATTTCCAATTTAAAATAAAAACGGAACATCAACATTTTGGACACATAATTTTAATTTATTATTCTATGACTGCCTCAATGATCTGATAACTGGAAGCGTGACTACTGAGCCTGGTCCTGGATTCGAGTCCCGGGTAGGGCAGTGTTATGGGGTGTTTCTTATAAAAAAAACTCAGTAACAACTCAAAGTTTGGTATTGTGCTTAGTTGATGGCAATACCCGCACCATCTATTGCATGAGACTTGAAATGTGGGTGTACAACACCTCTGCCTAATATTTCGAGGATACGGGAGTGATACGACGAAAACGACAAGGATACTGAGAACCCTCAATGCGTGAATCGAGTCCTGAAGCTCACGCTCGAAAGCCGCGCTTACCTCCACTAGACCAATAAGGCAGTTTAAACAGTCTCCATAGATTATCATTATTAGGAGTCAATACGACTCATATTCACGAAAATAAAAATAGATTTTTTACTTCAAAAACAAAAAATAATAACCAATATTGGAATACATTTGTGTTGAACGAAACATCTAACAACGATAAGTGAAAAACACTAAACATATTCCGTACAACAGGAATACATATTATAATAAACTCATTACAATAAACTTCGCATTACCTAAAATACATGAAGCAATTTTTAAATGGAATGATACAATATTTACAAAACAAATTCGAACACCACAAAGACGGCCAAGGTTGAGGAAAACCAGCTTAAACGTCCAAAATCTATTGTTGTTAGTTAAATTAATGGGTGTCGTATATGAAATTGTAATTATACTGTATGTTTGAAACTTTTGTTCTGTTCTTGTATTACTAAGAACAAGACCAACGGCAAGGACATATGTTATTTATAAGGGTTCATGTATTCATGATTAATGTAAACGTATAATTTGTTACTAACATACCTTTTGTTTTGTATTCTGATCTGAAAATTATTGTGTCATACTTCTGTCACACAATAATTTTAAAGGAATTGGGAATAATAGAGAATGCCACTAGCATAAAGATCTGTGGGGTTACTCTAGAAACTAATAAGGCGTTGTAATAAAAAACAAATTTACCTACATTACAGTTGCCTCAATTTTAAAGCATGTTGTCTTCGTATTATCCCGAATCTATAATTATTTTCTTAGACATTTTGGCATTTATAAGTACGAACTGACATAATTCCAATGTCAATCGAGCAGAATTATTTTCCCACTGATTCAAATGTAACAAACAAAAAATGTAGGTACATTCGATTATCATCATCATCACCCACAGCCGAACTTCTTGTCGATCTCAGCCTCTCTCTTCTTGTACCAATCCCTAATGTGCTGACGTGACGTGTGTGAGACATAGTATGTACGCAATTAAGAAGTTACGTTCAAGTCATACAAAATGCAGCTCATTTAACCGCTCTTAAACTGCCCTGACCTCCCCAACCCTCAATCAAAGCACTAGTGACAGGAACCTTTAACTGATATATACTCCTCCAGACCGTATTTCGGTCACGGAAACGTATCTCCACGGAGATTAGCAAAGTACGCAGGAGATATTATAGTGCACAACTGTATGCGGAAACACAGGTGCACTCCCTCTTCCTTCACTCTCATAATCCGACGGGACGGTAATCCGACACGACCGGAAAGAGATCAGGCGCAGGACCGACGGCTTTACGTGCTCTCCAAAGCAGGGGAGTGTCCCACGACCGACTTCCTAGCCCCGGGCTGCTACTGAGAATTTTTTTATCGAAACAACCCAACCTGGCGTTTTGTCCGACCTGGAAATCAAACCCAGAACCTCTGCGATAACTAGACCAACGAGGCAGTCAATTTGTCTATGACTGATACACAACACTAGATGATGAAAGATGAATCGTCATGCAAATCTGGGACTTAAGTTGAACAAAACAAGATTGTTTTCTTCTAATCCCATAATCAACAGCTTAGTGTTAGAATTGAAAACTGTCAGAGACCTACGGGCACTTTAAACTCTAAAAAACAGGACAGGGAGACATTAACATTTCAGTTCAATAAAAATAGCCATTAATAATCGTGGAAATAGGTACGCTCCGATATCTCTTCAAAAGGCAGCAAGTTTCGACAGTCTATAGATATTTATAGAACAGAACAGATGGAAATAAATCGAAAATCGATAGCACAGATTTAAAATAACGGATCGTAATGGTTCAAAGGTGGTATTGTTTCAATTTAACTGTGCCAATAAGCTGATCCACGTGAGCTCCGCACTAAAGATTTGTGGAGATATAAATCATGCTGACTGGGTCCGTACCATGTGTTAAAGCTGCCGTAGTTGGGTCGTGGAAAAAAGATGGCGCTATTCAACCTCTATAGCTCCGTTACGCTCTGTCGCCTGAATCAAAACCTAAATAACACATGGTAAGGTAGGTGACTGTAGTTACTTTAGGTACACAATTTCAATGTATAATTATGAATTGATTCTATACCCAATACAACTGTTCACAATAAATTATTTGTGTCAAATCCAACCATTATCATTTTGAATACCTGTTTCATCAAAAGAAAATTACTTTACGAGTGAGTATATTATAATGCAATAGTTGATAACTTGTACATTACTGTTTGCGGCTTCTACTTTTTATTTAGTACTTGTAACCTTTAAGCCCGTATTGCAAACTGGATCGCAAGGTTTTTAGCTCACATGACCTTAAGCTGGCTACCAAAATTGATATCTATAAGGCGGTAGTGTTGCCGAACATACTGTACTCTTCAGAGTCGTGGACAGTTTACCGCCGCCACATACGAACGCTGGACCGTTTCCACCTGAAATGTTTGCGCAAAATACTCAACATCCGTTGGTCTGATCGCATTCGGGACACGGAAGTGCTGCGGAGAGCCAATATTATGGGGATTGAGGCTTACCTCATGCGGCGGCAACTCCGTTGGTGTGGACACGTCTTGCGAATGTCAGATCAACGTATGGCAAAGTGCATCTTTTTCTCTGAACTTGAGGAGGGCAAGCGTAAGCATGGCGGACAACTCCTCAGGTATACAGATGTGCTTAAGCGACACATGAAGAAGTGCGACATTGAGCCTTCAGAGTGGGAACAAACAGCCGCTCGACGACCGGAATGGAGGTCTTTGGTGAAAGCCAAAATCAAAGACTTTGAGGAGAATCGCTGCTCGGAGAAGGATGCTCGACGCGATGAACTGAAAGCACGCCCACCTTGTGCTATCACTTATAATTACTGTAATGGTGTGCTAACCTGCCCCCATTGTGCGCGAACTTTTGTTAATAAGATCGGCTATATTAGCCATACACGAGCACACCAACGTCAATTAGAACGGAGTTGAAGAGGTCGCCGTGGCCGAAATCGGTCGAGGAGGTATTATTATGATACAAACCGATCTCATTGACAAGCTCCGCCCCTTTTAAAATGTATTTTCCCGGAATTCAAAATATTTATGTCCTATTCGAAAACCTGAAATAACTATGCACCAAGCCTCCAACTCCGTTCAGTAATTCTTGCTTGTAAATGATAAGACATTAGATTCACACAATTTTACACTTTATTTACTAGAAAAACTTAATTTGTCAATCATTCTCAAAATCAGTCTTGCTTAAAACCACAAACAAAACGATTTATTTCAACACAAGGATAATGATTTACAAAATATCATTAGAGACACGACTATTCCTAGAAATGCCAGGGTCGCCCCACTTCTCACGAAGTTAGGAAGTACATTAATTATATCGGCGAGGCAACCATATTTAATTAATCTTTCTATCCGATGTCAAACTTGAACGATCCTGACTGTATATTTTGCTTACTTTTTCCTCGAGTACCTACGTGTTCACGGCATTTAGAGGGATAATATTATAATTTTTTTGTTTAGAAACCACTAATTTCTCGTAAATAAATATAATATGTACCAGATTTTGATATGGTGAAGAGACAATAATGTTGAGGGATTCTAAAAATTAAGTACCTAACGTCTGTGTATTTGCCCGTGTTATAAAATTATTAGATATATTACTTTACGGAGAGTGATGAAAAGATAACATCGGGAATCGATAAAGAAATAATCGATAAAATCTTATGCTCTACGCTTAAAATAATAATAGTGCATTGATAATAAAAAAAAAACATTAAAACACATTCTCACGCTTCAATACCATTCTCTAATTGGAAACCACACGAGAACTAGGATCGTCAAGTCAAAAAATTGGAACAAAAAAGATTCGCCAGTTGTTACAAAATAGCAGTGATTGCAAAAATAAAAACAACCTTAAACTTACGGCATTAAGGTTTAATATCACATAAGCTCTATTATAGGAAGTTTTCGTAATATGGATGGAAGTTAATGGCACTGAGCCAACAATAACGGATACCCGGCTAGCCTGTTCGGAATTATGCCTTTATTACACGGCAACAGATATTCTATAAAGTTTTTTACTCTTAACTATAGTTTTATGGGTTTATTTTTTATGGGGAAACATTTACTTAAGTCATGTCATATCATTGCACTGAAGAGTTTTCTTTAAGGCGATTTTCTTCCAAGAAGAAATTATTAGGAGTCCTTCAAAATACCTTAAAAAGCCGCCCATTCAAAATCAAAATTTCTTTATTAAAAATAGGCTAAAAAATTTGCGCTTTTTGAATGTCAAACACACAGACAGCCCCCAAAAAAGCCCACCCTTCATTAGCCGTTACACACTGTAGTCGATAAAAGATCGTTGAGGCTAAGCAACAATCAGCGCGGTCAGTCAGTAGATGGGCGGCCGATAAGAGTATTTTCATCTGAGCATTTTCGTGCTTCGGACTTAAGTCGGTCGGAGCAAAGAAAATATGTGCAGGAGAGGCTATAACTCGGATAACAAATGCGAGTGTGATTTTTTTTTTTAACAATAATCCTCCATTAACTACACATGTTTCAGATCAACTACCGTAGGTACAGACAACCGCACGTCAGTGGTAGAAGAAAAAGAAAGAAGAAAGAAAAAAATAATTTAACACTTGTATTACGAAAATCTTCCTTACTGCTAGGACAGAAAGACCCTGTCAATGTGTTACCATGAATGTGCGGTTAACTGTACCTACATGCTAAGTATCAATACCTATTAGCAAAAAAAAATGGCTTATAATTAATGTTTCTAATAAATTATTTTCTTACTTTTTCTTTCTAACCTTCAATAAAGTGTATATTCATTTAACTATCTATCCAACAGTATTCGAGTAGGTACTCCCCTCTGGTACGCGGATGGTCCTAAGGGTCTTAACTTAATCATCACGCCTCGCGAACGAATTGGTTATCGCAATATGATGTTATTAGAACCACCTGTTATGGCCGATACTTCGCCAAATAGGATAAAATTCTACGAGAATAAACTTAAGTAAAATAAAACTTGTTAGGAAGTCTCGTAAAATTTGACTTAAAATTAAAACTGCCTCACTAGTCCAATAATCGCTAACGCGGCAGCTAAGCGTGAGGTCTAGCGTTTGATTCCCTAGTCGGGCAAGTATACACACTGTAAAAATGTTGAGTCAATAGAGCAACTGACATTTGTAAATAAAGCTTCGTTATCTCTGTTTATGTGAGTGAACCTTTAGTTCACAACATCAGCAAGAATCTCTCTATAAAAGAATTTAGGCAAGCCAAGAATTTTAAGCACTTCTGCGGAATACTTTTTGCCGTAAAACCAAACTAGGGCTGTAACGTAAAAGAAGCCACATCACACAATATACGATCAGTCATTCCGGGTGAGTTTTATTCCCGCTCACTCACACAGCTTGAAGGTCGTATCGCGAATAAAACCTACTTACTGCTACTTTTATTCAGTAATGCCGGCTTTCAGTTACACTCGTAATACATTCGGTCTATTCATATTTCTGTCACAATAATTTGAATTTAGTGTACTAGTGAAAGTAGCTTCATGTTATTGTGAAATAAAAGAAATCATATTTTTGATTCTTAATTCAAACTACACTATGTGATGCTCAAAAAAAGAAGTCGTGAGTTTTCTTAAGTCACGTGTCACATCTTCTTGTGTCCCAACAATTACTTACGATCGCCTATTAGTCTATTAAGCACAGTAATTATTGCAATATTGATTAGGCTATAACAAATATTTAGTTTGTTATAGCCTAATATTCTCTGCCTAGCCTTTTCCCAATTACATTGGGGTCGGCTTCCAGTCAAACCGGATGCAGCTTAATACCAGTATTTTACATAGAGCGACTGCCTATCTGACCTCCACAACCCAGTAACTGGGTAATACGATATCCCGTGGTATGAAAGGTTGTCAGACTTTCAGGCCTCTGACTACCCGTAACGGTTGTCATAGATCTTAATTTGACAACCGGGACCGACGGCTTAACGTGCTCTCCGAGGCACGTTATAGCCTAATATTAATATTAAAAAAAAGAAACTAAAAAGCACGCCGGTCATGTGTAAATTTAATTTCACACCTTTTTGTGTACCATAGCCACTGTATTTTTTTTTTTAATATTACTAGTCTATGTTACCCTGGATAATGCAAGGATTCTAACGATATCCCATACATCTGAATCGATTCAGGTATTTAGAAGTTATGATGGAATAAAGAAACTCACAAACATACGAGTACTACTATACATGAACCATAAAAACATAACTGTCCTTATTTAGGCAGCTGTGTATTTTTTTTTTATCAACGTATACCTATATATGTTGATACACGTAGAAGATTTGCAAAAATAGCTATTTCTAGATCCTTGCATAAATAAATTTCTAAATGAGACGTCTGCCTTAAAGTAAGACCGCCTTTCTTTCCAGAAACTTTATTTTCAGAGTATGATGTAAGCTGTGTGCTAATAAATGAGTATTATAGACAGACACATTCACCTAATAAAATATATTAGTAGACTCTTTGTTCTTTGTAAAAGGTGTTGCCATGGTAAGAAGGAAAAGACTTGTTTGTCGAAACAACTACCATTGAGAAATTGTATTAAATGTTTGTAAATACACGTATATATTTTTATCCAAAGCTCTCTAGCTACAAAAAACAATGAAATAGGATAAAAAAAGTAAACAACATCACAGTTAATCCAACAAATTTACTCAAGGTAAGATTGTTTTTCACAAAAAAGTTGTGTAGTAACTAAACGAAAATGTAATAGACTTTACGTTTCTGCGAAGTTTTCTTTGAAAGTCAACAAGAAACAATAGAAGGCAGACCGAAACAAAGATCAAGGTTAACCCTAGAAACCTCGTGTTATGAGCCGGGTTCCCTTGAGTAAAAGGACTTAGGCAATAATAATACATTTCCAGTTACATTTAGGAAGTATACATCTACGTTAAGTAAAAGTCAGGAGCTTGTACTTCATCGTACCTATGTGTGTGAAAACCTTTGCCTAAGTGCTGTAGAGTTCCGACGGTAGCCACTCTGCGTTAAACCTGATTACACGTAACTCGATCTGATTTGAACTGATTTCACGCTGATTAAGAGCCATAACACAGTACAGTGTACCTTAGTCTTTGGGTTGTATAGTCCTTCATGGATTTGACATTATATTTAATTATATCACAAAGGGTTACAGAGGGACGGTTATGAGATGATTCCTATTCCTAACGAGTGTTGATCTACCCAATAATCTTCGAAAATCAAAGGAGCAAATAAGATTGACGCCGCGCCTTGCAAGATAACAGGTCGCATTTCAGAACAGCAGCGATAACAAAGCAAAATTCTGGTAAAACACATAATAAGATAAATATAAATATTATATGTAACGTGCACGTAAATACATCACAGAAATCTATGAATTTACTAGCTTCAAGGACTGTTTACATGAATGTAAATTGTTACAATAAAATCAACTCACATTTAAAGGTTTTTTCTCGGATCAAAAGTTTTCATAATCCATTATTTCCTACTATCAACCACATACTAATACTCAAACTAAATCCGCCGAACATTGCGCCACAACATCCCCAGTGATGACGTAACCGACAAGTGGCCGAGACCTTGAGCGGAAGGGCGGATTTCGCCATCGACCTCTGCATTCCCGCCCTAAGGCACATCCCCGGTACGATGCTGGCATTTAAAACATATTGTTTCTTGTGTATAGAGAATGAAGGTAAGAAGGGGATCTGTATTAAATATGAATTTTTTAGTAGATACTAAAATGTATTATTCAATATAATATTTATTTATTATTTTACATAAACTACTTAAATTAATTATAATAAACTACCTACTACAATATACTTAGAACTAAAAATTATAATTATATATATATATTTATATACTATAGAGCGTCGAAAAATTCATCCGCATCGCTATCAACTGGTAACGTGCCCAAAAGGCTGGCAGCATTGCGTAGTGTATTCAATGTGACTATGTTATTTTCAGTATTGATAAAAAAAAAACAGGCAAGTACAAAAGCGGATTACTTCTAAAGTATCTTAACTTAGGTTCTCAGGTCCACGCGTATATTTTTCTAGGTATCTGATCGTAGAGCCTATTATACACCTACGATTATAGTGTACAATTTCCTATAAATTTAATCGATTCTTAATCAGTAAATGACTTCACTTTTTTTTATTATATACCTAAATTTCTGTTATGTAATTTTATTTGTACTAAATATAGTTATGAATGTAGAATAATAATCTTAATTGGAATTCATTTCGTACTTTGAATATGACATTGGCTAAGAAATAGATTTTAGATAGAAATTGGAGTCTACCATACACACCTGCATTAATATTAAGATAACTGTGATATAGGGAAATTAACTTTAAATTACTCATCGCGAAATTTTTATTACGTAGAAATCATTTCATACGCAAGGATGAGAATCATATGACGAAGATTTTTTGGGCAAAAAGATGGCTATAAGAGTAGAGGAAGAACGAGAAAACGATGGATGGATTATGAGATGATGACAGACAGAGATACAAGAAGAAAAGGAATGCTACGCCGAACTCAAATTTATTGGGGTAAAGGGAGAAACATGATGTCATTTAACATATATTAAAAGTAGACATTGGAATTAAATGTCAAAAGTACTGTTTATAATTTGCTGAACAAAAAAGTAAACATTGCTTGCGGGCACAAGAAAACCTTTACCTAATTCTGTTTCTATTACACTGACTTCCACCTGAACTTTACAAGGAAATTAGCATCCTGTCTCTACCCTTTGTAGTAAATTGCTATCTTATGATTAAACCTTAGTTCTTGAGTCCCGACCATAAAAACAATAGATTTAGCATACCCTCACTTATGTTGGGTATCGACAGTGATACAAAAATGGGGCGCCTCATACAACTATATTTTATGTGAATTAAGTCGATTTATTTTACTAATAAACTCTTAAATATCAATGGCCTATTTACACATTAGCATAATAGTTATATTACAATCCTTACTAATATGCGAAAGAACATGTATGTTTCTTTGTTACCTTTTCACGACTAAGCGGCTGAACGAATCGGCATGAAATTTGGCAAGGAGATAGATTGTATCTTGGGGCAAGACATAGGCTACCTTTGGTCGCGCAAACGAAGTCGCGGGCACCAGCTAGTTTTAGATAATTCAAAAGCTTGTGAAGATAATGGATGTTTGTTACTCTTTCATGCAATAACTACTAAACGGATTTGATATAAATTTGGCAAACAGATAGTTTTATAACCTGGATTAACACATAGGATACTTCTTACCCCGGCTGGTCCCAATTCTGAGTTCAGGCAGACGAAGTCGTGGGCAGTAACTAGTAAGAATATAAATCAGAAAGGCAACTTAGTGCATTTTTTTTTATTGTATATCTTTATGACGGTATATTGTATTTATTACATAAATAAGCATAAGTGAAGTGAAAAAGATATATCAGAATTGTAGCAAGTGGAAATCGGTACTATCGGCCTACCACAGTGGGAAAAAGGTGTGATTGTATGTATGTAAAGTTATAAATGTTTGTGGAAAATGTGTATGTAGATATCTTATTCAAAGCCAAAATTAGCTTAGCCAATCATTTTATAAGTATTAAATTTGATATATTTCGTGAACTATGTATATTCTAATATCATTAATTGACAAAACACAATAACTTATATTTCCTTATCCAATAAAACATTTGTTGTACTGAGGTAGCAGAAAGCTTTCTGTTAATAACATACTCAAATCCCCGATGCAAATGGCGGCCTTGACAATATCAGCGAAGGTCGTAGGGTGTTCATTATGTCGATCTATAAAGGAGGCTTGCGTTAAGCTATTTATGATGTCTTGAACGCAGCTGACTTGTCTACGTAGGTAAAGATTATATACCTACGCAGGTAAATGGAAATCAATGTATTTTCTGATGGAAAATTGTAACAGAATATATGTGTAACTGATTCTAGGTACCTACTAGGTAATAACAATACTTTATTTTCTATTAAAAAGAACGTTGGACTAGGATTTTTTTCCTTTTTGGCGATGTTTTTACTGAGACATATCTCACTTACACACACATCCCGACACCGGTCAATTATTTTTAGATCATATATATATTCGTAGTGTACGGAAAACGAACAACACTCGGCGTCCAGACCTCTTCACCGGTATGCCAATACTTGAATAATGTTTTTCAATTTTAATATAAAAGCAGAACAATGTTGGACATTCGTAAATCGATATCGAGTATTTGAAATTAATATTTGTTTACCAAACCAGGTGAAAATAATGTAAACATACCTTAACTATTGAAATTTCATCAAAGCTCACACATGTGAATTATAGTCGTTTATATATAATTAAGAAAACCTGCTCAGATCGGAATACATATAAACAAAAAATAAAAACCGCCTTCCAAAATCTACTACACTAAAAAGTATAAAATAATATCAAAATTTGCTTATAATAAAATAATTTTAAAATAACAATATATAATAATAATCTGTTAATTTTGGAGTCGGTGCCTGTACTGGGAGAGGGTTATTGTTTTCCTCTTGTTAGTCACTTATGTTCGTTGTGCTGTGGTTATGTTACCGGCGTTTGTATCTGGTTGTAAACCCCACATACATCAGGCACCGACTCCAAAATTAACAGATTATTATTATATATTGTTATTTTAAAATTATTTTATTATAAGCAAATTTTGATATTATTTTATACTTTTTAGTGTAGTAGATTTTGGAAGGCGGTTTTTATTTTTTGTTTAAAATTAATTTATTTTAGTCTTTTTAGTTTTAAGTCTAATATATATATTGTATAGGTCATATATAAGTTTGTATACTTCATAAATAAGTTAATTTAGTAATTTAATAATATGGGTAGGCCTTCGAAAGCCGCTAGGACTTAATAACTGCATCGGTGAAATGTTTGTGTACAACAGTGGACACTTCTGCCTACCCCATCGGGCAATACAGGCATGATGCTATGTATGTATTGAGTGGCATGAACTATACATGAACATGCGATTACAGAAATTGCGAGTGATTTGCTGTGATTTATTGAAGAATTCCATCGTCTAACTTCGAAGATCTTCATCAGATCTTCACTAAATTGAAATAGGACCACCTCTGGGGACTACTCTTTCAAACAAATATATCGACGGACATACATACAAAACAAGGTAGCTACTGTAAAACGTTGAGGAGTTCCCTTGACTGTCCTTCGTCTTCATCATCAGACCCCTAATGACAGTCACAACCCATCTAGGTGTAAAGTTCTCATCAATACAAATTAATCAAGCCCAAACACCAGGTAATTGTTGTAAATCGTTAAAGAGTTCCCTAGATCATCTTTCGGCTCCATCATCAGATCGACTCCAGACCTTCATTAAATAGTAGTGCTTTAAAATACTTAATGAAAAAATTAACAAATGCACGAGTCGCCCCTACGATTTTCGAAGGTTTCCCTCGATTTCTCGGGGATCCATCATCAGATCCTGGTTTCCTTATCATGGTACCACCGTTGGGATATCTTCTTTCCAACAAAAAAAGAATTATCAAAATCGGTTCATAAACGACGAAGTTATCCCCGAACACACATAAAAAAAAAAAAAAAAAAAAAAAAAAAAATATACGGTCGAATTGAGAAACCTCCTCCTTTTTTGGAAGTCGGTTAAAAAGATTGCAACCTCCAACCTAGAGTGCAGTAGTGGTACTGTTCCGCAAACGATGGGACACTTGACATCGTGCCCTCGGTGCCCTGACACGCGCACGTTATATAATCTTATGGACGCTACTGAAAATGCGGTTGTCGTACCCATCCGTCGCGAAATATTTCATCATGACCGCCCCGAATCTTGCTCGAGTCGGCCCGCGCCGATCCAGTAGTATTAAATTCAACCCTTAATAACAAGGAAACTGATCTGATCCAGCTAGTCCGTAGTTATCCCTCCAGAAACTCCCTAAGCCGAAGCTCGTGTCCCACAGGGATGGCCTTAGTACTGTATTGCTTAGTTTGTAGTAATATAAAATATGCTCTGGCTGGAGGTATCAAATTGTCTCGCCATAGCTATTGTTCGGTTACGCAGATCAAAACTCTATGAGTTGATTGCAAGAGGCCACGTCCAAAAAAAAGCGGTTGTCATAGCAGGGTTTTGGGCGGACACAATTTGAATTGCCATCCATACGCTAAGAAGAAGATAATAATTTTGCTACAATTTTACACCGCACTTAATAATGTAAAAACAATTATAACATATTGATTTTACATTCCTCCAAAACACAGTCAATAGAACCAATTGCTGTTCTTTTTGTTTCAGTATAAACCAATGAAGGACATTGAACTCTTATACAAAATTCTACAACCTACACCAAATAATATAGAACTAACTTAAATGAATGTTTACTTTCCACTTACGCACGACATAAGTCACAACTCAAACATTTGTCATTACCTAACATAGCACCATGCCCTTATCCCCAAAGGTATTAAGCAGAAGCATAGTATTGGACACCCATATTTCACTGATGCATTTATTTAGTCCTATAAGTGTCCATTTCCAAGCTCCGTACAGATAATAAAAAATAATAACCAGGAAAATCTAATAACACTTTGCTTGACCTAGAAATCGAGCACGAGACAAAATGCTGTTGAATTTACCAAAATACTATGTTTACATCGATGACGCGATACTATCACTGTTTGTTTACCGTCCAACCAATAGACATAGTGGCAGTAGTAAGGGCAATGTACGACGTACGATAACATATTCAGTATTGCGTCATATTATTGGCCTATAACCTAACAACAGCTCACCTGATTCCTTTGGGAATTTTAAAGTTTCATAAATGATGTCTTAGGTTTTCGCGATCACTACACATTATAATAAAACTAATTGCATGTATCATTGATTTTTGGTTTTTGAAGGGCCTCGTGGATAAATAATAATAGTACAGATCGATCGATCAGGGTTCAGCTGTATTTGCCGCGGTCGGTCTGTGGATGGATGACATTCATTTCAAATCGAAAACCCCTTAATGCCTCGTGAGTAACAGCAGTTACAGGTAGTCAGAACCCTGAAAATCTGACAACCAGTCTTATCACAAGATATCGTGTTACCCAGCGCCAGGTTGTGGAGGTCGAATAGGCAGTCACTCCATGTAAAATACTGATATTAAGCTGCATGTGACTCCAACATATTTTGAAAAGGTTAGACTAGGGGCTCTGATAGGTTCTCGTTATATCCGCATTTACGAACATTCAAAACAGTTGTTTTAATTTAATAAATATAATTTAGAAGCAGGATAAGACCATATATCACATCTTATATATTCTATTGCAAACTATGATCGGTGCGGTTTTTTTTTCAGGTTATAAACAACGCTTGGCTTGCTTTCATCTGAGCGTCTTCATATTTCCGTTGAATCGTTAGACCTTCAGCTGTTCTTACTTAAAAACCAGTTACCAAACCAAGCCAAATCTGAGGCCTACGGGCGGCTTGCATAATTCTAACCGTATAGCTTGGTTTCAAACTATACGAAAAAAGTAAATATTCTAGTATATTTCCTAACTTTTTGCTGCTTACAAAACTTGGATATGATTAGGAGAGCTTAATTTATGAAATATATCTACCTATACCTTACGTACTTAATGAATAATGGAATACAAAAAATGCCAGTTTTTTTTAATCAAAATGCATTAATATTTTTCAGGAATAGAACCACATTTGTATTCTCAGGGTGATGTCAGCACAAATTTTAGCTTTTTATTATACGGATTTTTTGTGTCAAATACTATGTAATTAGTATTAGAACGAAAACAATCCTGGTAATGGGCCTCGGACTATAAAATATTCAATACTATCTGGTGCCCGCGACTTCGTTTGCGCGACTAAAGGTAGCCTATGTCCTTCCCCAAGATACAATCCATCTCCTTGCCAAATTTCATTACGATCCGTTCAGCCGTTTAGTCGTGAAAAGGTAACAAAAAAACAAACAGTTACTTTTGCATTTATAATATTAGTATGGATTAATCAAAAATTGGCTTAGTAGTAACTTGGAATAGTAGATAGAGCCATCTGACTTTTTACATGACATAATTTAGTATTATGGCATTTTATTATTTGTCATCATCATCTTTCCAGCCTTTTCCCAATTACATTGGGTCGGATTTTCGGTTTCCAGTCAAACCAGATGCAGCTTAATATCAGTATTTTACATGGAGCGACTGCCTATCGGACCTCCCTGACTACCCGTAACGGCTGTCATAGATCTTAATTTGACAATTCACATTTATTTTATGATATTCCGTGAAGACGATTTCAATCAGTAACGTTTAACGACATCATTTTAATTTTTAATCCTTTATTTATAAAACCAAATAATTGCCTATTGTACTACTAATTCTGTGTTTGTGGATGACGGAAGGAAGGAAAATTAATTATTGTCAAAATCAGAATTAGCGTCACGTAGTAATAGCGTAGCGACTGCTACGGCGTAGCACGTAGCTTTTTCATAGTCAAAAAGCGTTAGAACTACTAAAAAGATAATTAAGGAAACTTCTTTAATTTTACATAGTGCGGGTATAGATGATCCAGTCAACCGTAGTACTAAGCAAGTTCTTAAAAAGTTTTTATGCGATCAATGAGTGTGTGAGTGTGAGTGTAAATATAACTAAAATGCAAGTAGACCGAAAAGTAGAAATAACTAGAAACTTATAAACTTGCGTTATGCACCCTATTTTTTATTTTTTATTGTTACGCATTAAGAAAAATCACGTCGTTAAAGTTTACTACCGTGTCGTTGTTTCTCCTTATATAACATTTCACTTAAAAACTTTTTTACTTAAATATGTGTTAGGATACCAAAATGTACCCAAAGGGACTTTAAAATATTCACGACACTGCCCGAAACTGCACACAAATGGTTCAAAGTCTATGCACTCATACACTTATAAAACAACCTAGGCCTGCACGAAATAATTTAATATTGATTATACATAATATAGCATCACGCCTGTATTCCCCGAAGGGGTAGGCAGAGGTGTACACAATTGTACACCCACATTTCACCAATGCTGTTATTAAGTCCCATGTAATAGGTGGTGAGCCTATTGCCATCAACTGGGCACTATTCCAAACTCCGGGCTGCTACTGAGAATTTCCTAACAGAAAAACTCAATAACACTTTGCCCGACCCGGGGATCGAACCCGAGACCTCCTGTTCAGCAGTCGCGCTTGGGACCACTAGACCAACGAGGCAGTCATATATTGATTATACTAAAGACTTTTTCCCAGCAGTGGTACAAAATAGCTTAAAAATAATACCGCCCGGTAAATTGGACACTGTTCCCGATGCAGGAAGCCTCCCATTAAATTTTTTATTTTTAAATAATTTATTTTTATGTTATTTTATTTATATTCGTGCCTCCTAGAGCACGTTAATCCGTCAGTCCCAGTTATTAAATTAAGATCTATGACAGCCGTTACGGGTAGTTATAGGCCTGAAGGTCTCACAACCAATCATACCATGAGATATCCTGTTGCCCAGTAACTGGGTTGTGGAGGTCAGATAGGCATTCGCTTCACGTAAAATATTGGTAATAAGCTGCATCCGATTTGTCTGGAAGACGACCCTAATGTACTTGGGAAAAGGCTAGGCAGATATTTTATATATTTCTGAAAATATTATGAAAATGGATGACTTGTATATGACATCAAAACAAAGCTTATCCACCAAAATTACAGCTAAAATACACAATCTATACTAATATAGATTAATCATTCAGGATTAAAGTTAGTATGTATATCCTTATTCAAACTCAAAACAGCTACAAACTTCATAATGGCCACTCTCGCATAATAGAAAGGTATTTATCGGGTAATTTAATTGCACTATCCGCTTTGGTCACGTCACTAGCAGAGAGGATGGAAATTAATGTAATGATGGGGCAGTGGGGTTGCGCAAACTACAGTTTGTATGATTTGGTGTAAAGCTTAAGCTTAAGTTCATATCATTCCATCTTGTCTATGTACTTTCTATTTATGATAGACTAATTTTGAACTTTCGTTAGTCTAGTGGTCGCACGGACGACTGCTGAGCGGGAAGTCCTTGCTCCGATTCCGGGTCGAGCAAAGTATTATTGTTTCTGTTAGGAAATGCTCAGTAACAGCCAGGAATTTTGTATTGTGCACGGTTCATGGTAATAGGCTCACCAACAATGAGACTTAATAACTGCAACGATTTAATGTGGACGCCTCTATCTACCCCTCTCGGTATATACAGGCGTGATGCTATGTATGTAATAACTTTACTGATTACTAATTGATAGAAAAATACCAAAAATAATTTATTCGATTTTATATCATCCTATAACTATCCCATTGCAGGTCAAGAGTCTCTTCTTATATAGAGAAGGCACGAGCATTGATCACCATTATGATCAATAAAATATTAACGTGATAAATTTTACTTCTTATAACACTACTACTACAGATAAATCTTTGAAAAGCATTAACGCATGCTTAGCGAACTCTAAAGTTATAAATTTTTGTAGCAAAAGAATCCGGTCGCGAGCAAGATTCGAACCTGCGCCTCCCGGATAAGCACTGTGACTGCCAAGCTATCTTGGACCCAGAGATCAAATGTGTAAGAAGAATTCGCGGTAGTAAGCAGACTCGCTACCGCGAATTCTTCTTACACATTTTAATACGTCTTTTGGTGACGTCATTACCTAGATGACAAGTCCCTTTACAGGAAACTGGTTCGAATCCTGCTTGCGACCGTATTCTTTTTCCACAAAAAAATATAAATTTAGAGCACTCCTACTGTTTGTAAAACAATAATACGAAAAAGTCCTTTTTTGAAATGCAAATAAGTAACAAGTTCAATAAATAGAAAATGAGAAAAAGCTGCTAAAAATGCCTAACAAAATTCCTAGTAAGTAAGGCGATATTTTTTTTTAGGAAACAAAGCTCTTCTAAATAAAGTAAACAATGATCATGAAAGGATCTGGTTCAGGCAAATATGATAAAATAAATTACTTCAAAACAATCGAAGATCGCTCGAAGATTCACGAAGCTACTAGATCGCTTACACGTCTTAATCATCCCTAAGTCGCAAGACACAATCACTAACCACAAACCGCATGACGTCATATCTTAGACCACACGATAGTATGTAGTACTCTCTAACCAAGGTCAGACAACTACACGCGCGGTTCAAGTACACTCGCGTGCATATTATGTGCATACCTAGCCAGCACTCATTGACGCGTCCTCGAATCAGGGACGGTATTTAAATAAGTGCATTAATTATTTCACTTTTTACAGTTTTTATGCATGGCATGCATTGTAATGCCTCTTTTATGCCAAAAGTACTCGACGTTTCACTGAGTCTGAGAATAGCTGAAATTACTCTGAGAGCGCATATTATTTTGTTAGAAATCTTCGCGGTTAGAACCACCTTATAACCTCTCCGCGTTTATACCAACTCACAAAAGTTTTATCGTAATGGGGTAATTTGTATAGCAACGCACAAATATTCATTTCAGTTACAAAACTTCAACCATCACATTAACTGACGTAAAATCTTTAATTTAGATTCACATGTTCATCAAAATTACTTATATTTGAAAAAAAAAAAACAAATCTGCCTACTGATTAATTAATTAAAAAGCTGCAGTCATTCGACTGTACAAAGGTAACATAATCAGTTGCCAAACGTTACTTACTGCACCACACTACAGAAATAAATGATTGAGGAATATTCGTACGAACACAAAACGTATACTTGATTAACAAAAAATCACTCCCGAAAAGGCAAGAAGTTTCAATCAAGCGGAGTTGTACATACAGATAGTAGGTAACATTAGTAACCTTTCAGGTTGCATGTCGATACACTAATCAAAAAAACTATATGAAGGCCACCACAAGGGCTTATCGGTTTGCCATGTTTCACAATCAAGGAAAACAATTTCATTGGATTTGCTTACAGGTGACTATACTGATATATTCCCTTAGAAACATACTTTTTAAACAATGTTTCTTTCAGTTTCATTAGTAGAATCTCCTGAGAAAGATCTAGAAACCTCTATGTATTCCTCGCCGGATTAAAATTCAGATTGTATATCTACGATCTTCGATATGTCAAGTCACGCTTATCTATCCTTGAATACATAAGGAAAATGTATAAGTACCTAAGAATAAAGCTTCCCAGAGTAATATCTTTTATATCTGCCTTTACAAATCACAGCACGTGCCCGTCACCATATGTTACTTTTACCAGGAAATGATGTAGAAACGTATATAATTTGTGTTTCCCTAACTTTCACTTTTCTCATCGTTTACCTTAAGGCTGTGTTATTATGTAAGGGGTCTATTCATTCCAAAGATCCGTATAGCTTGCTGCCTATTTCTATTGGTTAATTCCTTAACACTCAGCCAATATTAACGTGACATACAAGCCGAAAAACAATTTTATTTTTACTTATCGTCTTTTGTAATTTCTTAGTATTTCTTGTGTATAAATAACTTTTTTTTTATGGTATAGGGGGCAACCGAGCAGACGGCTCGCCTGATGGTAAGCGATTACCGCCGCCCATGGACACCCGCAACCCCAGAGGAGTCACAAGTGCGTTGCCGGCCTTTTAAGGGGTTTGGGCCTCTGGTACCCTCACTCACCCGGCGAAACACAACCCAAGCGTTGTTTTGTTGCCGGTTTTCTGTGAGGCCGTGGTATCACTCCGGTCGAGCCGGCCCATTCGTGCCGAAGCATGGCTCTCCCACGGTAGATAACCAGCTTCTGCTCGTGACTTCGTCTGCGTAGACTCAGAATTGGGTCCAGACGAGTTTTTTTTTTTTACTTTATTTTATTTGTCAAGAAAACTTACAGCTAGAATACAGTTAACCCAAAAAGGCCAATTAAAAGCTTCCACATATAAGTATCCTGTATTAATCCAGATAATAAACTATACCTATGTGTGCCAAATTTCATTCAAACTCGGTGAGGAGTTACTGCGTGAAAGAGTCAGAAACATCCGTCTATCCCCACAAACTTTCCCATTTATAATATTATTAAGAAGTAGAATACAAATGATTAGAAAAATATAAAGAAATACATTTTTGTGGAAAGGAAAATATCCGCGCCTCGCCTCCCAGATAAATACTCCAGGCGCTCTTCTTCGTCCATATCTTAATACGTCTTTTGGTAACGTCATTGTTATCTATTTGAGTTCGGTATGAATATGTAATGATTTACGAACATTTACCTGTATTTAAAAAATATATAACAATATAGGTACTTTTCGTTGCCATCAAGCTTTTAATGTACTTACATTAATGTAATGACAACTAATGGCAAGACTTAAAGCCAAAAAAAAATTCGGAGATGTTCGATTCTCCCAGCTTTTTTATCCAACTTTGACGCTGTCGACTTTTACGTGCTGCTAAGTCAATTGGTAGTTCTGCGAAGCTTTCTTTGACGTCAATAGCATCCTTTATGCGGACAACCTCACAATAAGCACACTTTTTCCTTATTTTAACCAGAGTAATATATAGGGCCTGTATTTTTTTTTCCTTGAACGAATAATACAAGATTCCAATTTCAATATTCAAATGATTTCGTATGGAACTGACGGAAGACCTCTTATTTTGTGTATTATAGTTAATTGGACAAAATCTTTGTCAGACGTTTATTTTGAGTGCTGTCCAATTATTTTCTGATTACAATTCAATTCGTAGGATGTTAGAGTAGGTTTTTCTTGTTATCTCTGCTATTGTAAATAGGTATTTTATGGTAATAAATATCACGAATTACTCGAATGAATAAGAATGAGGACATTATTTGTATTGCTTCCATACTAATAATTCATTCGTCAATTATATTTAATATTCTACTATCTGAATATAGATAAAGCGAAAAAGATGTGTCGGAATCGTAGCAAGTGGAAATCGATCTTTGCCTACCCCAGTGGAAAACAATCGAGATTTTATATAGTTTATACCATCTCACTAGAAATAATAGCACTTCTACAATATAATTTAAATGCCTGATTGGTCTAGTGGTCCCAAGAGCGACTGCTGAGCAGGAGGTCTCGGGTTCGATTCCCTGGTCGACCAAAGTGTTATTGAGATTTTCTATCAGGAAATTCTCAGTAGCAGTCCAGAGTTTTGAATTGTGCCCGCTTGATGGCAATAGGCTCACCACCTATTTACATGGGACTTAATAACAGCATTGGTGAAATGTGGGTCTACTGTGTACACCTCTGCCTACCCCTTCGGGAAATACAGGCGTGATGCTATGTTATGTTATGTTTTAATTTAAATTACTAAGCATTCAATTAGATACAACATTGTCTTCACAGTGCATTCCATCTGCAATGACTGATTAAGGGTCTTACGTACACCGCAACATAATTCTGCGTGTTTCGAATTCTAGTCTAAGCCATTAGGAGTTCAATTCGATGAAACATTCGACACTGTTTCTATCGGCTGCCTTTATGTATGCCCAAGGCATTTATTAAGTAAATAAGCTACTGTTATATAAAATAAAGACTGCTTCATCGGTCTAAAGGCCGCGAACACGGCTACTGTGTGTGAGGTTCTATGTTCGATTACGGGTCGGGCAAAGTGTTATTGGGGGTTATGGCAATAAATTCTCAGTAGCAGCACAGAGTTTGGGATTGTGCACGGTTAATTTGGTGGCCTTCAAGGCTTGACTAAACATATTTTTGCTGGGCAAGCGTGGCCCATCATTGACTGCACCATCGTTTAACATCAGTTACGGTAGCATACAATCACCATAAAATAAAAATGATTGACTCATCACCTATTACATAGAACTTAGCTTCATTGAAATGTGGGTACTGTTGAAGCCCTCCCTGCCTAACCCTTTGGGGATTCAAGCGTGATATAGCACCACTTATATTTAATGTAAAATCATTTAATCTGGGTATATATAAGATAACATAACATACATAACATAACATACCATCACGCCTGTATTCCCGGAAGGGGTAGGCAGAGGTGTACACAATTGTACACCCACATTTCACCAATGCTGTTATTAAGTCCCATGTTATTACAATAGGCTCACTACCTATTGGTGGTGAGCCTATTGCCATCAACCGGGCACAATTCCAAGCTCCGGGCTGCTACTGAGAATTTCCTAACAGAAAAACTCAATAACACTGCCCGACCCGGGAATCGAACCCGAGACCTCCTGCTCAGCAGTCGCGTTTGAGACCACTAGACCAACGAGGCAGTTATATATATATATATAGTCCTCCTTATCGGTTTCGATAACGACAACCCTATCAGCTGTTTCCTTTCGAGAGCCCTAATATGATCGCTATAGTTTGACCAGAAGCGTTGTGCCGCTCTGTAGGAGGATCCGCGGCAGGAGGCGGATGCAGTAACCCGTTACGATATGTTTACCTCCTGCTGAGGCTACCACAATGACGTCTTGTCTTTTCTAACGGACCATATAAGTCAAGCAGTCGAGAGTTAAACAAAACAACAGAAAACAGAGTGCAGTGAACAGCACAGCACTTGTGGTCAAGCTATAAGGCGAACTTGATTTTAAATAACCAGAAATAAGAGGTCATCTGCGCAAAGTTAAAGTGGTCAAGTGGTTGCGCTATTGGCCGACTCGCTCGTCCTTCTTCCTGTGGTCCAATTGACTGGCAAACCAGTACGGTTGGCAGAGTTAAGGATGAATTACTTATTTTAGAGATTCCCCTATTATTATATATATATATCCCTTCTTACAACACCTATGGGCAGAGACTATATGACTGCCTCGTTGGTCTAGGGGTGTCAAGCGCGGCTATTGAGCGTGAGGCCCTGGGTTCGATTCCCAGGTCGGGCAAAGTGTTATTGGGTTTTTCTGTCAGGAAATTCTCAGTAGCAGCCCGGAGTCAGGAAGTTCGTGGTGTGACACCCCATTTTCCAGAGAGCACGTAAAACCGCAGTGCACCTGTGGTTGCGCATACACTTGTGCACTATCATATCTCCTGCGTACTTGGCTAATCTCCTCGGAGATAGGCCGCCGTGACTGAAATACGGTCTGGAGGAGTATATATGGGTAGAAATGGGTAAGTTTATTCTTTTCCGGAACCACACGGAGACCTAAGTTAACTTAGAATGAAAAAGTACAAAAGTGGAACAGTTTTTTTTTTTCACCCCAAAATTTATATTATATTATATTTTTTGAGCAGAGCCGCAGGCACGACTTGTATGTTATAATGCTGTTTACGTTTAACTACCTCAGCTGTACAAATAAATTTACTTAAACTCGTTGATTAGGAGAATAAACTCCATCAAAACAACAACAAACAGCGGTAAGCTAAAAAAGTGGGCTATTGTGTTATGAATAATGATTTTGAAACCTGTTGCGTCCATGCAAGATCGAGTGTAATTTAATTAATAATTGGACATTAAACGATGTGTTGTGTGATTTCGATGGAACTTTTGTACCCACCACATTGTATGCACAAACGAATTTGCTAGAAGGACAATAACAAACATTTTCATCTACATCAAAAACTGTCTTTAATTAACACATTTGAACGTAAATCATTACAATGTAAAAGGTACCCTTCAGAGGGTTTTGGGTGTAACGTCCCCAAGTTTTACATACTTATCTTGATAATAACTGTGAATATAATATGAAAACGAAATTACACAGACAAAAGATCAATGTTAAATTCAATCAGATCCACTATACAGGGGTAACAGAAGTCTGAAATTATATGTCCATACCACCCTATGTAACGTTCTACCCTTACCAACGATCTAGACAAAAAAGGTAGTCGATTAAGTACAGGTTTCATTGTTTTACGTTTTAGAACCCGTTCCAGTAGACTGAGTTTCCTAAAAGTAAAAGTGAACATGACATTTAATGAAAAGGTAGGTTCTATTGACTTTTTCAGCGTTTTAGTTTAGTTTTTCGTAATAAAGTACAATTTGAACATTTAATTACTTAACAGTTGGACTATAGTTGCTTTGGTTTCATCAATGACAAGCTTCTACCTCCAGTCGGGATAAAAGGTATCTTATATGCTAATCCAGGTTATAAACTACCGGTGTGCCAATTTTCATCCAAATCGGTTCAGTAATTATTGCGTGAAAGAGTAACAAACATCTAACCATCCAACAATCGTCACAAATTTTCACATTTATAATATTATTACTAGATTCTGCCCATGACTTCATCTGTGTAGACTTCAGGATTGGATCCAGCATAAAAACAATCCTATATGTTAATCCGCGTTATAAACTATCTGTGTGCCCAGTTTCATCCAAATCCAATCGTTATTGTTTTAAAGAGTAACAATTTCCTCTCATCCTCATTCGTATTTATAATTTTATGTATGATGAAGAGAACTTAAATAGTTATTTGGGTATACTATTAAAAATATACACCTGGTACCTAATTGCGGAACTAACTTGCAATGACAATACACATCATTTTGCTATACCTTGCGCCGTATGCTCTAAAAAGTTAAAATTCTATACAACCTCCTCGACTAATAAGACGCAATGTATATTGTCGAACTGTCAAAATGAAAGCGATTGTAACTGAAAGTCAGTTCCGCAATTACCCCGCATATGTAGACGCAGAGTGAGGACATCATCATATCCCCGTTGCAAAGTGTGGTCGGTTAAGACCGTTGAGGTTAAGCAGTGCTGAGTGCGGTCAATCTATAGACAGATAGGCACATTTTTATCTGAGCATCTCTATCCTTTGGATGGCACGTTAAGCAGATTTATTAACAGTTACCAAGCCAATCCAGAAGCCTACGGGCCGCTTGAATCGACTCTGACACTGAATTGAACTTCAACAGCACGAAAGTGAAAAAATAATTGAACTAGGATAACCGTTCTTACTATATCGTTATAGTATAAAGGCGCTGTAAATGTCAAACTGTTAACATGCATGTGTGGTTGACTGTGCACCACTATTCTTGTTTCCTCCAGTCACATTAGTCTTGTCTCCTCTAGATTTTGCGCCTCACAATTGATGAAAGAACCGCGCTATAAATCGGTGTATGAAGCGCCTGGGAATTCATGTTAAAGAGAACTTTCGCGTTTCATATAACATCTTTTTTAAAGAATTTGTGTTGCAATGTGTGGCTCTGACATTTTATTAAATACCCGCCGTTGCAAGTTGAACGATTTTAAATAACCTATGAAATACACATCAGAGATTTTAGGATAGCCTTAATAAAAAGGTCATTGGGGTCAACTTGCAGTAATGTACAAAAGAATCACCTTCTGAATCAGATCTGCTGAGTTCGCTCCTATTGCCGAGCCACACTTTCGATTTGGTTTAATTGTGTATACCTATTTGTATTTTTTTGTTTAATTTTTTTATACAACATATACATATGTGTAGTAACTATGATATGGTTTGGTAATAAATGTATTCTTTCTTTCTTTCTTTCATGACAATTATGAATTTTTAGTTTGTTTCAAGGCATTGAACTCGTCTTGTCGTTAATTCATAACTAATGATACAAACTTTGACATTGCCTTAATATATACCTATTATTTACGTCATCATTTGCCGAGTTATACTATATAAAAATATGTCACCCATCCGCTGACCAGCCCCGCGAAGTGCCGCATTTCTTGATCGATTTGTGCGAGACGTCCTTTAACCACAAACTCTCCGATTTCGGACTAAGGCTTTAAATTTTATATAATTTTAATAGCTAATACTTATATTAGCTATTCGAAATGTATGTTCTTTATATTTTCCGATAGGTAGAATATAGTTTATTCAACCTATCGGAATACCGATACGCTTAATATATACTTATAGCGGGATTTAACTAATATAACATCAATATTATGCTCAGTAGCACATACTTAATATAAGACGGTATTAGTAAATACTCAGGTAGAACCTCCCATATAATCGCTTCGTGATTTATTTATCCCTAATCCCTCAGCCGTCTCTAGGACTTCTATAGTAAGTGATATAGAATATTCTAGGCTCCGTAGCAAATACAGTCGAAGAAATAGAATCAGTAACCACCCACTCCATATATTCTCAAAATGTAGTGAATGTTAAATGATTCTCGTGATGGCCGAATGGTAACGGACTCTTGAGCCACAGGTAATGGGTTCAAACCTGGCATATACCAATATGACCTTTTCACGCTCATATGTACTTTTTTAGTTAATCTAAGACATGAAGGAAAACATCGTGATAACCTGGACTTGATAGTCTGAAGTCGCCAACACACAATGAACTAACATTGTGATCAATGCTCGCGCCTTCTTTGTATGAGCAGCGGCACTTGCCCTGTATTGGGTTAACAGTTATGGTATGATGAACACACACCAGAAAGTACCACAATCAGTCTTCTTCTTCTTATCGTGTCGAATCAATGGCATGTTATATTTTGTCGGATCAGTACTTAACCATACAAACGGCATTGTCCGTATCGTTATATAGATTCTCGCATGTACAGGACAGCAGGTACGCTGGGCAAATTGTTGTCACATGTGCCATTGTTTGCGGAGAGAATCCGCACTCGCATGTGCTATGAAGTAATTTAATGTGTCATCAACATTTCAACCGTAGAACAAATTGTTGTGATAACTGCGGCGTGTAATGTCACAGGTAATAATATTTACTTCGTAAGTTCAACCTGAATTGCCATTATTTGATGATGATGGGTAAACTTTACATATTATTGTGTAATGAAATATATGTCAAGCTTATTTCGACCTAAAAGGAATATCAATTCAAATTGGAGTTAAAGTGCCTCATGATTCTGTTCCCTCAACTGTACCTCGACTGTACTAGGAATATAGATGCACTAAGAGCTTCTACTATTTGTGTTTATGAAGTCTAAATATGGAATTTACTCGAATATTCTGAACCAATGAATATCGGTAAAATCTATGAATAGATCTGATAGATATAATTTGATTTGCCAATTATATGAACTGAAGTTATTTAAATTTAGTATGGGTGAATTATTTTGACTCCGTTTGGGTTTCTCTTAGATAATAATTCAAATGTTACCTAAATATTTAAACTATATTAAAACATAATAAAACAACGTTTAACCGGATTAATCGCGTGTATTATTGGTTTTTTGTTTTTCCTGACGTTTCGAACACTTTGCAGCGTTCGTGGTCGCAGGAGGCAGTCCTCCTCCGATCCGGTTAAAAGTTGTTTTATTATAATGTGTAGTGATCGCGCAAACCTAAGATATTACTATATTAAAACATGTTACATAAACTTGTAAATTTTAATATTCACACAATTTATTCCTTTAAAGTTCGCCAAGCTTGCTTTTTAAAGTTTTATTTGTATATGTTACATAAATATATAAACTATATTAAAATATGATAACATTATTTTTAAATGATTTTTATACATGTTAAGGCCATGTAATATCTATATTAATTAATATTTTCTAGGAAAATTTAAAAAAAAAATTTAGTAAAGCCGGACTCGAACCCGCGACCGTACCGTGTCGTGGGTCTGCCAACTGAATTATCGTGTCAACATGATTACATAGTAAGAATTCAACAGTAACTTGGTTAACCATATATGATTTTGTATTTTTTCTTTTTGAATAGTAAAATACAACCGCGAGCAGGATTTGAACCTATGTCCCTTGGATTAGTACTCCATTTGGAGTGCTGCAATTTCAAAACCTGATCAATGTCATATTATTTTATTCACTTTAAGGTATAAAATTAATGCTCGCTTCGCATGATGCCTTTGAAAATATCGAACATTTCTGAAGTTTCAGATAGAAACAGTTTTTTTTTTAATGCATTAACTCATGCGCAGTATGTGTGCAGCAGGTGATCATTATGTTATAATACGCCCGTGATAAACATCAGTCAAAGTCAGTGGTAAGTTAGTATAGGTTACTATAACCTATTAAATAATAATATCCTGGGACCACTGTTTAACGTGCCTAGGCATAGAGATAATGAAATAGTCTCAGCGGTCACCCATCTCCGCACTGACCGCACCAAGCGCTGATTAGCAAAAACAATCTTTTACCAACCACAGTTTGCAATAAGCGGTAAGACAGCGTAATCGATTAATTCTTACTGGAATGTAATCGAGTAATTCTTACTGGAATATACTCGAGTAAATCTCACTCGCATGTAATCGAGTAATTCACACTTACTAGGCTGTAATCCAGTAATTCTCACTCGAATGTAATCGAGTACCTAATTCTCATTCGAATGTAATCGAGCAATTCTCACTCGAAACACTCGAATGTCGGTGACATAGCGACACGGCTCCTAATATTGATAACCCTTCATATCGGGTGCTCCGCCGACTTAATAGTCAGGACGTGACTAGCCAAAGGCCATGCCTCGCTAAAAGGAGCTAATGCTTTTTACCGAGTCTATATAATAACATGTACTGTATACCCACGGTTGAACACGTTCCTAGACTTATTTGTACCCTTTTTTTTTTCATAGAAATATACTTTGGTATTGATATTTATAAGGTCTGGCGGACTGGCTAGTAATAGTTGTGTTACCTACTACGCATTTCGGATGAATAATGATGAAGAAGCCTGTAAAAGATACGAACGTTATGTTACACAGAAAAGTGCGTGAATATACCAGGCTCTACAATTTCGCTTGTCAACACGTGAGCTGAGCTACATACACACATATACATCAAGATCCGACTATTGGTGACATGAGACACACATATAGTACGCGACCATCTTAATGACGTTCAAAAAGTGCTAATTCTTAACCTAATTTGAATAAAGAGATATTGATTTTTAATTGGATTTTAAATGCTTCTTGCGAAAAATTTCTGTGCAACATTATAAAGAGCGTCCTATAGCGTTTAGATCGAAATCGATATATCTGCCAAGCCTTTTCCCAATTGCAGTGGCGTCGGCTTCCGTCAAACCGGATGCATTTCAATACCAGTATTTTGCATGGAGCGACTGCCTATCTGACCTCCACAACCCAGTTACTGGGTAACACGATATCTCGTGGTATGACTGGTTGTCAGACTTTCTGGCCACTGACTACCCGTATCGGCTGTCATAGATCTTAATTGGGCAACCGGGATTGACGATTTAACGTGCTCTTCGAGGCACGGAGGGGCCTCGGTATGAAATGATGGTCACCCATCCACAGACCGACCGCAGCAAGCGCCGCTTAACCTCGATCGATCGATCTGTGCAGCTGTTATTTAGCCACGAACCCCACAATCTAGATTGAAATCGATAACATGTATATTATTAAATACTGGACGGGCTAAACTGCTTGTGAGTATTTCATACATTTTTCAAGTTTCACATGCATTGCCGATGCGATGTTTCTTTGAACAAAACTTATTCCAATACTGATAATTCTATAAGTAAGTTTGTTATAATAAAAAGTCCAAAGAATTTATGCGAGGAAACGCTTAGAATTTTAAAGGTGACGTTTATATGAATTGTTTTAAAATTGATAAATACGTAATTATTTTGTTTAGGTACGTTCAGACAATTTTAAGATGTTGTGTTATACTATACGGAATACACATTATCACAGAAATATAATAACACCATTATTAGTTTTTTTTCCTCGAAAAGTGTGTGGGTACATGAGGGTGGTCCTCCTGCGACCACGAACGTTGCAAAGTGTTCGAAACGTCAGGAAAAACAAAAACCAATAATACACGGGATTAATCCGATTAACGTTGTTTTATGCGTAGTGATCGCGAAAACCTAAGATATTACTATGTCGGGGTTGTATCACGCACCTACTTATTTTCATTTTTGTAAACGCCCACTACCAGTAATTTGAACACAAATATATACGAGTTGTGCCCGCTATTTTTTTCGCGTGGGTTTTGGTATTGTTGGATTTAGTTAAAATTCCATTGAGCCGTTTCGAAGCCTATTCGAGACAGACTTCAGACCTACATGCAAAAACTCTAAAAACGTAATTTATGATTAAAAGAATCGTATAAAAAGCTGTTTGCTTCTAAGCTGTATTCACTTAAATGCTGGGATTTATTAAAAAATCTACAATAGACACTTCAATTTCATTTATTGATATAGACCGAAATTATAAATTATAATATTTCCCGCAGAAACTGATAATTTTTTCTCGAAATAAAAATTGTCTATATCCTATTCTAGGATCTTAAGTCACTATAACTAAATATTATCCATATACATTCAATAGTTTTTGCATGATTGATGAACAAATATCAAAATTCACAAACTAACAAACATCCAACCTTTCACATTTATAATAAAAATAAGTAGGATGATAGGTTAGAAATATATAAATTGTATCACCCACGCTTAATTGGCATTTATCTCTTCAAATTTACTGGTAAACATGGTACCTACCTAAAAATATTATCTCAAATATTTTTTCCTCTCC
Source organism: Xylocampa areola (assembly GCA_935421205.1). Classification (NCBI taxonomy): domain Eukaryota; kingdom Metazoa; phylum Arthropoda; class Insecta; order Lepidoptera; family Noctuidae; genus Xylocampa; species Xylocampa areola. Next base: position 12,053,813 of record OW285214.1, on the reverse strand, counting down.
TACGCTTTTCTCGTAGGTGTCATCAAATTATATCTTGAATGATATGGTTTTATTGGACAAATATATTCTATTTTGACTTGAGCAAAACTAACAATAAATAACTTATTAGATATTTGAAGATATAAGCTTGTATAAAACCTGATTGTATTCCATGACGTCACTCGCAAGGTTTTTGCTGAAAATCAGCGCTGTTGGCATTAGGTTCGCCCGATGTAACAGCAATAAGCTGAGCAAATACCTACGTTTTTGCGCACATGCGACGCACCTTTTGCAGGATCATCCACTTTCAATCATAAAATAACTTCCCTGTACTAGAATATATTAAAAACATTACACCTTTGCATTACACAGTAAACAAGCACTTCCCACAGATAACTCAAACCACAGATTAGTAATTACCTTACGACTCATTTAACCTTAGTCACAAAGTACTACCTACATTCGTTTGCGTTCGGTCTTTATTACATGTGTGGACTGTTCTACAGACAACTAAGTATTTATTTTTTATTGTTGTTTGTGTGGGGTTGCCGATTTAAGTATCATTTTTATATTGTTAGGTTAGTCTATGATTTAGAATTATATTGTTGTGCATTGTGTAGATGTTACCTGTTTTATTGATGTTTGTTAATGTGTGATTTTATGTAGTGTGCGTTAATTGGCGCGCAGAAATAAAAACTTTTTCTTTCTTTCTTTCTTTCAAGATAATAAATAAATAAAAGATGTACCTACGTACAACTTCTTTATTAACAACCAACTAACAGCAAGTGCACTTTCGGCGCCATCAACACGCACTTTTTGACAAGCGTTGAGTTGTCACGCTTACATGCTTATTTCATAAAACGCGCAAATGCTGCTTGTTTCATAAAACGCGCAAATACAAAAACAAACGCCTAACCTGTAAGGTTTATGTCCGTGTGTCTCAGGCAGAAGTGCTAACTGCAAACCTGTGTTGGGTGTCATACGCCGCTGAGTTCAGTTCGCCCTTTCGGTTCAGGCACACTCGACAGCACATACTTAGAGTACTACTGTATAATCTTTTATTTATTTTTGTTTGTTTCTTTTGTTCTCGGCACTAGCATTTTACAGACACTTGAGAAAAAGGACTCTGAAAAAGCCAAATATACTAGCCGTAACTGACTGTTATTGTGTAAACAATTGTCTATCGAATCCTAATTCTGTTCAAAGTGTCTCATTGTCTAGTGGACAAAGCGTGGCTGCTGAGGTGAGGTAGTTAGTTCAATTTCTTGGTCGGCCTGTGTTGTTGGGTTCTTTTTGTATAATTCTGAGTAGTAGCTCAAACTTTGGAATTGTCGTAAGTGGCAAAAGACTAAGAGGATCACCATCTAGAGATTTAATTAAATATTGGTGAAATGTAAGTGTTCAACACTAGGTACACCTCTGCTAACACATGAGGAAATACAAACGAAATGCTATGTAATATTTTCATAAAGAATAATATCCTAATACAAGATGGAACGTTACCATATATATACTATGCATTGCACAGTATGAAGATTATTTAATCAATAAACTTAAACCAACTAAAATCGATAGTTTTGACTGAACATATATATATTTGAAACGTTGAGACCGAACACGTGTTCCCCTAAAAGGCTTTAAGATTAAATCTACGATCTTTCCGCAACTCCTTTCCGGTATCGGAACGAGTTTATATACGGCTATCGGTATCGATAGTGGGTACCTAAAAGTATCACTAATGTTTGTTTTTCCTAGGTACTCTGCTGGGGAGTTTGTTCACTTCTCTCTTCTTCCCAGCGAAAGCACTAGGAAGTGGCGAGAAGGAAGGAAGGAAGGAAGTAGTAGAATCTGGGTCCATTTGGGAGGATCAATAAATGTTAGTTGTTTTTGAACGGGAAACATATTTATACAGGTAATCATAGCCTAATTTGAATAAATTACTTTTGACTAACCTGATTTCAACAAAATTTGTCTTTAATTTTAATAAGATAAGAAATTTATTAGAGTATATGACGCCAAGCATATCACACTAAATGTTGGGATGAGCTTGCTTCTCAAAGGACATCTTGGCGTTCTACAATCCATAATGTGATATAGAAGTTCGAAGAAAAGCGACTCGTGACACTTGAGAAGTAACGCCAAATACGTAAGGAGAGACCCAAACCCCCTGATTCACACACTTATAATTCTTCGGGCCAATTATGTTGTAGTTTATGTGACCGGGTATTTAAAACAAAGTTCGGTCTGGCGAGTCATATCAGGGCTCATGACAGGAAATAGTTTTTTAGGGTCGCCGTTATCGAAATCGTTAAGGAGGACTATATATATATCACACTATAATAATATTATTTCAAAAATAAATTAAAAATAAAACATAAATTAGTTTCATTTATAGCATATGATCATTCCTTTGATTTAAAAACTCATTTAATATCTAAAGTCACCTTTCAAGAAACCACGTCTTAAATGCTGCTACTGAATATTCCCTTACAGAAAAAACAAATAACACTGATCCGGGAATTGAACCTAAAATCTCACGCTCAACAACTGTATTTGCGGTCACTACAACGATGAGGCAATCTTTTATTTATCTATTGAACTTCTACTTCGCTCAGCGTATGACAATTGACGTTGATCCATTGTTATCTCAAGTACACCAACCTAACCTGCATGTCTAGCTTCAGAGATCCAGGTAAATCGAGTGCCACTCATGGTGAATGCTCGGAGCGCAATGTATCCTCGTCGAACCATTCATTGCGAGCTCAATGTGACAGGCAGCAGTGACTATTATCTGTATAAAGCACTTTAAGCGCTGAATTGTATTCTTGCTTCGAGTTGAATCGCTGACGTAGGTATGTATGTTATAAAGATGTGTTAAAAAAAAATATGAGGTCTGTTTATTTGTTGTGACAGTTTTGCGTCGTCAAATTATGAGAGTAAAATAACGGCATAACTGGATAAATTTCCTGATTTTCAAATTTACTATAACATAGCATCACGCCTGTATTCCCCGAAGGGAGGCAGAGATGTACAAAGTTGTACACCCACATCTAAGAAATGTCCATACAATTAAGTCCGATGTAATAGGTGGTGAGCCTATTACCATCAACGGGGTACAATTTCAAACTCTGGACTGCTACTGAGAATTTTCTAACAGAAAATACCAATAACACTTTGCCCGACCTTTGAATCGAACCCAAGACATCATGTTAAACAGTCACGCTCGGGACCACTACACCAACGAGGCAGTTTTTGAATGTATTTATTACGAAAGCTGATTAGTACAAATATATCGAACTCCCATTACCAAAGCCCATTACCATTACTTAAAGTCTTATATACTGGGTAAAGAAAAACAAGGTTGTGTGCAGTATTTGAATCTGCACCTCCCGGATGTATACTCCAGACGCTGTGTTAACTAAGCCATCCCGACCTCAGCTCTCTACTGCGAATTCTTCTTCCACATCATAATACGTCTTATGGTGACGACAAAACCTGCTCACGTATTTATAGCTTTAGAGTTCGCTACTCATGCGATAATGCGCTTGAAATATAGATTTGTATAACCGAACAGGTGCCACCGTCCTACTGCAGAGCGGACCTCTTCTCATACACAGTAAAGAATACAATTTCCAAAACGTTTATGAATGATAACTTATGCATTACGTGGCAAATGGAAATCGATAGTCTCTGCCTGCCCCAATGGGAAACAGGTGTGATTGTATATATGTAACTTACTTATGTTGCAAACTGTACATGGAGAGGTAGGTTAAAGGCACAAAACAATAACTAATATAGCCTTTACATATGTTGACATAGTTTACTGAGCCATAAATTGAACTGCACTATGTTGTGTCGGTACCATTAAATTTTATTGCTACCATACGTATACAAATTAATAATCAACGGTTACACGATCCACAATAGAACATTGGCAGTTTACAGGTAAATATTTCAGCATAAACATGTTTACATGGTCATTTACATCTTGTGGTATAATATGTACAATTTACAGAATAAAGATTAACTACCTACTACAACTATTATAATAACAATAAAAACTATATTAAAACTATAAGAGAGAATCGAAAAATTTGTCCGCGCCGCTATCAACTGGGAGCGTACCGAAAAGGCTGGCAGCATTGCCACGTTGAATGGCAATACTGAATCTTTGTGCGAAATGGAGACCAGCCCTTGATCACGTGAAGTGTCGACCAATCGCCCTGCGATTTCTTTATAGAGAATGCTGTTGTGGTTGATGTACAACCTAGTGTAGAAGTTTAAACCACACGTCTGATATAGCGTGACACACCACCGAGAACATATCTCAGGTGTGCAGGTTTCTTCACCGTTTTAAGCAAATGGTTATTAATTTCTAATACACACACGACTTCGAAGATTCAGTGATAGTTATGGCGTGGCTGGATTCGAACTTGTGATTTTGACTTGCCAGCACAGTCATACCACTAACGTAACAGGCTCGTTTCTGTAGTTTTACGCAGAATGTCAGGGCATTTTTGAGAACAGGACGTTTGGCAAATTGGACATAATGCAAACCTGACAATCTGCGAATTGAACGTTTTGAGGCTAGGAAATTCTGCGAATCGGACGTTTTACGAATCGGAAATTTTGCGAATATGACTTTTTTTCAACCTGACATTTTGCGAACCCGTACATTTTGCGTCAAAACGTCTGTCTCACTCTCAGTTCCGGGAAGGAGCTCTTCTCATACAGAGAAACACGAACATTGATCATCACGTAATGGCGAATATTGCTCCGGTTTGGATTTCAGACGTTAAAGTCGAGGATATTTTATTTCACTGTATATGACGACATTAAAAAATTCTCATTTTTATATCCCAGATTTGAACCACAATGGTGTTGATTACGAAAAAGGTCTATTACCATTCGGCTTATATCATTACGATTATCAACATAATTTTATTGCAAGGTAAACATAACTTTCGGCATGTGTTTAAATAAAATTGATTGGGTTGTTATCATATTTTGAAAATATTAAAATGTTATGTTTTCACTATACTTCTAGCGTGTAAAGATTGCTTGAAACGGTGAAGGAAACCAACAGACCTGACAGATATTCTCGATGGTTATAGACCATGTTAGAGACCTACGGGTGGTTTAAACTCTGACACTAGGTTGTTCATCAACTACACGATAAGAAGAAGCTCATATTTTAAATAAACATTTTACTCCCAATAGGAAAAGACACAAAGCAGTTTTATTATAATGTGTACGTATTGATCATGAAATCCTAAAATTTTACTAAGGTCACAAAGGTTTTCCCAAAAAAAATACCTAATTACTAGAATTAATATTTTAACCTCCTCTTTGGGAATGACCTATAGCCAGCACTTTATACGTAGCGTGTTACGTAATTATGTGTTCTCAAACAAAGTTGGCAAGTAAATCCACTTGTGTATAATCACAAAAATGGTATCTACCCACATGTAGGTGCTCGTCCTGAAAGTTTAAGATCCATATGAATAATAAACGAAGCCCAACAATTTGTATGTACATATTTTAGTTGAAATTTAAAGGTTATTTTTGTAGCGTAGGCCTACGAAATATATGAGTGTTTTGAAGCTTTTGTAAATGTTTATCTTTTGAAGTAACTTACATAATATCTTATACACCGTCACGCGTATGCCCCCAAAGGATGAGGCAGAGGTCTATTGCTGTACACTCACATTCCACCGATGCAGTTATTAAATCCTATGTAGGTGTAGAATATCAGAAGATCACGATAACACTTTGTCCGACCTGATAATCGAACAGGACCTCCGCTCAGCAGTCGCATGTAAGACTACTAGACAAACGAGACAGTTATCACATACATATATTCTATTTAAAAAAATATGTTCCGTTAGTATTACTCAGAATATTCTTCAAGATCATCTATTCAATTAATGCCAATATCATCTTTCCTCAATACTGAACATTTTGACTACACAATTGCATGTTAGTATTTAATACTTTTGTTGTATAATAACTTTCGTGAGGCACATTCATATTAAATTATTGTGAAACATCGAGAAAAATGCTCGTGAGTAGTAATAATTATTTTATTATTGTACCAAAACTCCTTGACTTGCAAAATGTTTGTACGTAAAATAATATTTACGAAAATTCGTTAGTAACAGGATGAGTTAAACTCGAGGCTTGCCATAAAGCTAGTTAGTTCTGCATGAATTAACACAGGGAAAGTTAATAATGTCTGTGAAGCATAACTGTGATTTTGTAGTGGCAACACAGGCGACCGGGTTATGGATACAAAACTATAGAAAGTTAGCTACAGTGTATTTTATACAATAGCCTAGTGCCTGGTAAACGGCAATAGACTCACCACATGTTACATGTCGTTTCATAACATCATCAATCACACACCCTTTTCTTTGAGTGTGAAAAGCCAATTTGGACGCTGTGCCGGACCCCTACCAACTAAAAACCACACTGTTCGACTGTAACCATTACTGTGGGTTCGCAACTGCATTCACAGTGAGCGCGGCAGGTTATGGTTTGTTGAAGGTACAACAGACATACCAGGACCTGTACAAGCTGGCCACGTGGCGCACGTGCTAAAGCGCGGTGCTCGGTTGTCTGAGGCTAGGTGCTGATCGGGTGGTGAACCACCCATATCATCAATCACACAGTGCGGGCAATACAGGCGTGATGTTATTGTTATAAACTTTGAATGAGAGATTTAGATAAATTAACATTGATAGACTGACAAAAAAAAACGATTACCAAAACATAAATGTAAATATGGCACAAATGTTTTGCTTACATTGCTAAGCATGCTTGACTTAAGAAACGCAATCTTGTTATAGTCTTATAAGCTTAACAATAAAGCCACGGTGGTTGATACGTACATCCTGCGGTGAGCACACAACCGCCGCGGTATCGTCTCAGCCGCCCCGGCTTAGTGTGCAACCGACCTTAGGGCTCAGAGGCTCGTAAACACGTGGGGGTAATTACTAGTCAAATGGCAATAGGCCTGTGAACAAAGTCACAATTGTACTGTTCGAAAGAGTTATTAGTGAAACCTGTATTTCCACTTTTTTTCTCAAAAGACGTAAACAGAAACATGGTAAATTATACCTACCTATCCTAGTGAAATCGTAGTAAGTGTAATTTTTTAAACCACTGACAGGTTGGGTCAATGGTTTCATAAAATTACGCTTTTCATTTTTCATACGACAGCGTCTTTGTAAATAGAAAAATTCCTTACTTCATTTCATGAAATTTATTCAATATATCCACTCAAAAAGTCTACTCGAAAAATATTCATAAATTATGCACCGTAACACTTTCTAAAACACTCTTTTCCTGAAAACTAATAAAATCTGTAACGAAGAAAATCGCACACGGGCAATAAAATGGGTGCCTCTGTACTCTTTTGAATTAGATTTACTTTTAAGTAACAATATTAGGATCAATATCCAGCCAGCAATCCTATCAACGTTTATCAAATACAAGATGCGCCTCAGAAAATAAATTTCCTTACAGGAAAACTAAATTTTCTATAGCCGACCAATATAAGACTTGAGATGACTGATTTTATGCTAGCAATGTCAAACGGCAGCATACATTCATCATCATAACATTACATAAACCTGTATACCTATCTACAATGTTTGATGTGTAGTAAGAATTATTCACTAGTGTGAAAATATTAGGTCGTCAAAGAGGTTGGTAACATGAGAACTTACAAAGGAGTGCTGGATATACTTATGGTGAAGGCAGTATAAAGGAATAAGATGTAGTGTTCCTTTATTGAAAACAGAAGATCCTCCAACAGGTGGAAATTCCCTGTAGTTAAGTATATGTGACTACAGCACTTTATATCTTTTTTTTCGCCCAAAAGCTAAAAACCGAATAGTCCATTATTTTGGTAGATACCACTCAAAACAAACAAAACATAATTTCAAACAACCATTCACAACTTTGATGACCACCGCCAAAACAAGAAAACACTCGCGTTTTATTCGCTTTAGATAATATTAAGTAGCATAACCTATTTACCACTATGAACAATCAGTGTTGATGTGAATCCGCTGACCTACTTGGCTTTGCAATGAAACGTACAACACAAAGAAGTGAAGAAAGCTTTGAAATAGAAGCTATGAGTCAACGGCTCTTACTTTACGCGAAGAACAAAGTATCGCTATGTACATTTCATATTTGCACTTTTATGATGGGATAGGCCATAGAATAACATTTCTATCAATTTATACAAGTTTAAAGGTCTATTCTGAATCGTCAGATAACTATAATGCCTATAATTCATTTAAGCGGGTTTACTATACAAACCCGAAGTCTTGGTTCAAAATCTGACAATAGATAGAATATGGACAATAAATGAGTGATGAAATTATGTTTGTCATGTTTCTGACATACTAACCTACAATTTAATGAAAATCGGTCCCCTAGCTCTTAAATTATAAGCATTCGGACAAAAACACAACTTTTCGGAAAAAAAAAAAATTCGTATATAATTATTAATATTTCGGCTTCTATATCGATAGTATAGAACAATTTAAAAGTAGACTATGTAGGTACAGTAATAGGAATATAACCTAAATTTTATTAAAACGAATTTTGTTTTTAAAAATTTAGGCTCTGTTGATGAAGTACTAATAGAACTGGCGTTTTTTTTTTTTTTTTAAACGTTGCCCCACGTTTGGAATTTCTTCCTGTGTCGTGGGTGCGTTTACAGACATATAATCTCACAAGCACACACACACCCAGACCCGGAGCAATTATCGTACAAATCGTACAAATATTTGCTCCGTGCAGGAATCGAACCTGCGACACGCAGCGCAGCAGTCGGTCTCTCGACCGCTGCGCCAACCGCGCTGTCGCGGTCTAGTGGTCACAAGCGTGAGGTCCTGGGTTCGATTCCCAGGTCGGGCAAAGTGTTATTGGGTATTTCTGAAGCAGCCCGAGTTCGGAAGTTGGCGGTGTGACCCCTCCGTGCTTCGGAGAGCACTTAAAGTCGTGGGTCCTGCGCCTGAAATCTCTTCGGTCGTGTCGGGTTGCCGTCCCATCGGCCAGTGAAAGAAGAGGGAGTCACTTGTGTTTGCGCATACACTTTTGTACTATAATATCTCTTGCGTACTTGGCTAATCTCTGTGTAGATAGTCCGCCGTGAACGAAATACGGTCGGGAGTAAATTATTATTTAGTATCTTTCTTAACTCTTCCGAATTAACTAAACCTACTTAGGTAAATTATAAATAACATAACATAAATATTACATCGGGTAGTGTTTGAACTCATGACCTCTTGCACTTTTGTTTGTTTTACTTAGTGACTCCATCCGCCCGAAATAACAGTACATATATCCTCTTACTCTTACATGTATTATTAATTTCTTATATACAGTGCTATGCGGCACTGAATTCGGCTTGGATTTTTAATGTAATAATATAATAATAAGTCAAAATATATCAGATTCCCTGATAACCGTTGCAGTTATAACTTAGTGTAATTCTTTAGATTATTTATAACATAACATACCACAACATAGCATCACGCCTGTATTCCCCGAAGGAGTATACAAAGGTGTACACAGTTGTACACCCACATTTCACCAATGCTGTTATTAAGTCCCATGTATATAGGTGGTGAGCCTATTGCCATCTACTGGGCACAATTCCAAACTCCGGCCTGTTACTAATAACACTTTGCCCGACCCGGGAATCGAACGCGAGACCTCATGCTCAGCAGTCGCACTTGGGACTACTAGACCAACGTGGCAGTAGATTATTTATAAAATATGGTTATTATAGTCGTGATGCTACGTTATTTTATTGGGTCGAAATGTAAAGTGTAGTTTAGCCCTCAAACATTCGACTTATTCGACGGAAATATTTAGATGCCCCAAATAAACGTGGTTATATTTGGGTATTTCATATCCACGAAATTCCATTTGGAGATATGGGAAGCTCAGTATGTAAATTATTAGTTCGGTTCCATTTCAGATGACTTGGCTCCGAGATTCAGCAAAAATAGCCTTCATATGAGCGTCGAACGACACAACTGTTACAATACCTACCCAATTTCAGTAGAAAAATATTTTTGAGAACAATTTTATATTGGTTATGGTTTTTTGATAGCTTTACTTTTTTTACAGATAAATTCTTTCAAACACATCATCGCATGTGTAGCGAATTATAAAGTTAATATTTTATTGCGGAAACAATAATTTTATTCAAGATAAATCTTTGAAAAGTATTAACGCATGCTTAGCGAACTCTAAAGTTATTATATTAAATGGAAAAAGAATACACACAACAGGATTCGAACCTGCGCCTCCCGGGCAAATACTCCAGGCGCTCTAACCACTAACGTCAAGATGGCTTAGTGTTCAGAGCGCCTGGAGTATTTATCCGGGAGGAGTATTAGAGTATTAATCTTGTAAATACGAAAGAATGGATGGAAATTTGTTACTTTTTCACGTTTATAGCCTGGATAAACCCAAATGATACTTTTTATCTCAGCTGGAATAGATGTATGGGAGAACATGCTGCGCCGACACGAAATAAATTAGGATAAGGACAGGGGGATGATGAAATGAGTATTAAATTCTTAAATATGCTATTTCCAATTAACCAATGAAAATATAATCATTTACGATGTAGGAAACATTTCAAAGAGGTGATCAGTATTTATAGAATTTCGCAAAACTGATACAAGTTAAATAAAAAATAACACTTATACCTATGTTAGTTGATATAAAAAATCGATCTTGAGCGGGGTTTCAACCCGGACTTCTTTGATCAATAATTGAAGTGTTCAAAACACACATTTATCAGTATCTGATACAAACTACTTACCTATGAAGGTACATAACATAAATTGACAAGATTTATATTGTATATTATTTTATTACCCACTAAAAGCTCCACCAACTTTGTCAACTCCCACATTATGAACTGCATTGCATGTCATTCGCGACCCTTCAATGATGACTCATTTAGACAACTATCTACGACTAGGTATCTAGATAACCTTATATTAAAGTTACCCTATGATAACCCTATATTACGTTACGCTACCTTTAGATACAAATTCCCTAAAAAAAGTCTATGAAATAATACCGCCAAATATTATGAAGCTTCTCAAGCTTTCTCAAGCATGTGACAAATATCATGGATATTCACCTGACAGGTTGCCTTGGTTACGTAAGATATGTGACGTAATAATTATCTATAGCTGTAAGTATTTCTTAGAGAGAAATACAGTAATACGAATATAGATTCGTCTTCACAATTTTCCGGTCCATTGTCAGCCTCTTTTTCTAAAGGTCATGCACTCAATTAGTGCACCATTCGTTTATAGCCTGGATAAACCCAAAGGATACTTTTTATCTCAGCTGGAATAGATGTATGGGAGAACATGCTGCGCCGACACGAAATAAATTAGGATAAGGACAGAGGGATGATGAAATGAGTATTAAATTCTTAAATAAATATGCTATTTCCAATTAACCAATGAAAATATAATCATTTACGATGTAGGAAACATTTCAAAGAGGTGATCAGTATTTATTGAATTTCGAAAAACTGATACAAGTTAAATAAAAAATAACACTTATACCTATGTTAGTTGATATAAAAAATCGATCTTGAGCGGGGTTTCAACCCGGACTTCTTTGATCAATAATTGAAGTGTTCAAAACACACATTTATCAGTATCTGATACAAACTACTTACCTATGAAGGTACATAACATAAATTGACAAGATTTATATTGTAGAATTAAACGGCGCAGGTGGCGCAGGAATTGAGAAAGATATTGGACATATATTTATATGAACCAATCCAGATAATTCCTCCGCAGCATAAAATAAATAATTAATAAAAAACAAATACACTAATATCCACCAAAAAATAAGATATTTTGATATAAAAATAAACTTGTTATCTTTCAACAACGAATTCTTTACAAACAAATGCGTAGGAGTGTTAGGAAAAAAAAGGCATTCACAGAAACCTTAAGAATTTAATGGTAGAATCGCTCTAAGTCCTCTCAGGAGAGTAGGAAGGAGTGTAGGTAGCACTCATAACAATTCACGATTCTTTAAAGGTCAAAGGCCCCAACATAAACTACGTTTGATTTTAGTAATACATTAGGTTTTTGCGATCACTACATATTGTAATAAAAAAAAAAATGTTTTTCCTGGCGTTTGATTTTTGAAAAGATTTTATAGGAAAACACTCTTCTAGAAGTTTATTTCTAACATTGGATATACAGGCGTTTTTGAAATGTATCGTTTTTTTTTATATGATGCCCGTCACAAGGCATTTCTTGATTATCGTGCGTGTGTTTGTAGGCGCAGATCTTGCATGTACATACAACCAAAGCCGGACCGATTTCTGTGATTGTCTGTTAACAAAAACGTTGCAATGACGTTGTTTTTATCGTGGGTTTGTTTACACAGATCGTGTGACACACACGCATCGCAGTAGAAGGTCTCTCGAGGACGCTATCAACGCCAATTAAAAATATGTAATTGTCATTTACACACATTTCAATTAATAAAGTGATATGTTTTATGAACATCCAACAACATTTGTTTTAATTGTATATTTGTGTATTAGCATCCATTTAAAAATAACCACAAAAATGTGTGTTTGTTATCGTGAATAAATATTGACTACTACTTAAAGTTTCCTTACCGAAAAATTTTATATCACAGCTCAACCTGGGACTCAAACCCAAGACTTCCTACTAAACAGCCGCGCATCTAGCTACTAAATTAATGAGGCAGAGTTAATTATTTCGTTTACACACAAATATAATACAATAATTACATCGCATATATTCCCAGAAGTGGTAGGTAGAGGTATACATAGTTCACCAATGCTACTATTAATACAATAATTATTACCCACTAAAAGCTCCACCAACTTTGTCAACTCCCACATTATGAACTGCATTGCATGTCATTCGCGACCCTTCAATGATGACTCATTTAGACAACTATCTACGACTAGGTATCTAGATAACCTTATATTAAAGTTACCCTATGATAACCCTATATTACGTTACGCTACCTTTAGATACAAATTCCCTAAAAAAAGTCTATGAAATAATACCGCCAAATATTATGAAGCTTCTCAAGCTTTCTCAAGCATGTGACAAATATCATGGATATTCACCTGACAGGTTGCCTTGGTTACGTAAGATATGTGACGTAATAATTATCTATAGCTGTAAGTATTTCTTAGAGAGAAATACAGTAATACGAATATAGATTCGTCTTCACAATTTTCCGGTCCATTGTCAGCCTCTTTTTCTAAAGGTCATGCACTCAATTAGTGCACCATTCCCACGTAGAAAAAAAAAAGGAAAAGGTGTATAAAAGATTTGTTTTTAATGTCTTTGTGTATCGCAGTAGTGAGCAGAGGTCGAGATGGCTTAGCGGTCAGAGCGTCTGGAGTATTTATCCGGGAGGCGTAGGTTCGAATCCTGCTCACGACCGTATTCTTTTTCCACAAAAAATTATAACTTTAGAGTTCCCTAAGTATGCGTTAATGTTTTTTAAAGATTTATCTGTCTTTGTGTATTTTGGTACTTTTGTCAATTATGAATATGTCAGTCCCATCACATACTATTATTAAATATCGCGGTTATGTATGCAAGCATATTAAATTTGAAAACTATATTTTATTGCTACCAAAAATATTGATCGAGAAATTGTTTAAATAAATTAATTAATTTGTAAGGGTTCTGTTTTAAAGTTAAAGAGACCAATTAGTTTCTAAAAATGATCTAAGCCTTAGGTATATAGATTTATATCGAAAATTCAACTTTTACAGCTGTAAAAATAAATTCCCTAATCCCCAATTAAAAGTCAAAGAACAAATTGGTACAATCATCACCCTTGAAAGAGGAGTCGGCGATCGTGTTTTGTTATTATAATTAAAGAAAACATTGCTGTAGTTCTTTAACAAAAAAATACTACATTCTTACCTCATAATAAAATTGTAAAGATAAAGATGTATTTGTACCATATACAAAACCAGTACTGCTGGTATGAAACTATCTTTGTACTATTACTTCATACGAAGGTCCATATACAAAAATGACTTACACAGTATAACGTAACAGCCAAAGTGTCCAATTAAAGTCTTAACTACAACCAAGTATTAATTCAGTATTTCGGCACGAGAATCCGTTCAAGTGCCTAGCCTCGCACTTGCGACGACACGATTAAAAAATGGTTCATCTTGACATAGTTCTCCGAGTATACCTGTCTTTGGTGATGGTACAAAGCACAAGTGACCCACACATGTTAAAAGAACCAAAAATAGGCTTGCCTAACTTGCCTTGTCGGGAATGTTGCGAAGGGGGGTCCAGAACGCGAATAAACATTATATTAAAAATAATTAAACTTCTTGTCTGGGATTTCGGGGGTTTTACAATTTTCTGCAAGGTAAAGTTACTTCCCCAGTCGGACAACTCCAGGCTTGCCTTACCTATCTTCAAATTCAATTTTTTTTTTATATTTCCAAGTCACGTAAATTCGCTCCATTATACCGTAAAAGCTAATTATTCGATTATTCAAGTGAATACTCCTAAAACCCCCAAGGGTAAGTTAGGCAGAATCTCCACATTTATCATGCATGAAGAAACTCTTCGACTGGTCTGAACAAGCATACCTACTCAGTTTAGTTATTTAAAAATTTTTAGGAACTGGCAACATGCCGAAAATTAGCGGCGATTCAAAAAGTTTTTTTTTAGAAATGATTGATGAAGGCCCAGTGAGTGGGTGTTCTAATATTAGCTGAAAAATATGCCTTTTCCTTTACCCAGGATATTATGGAAGCATTTTTTCTGTATTGTAGTACCTGTTTCATTTGTTTAATCGATCGTAAACGTAACTTATTTGTGCGAGTCCTAGATTCTAATAATTCAGAATAACTATAAACGTGATTTCGCGTATTTTCTATTCAGAAGAAAAACACAATATTTATGTTTTAACAAGAACACTCCGGCTGTCTGTTAAGAGATGAATATATGAATTCTATACACTTATTTATTGAGGTTAAGATGACACGATACCTTGAGTGTATCTAATATTTTTTGTAAGTTCGGAGGATTAATCAAACGTCTTACGTCACGTTTGTGACGTTAAATAAGTGTGCCACATATGGAAACCCTACGAAATAACGCAGCGTAACCCTAAAGGTACATTGCCACTGCGAGCTTTCGTTCGCGAGCATACATTCGCAACAATTTTTTCACGAGCATAACTTTCGCTCGGAAGCAATTGGTGGGGAATTTGCATGCCGTGTTTGTTGGAACGACGTTCTCAATAAACAAACTTCGTGCCCGCGAAATAATGTACAGCTCGCGGTCATTCGCGAATGATGACTTGGCTCATAAACTTGGAAACGCACCTTTAGTATACGATATAACTTCAGACAAGGTCACGTCACGCATATTTCATATTTCTAAGAAAATGTCACTCTCCTTCAGTTTGTCAACGAAGTCACGATCAAGTCGCAGTTATTGAAACTGAAGAATGTGCGCTCGCTAGGGAAATCTTCACTGTCTTCGTATTCAGAATAGATTTAAATATTTTAGTCATTGTATAATACTACTTATTAGATGACCGTTCGTAATGGAAACTACAAGGTTCAATAATGTCACAAGCTTTATAGATTTTAACCAAATAAAAATATGATTTTAATCTGTCACGGAACGTAAGTATACAAAATATTGTCTGTCAGATAATTTTAACAAAAATCAAATCAACACATGACGAAAGGAAAAACTTTACAAAATTATGGACAAAAATGCCAAGTTAGGGCCCGTCTATGCGAAGATTGAATTTGTAAATCAGATTAGCTATGCGACTTCTTAAGGTCATTCTGAATAACTTAATTATTAAAGTTGCTCTGCTCGCTACGACTTCAAAGTTTCCACGGCAAGAAGTAGCAAATTGGCATAATAAATGCCCTTGTAATGTGAAACAAAAAAAAATGATTCCAAGCTGGTATTTACTTACTTTAATTGCAGTATTTTATTTTAATAAGTGCTAGCTTAGAGCACATACAAAAATACATAACCTCGCACTATTTTCCCATTCAGGTCGGCATAAACTACTACATACTCCTCTTACTTCGTCCACAACCGTACATCTATTTTTCACCGTGGGAGCGCCATGCTTCGGCACGAATGGGCCGGCTCGTCCGGATTGATACCACGGCCTCACAGAAAACCGGCGTGAAACAACGCTTGCATTGGGTTTTGCTGAGTGAGTGATGGTACGGCCCGGCAACGCACTTTTGACTCCTGTGGTATTGCGGGTGCCCATGGGCGGCGGTAATCGCGTACCATCAAGCGATCCGTCTGCTCGTTTGCCCCTATCCCATAAATAAAAACTGGTCAGTTTACTTTTTGGAAGACATTACCAATAAGGTCTGACATATAGCAATGGTTTTTGGTAAAAATACATGTTATGTCTGTCCGGAACCCAGTGTCAAATAAAACATACATAGATTATCAACCACTGAGAGTACTTTTACTGTGGGTTAGTGATTAAGTATCAGAAGTAGTAAGTAGGTCTAAGTTTTAAATACGTTAAAAAGTGCAAAAATATTACAATAATAGAAGAGAAACTAATCTAAGTAGTCAGTTTTGTGAGGTATGGTCATTGCAGCAATGTGACAGCTCGGTGTTGGACACACACCACACAGTGTTGCCCTGACAGAAATATTTTTTGTATTAAAAATAAAAGTAACTTATGAAAAGAGTACTCTTACTTTTTCTACAAGTACCAAAAGCAACAATAAGATTTAAAACGATTCTCGTTCAACATGTGTTTCTTATAAATATCTAAATGGTAAGGCTTTTCCGATATCTTCCCGCTTTATAATTCATGCGAAAACTGACAATCTTATGTGATTACAAAGGAATAGGGAAACATGGATATTCGACGGCCTTTCTTCATCTTTAATCAAAAGGTTGAAGATTTGATTCAGGCAACCAGTGGCGTGCATTGCATATAGGCAAATAAGCAGTGCCTACCTCAAAAAATGACCTAAATACAACCAATATTTTAAATAATTTTTTGAGCTTGGCACCATAAACTGTGATATAGGTTGTATATATGTAATTTTTTGAGGTAGGCACTGCCTATTTGCCCATATGCAATGCACAGGCAGCAGGCAACTAGCTAACCTACCTTTTATTTCTGAAATAATAGCGTAATTTAATAAAAACTTTTTCTATTTTATCATCATTATACTATCATATTATTTTATACATATAATTATATCTTCACATACATTCCTAATATTTCTGATAATCCCCTAGTTGAAACTGTTTAGTATAACTAGCGGATTGCGATGGAAAAACAAACATTCTAGAGAGGGGTTTATCAATCATCTCGATAGTGCAACGTGTAGGCTTTGAACCCACAAGCCCGACTAAACGCAACCTACGCTATTGCCACGTTTTTTACGTAAACAGTTTCAAACTAGTGGAAACGGTAAGGAAAATATCAGGTACCTTAGACTCAATAATTACTCCCGCGGTTCTACTTTCTTTTATTTTATTTTTACTGTAGTCATAACTTCTAAAAATAAGTGCCTATTAAGTTCCTTAATGATCATGTTTATCAATTTTATCCCCTATTATTTACTAGAACATCAAATTCGATACAGTAAACATTGTATTTTTAACCGACTTCAAAAAAAGATTCTTATTTCGACGGTATGTTTTTTGAATGACACTTTTTTAACAGTCTATCGCTTGTAAATTAAACGGTCTATACCAGTTTAATGTGTCAATATGAGCTTATATGGTACCGCTTTGTAGGCAAGCCTCAAAGTAGTACACTACCATAAGGTATGAACACACTAGCGTACACACCCATTCTCATAGTCCACAGTATGAACGTATGGGTAAGGGATTATCTTAGAACGTATGAATGGATTTACATGGGAGCTTTGGATACTGTTTGGTAGTTATACAGATAGAAAAAGAAGTAATTATGTAAATTACTTCTTTTTCTATCTGTTACGCACAGTTTTACTACTTGCTTTGTTCCGTAAATATATCTGCCTAGCCTTTTCCCAATTACATTGGGGTCGGCTTCCAGTCAAACCGGATTCAGCTTAATACCAGTATTTTACATGGAGCGACTGCCCATCTGACCTCCACAACCCAGTTACTGGGTAACACGATATCTCGTGGTATGACTGGTTGTCAGACATTCGGGCTTCTGACTACCCGTAACGGCTGTCATAGATCTTAATTTAACAACCGGGACCGACAGCTTAACGTGCTCTCCGAGGCACGGAGGGGTCTCGGTATGAAAAGATGGTCACCCATCCACAGACCAACCGCGGCAAGCTCAGCTTAACCTCGACCGATCGATCTGTGCGGCTGTTACTTAGCCACGAGCTAAGTAACAGCCGCACATGATTTGTTCCGTAAATGAGTGTTTGTATTAAAACCTTTACGCCGATTATGGTTCGAATCTGACTAGGTACAGTAATGCTACTCAGTTGTCATATTTTGTTATTAGAATCTTACATTATTTGATTAAAGAGTAAGATTCAAAAGAAAATAATTTAAATGAAAATTGAGAGATTTCGTTTCCTAATAAGAAGAATGTTCGCCATGTTATAGGAATCTTTTAGGTGATGAACAGACGTAAATGGAAAATATTGGACCTAAAGATAGATTTCGTTTTGTATTACGAGGAATATTCTTCGTCTTATCGTATGGTTGATAAACAACCTAGTGTCAGAATAAACCATTCGTATTTGTGTAAAGTTTTACACATCATCAATAAGTTCTTTCAGATGTGCTGGTTTCCTTACGATATTTTCTTTCACTGTTTTCAGCAAGTGATAATTAATATATATAATACACACATCATTACAAACCTGCAATTTCCGTCTTGTTAGTCCAATAGTTATAAAACTAAGATATCACTGTTTCATAAGAGGAATAATTTTATTGCCGGTATCTGCTAACAAGTGAGAAGATTCATTCATTTTCATTTTAAATAACGGTAAAGTATAAAATTGACGTGGCTTGTAAACAAGTTTTATTTAGAGTTCTTAATATAATCACGTTCTTACACGTCTGTCCAAAAACAGAAGTGCTATGTTTTCAGGGTTCATGTATGTAAGTATATATATATGTTTATGGGTTTATTTATTCCACCATAACTTCTAAATGCCTGAACAGATTTCGATATATAGGTATCGTTAAAATCCTTACATTGCCATCAGACAAGTAAGATTTAAAAAAATGGCAGGCTTGCTTTTAGTTTTTTTTATTAATATCATCTTGTTTATTTATTTCAGGCTACGCCCGTATAGTGTCATTGACAATGATCTTAAACACTAGTGTAGTCACAGTTGATCTTGAACGCCACAAATGTATTTACTTTGTTTCTAGTGTGTAAAATCTATCGTGGACATTGGACTCCTACGGTATATGACCTGCAAGGAGGCTATAGTATTCACCTACGAGGATGTTTGTAATAACTAAAATAGGTAGGTGTCTTCCTTCTATATTTTCTTTAAGACGAAATTGTTGTGATTGTTTGTGAGCATCTTAGATACCACTCCTACACAAAGAGCTGTTTCGTCTCGTGGTCTCGTAGACTAAACTAATGGTAATCCCATAACATCGCCAACTTTTCCATTATCTGCCAAAAGATATACCTAAAGTCAGGGATCAGGGATTTGAAGGCAAAAACCTCCCTTCTGAACTACTAACCCCTTCAACAAAAATATTTCTCGAGTAACAATAACTAAGTTACGTAAAAACTATTCTCGTGAAGTTCTTTCAAGTTTCAAGAATCACTAGTAAACAGTTTTTACGAATCCCGAGAAATTGTGAGCATTACACAAATTGTGAAACACACTATAAAATGTCTGAATAGCCCCGACGTGCCAAGTCTGGGCTATATACTGCTCTCTGGTACAACATATCTGGTTAGATGCAATGAAGATATTGGTACGCCTATTTTTTTTATAATGAAATTTCATTATTATTTAATGCAGTGTCTAATAGTGACTGGCTGCTACGACGCGTATCATAGTTTACTAATATTGGGAACTAATATTTTGTATGAGCCAATATACTTCGGGGGGGTTTACCCTCATGGATTAATTTCAGGGGGTTGCCATCTTTTCACACATGGAAGACGTATAAACGTTTTAATTCCACTTTTGGAAAGAGAAAGGGGGCTAATATATCAGCTGAGCAGCTTAAGGAAAGAGAATCGGATGCCTTGGTGCAGTCTGGGAGGGGCCTAGCAGTGTATAAACTGTTAGTCAAAGCCAGTAATGCTCTAACTTTAGTTTAGTTCGGCTACTTTAGCATTGAAGTCATTACCTGTGAACCTACACAAATAGCTACCAATACCACATCATAAAACAAAAATAAATAGGTACCGCAAAGAGTTTTTAACATCCATACTAATATTATAAATTCGAAAGTAACCCTTTATGTTTGTTACCTTTTCACGACTAAACGGCTGAACGGATCGTAATAAAATTTGGCGAGGAGATAAATTGGACCTTGGAGAAGGACATAGGCTACCTTTTGTCACGCAGATGAAATCGCGGGCACCAGCTAGTTTCCTATAAAAAAGTATGCGAGCTGCCAAATTGCAGTCTAAAAATCAACCTATCGCATTCTACACCGAACGGAATGGGCGTTTGTTTATGTGATAGATCTATCCATAAAGCACCCATATAGGGGGAAATGTATCGTTTAGTGGGGTTCTATTTTAAATCTACTGTAACGTAGTATCTAAAAAAACTGTCAATGGATGATCCTACAGTTATAGATAAGGCCTCATTAGACCAGTAGTCGCAAGCGCGGCAGATGAGCCTCAGCTCCTGAGTTGGATTCCCGGGTCGGGTAAAGTATTATTGGGTTTTTATGTTGAAATTTTCAGTATCAGCCCCGAGATTGGAATAGTATCTACCCAGTTGACTCACTACCCATTGATTTTTTACATCATTGGTAAAATGTGGACACCCTCGGGGAATAGAGGCGTAATGCCATGTATGTATAGATATATAAATTAGGTAAAAAAATCTGTACCGATAATTATTATCGTTTGTGCCTGCTTCGTTGGTCTTGTGGTTTTGAGCGCGATTGCGGAGCATGAGGCCTTAATGGTCGATTGCAACAAAGTGTTATTGGGCTTGTCTGTAAGAAATTCTCAGTAGCAGCCCAGGGTTTGGATTTGTGCCCGGTAGATGGCAATAGGCTCACCTCCTATTATAAGGGACTTAGTAACAACATTGGTGAAATGTGGGTGTATAGCTGTGTAATCTCTACCTTCACCTTTGGGGAATACAGGCGTGATGCTATGTTATGATTGGTTATTTTATACATTGATGGTATGATTAAATAATTAGCAAATGCGCTCGAAAATCACCGTATTCATTTATCTTGAAATATTTGCGATTTTAGATTCTACATTTTAATTAGAGATATGATTGATTGCTATCTTTATTGACGTAAACCGTTGATGATATTATTAAGGCTAAATATTAATACAATCAACATGTGATACATACTATACTTTTAGATTCATATAGCGTATGTATTATTTTCCAATGCAATCAAATAAAAAAAAACATTCAGGTCATTACACTGGTATTAAAAAAGTATTATTATAAACTATTATAAACGAACCATTTCTTAAAAACCACCAACCAGACCGTATTTAATATTACACGCAGATGAAAGACGTACATACTCGTATATATATTACTGCCCAATCCCAGGTATAATCCTTTAGTCACCTTCACCGATCCCCGTGGGAAGAAGCCGGATGCTCCTATTTGTTGCTTAAAACCATAAGGAAATACATCTTTATTATTATTACCTCAGAAGTGTGTCAGTATCATTATTTATATATTCAGAAAAAATACAGTACAGGTAATTCTTTGAAAAGTATTAACTCATACTTAGCGAACCTTAAATTTTTGTGGAAAAAGAATACGGTCGCGAGCAAGATTCGAACTTGCGCCTCCCGGATAAACCTCTAGAGCCTCTAGAGGTCGAGATGGCCTGGAGTATTTATCCGGGAGGCGCAGGTTCGAATCCTGCTTGCAACCGTATTCTTTTTCCATAAAATTTAAAACTTAAAAAATCAATTCAAGAATATTTTGTTACTTTAATAGTACTTACACAACGAAGGAGTAGTTACGCAAGCATGATTGTGACATTCGTTAATGTATATATAATAACACCACATGTATTTCAATGTGCCGAAATTTATCAAATCTCTCCATTACCTAAATTAGTATCTATTTAATTGCCTATATGCATTTTGACATTTGTTTTTTTTTTCTACTTTAGTACATATTAATGAGACCAAGTCTAATATATGACTATTTCTTGTATTCTTAAAATTTAAGTATTCTTACCTATAACTTGAAGTTATCGTAATAACGAAAGTAGTTACCTATAATAAAAATAATACTGTTTCTTTCATGTTCATCGTCAAGTAAACCATTTAACAGTACTATTAAAGTAACAAAATTAGAATAAATAAATCTATTTATTGGAAACAAATCATAAATAAATTTCTATAAACCTATTATAAGGACGTCAGTAACTATCAATTTGTAGCGATTATATAAAAACTTTAATCTGTAAACACAAAGGACTGCATTCTTGTTTGAAATAAAAAACTGTTATGTTATTATTTTCACATTAACTGTACTTTAAAAATTACTTTCGTAACGTGTAATTTTTAATTTAAAGTATTAAAAGGAAATATGCACGCTATATCCATGTACCTACTGATACAATAAAGAAAATAAACGCGTGTATAAATTATTGGATGTTAATAATGTTCGTAATATTACTTAAACATTTTCTTTTATCACAAGCTCTTTTTAAAGTTCAAAAATCAGTCGCTTTTTTAAATTCACAATCCAAATACGAACAAGGTATTCACAAACAAAACAAAATACCAAAGTACTATAAAAGATTAGGTCTTCTACAAAACGACTGTGAAAGTGCAGATACAACAAAATCAAAGAGTACCATCTCCCCGAACATATATAAAGAGACACACAAAAAAGCAATGTTACATACCAAGGCCTTACATAATATCACTGGTATCTATAAATCGTAGATATCAAATACGAAAATGTTTGCAAGACACGCGAAATAACATAGTTGTACGTAGTTTCGGTCAACAACATTCATATTATTAATAAGCTTAATATCTAATATGCGTTCTGCTAATCGCATATAGAATACTTATACATATAGCATGCATACGTAGAACTAAATAGCGAGATTGGTGATAAGTGGGTGCACAACTGTGGACACCTCTGTCTAATGTTTATAAAGCATGCTTCAGATTTCTATACTGAAGGTATTGCGAGGTAATGATTTGACTTCCAACTTCATAAGATCATACCCAGCGTGCGAAGCGCTTCAAACGTATAAAAGGTTTTTTTTTTCACATATAATTGTACCTTATTTTATGGGATGCACTGGCTCCTGTAATACCGTTTATAACTAAAGGGGTCAAGGAATTCATATATATATATACTATACTATATTAAGTCAATAAAGACATTTTAAAGGGTTGTATGTACAATTTCAACGGTATCTTAATATTAACTGTTATTTATCACAATTTTATTTAGAACAATCTGTACGGTACAATGAGATGTATTGCAATTATGATTCATATCCCGTTATTATTACTAGAACTACTTAATATATATAATATTTTGTATTGCTCTATCGCATAAATAGATTTTATAACAAATAGCACAGTAATCCATAACCCCTACCAACTGCCAGGTTTTAATTTTTTAAATGTATAAAAATTGTGGTATGTAGGTATTTTATAAAGCTGTTAGCCTACTCGGCAACTATACTTTGTTTTAATATTATATTAATCTTTATTTTACTTTTGTTGGATAATATTTGTGCCAATAAATAGATTCCTTTCTGTAGTTGTTATGTAGGTTAAATCTGTGGGGTAATTACGGAACTGACTTTCGATATCAATCGCTTTCATTTTGACATTTTGACAATATACATTGCGTCTATCCTATTAGTAGAGGAGGTGGTATAGGATTTAAAACTATTTAGAGCAAACGGCGTAATGTATGACCAATTAATATGCATTATATCCCAAGTCAGTTCCGCGATTACCCCGTTTGTTAAAGTAATAACCATTGATTAAATAAAAGCTACTTGAATGAAGTTTAACTAAAGTTCTACATAAACGTAAACTAACAGTCATCCAAAAGTGGTTATCGCATCGTAGTATCTAAAGTACATATTTTTAGTCATATACTCGGCTCTCGATACGTTTTCATTACTTCAATGAATTGATGCTAGTCGGAGTATCAAAGACTTCAGGCAAATAATACAAGTTATCGAGCAAACGGGGTACAATCCATTGAATTAGGTTTCGGCTATATTGTTTGAATGTATGATATAAATAAAATACAAATACTGTGTTTCGATATACATTACAAATACTATTTCAACTCTAAGCAGTATTTTTTATAAGAATTAGGCAATCAAATTTTTGAAATAAAAGTATAGGGAAACAATTAAGTTGCTACCAATACGAACCATCGATTAGACTACTCATTTTCGGTAATTTTATACGATCATGCACAAATTAGTTGTACTTAGTCCATACAGTTTAATAATAATAAAATGTCCATGTCTTATTTAATTAGCCCTGTAATTGAAAATCAGCGCTGTAACCAATAACTCTGCATCATAGAGCTGAGATTTGGGCCTTTTTTATCATCGCGCAGGGCGACGAAAATACATAAGTATTTTTTTTTAATTATTCAATGTTTACTGTATATTGTTTTTTTTTTTGTCATTTTGATTAATGTTGACTTATGTGTGCGGTTTCCTCTCTTTCTTTATCAACATAACATGAATGACCGCGAAACCATTATCTCATTATAACAATACTTACTCACAAACATTTTCGACAGTTAAATACAAACCAAATATCTGATCGCTTACCAGTATCAACATAGTAACATAATATTCTTTTTCCATTTAATATAATAACTTTAGAGTTCGCTAAGCATGCGTTAATGCTTTTCAAAGATTTATCCTTTTTAACATAAACTTAAAATAAGCTATAAATTCGCCGAACTACTAATCGACTATTCATATTACAGTGAACTCTCAAATGACCAAACAACACGTCCTATTCTATATTTAGAATGGGTACAAGTTACAGGGAACAGTGATTTTTCACTGTTGCCGACAACAGGTATTGTTGCCTGAGCTATCAAAAACACGTTAAATACAATAGCGGCCAATAATACGTTGTCGAACCAAGTGCTTACCCTAGTAGTAATAGCCTAGTAGTAATAGCCTAGTAGTAATAGCCTAGTGGTATAAGCGTTGGACCGGCAAGTTCAAAGGTCAAAGTTTTGAAACAAAGGCGCGCCACTATTACACTATTCAAAATCTGATTTATTAGATTTGGCCGCAAGCGCCGCTGCTGAGCATGAGGTTCTGGATTCGATTCCCAGGTCAGTCAAAGTGTTATTGGGTTTTTTCTGTTAGGACATTCTCAGTAGCTGCCAGGAGTTATGAAGTTGGTGTGACATCTCTGTACTTCGGAAAGCACGTAAAACTGGTAGGCCCTGCGCCTGTACTCTCTCCTGTCGTGTCGGATTGCCGTCCGATCGGACTATGAAAGTGAAATAAGACAAAGTGCATCTATGTTTGCGCATACACTTGAGCACTATGATATCTCCCGCGTACTGGGCTCACCTTCGTAGAGATAGGCCGCTGTGACCACAATACGGTCGGGAGGAGTATATACAATAATTAAAAATCAATTATCGCTTGTAAAAACGTTGAAGGATCTACTATATTAAGGAAACGAGCACACCTGAGAGATGTTTTCGTTTGAATTTAAAACCATGTCAGAGGCCTATAGGTTGATAAAACTCTCAAACAAGGTGGTTCATCAATCAAACGATAAGAAAAAGACGTCCCTAGTGCTGAGCAAAAAATAGAACACCTCTCTATAATACCAGCGGTTTTTGTAAAAGGTTTTATCTCAAGAATTTTTATTTTACTCTTTACAACAGTGTTGATAGCACCAATCCTGGATCATCGCATGATCATCACCTGGTGCAACGTACGAGCACAGTGACTTCTGCATCATTATTTTATGACCCGACAAACAACTGAGTATGTCAGAGAGATATAAATTTATTTTCTTGTCCTACTGTTGTGTATGTTCTTATGTAGTAACTTCTTTATCGAACACTGAACTGTCAATTCTATTCAAATCCTAAGAGCTATTATTTTTTCTTGTCTATTTATTGTTATCACCAGCAGCATCCCGCCTGTATTGCCCGAAGGATTTTGCAGAGAAGTACTCTTGCATTCATTTGTGGTAAGCATACTGCCATCAAAAAGGCACAATTCCGCACTTGGGATAAGAATTTCCTAATAGAAAAGGTCAATAATCGACCCGGGAATCCAACCCAAGACCTCACACTCTGCAGTCGTGATTGCGGTCACTAGATATCGAGACTGTCTACAGTCTATGTTAGTCTCATACTTATCTGTGAAAACTTGTTATTGGTACTTTCAGTAATGGTTTTACATACAATCTGTTACTAGCTGTAAAACATGTAAGACTATCCAAATCACAGAAGGGAAACTGCTACTATCCGCATTTCTTCGGTATTTTTGTGCAACTGCTGATCACATGATAGTGCATAGCCGTATGCACTATCATGTGATCAGCACTAGTATGTACACAAACATCTAACATATCTACCAAAACAATGCAATAAAGCTTGGAATGCCTCGAAGGCTCAACTCCATACACTTGATTATATTAATTAAGTTTCTTAGTAACTTGACAATGAACTTCAAGGCTTGAATAAGTCGAAAAAGTATTAAATTGATTAATTGAATACTCATATAATAAATATTGAGTTAACTTAGTTCTGGTAAATAATTATTAAAATGAGGTGTAAAATTTAGACTTTATGTTTACTCTGCACTGAGACTAAAATAAATAATTTCTTTCTTTCTTTCATATTTATGGCAGTATACAAATAGAAATTCTAGAATATAATTTTCCTGTTAATGTAGAAGATAAACGTTTATTCATAGTATAGTTAACTTTTCAATTACTATACCCTGATCTCTTAATAATAATTGTGATTGCTCTCATCAGTAGGGCTTAAGGGAGACCCCTTTATAGTCTCCCCAGGGATGTGCCCTAATAGTCATTGCACAGCGGGGGTTCTAGAGCTACCTCTTAAGAGGACCCAGGACCGCCTTCATGTGCAGATGGTGACGTTTTTAGTGAGGTAAGAATCCCACACTCCCCAATCTTATCCCCAAAAGCCTTTCAAGGTTTCCCCAGAAAACAAAAACAAGAAGATCTCGACTAAAATGGCCCAAGTTGTCAATTATATTCTGCTCACATACGAAGTTTTACCCACGGAAATCAAAATAATAAGATAATAGAAGTGCCAGACCTTGGCGCCACGCTTATGGTGTGTACATCAGAAGCACTAAGGTAAACTCGGAATTAGAATAGATGCATACCGGCCAAACGCGTACTATTATAGCAATCCCGGTAGTAAAATGAACTTGATGGCATTTCTTCTTCTTCCTCATCAACTTATCCTATTTACGGGTCGGGTCTCCTCACTCTATTGTGCCAAGAAATTTTGTCTTTGGTTGTCGGATCTGGATTTTGAAGGTCTCTTTAAAAAGCTCAAGGTTCATGTTTACCCCCCAAGTTGATGGCGGACGCCCTCAACTTGGGACGCCTTTTTGGGTCTCCTATAGTTTAAGAGCAATCTGTTATACGTGTTAATTATCCCGTCTCATTATGTGTCCGTACCATCTTAAACGTCTCTCAGTTAGTTTGATGATCGAAATTACCCCTAATATACTCTTTCCTTATTTTGTCTAATCGTGTTACTCGTTGACTCGTTGGTCTAGTGGTCCCAAGCGCAACTGCTGAGCATGAGGTCTTGGGTTCGATTCCCGGGTCGGGCAAAGTGTTATTGAGTTTTTCTGTAAGAAAATTCTCAGTAGCAGCCCGGAGTTTGGAATTGTGCCTGGTAGATGGGAATATGGTCACCACCTATGACATGGGACTTAATAACAGCATTGGTGAAATGTGGGTGTACGACTGTGTGTACCTCTGCCTACCCCTTCAAGGAATACAGGCGTGATGCTATGTTATGATGCTATATGTTACTCCCCCGGACCACTTGAGCATCTTCATTTCACTTACGTGAAGCATATTCTCAAATAATTTTGTCAGATGGCATTTACATTGACATATTAGTTCAGTGGTTTTAACTAATATCGTCCATTAAATAGTAGATAAAACAATTCTTAAATAGTAATTTATCCTGTAACTTGATACGACACTAGCATTTGATACAAAGTTCCCAACCGCATCGGTACATACTATAGCGCCAATCTCGAAAACTACTGAATGGATTTTGTTACAGTGTTCCCGAAACAGGGGAAAGTTGTGACGTAATTTAATTAATTTTACGCGTGGAAACCTTTCGGTGGGTTTTCTTCGTACATTATACTGAAAATTTTGAACGAGTTTTGTGTTGATTAGAAAATGTTTTTCCTTAAAATACAGTATTTTGGTTGAGTCGGTAATGCTGATTAATGGTCGTCACAAAAGTTGTAGCAAAGTATATAATACTAGCGACCAGGTTTCGCACGGGTGCAATGTATACAAAAATACCATCCGAATTTCCAACTTTGCCAGTCGATTTTCCAAACTATTCAGCCAAATCAGTCGAGGCGTTCTTAACCAGCCCATAACTATCCCACTGTATGGCAAGGGCCGCTTCTCATACAGAGAAGGCACGAGCTTGATCACCACACTAGCTCACTGCGGGTTGGCGATTTCAGACTACCAACTCCAGGTTTCCTCACGATGTTTTCCTTCACCGTAGGCGTGATTGGAAGCGTTCTCAAGTCATAATATTATACGTTCGTAAATTGATTTATATTTATTTAGATATAATATTAACATTATCTTCGCCCTCATCAATATGCTATTTTAAAATGATTCAATGTAACATGGTAGTATAAGAACTTTTCTTATTTACGTTTAAATAATGCCATATCTTTGCCCCGTGAGGATAGGAACACACTGCGGAACGCCACGTGCTATCTTTTTTATTGAAGTGCGGTTTACATTTTAGTCTATATACGTACCGATAAATAATATGATATGCGTTAGCAACAGAAGTCAGTAATACAGTAGCTATGAGGGGTTAAGTAGGCACAGTACCAAAGTAAACTCAACTCTAGGCTTTTCTAAGCCACCTGCTCCGGATTGCGATGAATGCCGATGTTGCCAAGTTAAGGTTAGTGAAAGACAGTCTGGTTCTTAGTCTATAGAAGTCGGACACAGCTCCCATGTTGGGTTACCCACACAAGAAAAACTTTTAATTTATTTTTTTGAGTGATATTCAGCTTTTAATAATATAAGTTTTTTTCTTTTTCAATGTAGTTTAACAGGTTCCATATTCTGATTTGTTTATATATCCCGCTTTGTGGAATTAAATGAGTACAAAAATTAACACGAAGCAAACCGTAACGATATGGGCGGTAATTTTTCACAGTCAAATGTGCGGGTGTAAGAACAGAGGAGCTTTTACTGATTTGTACGCAGTATAACGTTAATTGATTAATATTTTGACAACATTAAAGGATTTATTTCGTTTTTTTTATATATAAGTAGGTACTTAAGTTATATTTTTTTTGCGGAGAAAGACGTAAATCTTAATTAAAATAGCGATTTTTTTAATATAATTTTATGTACAAATATAAATATACAAATATAAATCCATTCAAGATCCTACTAATTCTTAGTATAGGCAAAATCAATATATGTTTACTTGTTGTATAGTAAATTGAGGAATGAATAAATAAATATTCCGTTCATAACAAATGAAAAATATTATCTTAGAGAATAAATAATGAGATTGGAATGCCTCCTGCTGCCATCGTTTTCTTTGTCGACATTAATTACGGAGGGAATCCCACTTATTTATAGGAAGGCGTAATTAGAATTAAAGTCAAAAGGAAACCAATGATAGCATTCAATGTACTGGAAAAGTCTAACAGAAGAATATTTAACAAAAAACGTTGATACCGCTTGTATTTCATGTACTGATAACTGTCATTCAATTATAATAAAATTTTAGACATCTTTACAAACAAAATCTTCACAAATAACATCCGCATAATGACTTAATACTCATAAAACTAATCGCAACAATGAAAAACCGCTCATAATAAGTATGCAGTTAATTCTTTCAGTTACAGAAACGCATCTTGTTATTGTCACGACCTACATCCGCATTAAATGGGGCAGAATATATGTATTAAAGTATAGCTATACTTAGCCTCCCTGCGTGGCTCGTCAATGCGCCGGCTCTACCACTATTGAATTAACTACCTCACTTCAGATAATGCGGCCTTTCTTCAATACATACAACGAAGACGTCTAAATACGTTCTACATTACGGTTCTAGAAATTGCCGCGGTATACGAGGACTGGTAAAAACGGTGGAGCATAAACAAAACACTTGAATAGCGCGCAATGTAGACCTACATTTTGGCTCGGCGAAAATACCATTTAAATAAGAGCGTAAGTTATATTGCTGTAGCTCGAACAATATATTGTTATAAGAAAATGTCACGCACGTTAAAAAATCTGCTATAACGCTAATATGCAACATGTCATGCGTGCCTTGACTATGACCTTTATATCTATTAGCACACGGTTGATACACACTGATATTGAAACATAACCCACGCAAAACAAACTCATTTATCGAAACCTGGTAATCAAACTTTATTTATCTGATATCAGTAAGTTATAAACTTCTCGGAAACACATAAATCCTGCGGTCCTAGCTACCAACAATGGGTTATGTATACATAGAGCCTACTATTAAGAATGAAACTGAGGTTTCTCTTCAATCATCAATGTAACGTGGCTTTTGGTTGATCAAATTACGTTGGTACACTGAAGTCCTTAGCCCTGACCACCATAAGTACCTGAACACATTCAATACGCGTCCATAACGACCACAAATTGCTGCGTAACTCTCATATATCTTAACACAAAGCAGGTTAGCACGATAGGAGCCGGCACACAGCACTATATACCTGTGACGCTGAGCAAGGACATGATGGGACGAACGCCCGTCTGGCCTGGCTGGCCCGTCGACCCGAGGCGGTCGGCGGGGCCGGCGCCTCACCGGCCGCCACGGGGCGCCATTAGTAGCACACGCGCGCCCGGCTAAACGCGCGGCCGGCGACCGACTGACGCCCGGCAGCCCACTGTACCCGCTAGTACCTACTAGCGTCCTGGCGCATGCGTACTACCCTCCTTCTGACATCACCGGTACCCGGATTATTTTCGCCCGGCGAGGTAAATACCCTCACATCGATCGAGCCCGGTTAAACTTGATGCAATTATTGCACTGCCCTAGTCCTTACAGATGCAGTTTTAATGACCGCTAACGAACTCGCCTCCTTCAGACGCAGGTGTTGGCGATGTACCAAGGGTTTTTAGTATCGGAGCTGTCTTCGAGCTTTTTAATATGCAAACAATTGGTGAGCCACTGAAGTTTGCAAGGAGTTTCAGTAGTTACTCGTTAAATATTTTCACTTAATGTAATTCTGAGCTCGGATTTTTGCAAGGCCGCGGGGCCGGTTGTTGTACGTAATTACGAACAAAAGAAAGGCTGCGATTCTAAATTTAGCTTTCAGTGCTATTGCGAATTCTGTAAAAATAAATAATCGCAGGGTCGGACCACGAGCGCACGCCAACAAATCTTTTATTTCCTTGGAACTAAAATCAAGTTTTATCTCGATCTGAATCTGTCTGTCTCGGGCATCTACCTCAGACATGTTGACTAAAACTTGTCCCAAACACGATGAAAACAACGCGCAAATATGAAATGGAAAATAATATTCTACAATGGAAAATTTTGTTCTACAGCAAGAGGTACGACCATTTATTTTAATCGACTGTAAATGGTTGACTGAACAAAATCATTTTGTTGAGGCGGGAAATACGTTTAAAAGCGTTTCACTTTGGTACTTTCAGATTAAGTATCATCATATCTGCTAGTAGCCATGAAAACATAGTCCCCATGGTCTGCTTCAGTAAATGTTCATATCATGATGGAGTACACTTCACAGGCCATTTTAGGGACCGCAGTTTGATTTTATGGCCACACAGATAGTTTCTGTTCCACATCCCTTTGATAAAATCTCTTAGTCGACTTGTGAAACATTCTTGAACAGTTTCGCTTCGTAGCCTCGCATGAAAAGAAAACTGTATTAATATAATAATAGCTACAAGGTAAACTTACTACGTTCTTATTTGCACCTTGAAACTAACTGCTACGAGCTGCTACAAGTTCGTAGTGCGCTACGCGTTGCGTAGTACGTTGCTACGGTGCTATTCTTAGCCCCAGCGTAGTTGCCTCTTTTACGTAACCAATCCTCTTTATTACAAGAAATAAACTACAAACATACTTACAATCACACATAAAGGAGGTAGGCAGACACTATAGATTTCCATCTGCCTACGATTCTGACACGGTTAGTTTTTTTTTATCAGTACCTTTTGTTTCTTACCAGTGAAGGCAGTATAATATGAACCGTTTCGCCCTATATTACATATTTCTCAGGCAGAGAGTCAAGTACAAAATTGCATTATACAGCGAAATAGGAATTTAATCACGTACTCGACTGCAACTAATGGGTTATAAATTCATTGCACGTCGGGCGATGCCACGGGCGAACACTAAGCTACCACTTCCGAATGAATATACTCGTACCTTTGTATTTTGTATTATTATGCTTTTATGAAGCATACAAATATAAGGTCCTAATTTATTAAGTAACTTCCTTTGAAAAGATTAATACATATTAAAGTCAAATACATTCACTTATGCCAATAATTAAATGGATATAAAAAAAAATATCTAATTATCATAGTACTAGCAAGACGAAAACTGCTCCTTGAATGGCTAACAGTAAGAAAAAATAACTTCTGTAGAAATGTAAATTATGACTCCTTATCACTTAAACATTGACCCCTTAAAAGGCAATTACCTAAATTAGGACCACATAATATATTTTGTCTGCATATTCTTTGTTAAAAAAGCTAATTAATCCAACTAAGGAGTGATTTATGCTAAGCAGAATTGGGTCAAAACATTTTGAGGACGACGATATATGAATCTATGTTTGTTAGTCAGTTACTCCAAAACTACTGCACAGATTTTGTTGAAACTTTACAGTGTTACAGCTTGTAAGCCAGAATATGACATCAGATACTTTATATTCCGAGAACTAGACTAAATTTTTTATTAACTTAAAGGAAGTATCACACGAGATGGCGCTGATATAAATTTATTCTGAGATGAAAGACATAGGCGGACGGGCTCACTGATATTTCATTGTGTGGACATTGATATTTTCAACACTGCTATTCTCCTTTATTTTAATACAAGCTGTTGGCGGCACGGGCTTGAGCATAGAAATAACATGACTACACTGCCTCCCAAGACACAGGTTCTCGCCTAGTTTGGGAGACAGCAGATTGTGATTGTAGTATAGTATGCCTTGTCTTAAAAATGTTTCAACAAAAAAACTGTAATCTATATTATTACTTACACTACACACATTTGATTTGATACAATGTACGTTATATTATTATATTATACACGCCTACTACCCTTAAAAAAATATTTGAATTAAAGTATAAACATCAAATTCTGCGCTTACTAAACGACTTGGCAAATGCTCGTATAGCCAAAAATTGCTTCACCAAAGGATATATAACAAAGAATTGGCAATAAGACACAGTAATAAAATAATTATTTTAATGAGTAAAATACACAACTTTTATGAAGACTACAAAGAATAAGTTTTGTGAAATCTCCCTTAACTAACTATGTAATTTACATACATACATGAACCCGAAAACATAACACTCCTTGTTTTTGGGCAGTCGTGTAAATAGCATCATGCCTGTATTTAATTCCTCGAAAGCGTAGGCAGTGCTACAATAGTTGTACACCCACAACTCACCGATGCTGTTATTAAGTCCCATGTACCTAATAGGTAGTGCGCCTATAGCCAATTTCAAACTCCGGGCTGCTATAAGAATTTCCTATCAAAAAAACTCAATATCACTTTGCCTGACTGGGAATCGAACCCAAGACCTCATGCTCAGCAGTCGCGCTTGGGACCACTAGACAAACGAGACAGTTAGGTTAACAACTGCTTACTATACAATGTGCACCGACGTTTTAACATGCCCTCCGAAGAACAAAAATGAATATGAAAATTTCCATGTTGGCAACCATCTACTGTTTGGCCGCGCCAAACGTTGTTTAACCTTAATGACTGTTTCAAAATTTGTACGTGTACTCTACCTTTACCTACCTTAAGCAGTGATAACCTAGTGGTATGACCGTTGTACTGACAAGTCAACAGTCGCAAATTGGAATCCAAAGACGAACCACAGACTTTTCAAAATCATGGGCATATTATAAATTGATTAAAACGGTGAAGGAAAACATCATGAAGAAACCGGCACACCTTGGAGATGTTCACGATGGTGTATAAAGCCATGTCAGAGACCTACGGGTCCCTGACACTAGGTTGTTCATCAACCACACGATGAGAGAGAGATCTATCTACGCTAGAGCTAGCTGTGTGACCACAAATAGAACGGGTGGAGTTTTAAACCACAACAGGTCGTCTACCAATGTGACACTTTAAACCAGCTAAGGTATGATAATTTGGCACAGTCCCACGTGTTAATGTCATCGTTTTTTAGTTGCGAGAGTGAGATGACGCTATTAAACTGGTAGAGCTCCATCGCCCTCGCCAAAAGAGTACCTCAGCAGTCGAAGGTTGACAGGTTTTGCCGTTGACACAGACAAGCAATCCATCTGCCTAGGATTTCCCCAACTACGCTGGAGTTGGCTTCTAGTCTAATTGAATGCAGAAAGTATTTTACCTCCTTTATGTGACCTCCACAACCCGGTTACAGGGTAACACGATACCTCGCAATCATAAACAATATTTTATATATACTGAGAGTAGCAATGCACTCACAGACATAGACAATGGGCTATAACTATATACTGACTTGCAGTGTGCTCCCAGACGTCGGAGGTGGCGGTCGTGAGTTGTAGCACGTCGCGATTCATTGTTGTTTTTGTACAAAAAGGGTGTTCTCTCTCTGATGTAGTAATTCTCGAGTTTTTATTTTAGTTTGGCATTATATCGTCATAAATACAGACCATTCGATTTGTTATTGTCTTAACATTTTTTTTTTGACCATGCGATGACAACTGCCACCAATTATTATTTTCAACTTAAGTATCTTTAAAAATGTGTTACAAAAGATTTTTAGTTGGAAGAAGATCCGCCTCTGTATTACGTCTCTCTGTGCGCAATAGAATCGGCACTATTGTATCTGCAGCGGTAACGGTTATAACTACCCGTTTTTAACTGACTTTTGCTTAATTATGAAGGTTTGCTTTTGATAAAGTATCGACTGCCATTTGGACTCTAAAATAACGGAAATACCAATATTATTAAATATTTTAATGATAAAAGAATATTTGGACTAAATATGACTATGTATTTTAAGAGAAACAACAGTAACGTTTCTACCTGATTTTAAACCGTAAGAAACTAAAACTTATGGCTAGTGGCAACTCCTAGTCGGTAATTGATCGTTGAGGTTAAGCAACGTTTGGCGCGGTTGGTGGATAGGTGACCGTTATGAATATTTCCATCTGATCTTCGAGGGAGTAAAAGCTGTCGCTAAGACAATTCAGACTTTGAAAACACGTTGGTATCGAGTACACCAAAAAAAATTAGAACACCATTGAGATGGTATTCAATTTATAAATTGAAACAACTCAATACGCCATAAATAATGTTGTTTATTATAGTTACAATATAATTTTTTTGTTAGTATACAATCATAAAAATATCTACTATAAATAATAAAGCAACGATAGCTCAAAATATTCTATTGCGGAACAAAATTCCGATTGGAAAATGCAGCAGCATAAAATTCTCGTTGTACAGAAGAATTGAATTCAATTTCAATGAAATCCCTTGGGAATGCATTCAACAGATAAAGAAATCAATAATAGATTCAGTCTATTAAGATGAATAAATACTTAGTAAAGGAACTTTTCGAATTCAGTTCGTACCATAGATGTTTAGTAAAAAAAAACTGTGTTTGTTCCCATTTTAAATAATTGCGGGAAATGGGGATCATCAATGGCTATCATTCCAAAACTTTAGGAAAATCATAGACATGTTTAAAATCTATGGCATATACCTATATATCAACTTATTTGTACAAAATCACATGACTATATTAATAACTACATTACATAGACTCAACCATCTACAATACATAATGTTTCTTTGTTCTACCATACATCCAACGTCCAACGTCCGTCGTCCGGCAGTCCGAGTGTTTGTTTGCGGCAAAGCGTTGCGTTGGTACAAATAATCTTTGTCAATGAGTTGTACCCATCATTACGTAACTTGCACGTGGTGTCGCGTCACTCGGCCCTTTCCGACCTTTCGCGGGAACGACCGAATCCGAATATCGATCCGAACGAACCCGCGAACGCGCGGCACTGCTGTGACGTCACATGCCATGCGACAGCGAAACGTCCTATCTGTGACACTCTGCCAATCAATAAGCAATCTTTTGTTTTTGCTTCTAAGGACGAAAGTAGCTTGTGTACATGCAGTTTTGACTCTGTTTTTTTTTTGTCGTTGGGTTATAAAGGTGGTGGTACCCCGCGTGCGAGCCTCCTGACCCATATCGGGGACGATGCGTAATGCGTATGCACCTGTTATGTACTAGTACCCTAGTACTACTGCGTGAAGTTCAACATGTGTGTTGTACAACTAGGGGACATATGAGGGCCGAGGTTTATGGCTGATGATATGAAGCGAAACTCACGAGTGATAATTGCAGATGTAATCGTCGATAAAAAAATAAAGTGATAATACAATTGTAAAATGAAATTTACGACATCTTCTGCGGTGCCTCAGACGTGTCGAATGTATGGGGAAGGAATGAGGAGTCAGGAGAGCATATCTGGGTAGATCTACCGGACGTAGACCGGTGGGTCACCACAGATACCGTGTGATATTGTGAAGACTGATCCGCGAGAGATTCAAGCTAGTAATTGTCGAGAAACCGTGCAAGATCGTGTAAAGTGGAGAATTCTCGGTTGGAGGCCAAGACTCGTTTTGGGTCTCTGAGCCGAGTTAGTTTTTTAGTTAGACCCCACAAACCGGTAGAAGTCATTATCTTCTTCTCCTTCTTATCCTGTGGTTGATGAACAAGCTAATGTCAGAGTTTAAACCGCCCGTAGGTATCTGAAATGGCTTTACACACCATCGAAAACATCTTACTGGAGTGCTGTTTCCTATTGTCGTTCGCCGTTTTAAGCAAGAGATAATTCGTTTATAATACACACATGAATTCGAAAAATCAGTGGTACGTGCCTTGGATTCGAACTTGCGCCTTTGACTTGTCAGTCTAACCGTCATACCACTAGGCTACCACTGCTTCTAAGAGTTCATCATAATGAGGCATTACATAACATAGCATCACGCCCGTGTTCCCCGAAGGGATTGGTAGATATGTACAGCCATACACCCATATTTAGATTATGCTTTCTTGAAATGGGTGATGAACCTACATAGTGTCATCTACCGGACACAATTCCAATGCCTAGGCTGCTGTACTTTCAATTATCTTAGAGATATCTCAAAATATAGGTATATTTACAATATTAAACTCGAAAGCGAACTCTAAAGTTACAATATTAAATGGAAAAAGAATACGGTCGCGAACAGGATTCGAACCTGCGCCTCCCGGATAGATACTCCAGGCGCTCTGACCAACTAAGCCATCTCGACCTCTGCTCACCACCGCGAATTCTTCTTCCATATTTAACACGTCTTATGGCGACGTCATTGCAATCAATTCAGTACTTACAAGTGACCGAACCGACACGACTAACTTTGCAGTTAATACAATGTCGTAAAGAATGCAATTACATAATAGACAAGAACGGGGCTTGAACCCGCGATCTTTGACGTTCCGTGTCATCACTCTACCAACTGAGCTACCTTGTCGTGTTCAAACCTATTGAATTTTCAATCCTCTTTGTATACGTCTTAAGGAGACGCCTGGTGATTTATCTAGTAATCATTTACAGATTTACTAAACTCAGCGTTACCACTTTGCAGTTGTAAATCGCCGAACAACATCCCAATCCTTTATAAATCATATATAATTATATTTTTTTAATACATGTTGAGGCCATGTAATGCCTATATTAATTCTATTTTTCAAAGAAACATTGAAAAAATAATAGACAAGAACGGGGCTTGAACCCGCGACCTTTGACGTTCCGTGTCATCACTCTACCAACTGAGCTACCTTGTCGTGTTCAAACCTATTGAATTTTCAATCCTCTTTGTATACGTCTTAAGGAGACGCCTGGTGATATTTATCTAGTAATCATTTACAGATTTACTAAACTCAGCGTTACCACTTTGCAGTTGTAAATCGCCGAACAACATCCCAATCCTTTATAAATCATATATAATTATATTTTTTTAATACATGTTGAGGCCATGTAATGCCTATATTAATTCTATTTTTCAAAGAAACATTGAAAAAATGATTACTAGATAAATATCACCAGGCGTCTCCTTAAGACGTATACAAAGAGGATTGAAAATTCAATAGGTTTGAACACGACAAGGTAGCTCAGTTGGTAGAGTGATGACACGGAACGTCAAAGGTCGCGGGTTCAAGCCCCGTTCTTGTCTATTATTTTTTCAATGTTTCTTTGAAAAATAGAATTAATATAGGCATTACATGGCCTCAACATGTATTAAAAAAATATAATTATATATGATTTATAAAGGATTGGGATGTTGTTCGGCGATTTACAACTGCAAAGTGGTAACGCTGAGTTTAGTAAATCTGTAAATGATTACTAGATAAATATCACCAGGCGTCTCCTTAAGACGTATACAAAGAGGATTGAAAATTCAATAGGTTTGAACACGACAAGGTAGCTCAGTTGGTAGAGTGATGACACGGAACGTCAAAGGTCGCGGGTTCAAGCCCCGTTCTTGTCTATTATTTTTTCAATGTTTCTTTGAAAAATAGAATTAATATAGGCATTACATGGCCTCAACATGTATTAAAAAAAAAAAAAAAAAAATATATAATTATATATGAATGCAATTACCTTAATAATTCAAGATATGTCTTTGAAAAAGCA
The DNA here is from genome assembly GCA_935421205.1 of Xylocampa areola. NCBI lineage: Eukaryota > Metazoa > Arthropoda > Insecta > Lepidoptera > Noctuidae > Xylocampa > Xylocampa areola. The sequence goes on along the minus strand of OW285214.1, from coordinate 12,014,386 downwards.
TTAACGCATGCTTAGCGAACTCTAAAGTTACAATATTAAATGGAAAAAGAATACGGTCGCGAACAGGATTCGAACCTGCGCCTCCCGGATAGATACTCCAGGCGCTCTGACCAACTAAGCCATCTCGACGCAGGCGCAGGTTCGAATCCTGTTCTTTTTTTTTTATTTTATTTTTTATGGAATAGGGGGCAGCCGATCAGACGGCTCGCCTGATGGTAAGCGATTACCGCCGCCCATGGACACCCGCAACCCCAGAGGAGTCGCGAGTGCGTTGCCGGCCTTTTAAAGGGTTTGGGCCTCCGGTACCCTCACTCACTCGGCGAAACACAACGCAAGCGTTGTTTCACGCCGGTTTTCTGTGAGGCCGTGGTATCACTCCGGTCGAGCCGGCCCATTCGTGCCGAAGCGTGGCTCTCCCACGGTTAAAACCGTAACCGTTCGCGACCGTATTCTTTTTCCATTTAATATTGTAACTTTAGAGTTCGCTAAGCATGCGTTAATGCTTTTTCAAAGACATATCTTGAATTATTAAGGTAATTGCATTCTTTACGACATTGTATTAACTGCAAAGTTAGTCGTGTCGGTTCGGTCACTTGTAAGTACTGAATTGATTGCAATGACGTCGCCATAAGACGTGTTAAATATGGAAGAAGAATTCGCGGTGGTGAGCAGAGGTCGAGATGGCTTAGTTGGTCAGAGCGCCTGGAGTATCTATCCGGGAGGCGCAGGTTCGAATCCTGTTCGCGACCGTATTCTTTTTCCATTTAATATTGTAACTTTAGAGTTCGCTAAGTATGCGTTAATGCTTTTTCAAAGACATATCTTGAATTATTAAGGTAATTGCATTCTTTACGACATTGTATTAACTGCAAAGTTAGTCGTGTCGGTTCGGTCACTTGTAAGTACTGAATTGATTGCAATGACGTCGCCATAAGACGTGCTAAATATGGAAGAAGAATTCGCGGTGGTGAGCAGAGGTCGAGATGGCTTAGTTGGTCAGAGCGCCTGGAGTATCTATCCGGGAGGCGCAGGTTCGAATCCTGTTCGCGACCGTATTCTTTTTCCATTTAATATTGTAACTTTATATAGGTATATATTTCTCCCGACCCGGGATTTGAATCGAGGACTTCCCCTCTCACTAGCCACCCATGCGTCCACTAAACTTATAGGCATTAAACTAGTAAGTTATAGATGTCAATGGTTTTTGTTTAATGGACTCTTTTCGATACAATAAGACAAGCCGCGCAGTTCATAACGATGCAGATAAGTATTGCAAGGTTCCTACGTGCTCATTATCTTACAATAAAAATATGACTCATAACCCGTACAATAACAACTGTGAACTTGGAAGCAACAAAAACAATCACGTATCATATAACTCTCTTTATTTATTTTATTTATGTATTCACCGTCTTACACTGACAGTTAAACCACAAATAAGTTATAAATAACGTTGGTTTTTTTATTATTATTATTCCATCAATTACTTTACATGTCTACGTAACAATTTACACATAATATAACTTTACACAATATTATGTGTAGGGCTATCTCTTTTTTTTTAACTGTCTCATTGTTAACAAATCGCATATATCGGTAGGTACGTAATGTGATTTATGTGTGTTGTTCGATAAACTCACTTACGATAACCATCGCTAATTTTCCAATCTGTTAAATATCTGATGGCCATAATGGACATCTATTAGTTTATTTAGTTATTTTATTATCCAGGACTCGCTTGTAAATATAGTAACATTTTTATTTTTGCGAGGCAGGCATGTCCAAATACATTGTTATTTTTTATGTCAATGATAATGTCAAAAAATGACACTACCCTTCATTGTCTTAATCTTGGAGTAGGTATTCATATGTCAAAGTCTCAGTCAAAGTTATTCCATCCATTTTTTAATTTAGATTTACATCCATTCATCCATTCTTCATTCAGTCACACGTATGTATGGCAAGCAACCAAGTCTGATACTCTGTTGGAGATATTTATTTTTAGACGCCCGAGTGGATCATAATACCAATGCGCTCACACAGAGTAATACAAAACATAACAGTGTGCGTAGTAAACGATGTTATTAATATAATTTTACTAAGGTAAGTAATTATTTACATACTAAACAATTTTATATACATTTATTTATTTAAAGTAACGCAAGCTGCGAGCAAAAACAAGTCAGTAAAATCGGCAATAATCAAAGTGATCGTGATGTTAAACCCTGGTTATCGGGTCTCTTCATACAGACTCAACAATAACGATAATGTCCGTTGATATAGATAGATAAGAGAGTACGCCCATAAATTTTAGGTGGATTAGTGCAGTGGACAGTTGGAGCGCGATTCTGATCATGAAAGGAGCATTTCTGTTGGTCGTGGTGTATTTCCTGCAGAGCGATGCGGCTGCAGTGGTGGAGAGATTCGACCATGCAGTCGTGAACGACCGCCCAATCATAGGCGTCCTATCGCAGGAACAGTCTATCTACCTCCATACGAAGTACCCTGAAGAGAACTACACCAGCTATATCGCGGCTTCTTACGTAAAAGATGTAGAGGCATCCGGAGCTCGAGTTGTGCCTATACTGTAAGTAACAGTTTTTGATTTTAAATACGTCTTACGTTATAGTTGCGTTAAGTTACTTGTATCGCTATTATTTGTTTATTTTTCAAATTTACATATAAATTACATTTTTAACTATATATCATAAAAAAACAATATACATTTAAAAATATAAAAAATAGTAGGCCACCGGCATCGGGAACAGGGTCCAAGACATCGGTGGTTAGGGCTCCAGAGAAAGGAACCTCCTCACAATGCGTGCCGTATTATTTGTTTCTTTATTAGTCTTTAAATATATTTAAAAATACCGAATAGCTTTATATAATTTGACGGCACGGTTGGCGCAGCGGTTGACAGATTGGCTTGTGTGCCGTGGGCTGCGAGTTCGATTCCCGCACGGAACAATCATTTATATGATCTAGAAATATTTTTTTCGGGTCTGAGTGTGTATCCATGTAAGATTTGTGTCGGTCAACGCACCCACGATACATGGGGAATTCTTAGTTCGACTTGAGCACTTGAGCGACTTGAGTCAACGGTCGCAAGTTCGAATCCAAGGACCACTGATTTTTCGAGTCATGTGTGTATTAGAAATTAATTATTACTTGCTTAAAACGGTGAAAGAAAACATCGTGAAGAAACCAGCACACCTGAGAGATGTTATCGATGGTGTATAAAGCCAAGTCGGAGGCCAAAGGGCGGTTTAAACTCTGACACTAGGTTCTTCATCAACTACACGATGAAGAAGAAGTGCGACTTTACGTTTAAAAAAAAAACAACCGAATTGTTAACCTCCTCCATTTTGGAAGTCGGTTAAAAATAGCTTTTATTCATACAATATCTGTAGTTTCTTCTGGTTCTACATATCTAATATATAAAAATCTCGTGTCACAGTGTTTGTTATCGAACTCCTCCGAAACGGCTTGACAGATATTAATGTTTTTTTTGTGTATAATTGATAATTAATTATTGTTTAACGGTTATCACTCACGCGCCTTCTTCGGGATTGCCCGACTAGTTTCGTAATCGAACGGAGCCCTTATTCATGAGCTGAGCCCGTGGCGAAGTCGCGAGTCGAATTGCTGTTTGACTCGCGACTAAGGACTACGTTCGAGTTCGAATGTAATCAGGCAATCCCGAAGACTGCGCATGAGTAATAACGGTTAAACAATAATTAATATGAATGTGTCTCATGATAGTTATTATATTTGGTAAGTCTGTTAATATGTCGTAGGCTTTTTTTATATCCCTAGGTGAAATATTTTAATTTTCTGGGTAGGGTGGCTCTATCCAGAAAATTTATATGGTAGATCAACGTTTGCGGGGTACATTTGTATATCATAAATTATTGTTACAGAATCGGGAAAGACCGCTCATACTATGAAAATCTTCTACAAAAGTTAAATGGGTAAGATAAAGTAACTATTAAATTATTTTCACAAAAACTAACCATCACACCATTAATTGTTCAATTTTAGATGTTGTGTCTATTTCAGCGTCTGTTAGGTATTTACCTCATCACGAAAATATCTGTTACGTGAATTGTAACGTTTTAGTTTTACGTTAAACTGTGTATTGTAGTTAAGAAGTGATTGAAGTGATTTTGTCTTGGGTTCGATGCCCGGGTCGGGTATTGTTATTGATTTTTTCTGCTAGTAAGTTCTCAATAAAAAATATCGGCCGGTAAACGGGAATAAGAGGAAGCGTTATACAACAAGTGAGGGAGGAAGAAGGAGTCAAGTCGTATCAAAAGCTCAAAATGAAAGAAGATAATAATGAATAGAGAGCAATAGCGGTTGCTTTAATGACAAGAGCTCTTAAATTTAAGAAAAAGAAGAAATGACGATAGGCATATGGGACTTAATAACGGCCGTAGTGTAGAACTGTGTACACCTCTGCCCACCCCTCCAAAATACAGGAGTGATGCTATGTTTTTGTATTATTTAATTTCTTATACAGAGTCTTTATCCCCGGTGGCGCAACGTATTTCAACCAATCCAATGGTTACGCCGACGCTGGTCAACATATATACGAGATCGCTAAAGAAATGAACGACGCTGGAGACTATTTCCCTATATTCGGCACCTGCCTTGGTTTCGAGCTCCTCATCATCCTGGCTTCCGGACGAGGGTACCCCGAAAACAGGATAACTTGCTACTCCTACGGAAATATACCTATTGATTTTACTGATGGTGAGTTATGTAACATCGTCTATACTAATAATATAATAAAGCTGAAGTTTTTTTTGTTTGTTTGTTTAAACGCGCTAATCTCCAGAACTAACAGTTGGATTTGAAATTCGAAAAATTCGTTTTGTATATGATAGATAGATTCATGAGGTATGGTAAAGGCTATTTAACATTACGCTACGACACTTAGGCGCCGAACAAAAAGAAAAAAGCTGGTGAAACCGCTGGCACGGCTAGTATTTTATAATTATTTAAACAGGATCACCATCACCATCCAATTGGTCAAGGCTGTATCATGGAAGGGTTTTCAAAACAGTTTCATGGTACAGTCGTTTGCAAAAGTGAAATACTTTTCTATTAAAAATAATTTACCATTACTTACCAACCAAAAGCACATCGTACGTTCTAAAAGCTTAACTGGCGTTCCCAGGTCGTGGGTGATACAGCCGTATTCTCCGCATTTTCGGTGTGTTACCCCTTCAAATTTTGCAGACCACGATATCTGCACGAACCCTCCACGAGCACCCAGCATCAATCACGAGACAAAAAAGCAAAATATAAGAACTACATACTATATTAGTAATATCTTAGGTTTTGCAATCACTACACATTATAATAAAACAACTTTTAACCGGATTCATCGCGTGTATTATTGGTTTTTGTTTTTCCTGACGTTTCGAACACTTTGCAGCGTTCGTGGTCGCAGGAGGACTAAGGTGACAGTCGATAACAGTTTATTTGAGATTATTTCAGTCTATCGTACATTTAATTGATAAAATTATTTTTGTCTCTGATACATTTTTACATGCTATGCTTACATAACCAGTTGCCTTATTAACAAGAGCATGCATTTGTGTAAAATTCATTTGAATTTATATGAAATTTATTCTAGATTACCGTGACAGCAAGATGTTTAAAGAGGCACCGGAAGACATTCTACAGTTACTTGCACATGACGATGTGACTGTGAACGCACACCAGTTCTGCATTACAGATGAGGTAAACTCCGTTTGTAAAACATAGTGTATATATTAGTTTTATAACCGTCTCATTGATCTATTGGGCCCACGCGCGACTGAGGATGAGGTCTTGGTTTCGATTCCCAGGTTGGGCAACGTGTTATTGGGTTTTTCTGTTAGGAAATTCTCAGTAACACCTCGGATTTGAAATTATGTCCGGTAGATGGCAATAGCTGACATACTACATGGGTCTTAATAACAGCACGGGTGTAATGTCAGTTTACAATCGTGTACACCTCTACCCCTTCGACTAATACAGGCGTGATGCTATGTTAAGTTACATAATATATAACATTAACATAAGTTAATGTTATATATTATTGTTACGTGCATTTTCAGCAATACCCAAATAGTTATGTAATTGAAACCCTTATCGCTAATCGAATTTGCTTAGTCGGAAATAAACAGCGATTACAAAATTATTTTTTAACAAAAAATAAACACTGCCTTCAAAAATCTACTTAATTAAACACTAAAAAGTTCAAAATAATATCAAAATTTGCTTATATTTAAATAATTTAAAAACAACAATAAATAATAATAATCTATTATTTTTGGAGTCGTTGCCCCTTTCAAACTAAAAAGGAGAAACTTCTCCTTTTTGAAGTTGGTTGAAAATCTGATATAATAACACATTAGAGTGTACAAGTACAACGTTGTTATCACCACCATGTCTGATAGTATTATAAATGAACTACTTTCAGGTAAAACCTCTCAGATGCCCTGGATCCATGGCAGAATTTCTACTTATATTACGAATAACTTTTTGTATATACATTAATTATGTCCTCACTGACTGTCAAATAAACATTTTCTTTCTTTCTAACTTTCACGATCCGATCACATTACTACTTAATTCTACTTAAATAGAACTTAATAGCGAATGATATTTATTATTTACCTCGTCGTTTCGATCAAGTTGCTTTGACCGTGGTCACGAGAAAACTTTCTTACGCGATTTAATCCCGTTTATAATAACGAAAGCTATAATTTTTTGTGGAAAAAAGAAAACGGCGAGCATGATTCGAAGCTGCGCCCCCCGGATAAATACTCCAGACGCTCTGTCCACTGCTAACCGCTAAGCATGCGTCCGCTTTTTCCACAAACAATTAAAACTTTAAAGTTCGCTAAGCGTGCGTTAATGCTTTTCAAAAATGTATCTGTACATTATAACTAAATACATTACTGTTCGTACTTTCCCTTGCTTCATCTATTTGTTTTCAGCAACCTTCGTTTTTCCATCTCTTCTCCACTATTTCCTGACATCATCATCACATTTGTGGAAATGAAAGTAAATTTATGTTTTCTTTTTTAGAACCTTAAGTCTCATAATTTGACGCAAGACTGGCGAGTGACTTCTCACTCTGATGACGAGTACGGCGTCAAATTCATCGCTTCTGTTGAACACACGAGGTATGTTTAAAACTACAAACAGAACACTAGTAACACTATATTAAAAAGGAACCACGTATGTGGATGATCTAAAACATTCAAAACAATTATTTGTATAGTTACAACATTTTTATACAATATCGGCTCAGCCTTTTCCCAACAACATTAGGGTCGGCTTCCAGTCTTCCGGATGCAGTTTAATACCAGTATTTTACATGGGGCAACTGCCTATCTGACCACGATATCTCGTAGTAAGACTAGTTGGCATAGATCTTTATTTGCAAACCGATATAAAATGATGATGTTTATAAGAATCTTCTTCAGTCATTCACAGAGTGGTCGTGGTTTCATGACTCCCGCTATAAGTAATAGTTCGCGCTATGCGTCTCCACTTGATTCTGTTTTTGGCATCACGAGAACATTGTACAATGGAAATTAGAAGAATAGTTATTATTAATATGTTTAAATAAAGGAATAGTAATAATATTACGTTTTTATAGGTACCCATTCTACGGCGTCCAGTTCCACCCAGAGAAGAGCTCCTTCGAATGGAAGAGATCTCGGAACTACCCTCATTCGATAAACGCGGTCAAATCAAACCGATACTTCATGGATTTCTTCGTAAAGGAGTGCAGGAAAAACAGTCATTCTTTTACAAATCAAGCTGAAGAAAACCAGTACTTGATATATAATTACGAACCTCACTTTACTGGTGTCCTAGGCAGTGCGTACCATCAATGCTACTTGTTCGAGCCTAGAGGCACCGTTCAAGCTTAATTGTTATATTGATAACGATTTTATATTTGTAACCTGATGAGATTATAAGAGTAATTATTTTAAATGTAAACAAATAAAAGTATTATAATAGATCCCACTGTGTTCTATAAGTTTGCCGTGTACGAAATTCTGCTCTACCCCTATATGATTACATGATTATCTATCTGGATGTTGGTTAGACCCCTTTTTACCCGACTGATCCAGAAGGAGGGTTAAGTTTTTCGAGTGTATGTATATTTCTTTGGCACGGCCTACAGCCTAAACGAATTGATGGATTTTAACATACGAGGTCTCATTAGATTCGTTTTAATTACAGAAGTGTCACAGGCTGTAACAATATTTAAATTAATCTACTAATAAAAAAGAAGGGGGGAATTAAAAAATATTTTGTTTTATAATATTATGGATATCAAATGAAAGCTAGTAATTAGCCGATTTCGAATATATATACATTATAACAATTTTTTATTTTTATTTTGGCACAACCTAAAAGAAAGTAAGTTTAACACACGTTGAAACTAAAAAGTGTAAAGTAGAATAAAATATTAATAAACAAAAACCGCTACTGCACTGATATAAATATGGAAACAATATGAAAATAGAGAAACACATATCCTACATATATATCCTATATACAAGCAATGAAGAAGAGTGAATGTGTGTATGTATATATGTTTGTGAGTTTATTTATCACCACCATAACTTCTAAGCGACTGAATCGATTTTAAGATGGTTTATATTTATCGCTTGAATCCTTGTATTTTTGCAAGTAAAATAGGCGAATAAGATTTTAAACAAAAAGGTATTAAATAAAAAAAATATCAACTCACAAACATACATACATACATAAAAATCATTTTATGGGCAGTCGCGTATTAATAAAAAAATATGCAACATGTGCGAACTAAAAAGTGAAAAACACAGTACTGAAGAATTTTCATCGTAGTCGGGGAACTTAGAAGATGCACACAGGGCAGGTGTGCTTATATTAATTACTACTTTTTTTCCTAGAAACGGCTTGAACTCTAGTAGATTTTATAAGGTTGAAAAAAGTACAATCTTTTAATGCAGTTAGAAATCAACTGAACTTCAACGAAAACAATCCTTGGTGAATAACCGAAAATACAACGTAAAAATTTAATCAATAATGATAATGACTAACGTCTGCATTATGGGAGGTCTACGAAGCTACGCTAAGGTGCTAAGACTACAAGAAGTTGCCTACGAAACGCTACGAAGCGTAACCCGGCCACAAAAACTGTGCATCGCCCACAGAAACGCAGCCAACCGTTAAACTGATTTCGTCCCACCATCATTTGTGAACATTTACCACGCTTTCATGTCTTTGTTCAACTTTTTGACACGAATATTTCAACTGATTTCCGGCTGTACTTTTAGTTATATATTCGGTTTTTTTTAAACCTGTGTTACTTATTCCATTATCTATTACAACACCAGCATTGGTGTAGTGTGGTGTACAACTATATAATCCTCTCCACTTCGGGGAATATAGGCGTAATGCTATGTAAAAAAGTGCGCGTTTTCAAAGCGTCTAATGTGTTATTTGTACTGCGGCTACAAAGAAATTAAGTCTGTGAATACCTCTGATGACCACCGTAGGCGTCACTCTTCGTCGTCATTCTTCAATCGTTTTTCACCGGAAAACTCGGTTTCTTTATACCTAGTGTTGAGTAAAAAAAAGAGGATTCTCCAACCAAGCAGGTGACGTGGGTGAAGACACAATTATCATACCTAATTAACGCCCAGCGCTGTCAAAGATATGTATATCTTTTTCACCAGTGCTTGAAAAGCACGACACTTTGGACGATGCAAGATTTCGTGACGTCACGTCGCCTTGACGATTGTAGATGAAGCTGATCAAAGAAAGCTGATAGTGCTCTACAGACATACCGGGTTAGATTACCATCTAACCCGGTATGTCTGTAGAGCTAAATCTACCGATGGAGCTACACATCTTTTGACACAGCCTTTGATTGAAAAATTGTGGTACGTTTCGCGCTTGGATGAAGTAAATATAAGGTTTCGCGGTGTATTCTACCTACTCTACTCAGTTCTCGGGAAGATTATGAAAGGGAAGTCCGGGATGATTACGAAAGAGAAGTCCGACATAATCATAAGTAAACAAAACTATTATTTCAGTTTATCTTTATACAAAAGCAAGATCTAGGTTAACGAAATACTTAAAAAAAAGCACATAACTGTCCCACTGCAGGGCAAGGGCCACTTCTCACACTGAGAAGCCTCGAGCTTAATCACCACGCTAGCTCACTGCGGGTTGGCGATTTCAGACTACTACTAATACCAATTCCAATATTAGACGCCTTAAAACAACGCGTAATTTAAAAATAAATTTACATTACAGTTGCCTCAATTTTAAAGCTGTTGTCTTCATATTATCCCGAATCTAGAATATTTTTTTTGACATTTTGGCATTTAAAAGTACGAATTGACATATTTCCAATGTCAATCGAGCGGAATTATTTTCAAGAGTAAGCCCACAGGTTTACTCACGATGTTTTCCTTCACCGTATGTCAGTGATGTCTTAGATGAACTAAGAAAGTACATATTACATTGAAAAGTCACATTGGTACATGCTAGGTTTGAACCCAACCTGTGGCTCCGGAGGCGGATCCGTAACCACTCGGCCACCACGACACACAACTTACTTAGAACGAAATACATAATTGATTTAAAATAATATTGTTATTCAGTTGCATAACTACTTGAGTTGGATATCCGTTATATTGTGACATTATTCGTTCAAGGTTATTTTTTAAACTTGTTTTATTTTCTTCGTGTGAGAGGCAGGTAGGATTTATTTTCTATAACTTTCGCAAATCGCACACAAATCGACATTTCGGCCGGCTTGCTTATGTCATAGCGACAGAGACTGGGTGACAGAGCATAACGTTCGAGAAAGAAGGGATTTATCACCTACCCTTGCTTGTTTTCATTCAAAGAGAAGAAGATTTATAAAGGGATCCTCGAATGTCTTTGGCTTCATTACTATCACTCATGATTTACAGTAGGCCGCATATCCGTGGCAGTACACTTTGACCTTGAGCTGGCCTATCGTAGTGGGGCGTTTCAAAAGGAAGCGAGGCTAGCTTATACCTACTGGTTTTGTTACCACTGACGTGCAGGCTACTACGTATCAAAAAAAAATTAATTCAAGAGTTGTGGAATCCTTTGCTAACTTGAAAGTCCTTCGTGGACAGTAGACTACCGGACCAGCACCTTCTTTCCATATGTCCATGGGAATATCTGTGCGACGGTCGCGAAACACCCAGCCTATATACTTTTTGACCAAGATGAAGGGTTTGTAGAGTTACGGCTTGGCTCTTCATGAGATCTGATAACAATGAAAGCATTATGAACTTACGAGTCTTGGCAATCTATTGCTCAAATCTATAACAGAATTTTAAGTAATAAAATTTATTGAAATGTAGGAAGTGTCTTTTTATTTATAATATCTTGGTATTACAATATATAAGGAAATCACACACGGTCATACTTAGGGTAAAACATTTGGTACACACGAGACTTAATTAAAATCTTAAATATTATAATTGTATCCATTTACATTGGCAATTAGTATTACAATAAATATTATGTTGATAAAAATCACTCATATTTCTAATTTGTGTTGACGATCTGGGTCTTGCTAACCAAAAATAATAATACTTCTCCCGACCGTATTTCGGCCACGGCGGCTTATCTCACATGGAGATTAGCCAAGTACCTACGCAGGAGATATTATAATGCACAAGTGTATGCGCAAACACAGGTGCACTCCCTCTTCCTTCACTCTCATATTCCGATGGGACGGCAATCCGACACGACCGGAGAGAGATCAGGCGCAGGACCGACGGCTTTACGTGCTCTCCGACGCACGGGGGTATCACACCACCAACTTCCTGACTCCGGGCTGCTACTGAGAATCTCCTTAAGAAAAACCCAATAACACTCTTTGCTCGACCTGGGAATCGAACCCAGGTCCTCACGCTCAGCAGCCGCACTTGCGACCACTAGTCACCAACGAACTTCAATGATAGAAGCGATATTGTATTTTGATAGCTCCTTGTGTTTTTCCTGTATGGTACATTTTTACCGTTCGTAATAGACAGATGTGCGAGGCTTAAATATTTCTAACGCTAAGGTGAAGGCGCGTACACTAATTAAAAACAATTCACACTGCATTGTATCAATATTGTGGTGCTCTGTTGATGTTATATTAAAACAAATAATATTTTTTTATGATTTCGATCGCGACACGCATAATGCTGCATATAAAATAAAAGATACAAGTGGCATTATATCTAAATTTTATGACATACTCAAATGTTCAGCATTTAGTAATATTATTACATAGTACAAAGTCTGGACCTGCGTAAGCACTGCGGCTAAACCAAATAAAAACATTCAGTATCAGTGAATATTAACATTTATAAAGCTATAATTTTTTGTGAAATGAATCCTATGGTCATGAGCAGTAATTAAACCTGCACATCCCAGATAAGTACTTCAAGCGCTCCATCCGGGAGGCGCAGGTTCAAATCCTGCTCGCGACCGTAGTTTTATTTCCAAAAAATGTGTAACTTTAGAGTTTGCTATCCATGCATTTGAAAGATATATTTGTATTTAATAATATTTTTCCTTTCCTAAGATTTTTTAAACTTTGATGCGTGCCGCTGTCTGAACGCGAATACGTTTACAGCAAGGTTTACAAGAGACACTTACCTTTCATACAGACCCAGAACTTGGACAATTAATCTGTAGATTATACAAATATTTAGTCCGTGCAGGAATCGAATCCGCGACACGCGGCGCAACAGTCGAACTCTTGATCACTGCGCTAACCGCGGTATGGATTGGTTATGAGAAGACCAAGCGTACGTAACAACTACACTAATATAAATTTAAGTAGTTCGTAGAGATGGCTTCTGTTTTTGAATGTACACACTTAGTATATTAGATTACAATGACAGCTAAATGTTATGCGATTATAAAGACCTGCAGTGCATACGACGCGTGTACATTTTCTGTTTCAAACAGTTTCGCGTACATATTTGGAATTTTAAAGAACAAAAACATATATTGGCGTCAAACGCACTCTAAAGCGCCTTCTAGCGGTTTTAATAGCATTTACTACTACATTCTAACAGCAGCCAAATATTTTTTAAATTTTATGGATCTAATAATTCAAGATAAATCTTTGAAAAGCATTAACGCATGCTTAGCGAACTTTAAAGTTATTATATTAAATGGAAAAAGAATACGGTCGCGAACAGGATTCGAACCTGCGCCTCCCGGATGAATACTCCAGGCGCTCTGACCGCTAAGCCATCTCGACCCCAGCCAGTCGAGATGGCTTAGCGGTCAGAGCGCCTGGAGTATGGATCTAATAACTTCACTACAAATACTAAATCTTTTTATGCTACGAAATATAATAAATACCCGAAAATGCAATAATTTTTATACATTTATATTTATTTATTTAAAAAGCTACTACATATATACATGCTATCAATAATTTTCTTAGTGGTTGATGTCAATAAAAGATATACAAGGGTAAATTAATTTACATTTCATTTAGAATGGCCAATGGTTTACCATGCCATGGTTTTAATTAATGTAGTTAAGACCATTTTAAGAGGTCAGAAATTTTATTGCTATATATACACAAAAGGAATCCAAATTATAGGAGTGTGTGACACAAGACTAGATTTCTCATTTTATATTAATTAAAACAGTTGAGTATCAAGCAATATAAACCTGATAATATAACTGCATTGTTTCAGACAGTATGAAAAATGCAATGTGATCGTACAAAAAGTCATACAATCAAAACTATATGAATTATATTTATATAATATTTGCCAATTCTGCAATATCTGTTAACAGTTATTAGAAAAAAGGCATTATTGTGTCCAATTAAAATTTTGCTTTGATCTGCATATAGTAGGATTCTTGTACTCAATACAATAACTTAAAATCATGCATGCATTCTTACCATCAGTTGCCAATTTTACAATACGTAAAAACCAACTATAGTCATCAGTGATTACAGAGTATATAAATCTTAAATTAGATTTTCTATTACCTATTGGTTTAGAAATACATATCAAGACCTTCAACATACTTGAGGTAATGTTCATGCCTATCAGCATATTTATCAGAATCTTTTCTTCTATCTTTTATTAATTCTTTCTCATGCTTAACTAACACATTAAAAAGTGGACAGCAATACACCCACTCTATATCCTGCTTCTCAACTTTGATATTATTTTCTTCTAAATCTCTGTTAGCACAGTTTGCACATTTCAGTTTACGTTCAATAATAATAGGTGATATGGTTTTCTTCACCAGTTGACCATTCTTTCTTTCTATTTCTAAGTATTCATACATAGTAGCTAGGATTTCATGTACAAGAAACCTTCTGTGATACCAAAGTGTCTCATGATACTTGTAATACTTGAGCATTTCATCATTCTGTACTATTTCATAAAATAGAAGTTCTAATTTTCGACATGTTGCATAAAAAGTTGCATAGCATAGACAACTACTGGGACAATGGCCCAATATAAAGGTAATTAAGTCATCACCTTCTATTGTTTTCTTGAACGTTTTATTAGGCTTCGCAGATGTATCATTAGGTATGTGTTCAGCTAAAATCTTTTGGAAGTTTTCACGTAAGTTGATTGCCATCTGCTTTTCAAATACTAACCATCTCTCATCAATTTCGTAAAGTTTTTTTACAATATACTGGCGATAATGAAAGCAGCTGTAGTCCGAGACATGATTTGATGTCCATTGCTTTATAAAGCTGTATTCATTGAAGTGAAATAGTGCACAGTCAAAGTCATATCTTATGTCCCATGCAAGAAGCATTAGCCACCGGCGATGATCCCAACAGTGGTAATTATTGGCACACTTGTCTGCAGCCATATTGCAGACACTTAGCTCTTCATCAAGTATAACATCTATAAATTGGTAGGGATGCACTACTTCCTCTGAAATCAATAAAAAAAACATGAATTTTACTAAAGCCCATAAACTGTCTAATATTATTTTATGTTACTGAAATAGTGTAGTAATGTTACTTAAGGGAAAAGCTAATTAAGTAAATAAGAAAATACATTTCATTTGGAAGTTCTTTGAAGTGTCAAACTACAAGATATATACCAGCATAATGTTCAGTTAATAATACACAGTAGGTAGTAAAGTGGCCAGCATAACACCTTAAATGTATTAAGACCAAACTGTTATAAATAAAAAATAACGAAATAAATAAAGACTGCTGCTACTCCACTGTGGAGTAGATTAAAGATAAAAGTGTGTAATTAATACTACAACATACCTTTTAAAACATCACTTAAAATCCATCTCCTGTAAGCAAATGCATCATTACATTTTGGCTTTCTTGATATTACTAATCTTGCAAATTGCAGCTCAGATAACCATTCAAGAAAGTTCTTTTCCAACATTTCTCTCCTTTTGTTCCATAGGGTTGTTATGTCAGGATTTATTAGTAATGTAGAATTTAAAAGAACAGTTAGCCTCTGATAGTTTAGATTCGATGGTCTGCTGTGTCTTCTCTTTGGGTGCGTGAAGTAGTTGTCCATTAATTCAGTATAGCATTGTGAGTATACATGTTTTACGCACCACGACTCCAATCCAACAGATGTGTCTACATACAATACCGGCGACTTATTCGCAATTGATTCCACAGGTACTACGTCGAATTCAGTCCTGTAAAAAGATCACTAAATTAGCACACACGCACTCAGCAGTAATTACAATTATTTGAAATTCTGCCAATTCAAAGTAAATATTTACAATCCTGGTTTCGAAAGAACATGATTCAACTCTTTTATTATTCTCTCTACCAGTCCGTTCTTTTTCTCATCCATGTTTAGGTTAGTATATTTATTTATGAAAATGTATTTTTATTGTGATATTTTGGAATTTTCAGTAATTAATTAGAAAATAAAACAAGTCGTGAAACCACGTACAACATTTAAAACGTCAATGTCACTGTTTATTATGTCATTCAGAGACATTTTTTTTTTTTTTCTTTCGCCCTAATCGGGCAGGCTAAGGTCTTAGACCATACCGCCTCGTCTTCAGTGTTCTTGAATAAAAGTAAGGCCAAAGCCTCGTCTTCAGTTACTTCCTTCTTGTATTAATCAAGTATAAAAAGTTATTGCAGTTATTGCCCCAGTAAAACGGTGGAAATTTTACTGAGTCTTCGATGGAGTTTAGGAGTGAACACAAAAAGACATGATTTTCAATTGTATACAATTTGCCCACACTTGCACACCTTCATGAACACATAATGGTTAATTATCCACCATAATTACACATTATACTTCGGAGAAACACAAGTTTTGGAAAACAATATAAAATCGACAACGTGCACTTTACATTTTCCCGCCTAAACTCCCATTCAGAGACATTTCAAAGTCTTCTGAAGTGTCAATGTCATTCAATAAAAATGAATTTGTCAAACCACACAAATAAGCATAGATGAATACAGCGTGCCCAGTATAAAGCAGTATTATTCTATGACCAGTCTTGGATCAACAATACGATTATTCGAAGATAGAGTGGTAGCTGTCGATAATATAAGTTTATTGAATTATAAAAATACTACCTTACAATTAAATAACAATCCGGTCAGTATATTATAATCAAGGTCGACAGCGCGGTTGGCGCAGTGGTCGAGAGACCGACTGCTGCGCTGCGTGTCGCAGGTTCGATTCCTGCAAGGAGCAAATATTTGTACGATCTATAGATAATTGCTCCGGGTCTGGATGTGTGTGTGCTTGTTAGATTATAATTATGTCTGTAACCGCACCCACGATACAGGAAGAAATTCCTAGGCAGGAGCAATGTTTCCAAAAAAAAAAAAGGTTCTTACATCGTGATTATTACTTGTCCTATATCACGTTCGAAAATAATATGTACACGTCTATATCAAAAATCTTTAATTTTTGCGTCAAGAAATCACCCGTCCTTTATTTTTATGGGATTCTTACCTTACTGAAACCACCCCGGTGCAGGTGGCCACCATATCAGCGCATAGTAGGGGCCCCGATTCGTCTTAAGAGACGAACTCCGAAATCCCCCTCCCTAGGTAACACCTGCTAGGGCACATCCCTGGGTACCTGTCGTAAACCTAGAATCAATTATTTAACAAATAATACTGAATGTAGTTTCATTTAAATTTTAAGCACGGAATTATAATAGGTACAATGGACGGTCTAATCGCTAATAGCGATCTCTGACAGACAACCCCCCAAAGACCCCAAGTCTTTAAAGGTTCCAGCTGATATATTTCAGGTACACAGTACACCATCATGATCGATGGTAAGGGTATACGGTCCATTCATCGTGCTCATAACTTAAGAAACCACTACATTACTGCAAGCCAACTGAATGAATTATGTCAGGAGATAGGGCTAACCCCTGACTTAATTCGTTCAGTTGACTTTTATTACTAAAGGGAAGGCTTTTTGCCGATTTCATGCCGTCATTCACAGTAGAACACTCAGAAAACAAGCGTAATTTTAATATAATTTAATTATTTCAACATTTACATATTATTAAGAATTTTTATGACTGACTCGATGGATACAAAACTTTAGAAAAATCTTTAAAAACGCGATTTATTAATGAGGTAATGTCTTCAGCTGGCCTATCTTCAGCAGATATCCAAATCGAACCCGGTATGCCAACTGTGAACATGTGACCGAAGGCTGCTACTGCTGACTCGACTCTAAAAATATAATTTAACATAACATTACAGGGAGGCAGATGCTGTTAATAAGTCCCACGTAATAGATGGTGACCTTATTTCCAAATATGAGCTGCTACAGAGTTTTCACATAAAAGTCATACAGCTTCATTTGGTTTATAAACCCAATAACACTTTTATCGACCCGGGAATTCAACCCAAGACCTCATGCTCAGCAGTCGCGCTTGTAAACACTAGATTAATAAGACAAAGACAGATTAATATTACAATGATATAAATGTTTGGAAGTCACCGAGGAAGGTCAATTCTTGACATCTCGTAGCTGATTTAATGATGATGAATGTTAAAAACATAAATACAGATAGCAAAACAAACGTTATTTAATCAAGTCTACTGACACTCGAGTGTGTAAGTAATAAATAAAATAATAGTTTGGGGATGTAACTCACTTTTGAGGTGGGTATGAAGTAGGCACAACAGCCATAATCTTGCCAATTTTTGGATCATAAGACCAAGTTTCTCTATTTTTTAGCAGTGGAGTATCAGTAGCTCCGTAACACATTGTCAAAATCCTAATGCCTGTATTTTCGTAGAATGGGTCCATCTGGAATTACAAATATTTAATTTGTTTTTTGGTTCATGAACAACTGTGATTTTGTTATGATAACTAAATTGCATTGTATATAGTCGGCTCAGTCATAATTTCTAGTTAAGTTCGAATGGGCTAGTAAAATGAACAGCTTTTTAAGCACGGACTATTATATAATAACTCGCCTCCCACTATATGATGTACTTAGACGTGCTTTCACTCGCTGCTATAGGTAGCTGTTGGTAAGTGCATCTAACAATTCAAAAGTGCCTGTAAAGGGTTTATTTGAAATAAAAACAAAGCCCGTGTATTAACAAACGAAATTGTTGTGACATATTGGACCTAATAGTATCCCTCACATTTTTATTCATAATTGTGTAACCTATTATAGTACCTGTAATGTCGGATTTAAGCTGAAATCCTCATGGAATCAACTCACCGATAAACACTGGCTGAAATGTAGAACAGCCATTTTTGAACCAGCGTAAATGGGTATGCTGCCGACTTGCATCAAAGCGGCTGCTGACGCGATATTGATAATTGTCCCTCCAGCTCCACCTTCGTCTTTCCTCATATGCTTGACACCTTTTAATGTGAAAGAAACCACTCCAAGCTGAAAAGTAAGTTATCCGTCTTGGGTCAAATCAAAATGTCAATCGTCCTGTATGATACCTATCCAATCCAAGCAAGTTACGGTAAAACAAATTGTACGGCGAACCATACATATTAGTTTAGCTTAATCATCCGTTTACTCAATTTCATACAATCGACCGTAATATTGAGTTAGTACGTCAATAGACAGCAACCAGAGTCGTCGCGCGTACTCCCTCGCTCCTTTATCATACTATTCTGTGTATACTGTCATTATACGGTTTTAACAGAAACAAGCATTTATCATTTATCAACAACTTCTACATGGTCCTTCGAGCCACTGTGCGGGATCTCGCGAGTTTTTGAAAGTCCTCCGTCCGGAAGGAGAAGACTAGTGTCAAATCAGACCAGAAACTTGTGTAGGAACTCGTTTAGTGAATTATCAGCATTGTGGGGACAGCAGTTCTCATCGAAGCAGTATCATAACATAGCAAGACGTCAGCAGCAAGACGTCGCCATCAGCAAGGAAGCAGTATCAACAGCAGATCTGCAACCGCACACCTAGCAAACAGCCGTAAGCAACGGAGAATTCAAGTAAGATCTTTCCTTTTTAGTTTAAGCTTGATTTTAATCAATCATGTCAACTAGCAATATGAAAAGTCTTTACGATTCGCAACGCGAAATTAGTGAGGCGATGAATAAATTAAAAGTAAACATAAAAAAGGACGGGGCCGATAGAAAAACAGAAGATTATTTCAAACGTCGGTTGGACTTACTAGAGGGCTATTGGTCAGATTATCAGAACAATCATATGCGTCTTTGTGCGTATGGGTTCAAAGACCATAAATACTTCCAAAATTCTGAGCATGAGAATACAAGTGCGCTTTATACCAGCATTAAAACGTTAATCAGGGAGCAAGCCTTACAAGTAGCATCCAAGAACACTCCTCCGTCACCGTTAAGGCGTGTTCATCCAAAACAGGATGAACAACAAATTGAGCGAGTAGAACAAGGTCCAAGTACTAGCCGAGTGAAAGAGTCACGGGGTTCAACTAGCAAATTGGACGATATGATTCGCAAGCAAACAGCGAATATCAAGGCTTTCAAAAGAGCCGTGAGCAACATTGATCTGGACTCCATCAATGAAAAGTGGGAGTTGGAAGACGCTCTCAAAACATTACATTCAAAATGGAAACAGGTTGATATACTCCACTGGGAAATCGATGGTGAAATGTGTGGCGAAGACGAAGAGTATGACCTTGTCTATAATGAAAATGAGAAAACATTTATCAGTCTCAAAAAATCAATCAACAAGAAACTCTGGTCGGTGTCACATAAAGAGTACAGCACTCCACAGATGGATATTCCTATTTTCACAGGCAAATATCACCAGTGGTATTCATTCAAGGATTTATTTAATGAAGCCATACACAACAACATATCCTTGTCAAACGCACAAAAAATGCAATTTCTGAAAGGAAAATTGCGTGGCGAAGCAGAAAAAATTATACAACATCTTCCGATAAGCACGGAAAACTATAGCATATGTTGGGAACTATTAAATCATCGTTACAACAATAAAAAACTTATTTTCTCTTCCATTATCAATACTTTATTGGGATTACCCAGCATGCAACAGCAATCTCTACTTCAAATAAAAAAATTACACGACCTTACTCTAGAGAGCATTCACGCCATAAAAAACTTGGGTGTCGATATCAGCACATGGGATCCACTTCTTGTGCATTTACTGTCACAAAAGTTGGATGGTGAAACATTTGGGGACTACATAAATTCCTTAAAGAATGCTAGAGATTTACCAGTGTTGCAAGAGTTCCTCAGCTACTTAGAATGCAAATTTACAAGCCTAGAATCATCGCGTAGAAAACAGGAGCATTCTACACAAAAATCGAATTATGAAACTAAAAACTCTGGGATGAAAAATTATCATAGCACTAAACAGCATAGTAACAATAATTGGAAATCATCCTCCAAAGCACTACACGTGTCGTCAACATTCAAGTGTGTTCTTTGCGGTCAACGACATGGCCTATATAATTGCAAAAGGTTCATAGAAATGACTAATGAAAACAAACTAAACACAATTTCGAAATTAAAATTATGCGTTAATTGCTTATTTAGTCATAATGGACAACAGTGCATTTCCACCAAACGCTGCAGCAAATGCGAAGGAATGCACAATTCAATTTTGCATGATGCTTGCACAATAACGAGAACGTCGCCAGCAACCAACGCTATTACAGCAAACTCACCTCAAATTAATGAAAATGCTAGCACATCTGTTTCATGCCATGTCGCAAGAAATGACTTGAAAATAAATGAAGTGATGCTGGCTACGGCGTTGATCAAAGTCGTAGCTATTGATGGATCACACCAGATTTTAAGAGCCTTAATCGACTCGGGCTCGCAAGTGTCTCTAATAAAGGAAGGTGCAGTCAAAAAACTAGGTTTACAAAAATCACGATGCAATGGTGTTGTCATGGGTATCGGAGAACAGCAAAACAATTGCAAAGGGAAATTAACTATTCACTGTAAATCAAACTATAACGACTTTTCATTTAGTACGGACGTACTCATTATGAAAAGTATGCTTGGACACTTACCTAGCAAATCATTTGATCAACCGAAATGGTCTCATATAGAAAACTTGCAGTTAGCAGATCCCGAATTTTACTCTAGCCGCCCAGTAGATTTGTTACTGAGTGCCAATGTTCATGGCATAATTTTATTGTCGGGATTGATCAGAGGAGAAAATCCTTCTCAACCAGTAGTTCAGCAAACTCAACTGGGATGGATTATATATGGAGGTGGGGAAATGACGTCATATCGATGCAATGTTGTGTTGAACAATATACAGGATATTCAGCGATTTTGGGAGATCGAAGACATTAGTGAAGAGTCAGACCTATCAACAGAAGATCAGGAATGTGTTGATTATTATTTGTCAACTACGAAGCGGCGAGCGGATGGACGTTATGAAGTCAAACTACCTCTCAAATCGGATATCAATGAGAAGTTGGGATCCTCAAAAGAAATGGCCATGGCGCAGTTCCAAAGCTTGGAACGAAAATTTAATAAACAACCCAAATTAGCAGAGCAGTATAAATCGTTTATCAACGAATACCTGGCTTTGGATCATATGATACCTAGTCAGTGTAACAACAATCAAACAATATCTTGTTACCTACCGCACCATTCAGTGCAACGAGCTGAATCGGCGACAACAAAGCTTCGTGTCGTATTCAATGCGTCTGCCAGGACGTCTAGTGGGTACAGTGTCAATGACTTAATGTTGAAAGGACCGAATTTGCAGCAAGATCTTCAAGGATTAATTATTAAATGGCGTCAATATAGGTATGCATACACAGCTGATATTGAAAAAATGTACAGACAAATTTTGGTTGCCAAAACAGATCAGCAATATCAGCAGATCTTGTGGAGAGATTCAACAAATCAACCAATCAAATCATATCGACTGGCGACAGTCACTTATGGGACCAAGTCAGCGCCGTTTTTAGCAATGATGACCTTGCAACAACTGGCGAAAGATGAACAGCAATCATATCCAGAAGCCTCCAAGGTCTTAGCAAGTTCTCTTTACGTAGATGACTTGATTCACGGGTCGCATTGCATAGAAAATGGTCAGCAACTAATAAAAGATTTGAACAAGTTACTAAAGGTTCACGCTAAGAAAGTGGGCTGCCACTCATTCCGAACTCTTAGCCGATATTGAATCAGCAATCAACGAAAACGGCGGAGAAATGGTATTTAATCTAAAATCCGAAAACACATCAAAAACATTGGGCTTACGTTGGAATTCGGTGAATGATCAATTTACTTTTAAATATAATTTCGCAAACCTAGACACTAAACTAACGAAGCGAATACTTTTGGCTGAAATATCAAAGTTATTCGATCCTTTGGGATGGATCACGCCTGTGTCAACAAAGCTCAAACTTCTATTCCAGAAACTATGGATAGATAACAAGCACTGGGATGACGAAGTTCCAGAAAACATTAGCAAGGAATGGGATACATTACGAGTAGATATAGAAAACATTAATGAATATAAAATCCCGCGATGGATCGGTTATCAACCTAATGACGTCATCGAACTTCACGGCTACTGTGACGCATCGACAAAAGCTTACGCCGCAGTTATTTATGCGCGTATTAGGAAACATAAGGAATCTTCGGTAATATTAGTTGCTGCCAAATCTCGATTAGTCCCGATTTCAAAAAAGGTATCATTACCGAGATTGGAGTTATCTGGAGCACATTTACTGGGAAGATTGATGAAGAAAGTGATGAGCTGTTGGGGAGAGCAAAAGGTACGTGTGTTTGGATGGACAGACTCGATGGTCGTCTTGGGTTGGTTGCAAGGTGATCCAGGACGCTGGAAAACGTTTGTAGCAAACAGAACAAAAAGCATTTGTGACGTTATTAAACCAGATCGCTGGCGTTACGTCAAGTCAGAAGAAAACCCAGCGGACGCAGCAAGTAGAGGTATCTTAGCCTCTCAATTAATAAATCACAATTTGTGGTGGCAAGGGCCTCACTCATTGCAATCATTCGATGAAAATTTGGCAACGTTAAAACAAACCGTTGTTACCACAGACCAAGAATTAAAAGCAAGTCAATACAGTCACAGTCAACAAACAAACACTATCATTCATAATAGAGATTCAGAGAGCATTATCATGAAACTGTTAGAAAACCACAGTTCATTTTCAAGAATCATCAAAATTGTTGCGTGGTTATTACGAGCTACTAAAACAATGCAATTAACGAATAAAGCAGCGTCGGCTAAACACAAGTCGTTGCCTTCATATCTCACATTACATGAATTGCATAATGCCAAATCGTTAATTATTAAATATATACAAAGAACATTATTTTTAGATGATATTGAACATTTAAAAAAGCGTGGTAATGTATGCAGCAAGAGTAATTTACTAAGGTTAAATCCATTTATTGATCAAGAGGGAATCCTACGTGTAGGTGGACGGTTGAGTAAATCAAATATATGCATGGAAATGAAACATCCAGCGATAATTCCGCATAGCAGTCGTTTAACTATTCTGCTTATCAATCAAGCGCATCAACTTACCTACCATGGTGGACCTCGTTTAACACTAGCCAATCTCAGGCAGAAATACTGGATCCTGGGAGGGAATAAAGCGGTGAAACAGGAAGTTAGAAATTGTGTTATTTGTCGGAAGCATACACCCAAGATGCAGCATCAGTTGATGGGAGATCTGCCGGAAGCCAGAAGCAATCCCGCCCACCCCTTCTATCACACTGGCGTAGATTATACTGGCTACGTTGAGGTTAAAAGTAATAAGGGACGTGGAATAAGAACATCAAAGGGTTATATAGCAATATTTGTGTGTATGGTGACGAGAGCTGTACATTTGGAGCTCGTGTCAGATTTGAGCAGTTCGGCGTTCCTAGCTGCGCTACGTCGCATGGCTGCCAGAAAGGGGGCCCCGCGTCACGTATATAGTGACAACGGAACCAACTTTGTGGGGGCTAACCGAATCCTACAAGAACAATTTCATGACCTACAAAGCATTTTTGATGTTAATTTATTAGCTGAGTTAACAGATTTAAACATAGAATGGCATTTTAACGCCCCATCTTGGCCAAGTGCCGGAGGACTGTGGGAGAGAGCAGTTAGAAGCCTGAAACATCACCTCAAGAGAGTAGTGGGTGAACAAAAGTTTACTTTTGAGGAATACACAACTGTCTTAGCACAATTAGAGTCATGTTTGAATTCTAGACCACTGTGTGCGTTATCAGAGGACATCGACGACTTAGAAGTCCTCACCCCGGCTCATTTCTTAACTGGAAGGCCTGGAACAACAATTATTGAAACGGAACACGATGCACGCACCAGGTGGACTCTATCAGCAAAGATTTCGCATGATATATGGAAAAAATGGAAGTCAGAGTACTTAACTCAGCTATCAGTGCGACCCAAATGGGTCAAAACTCAAGATAATATGAAAATTGGACAGTTAGTCACAATACAGGATGACAATCTGCCGCCTGGGAAATGGATGATGGGCAGAGTTGTAGAACTTCATCCTGGGCAAGACGGATACGTTCGGGTCGTATCTTTAAAAACTAAAAATGGCATCATAAAGAGACCAATTGTCAAATTATCTATTTTACCACTTTCACCTGACAGCGAAGGAAAGGTGAAGGAACAAGCCAAAGAAGAAGAAGATATAAAACAAGCAAGAAAACCAAGATTAAAGTTTACATCAATGGCAATTTCGTTAATATTTTTTATGTCTGTATTAACGACGTCTCAAGCAGCATTTAGCATATCTACATTACCTAACAATATATCTTTATATTTTAGCTCAATTGATAACATGCAGGTTGTTAGAGACAAATGGACTCTCATCGTTTATTATAATATGTCTCCGTATTGGGATGGTATGTCAACAGCAACAAAATTTTTAAGTTATTTAAATAAAACATGTAGCACGTTATCTGAAACAAGTCGGTGCACCATGATATTACTCCAATTACAGCACGAGTACTCAGAATTACAACATTACAACCGGCTACTACTGAGTCAGCATTTTGATGCGCGCGCCAGACAGCGTCGCGGCCTTATCAATGGAGTAGGTTACGTCGCGAATGCCCTATTCGGAGTATTGGATCAAGGTTTCGCGGAACAATATAAAAAGGATATTCAACTTATACAACAAAATGAGCACCATCTCACTGACCTACTAAAAAATCAAACATCTATCGTTGAGGCTGAATACAATGTGCTGAAACGAACTGAACAAAACATACAAATTCAACATAAAACAATCAATAAACATTTAAACGAGTTAGATCGCGCAACTAACATAATTAAAGAAAAGGTGGAAAAAATAAGCGAAATTCAGGACTTCACATTGTCAGCATTAACAGCTATCAATTTAGTTCAAAAGTTAAAAGGGATTCAGAATACTTTACTGGACACCATAACAGACATTTACCACGGTAAATTTAACACGCATTTATTGACACCAGATCAGCTGAAAAATGAATTGCAATTTATTTCGGGACAACTGACCAAGGACGTGACATTACCAGTGGACAACATTCAGTCTGATCTCAAGTCAATTTATAGCATGCTGAGAGTCAAAGCAAGAGTGATGACAGACTATGTCATATTCGAGATAATATTTCCATTGACTAGTAGAGACAGTTACAAGATTTACAGAATCTTACCAATTCCTCACCAATTAGGAACTGATATGCTTAACGTGTTTCCAGTATCAGAATTCGTAGCAATCAATTTAAGAAAAGATACTTACATAACAATATCATTCATGGAGCTTCAACTTTGTTTACACACTGAAAGTTCCTATTTATGCCAAATCGATAAGCCAGTCAACTATCTTCCTATTGACGAGAAATTTTGCAATATAAATCACACTATCAATCAATGCACAGTCATCAAATCTCGGTGCAAGGACATGTGGATTGAGTTGAACGACCTGTCCAAGTACTTATATTTTTGTTGTGATACTTACTCATTAAGGATTATATGTCCAGATCAAGTTACTCACAAGCAAGTGACTGGAGCCGGGATAATTAGTCTAGAATCTAAATGCATCATCAAAGGCAAGGACTTTGCTCTATACTCACGCTCTCAATCAAGGAACATCATAAACGCTAACCCTGTAATAGAAACGCCACAGATATCAGAGCTCAATCATTTAATTAACATATCGCTATCTCACTTCACGGAGTCGGTAGATCCGTTAAACGATACTTTGGAAAACATCGAAAAACAGGTAAAGCAATTGAAAACTGCTACAGCCAATACTCCAAACGATCTATCCTGGAACTTAACAACACATGACGTTCACCAGTATGTAATATGCTATGGTTTGCTTGGTGTAACAATAGTGGTAGCAGCAGTGTTCCTGTGGAGGAGGAGAAGGGCAACAGGGAGCTTTATACGGACGGTAGTACCTACAGTAACGTTTGCACGAGAGCAGAGCACCACTGAACAACAGCCCAGTGAAGTGGATGAAAATGAAGTGAATATAGTGAAGGTGCCGCGAAAGCAGAGTACGGCTGACCGTCAGCCTAGTGAAGTGAAATGGGCATCCAGCACATATAGTTTAAATAGTACACAAGATATAGCAACTTCCCCTACACCGCCAAAACGAAGTAGTTACAGGGAAGATCTTGTTTAAATTTTATTATATTTTTTATTTTCAATATTTGTAATATTTCGCCCGGGAGCATGTACGGCGAACCATACATATTAGTTTAGCTTAATCATCCGTTTACTCAATTTCATACAATCGACCGTAATATTGAGTTAGTACGTCAATAGACAGCAACCAGAGTCGTCGCGCGTACTCCCTCGCTCCTTTATCATACTATTCTGTGTATACTGTCATTATACGGTTTTAACAGAAACAAGCATTTATCATTTATCAACAACTTCTACACAAATGTTTCTGAGAACTAACACTATAATACTGGTTTTAGATTTGTCCTCACTGACCCACCTCAATTAATTACCCTGGCCCCGTACATGCACCTATATGAACGAATGAAGAAGGCCTATAGTACCCTAAAGTGGGAGAAATCTCGATGAGGATGATAACCTAGGAATTAGTACTGGAGTAGTTTTAGCGGGCGTACCCCTCTCGCCACTAGCATATGATTCCCAATCATATAAAGGTACCTTATACCAGTATGGTTACAATGATAGTACACGATTTTAATCGTGTGTAACACAATTTTTGTTTGTGTTTAGTTTTTTTATACATTTTAATACTGTACTGAGAACTATTTTCGCTTTAGTACAAGTTCTTTTGTGCTTGTGTGTTACCTCACCCCCCGCGAAAAGTGGTGAGCAAACTTGTTCGATATTCAGTCAGAAGGTCGTCTCCCGTCTGGCCCTCTAAGATGATAACATACAGCATCATCAATGATGATTCGTGAACTACGTAGGTGACCGGCGGGTGCACCGTTCCGGTGCTTGACTTTTGGGAAACCTTCCAATTTCGTGGAAATGTTATGCTGAATAAGTATCCTAATTGGATGTACTGCTTTTGTAAATACTGATATTACCCAATTGACGTTACAGGCAGTTCTCCACATATCTTCATTGTCGAGCATTATGCCAGCATTGTTGATGATAACGTCGATTCGTTTGAACTGAGCGAGCACGGAGTCGAATGCGTTCGTGATGTCTTCTTCCTTGCTCACATCGCATTTGATAAACACCACCTTATTGCCGTACAGCGTGTTTAGACGTTCGGCTGTCGTTTTGCCAAGGTTCTCGTTAATGTCGATGATGGCTATGTTCTGTAAAGAGTTGTTAGTTAAGGTGACTAATAGATGACTCTTTTCATTATAAATGGTTTTAAATTAAATTCTCAAGGTTAGCCTGACGCTGACCACACAGGTTCTGTTGGAGGTAATAACGTTGTAACTTATAATCCTCCTAAGTTTATCCAAATAATCTCTTATAATTTAAAAAAATACTTAAATTAAAAATGATAACCGGAGATAACTTAAGGTAATAATGTTTATAATATATTTCTATGACACTCGATGACTATACTTTCGTAGTAATATCTTAGGTTTTCGCAATCACTACACATTATAAAACAACTTTTAACCGGATTAATCACTTCTATTATTGATAATAACACACATAGAAAGATCAGCACACGCAACACCTTCTAGTTAATAATTCGATAAAATTGTAGATAGATAGGTAGATAGAATAATCTTTATTGTACACCAGTAACATTTATAAAATTCAATTATTATTGTATCTCTAAATTTAAAACGACTGTAACCTCTGAGTTTGTTTCGGTATTTCTTCTCAGGGATAGTCTTAGTAAATACCGTCGCGATTTAGTTTTAAATATGTATCAGAGACAAAAATATTTTTATGAATTTTATCAATTATATGTACGGTTGACTGAAATAATTTTAAATGAACTGTTGAGACGCCTGACACCTTAATCCTAGTTAAACTCATGATTAAGGGCCCCGTTCGAGTTCGAACAATAATTATTATGAATGTGTCCCACGAAAGTTATTTCACAAAAAAAAAGACTATACTTTCGTGTTGTGTTCGTGTGTTCGTTTTGTGTGTGTCTGCTGACGTGCTTATATATAAGACTAGCTTCTGCCCGAGACTTCGTATGCGTGGACTTCAGGATTGCGTCCAGCCGGAATAAAAAGGTTATTTACTATCTGCGTGCCAATTTTCATCCAAATCCATTCAGTAGTTATAGCGTTTAAGAGTAACATACATCCATCATTCCTCACAAACTTTCGCATTTAAAATATTATGTAGAATGTATATCTACTTTATGTGCCACATCAGTAAGAAGTACGAGAAAAAATATCTCCAGTACACTTGACTTCCAGGTCAAGTCAGTCCAAGATTTTCTATACTAGACTTCGGTATATAATATGGATAAAAATAAGCAAAACATTAATAAACTATCATTTAGGCTAAAGTATGCTGCTATTTTATGTTCTAACTTCGTTTATTCCGAAGAAACTAGAAATTGACAAGAGAGAATTAGTTAATACCTTTGCTCCAAGATTCAAAAAAGCCTGTGCGTACTCAGCCCCCAAGCCGGAAGCTCCTCCAGTTATTATGAAGTTTTTGTCTTTTGCGTGCCACTGTGCCATTGTGTTGGTTTATTTTAATTAATAACAACCGTACCGTATACGTCTGACAGCGTAAGTGAAATACTATGCTATCAGATAGCAGATTATAAATATATGCCGTTATCAGGTAGGTAGTGATAACTCCATCATTTATCTTATATAATGCCCCCAGCAGATTGGTTTTGGACTTATGATATTCACCACAGGTAGTATATTATTATTAAGTTTATCATATTAAACATGACTCCTAGAAACCCAGTTCTTCGACACCGTTTCGCAAATATCATTGAGACTTTACTACACTCAAATGCCGGCAGGTATTGGAGTGTAAGATAAGTACGATACTTTTGTCATAAATAATGTTTTTAGTATACTGATATGACCATTCTTTATCTCGATTATTGTTTCGCATAGGTACACCTAAATCTATATAAAAAAATACATAAAAAATATATTTTATCATCAATTGAGAACGGCTCGGCTGATTTGTTTTTTTTTTTGTTGTATTCGTCATTTGCCGGACAAGGGTTCTTATTTTCCTTGTTTTTTTTTTTTTGCTGAATCTTCTGTAATTTTGATGGTAGGGTAGACCGGGGACAACTGAAACAATTTTGCTTAAATCGTCTGCTATAAAGTTATGTTTAATAACCACATACCTCATGTTCATATCATTAAAAGGTTCGTTATCTGGTTCCAAAGTAAAATAAAATAATTATATTAAATATCTATATCGAATAGTTAACCTACCATCACATATTAAAGAGTTGATCCTCTTTAATATGTGATGGTATATAGATATGTCGCAGATGGATAGTAGAATCCGCTGTTTTATAAAACTGCTAGCTGATTTACAAAACAGATCCGTATTATAAAACAGCAGAACAACGTTCAGCTCGATTGCCATT
Organism: Xylocampa areola; assembly: GCA_935421205.1. Taxonomy (NCBI): domain Eukaryota; kingdom Metazoa; phylum Arthropoda; class Insecta; order Lepidoptera; family Noctuidae; genus Xylocampa; species Xylocampa areola. Next base: position 11,983,887 of record OW285214.1, on the reverse strand, counting down.
GCTATACGTTTAACAAAACTGCTGCCCACGTTTAGACGTAATGCAGAATGACATATCTACAGGGAGACAAATTTCTTTATTGTATGGGTATATTAAATATAATAGTATTAGTCACCACTCAAGTAAAAGAAAAGATACTGTATTCTGATTTGTCTTTCTGTGGCATGTGATGTCCGTCAAGGTGATGGTGGTCATCCTTTTCGAGCCTAACCCGTCCGTTTCGGGGGACACGAAACTCCGAAGCTCGCTTCGCTCGTTCATGAGTCAATTTAATGTATTTTCTTTCATAATCCCGATTTATTTTCGATTTCTATACTGGTAATTACATAATTCAACATTTTCATAATTCCTTGTAGCTATTGGCTCAAAAGTAAAATAAAGTTAAATTATTGTTGATAAGACACACAAAGCCATATGCGACCCGAATTTCGAAATAAAATCTACTATCTGACAGTTCATTTCACGCTGTTTTACATATTTTATGATCGTTGACCCGCTGCGTTGATAAACGAAAAACGTTCATACAATTCTGCTGGTTATAGTTCAGTAATTATGCAAAACCGCTAAACGTCATTCAGCTGTTTTTCATACCAGTATTGTTTTCTAAATCGGCTAGCAGTTTTGTAAAATAGCTGATTCGGCAATCCATGTGCGACAGATATATTTTCGTTAAGTACCTAGATTATATATGTAATAATTTACAGGCTGCACCTTTTGGTTACCCCTTGCGCAAAAGTATCGTGATTTGTTGGGATGGGATTATCTAACCAAAAACAGAAGGAAGCAAGGAGGAAAAAGGAAGAGTAACCTATTAATACAGCCGTGTGTACAAACAGTTTGGAGGGGCATCAATCAAGCCAACAACCCCTCCGCATTCTTGATCTGATCTACGATACAGGGTTATTGGGATACAGAACTTTATAAAAATCTTTATAAGCACTATCAATTAATGCAGTGACGTCTTCAGCTGGTCTATTGTCCATAGATATCCAAATTGAACCAGGTGGGCCAGTTGTGAACATATGAACAAGTGCTATAACCGCTGACTCTACTCTGAAATCATAATATGAAGTATCAGTACCTATAGCATAAACGAAAGTTAACCGAAACGAACTCGAAAATATTAAATCGGGTCATCACTGTCCTGAATAAATATTCAGTGACATAAACATAAATTATAAATAAATATATAAACAAGGTCTTAAATTAAAGGTTGTGATTTTAAGGGGTACATACACACATACATGAACTCATGCCTTTCGCCCATGGTACTTAGTCAAATAGATACATTTGCTAAGCAATAGAATTTATAAGAAATGATTTGTAAATATTTTAAACGAAACTTGTTTCCCGGACCAGTTCTTTTCTTTCTACATTGTTATATAGAAAATAATTCTTAAAATAATTATAATAATATAGTCAATCTCATGTGCGTAATAGGAGACTTACTTTTGGTATAAGACTTCATCCTGTACAGTGGAATCAGCTAGGATCTTTCCAAGAGTTGGGTCATAAGATCTCATCTCTAAATTTTGTAACAACGGAGTATCAGTAGGTCCGTAACACATTGTCAAAATCCTAATTCCTGTGTTTTCGTAGAATGGGTCCATCTGAAAACATAATAATATTAATAATTTTTTGTTACAGGCCCGCCTCATGCGCCGCAAGTTCAAACCTGTTGGTTGTACCAATATGACTTTTTCAATCTCATATGTAGTTTTAGAAGGCATCACAAAACATACGGTGAAGGAAAACATCGTGAGAAACCTGGACTTGATGATGTGAAATCGCGAACCCGCAGTGAGCTAGCGTGGTGATCAATACTCGTGCCTTCTCTGTAGGAGAAGATGCCCTTGCCCTGCAGTGGGACAGTTATGGGCAGATATTTTTTATGATAATATTATTTAGGAATTTAATTATACAAACTCAAATCAAACTTTTACTTTTACTTAAGAGATAAGTAGCCAATCGACCAGTCTTTCAACGTGGTGAGCCAAGAACACTTTTAGGTAGGTATCTTTTATTTCTTCCTATTAAAAATTCTGTTGTGTATTATACAAGGTGTGCCAGGGAAGCTGTACCAGCGAAGATTTGAAGTTCAGGAACAATAAATACCTATCGATTAAACCCCCATGTATATTCCAACTTTATGTTATTTTCGAGTTATGATTTCATTCACTCTAAAACTCTACCGGTGCTAAAAAAGGAAAAATTAAATATTTTATGATATTTTTTAGTAACATAATCCTTATGAATTGTACTTTCACAAATAAAATAATCAACAGCAACTCACCGCCAAACATTGGCTGAAATGCAGAACAGCCATTTTTGAGCCAGAGTAAATCGGAAGGAACGGCATTTGAACTAGAGCAACGACGGATGAAATATTGATAATAGTCCCACCAGCCCCACCTTCGTCTTTCCTCATATGCTTGACACCTTTTAATGTGAAGGAAACCAACCCAGACTGAAAATAAAATAATGTGTTAGATTACTCACATCATTTTAACTTAACACCACCGAATAAGAACATGAAAAAAGGCAAGTACCTATTGAACCAGTAATCCCAAAAAGCGGTTACGTCTATTACAGAGGAGAGAGAATGTAAATGTTAATATTATCTTTTTTATAAAAGTTATTCATCTTTGGTCGCCCTTTACACCTTCATGCATCAACATTAATCATTACTGTCTCCGTCACCCGTGTTTCAAACCTCATCACCTAGTCCCATTCCAATCTGATTAAGGTACGTTATTCAACTTTTCTGGCACTTACAAGATCCCTCGTATATCCTAATTTCTTATGTAATCTGTTTTCGACCTTCCACAGATAAAAATAAAACCAATAATGACTATATTACCCAGTTAACATTACAAGCAGTTCTCCACACTTGTTCATTATCGACCATTATGCCAGCATTGTTGATGATAACGTCGATTCGTTTGAACCGAGCGAGCACGGAGTCGAATACGTTCGTGATGTCTTCTTCCTTGCTCACATCGCATTTGTTAAACACCACCTTATTGCCGTACAGTTTGTTCAGACGTTCGACTGTCGCTTTGCCAAGGTTCTCGTTAATGTCGATGATGACTACGCTCTGCGGAGAAAAGAGAAGTTTATGTCTTTGATGACCGCCATAAGGCCCTAACAGACCAGCGGCGTTTTGTCGAGCGCAGACGTCGCGAAGCGTGTCGACAGCTCACGCGTGTCCCGTGTAAGAACCCTTAATGGTCGCAAATTGTCTAAATTCGCAAGATCCGCCTTTAGTAACGATGGAGGTTTTGCATGTGTACGTATAATGAAAGAACATCGTTCCAAGTACATCCTCTCGACTGAAATTTCTTAGTCGCATTATATGTACCTAACATACGAATTATGAGGCGATCTACTCCTACTATTTTATTAATTAGTTGTCCCCTGCTTGCATATATTACACTCTTTATTTTCTATGTAATAAAATTATGATCATAGTGACATACTTAACAACTTTGGGTATTAATAAACATTTGAATGTCCGTTAAGATAAAAATACTTGTTTACTTGTTTGAAGAAAATCTAGATAAAAATAAAAGATATTACCTAATACGTATAATACCAAGAGACTCAGTACAAAAGTTACGACGCCGACAAGACGACAATTAAAAAGAACCTTTTTGTAGCATCGTCTAGCGCGGTTGCGGAGCGTAAAATCCTGGGTTCGATCCCCGGATCAAGCAGTTTTGCTGAGTTTTCTCTTAGGATATTCGCAGTCTGATATTCCTATTTCCAGTCTGATAACCCATCGGGGAATAAAGGCGTAATGCTATGTTATGTCTAATGGTGCAGTGTGTGTATCTATTATAGGTGGATTTATGTGATTTTACACACCAAAAGAGTTGTTTTTCGTTTGATCGTTATAATATTTACGTAGTTTTAAAATGAAGATAACGATATGAAAATCACGTAGTAATTGGAACGAAGTTCCTTAACGCGCGTTGCGAAAGGGGGCTAGACGGAAAAAATTAAGACGAAAAGTTGTAACGACACTTTTTGCTATAGTAAGCTATTGTAAGCCGTGCGGCGCGGCGTGCGCATGTTTCTCTGTCTGTCTCTCTCTCTCTCTCTCTCTTATAGAAAGCAAGTCAGATATTTTCGTTTCGTCTTTCTATTTCGCATTGAACAGTGTGGTGTCGCGACAATTATCAATTCCTTCATTAATTAATCGAAAGGAGCTTCGTTCCATCCGGGTGTCCCTTGACACCTCTCAAGTTTTTTTTAATAATACTGTTTATACAATGCTTCATATCTTTATAATGTGTGATGCATACATTTTTTCATGACTGTAGGTAATGACATATGTATTAAAATTACAAAAAGTAGTTTATCAAATGAAATGAAATGGGCACAACGTGATTTTAAATAAAAAACATTTTAAAATTATGCATACAATGGACATCTTAAAAGTGAAACTGATAAACTAAGTGATAATTAAAATGGTATGACCGTTGGACAGATAAGTCAAAGGTAGCAAGAATCCAAGTTCGAATCCAAGGCAAACACAACTAACTTTTCAACGGCGAAGGAAAACATCGTGAGGAAACCAGCACATCTGAGATATCTTCTCGATGATGAGAAACGCCATTTCGGAGGCCTATAGGCGGCTTACACTCTGTCACTAGGTTGTTCATCAATCACAGCATAAGAGAGAATACGAACTTCCGATACACTATTACAGTTTATTTGATGTAATTTTATTTTGTCATTTTGTAGAAAAAATGATATCGGCCAAGTTGCTGCCGCCAGAATTGATGACCCTACGGGCCCGATTTACGGCATTTTCCATCACTCTTGCCAGAACTTCCCACGATAGGCTCCCGCATTCCTGACGGATATTCTCTTTGAGGGCTTCAAGAGTCTTGTTGACATAAATTCGTGATTTCAAGAAACCCCACAAAAAGAAGTCTAGAACGGTTAAATCGGGCGATCTTGCCGGCCACTGCAAATCACCAAAACGAGAGACTTTATGACCTTGGCACGTTCTTGAGGAGTATAGCGATTCATGTCTTGTTGACGTGTATTTTGTATATTTTTTTACTGCACAAATGTCAAAGCAGAACTGGGTCATACACAAAAAGTGGACGTTAAAAAATTCATTAATAAAACTTCATGTAATGTTATGAAACGTTGTATTTATTTAAAATTGGTTAATAACATTCTTACAATAATATCACTAGAGATCAGTCTTGTACATTTTTGGAATAAATCACGTTTTAAAAATTTGTACGACTACAGAAGAGATCGAGTTGTCTACAGAAAATAACGAAAACGGCCTTGTATAATCACATCACTTAGATTAAAATTGGAAACCATGAAATAAAAACTTACAAAAGGGTTCTCCTTAAGCCCTGAATAAGTAATTATCAAAAATGATTGCTAGTTAAGTACAAAAAAAATAACAAAGATTGTCCACAGAACAGAAATTATACTTCTGTGGTCATTTAAAGGAACCAAAAATTTAAATATGTTATCCTCGACTGAATCAGACCACATAACATGAGTCGCTTTTTTTGTTCGCGCCTACGTTTCTTTTTTTCTTCTTCAGATAGCTGGATTCTTGACCGACTCGTTCGTGGCATAGTAACTGAAGCAAAAGATCCCAAGCATCGGCATTATAAGCAACACAATACAAAAACAAAGCTACTCATTCGTTAATATTGTATAGTAATTTAAATATGGAGATCTTATAAAGTTATTATATTAAATGGAAAAAGCATACGGTTGTGAACAGGATTCCTCTATATTATTTAAATGTTTTTTTTTTTCATTTAATATAATAACTTTAGAGTTCGTTAAGCATGTGTTAATGCTTTTCAAAGATTTATCTTTACTAAAGGTCTTAAGTTAAGACTTGAAATATTTTCTGTAATTTTCTCCGATTTTATTTATTTTGGAAAGCTTACAGACTACTGATTACATAGAAATAACAAAATAATTTAACATGTTGCTAATTACAAGCTTCCACAAATTAAATAATTTCATAATTATTTTCCAAGCACAAATGCAAATTGAAAGTAACAGACAGAAATACGTGATCAAATTATAAATGTTTCTTATCTACGGAACTCTAAAACGTAAGTAATAAACTGGTTTTATTTAGCAAATACAGTGAAGTTACTCACTTCTGTTGACACAGTTCCATTCTGTAGACACTATGTCCACAGTAAAGATGTCTACATCAGAGACATATTTTTAATAAATCAAAGAAGGCATGCTACATATTGAGGTTCGAATTTTAGCAATGTGTTATTTGCATACCGCTCCCATAAGTATATACTATCTTGATAATTTAATTTATTTAAAAACGCTACTTACCCAGGAAAACTTTTACCAGAAGAGAACCACTGATCTTAACCAAAATCCTGTGTAATTTATTTATATTTAGTTTATCACCGTCACACGTGCTTTATGTCTAATTTACAATGATTTCAAAAGAAAGGATACGCCCATCTAAACATTTTACAGAAAACTTCTTCATACAAGCAAAAGTAGCGCCATCTGTCATAACTCATACGAACTACGTGACGCCGCGTTTCATAGGTCGAAGACTAAACCTTGTACGTGCGTACATGTTTTTTTTTATAACATTTTATTATTGGTCAATATTTTTATACACACATCAATCACGAACTGAACTGAGTTTTTACCCGACTGCGCTAGAAGGCGGGGTTATATGTTTTTCGGGTGTATGTATGTATATTTCTTTGGCATGCTCTGTAGCCTACACGGGTTGATGGATGTTAGCTTTAGAAGTGTCGTTAGATTATATTAGTTTTTTATACTATAATTTATTGCGATAATAATACATGTCACAAAAAAACGTATGTAAAACAAATTAATATCAATCAGCTTTATTTGAAATTGTAAACAATATTGTTATAATAATTAAGTATTAACATATTAGGTACTTACTAAAATTACTTACACCAAGTTCTTAAGACAAAAATAAAACAAATAAAAAATGACGTTCTTTCAACGTTACTTCGCGCGCGGCCGGCCACACAATGGCTACCATTACGGACTTCGGTAGTAAAATAATTATACCTTTAAAATGTGATTATTTAATAATTTAATTGGAACAGAAGTAATCTAGGGTTATTTATCGATGATACGATATCCCATGTTCCTTTTTTATCTTTGTATCGTAATTTTTGCAGCCTTTTACCACGCAACTAGGCATATTTATGACAAACAAACACTCGTTCTCTCCTGCGAGCGGTCCACTGTCGACTGAGTTGCGTTGGCCCTAAACTGTCATTTTAGGGCCAACGCATTGGTGCCATTTAGTTTCGCGGTCGGCCGGGTCCTTACGCTAGTAATATAGGTATATGTCAATGCTAATTTACAATCGGGCAAATGACAGAGAATACAGTGTTACCAAGAGAAAAAACAAAATGATAAAGATGCGTTCGTTTTTAGCAAAATTCTGCCGGTTTTATGCGTCTACAGAAGTAGACCTAAAATCTGTGAACGACATGTTTATACGTTTTATTTTACAATTTAGAATTGTAGTTTTTTTATTAAGTAGCGTAATGTAAATTTGATAATATAACTGATGTTATGAAAGGAAATAAAGTAATAAAAGTATGTGTCGTATATTTTTAATTGGAACGCAAACTCAAAATGAACCAATAATAGATGTTGTTATTAATCCTATATTCATTTCATTAAACAATTAACAATGCACCTAATCCGCAGCGTAACTTTTGTAGGTCTCCTATTCTGCAAGACCATTAAGGTAGGTACAACGTATCTAAGTACTGTTTTCAAACAACACAACAAGTAATATTATCGTTAATTATCTACTGTATATTTTCTCAGAAAGAATATTACGAAAGCGAGCAGAGTTTGAACCCGCCGATACATTGGACTTTGAAGATAAGAGACGAAAGAAAGATGGTTAGCATGTGTTGAAAATATCTCAGAGTGCAATGAAGTTTACTTAACTAAATGAAAAGGGATCTCTTGATTTCGGTTATCATTAAAGTCGGAAGAGGATAGCTGTCCTGATGGCTGAGTCAGAAAGTATCTCTGATTCAGCGGTGGCTTTACTAATTTATTGAAATCAGAGGAAACCAAACATTTTAAATACCTTTGCTCCCTGATTTAGAAAGGCCTGAGCGTGTTCAGCACCCAAGCCGGAAGCTCCTCCGGTTATTAAAAATGTTTTATCTTTTGCGTGCCACTGTGCCATCGTTATGATGCCGGTGTTGTCAATATTTAGCTAAGTACTGTCTCTCAACTATTTCTAGTAAAATATTATCTATTTGGATATTTTATATCGATTGCTTATCAGTTGCTGATATATGGTTACTTGTAATTGTTATAGTTATATTTTATATCCTTGGGTACGTATATTGTGACTTCTTTGGACCAGAATGTTATGTATCCTACCGATGCTTCGTAATTTTATTTTGGTATTTAACTTTCAAAAATAAAGATCGCAATATGTCATCAATTTGTGGCAAGTTCTCCCTTTTTTGGTATCATCCAACGTTCTATTAGAATGTTTTACAGTCATCAACAAAAGTAACTTAATATTTTGTTTTTTTTTTGTGTAGTAGGTACTTTCACTTCAAAATGTATCATAAATATAAATGGCTTAGCAGCGGTGGCCAGCCCGCGGCACGCGTTTCGCATGAAGCCAGCATGCGGCCCGCGACTGTTTACAGTAAGTATTATGTACGAGTAGGTACGCCTATACATATCCTATACATTTAATTCGCTTCATCGCTACCAGATCGACGCTTGGTAAATAGATAGACGTGCTCAAGAAGTTGTATCTCCGCGGGCAGTGCGGGCACGAACCCACTAGTAAAACGTAGCACTCGGATGAGGCGATGCTCTCTGGTTTGCGGCGGTTCAGCATCGAGGGCACGACGTTTAACAAGAAGGAATACTAAAGATCGAGGAGGCTGGCAAAAATGAAAATAGGCTATATACAGCCGTGGGTAATTCCGGGCTTGAATGGAGAATGATGATGATTAAATTGTTTCAAATAAAATTAGTGAAATGCTTATTAACTGCTTTGCATTTAATTTCTCCAACATATGAATCATAGCCATGGGCGCCGGCAGGATCATTCTCAGGGAGGTGCATCTGCATCTAGATCTATACTACTACCATAAGAAAAAAAAACTTGAGCTTGTGGCTAAGTAATAGCCTCACAGATCGATCGGTTGAGGTTAAGCTGTGCTTGCCGCGGTCGGTCTGTGGACGGTTAACCATCACTTCATTCTGAAACCCCTCCGTGCCTCGAAAAGCACGTTAAACCGTCGGTCCCGGTAAATTAAGATCTATGGCAACGTAGTCATACTAGAGGCCTGAAAGTCTGACAACCAGTTATACCACGGGATATCGTTTTACCCAGTAACTGGGTTGTGGAGGTCAGATAGGCAGACTCTTCGTATGAAATACTGGTATTTAAAAGCATCCAGTTTGACTGGAAGCCGACTCCAATGTTATTGGAAAAAGGCTAGGCAGATTGATCATAGAAGAAAGTTAAAGCAGGATTTAATTCAATTCATTGATAACGGTAGGTACAAAGTGGATTTAATAAGAGAGTCACATTTTTTGTTATCGCTTTTATAACAGGGGGTTGCAATTTCCCCGTGGTGTAAGGGATGCAATTCCTTCCCAGCGCCCATGGTCATAGCTTTGTTGTACCACACTGTGTGGCCCTATTATGCCAAAAAGTTGGCGACCGCTGCCTTAGGGTATACCGTATACAGGGTAAGTGGGCCGATGGGGCAAGATGGGTCAGTGGGCCATTTCTAAAACTATCAGACAAAGGGAACACTGAGCTCTAAGGAAACGTGTCTTCGATTTTAGAGATGAAATAATATGGAAATGTGGTAACGCTGAGCTTAGTAAATGATTGGTAAATAAATATCGAAACGTCTCCTTAAGACGAATACAAGGAAAATTTGAAATTGAATAGCATCTAACAACGACACTGTAGCTCAGTTGGGAGAGTGATGACACGGTCTGTCGATAAGAGTCGCGAGTTTAAGCCCCGTTCATGTCTATTATTAATTATTATAGGCATTACATGGCCATATCATGTATTAAAAAAATATGATGAAATAATATTATAAAATATAATCAATTATAATTTGATTTTTTATGAAATGAATAAAATCTTTTTCACAATGAATAAATAGATAAGTACAATAAAATTAAAATAGTGGTTAGATCATTACTCATTTTGATTTAAGGAAACATTGAAAAAGGTGCGAACGGGTCTCGAACCCGCGACCGTTATCAAACCGTAACATCGCACTCCCAACTAAAGTATCGTGTCGCTTGTTCACTTAAATAAATGTGAACAAGCGACACGATACTTTAGTTGGGAGTGCGATGTTACGGTTTTCGAGTTCCTTTCTTTCGTCCTCTCCAGCAATAATTTACAGATCTCACCACTACAAGTTTACAATTGTAAAGTGCTAAGAATCTAAAATGATTATGAGGAAGAAGGTACGAACCTTCTCCAGCCTTGCTTGCCAGAAAATTGATATGTCTTTCGTTGGCAATTTTTTCCAGTACTTTTAGAAAGCGCTGGCAAAATAAGAATTGGACGACAATTTATTTTTGTCACAAACCTTTTGGGAATACAGTGTTATTCAAAGAATATACGAAACTTGAAACTATTTTATTCAGAATCAGTAATAGGATCGAATGTTATAATTTGTACACCATGTATATATGTATATATATTTGGCCAAATAATATTTATGAAATCCTTAAAGTTGGACACAGTAGGTAGGTTGAGTACTGGGCGCTATGTCGGTCCGACCGCGGTGCACTCAACCCGCGCTGGCCCCGCGCTGACCTCGCGGCGCCTGAGTCGTCCGGAAGCTAGGGATCGATTCGATATGTACTTGTGGCGTTCCCAATATCGTGTCGTGTCTAAATAGTGCTCGTGTAATTATTTTTAAGATGACGCCGTGTAGAAGGGATAAATAATGAATGTAAATTTTATTGATTAACATTTTTAAACTCGCCAAAATGGTTAGATAACCATTGTTGAATACAGTCGAGATGTACGAATATTATATTCAATCCCTATACTACACAAATAAAGTAGATGTCAATCACATCACCAAAATACGTATTAAAATGTGGAAAAAGAATTCGGGGTACTGAGCAGAGTAATGGCTTAGCGGTCAGAGCGCCCGGAGTAAATACTCGGATAAATAACTGGGAGACGCTGGTTGTAATCCTTGTCACGGGTATTTTACATTCCTCAAAAATGTATAACTTTAAGTTTCGCTACGCATGCATAATTGATGCAAATAAATACAATATCTAGCTACTTCCACAAAATTGAGGATAGTCATGCATTACCTGTGCACCGCCCGCCCGCCCGCAAATATATGCACATACGCAAGCGGTGAAAATTCCGACTACCACCAACTACTCTACACGTGTTTCGCCCCTCCACGGGGCATCATCAGGAGCTGTTAGACCGTGCAGTGTCCGCCACCGAGTCGACTCGGTGGCGGACACTGCACTGAAACACGTGTAGAGTAGTTGGTGGTAGTCGGAATTTCGGAGCGGCAAGTACATAAATACTTATATTTTTTTTAAATAATTATGCATGCATTGAATAGATTCAGGCGTTACTTTGAGGAAGTCCATTACAATGGATGCAAATAAATACAATATCTAGCTACTTCCACAAAATTGAGGGTAGTCATGCATTACCTGTGCACCGCCCGCCCGCCCGCAAATATATGCACATACGCAAGCGGTGAAAATTCCGACTACCACCAACTACTCTACACGTGTTTCGCCCCTCCACGGGGCATCATCAGGAGCTGTTAGACCGTGCAGTGTCCGCCACCGAGTCGACTCGGTGGCGGACACTGCACTGAAACACGTGTAGAGTAGTTGCCTTTGCCTTTTATACCAAATAATATTAAAATAAATTCCTGGTCGACTATGTGTAAGAATATTTAGTATATTCTATGGCAATAGGCTCACCGCAACACAATTCAGCATTGGTGAAATGTGGGTTTACAACTATGTACACCTCTGCCTACCCCTTCGGGGAATATAGGTGTGACGCTATGTTATGTTATGTGTATGTTTTAAAATTGAAATTAAAGATAATTAAAGTAAATACTACAGAATTATACCAAATATCCCAATTTATTTCTATTAATCCTAATATTCATTGGATGAACCTTTTGTAACGAAATCTGTGCTGAACTCAAGTGGTGAATGCTGAGTTGTCAATTCAATTCAATTCAATTTTTCAATATGGCAAGTCTGCCGACTACTGATGACGGCAATTCTGCCAATGTCAAATGTGAAATGGGGAAGCGTGTGAAAATATTAAAATAAAATAAAACAGAAACTACTTAATTATACAAAAAAACAGGTCAATTTCTTGATTAATAGTGGTACTCAATGTAGATCTTGTTGTTATGTTAGTACACTGAAACAAACGAATACAAACATAAAATTAAATAAATAGTATAGTTGTTAAAACATTAAATAAATATATACCACACCAACATGAGGGATCCAGCTCATAATTTAATATTATTTTTATAAATGAACAATATCAAGGCTTGAAATAATTTTGGAGAGGAATAGGTAAGAAGCGATGGAAAGTTTATAGGAACAGGAATCTTTAGGTTAGGGAGGTGACTGTAGAGATCAAGAGATGAGATGTTATTTGTGCATACAAAAAATATATGCTCCAAAGTTCCTTCATCCAATCCGCACTCGCACAGAGAAGAATCCCGTACATGTATTTTCTTTAAAAAGACTGGAGAGCAGCAATGACCTATGCGGATTCTACAAAGGACAGAAATAACTGCTTTGGGGACTTTTTTGTAACGATAAAACCATGGCTTAGCAGTTATGTTTGGTTGAACTGCATAGTAATATCTACCCTTCTTTTTATAAGAGGAATTCCAATGTTCTTGCCATGACGTTTGTAGATACTCCTTAGATAAACTCAATAGATCGTATCCTTGGTGACAGAAATGACTGAGGTCTGCCGTTTCCGATGTTATGGCATCTTTGGCTAGCGCATCAACGAACTCATTACCCTGAATCCCACAGTGGCTAGGAATCCAAACCAATTGAACGTCTTTGAAGGCTTTAGAGCAGTTAAACAAAGAGTTTTTTATTTTTAAGATAATGGCACTATGTACTTTACTTTTAAAGGGATTTTGGATTAACGATTTAAGACAACTAAGTGAATCTGTAAAAATGACGCCAGAATAGATATTGTGCGATTCAATGAAACGACACGCTTCCAGTATAGCTACACATTCACCCGTGTACACGGATGACTCCTTAGGACATCTGAATTTTAAAATTATTTTGGAGTTTGGGTAATATACCGCAGCCCCAGTACAGCCGAAATTTGTGAATTTTGAAGAATCTGTAAAAAATCTTTCAAAACCATTCCATCTTTCTCCCACCACCGCATTGAAGGCCGAATCCGCTGATGGTGAATTTTTAGAAATACCGATATCAAAAAGTATTTTAGGTTTAAAACATAACACATCATATGCAGAATCATATACAGGAAGTTTAGAAAATTGGACAATAGGGCCCTCTAAGTTTTTTAAAAGGCGGAAAGTTTTTAATAACAGGGGAATTTCTTTATTTCTCCAATAATTCGAAGTTCTGCATAGAGCCTCTAAGTCTTTTAATTTTGAAACTAGTGGATGAGAAGATTTACAAATTAATTTGGATAGAAATCGAGAGGCCAGATATTGTCTCCTGAGGGCCAAAGGAGGTTCAGCACACTCAACTTGCAAGGCGTTAATGGGAGAGGACTTCATACAGCCCGAGATGATGCGGAGGCATTGTGCTTGGATTCGATCCAATCTAGCTAAAGCACCTTTATTGCACGGGATCAAAATGAACGTGCCGTAATCCAAGACACTGCGAATTATCGCATTGTACAACAATTTCATAGTGTAAGGATGAGCGCCCCACCAAACACCGGCTAAAGCTTTTAATATAGGAATTAACCGCTCACATTTTTGGATTCTTGAATTTATATGCTGTAAGCCGGTTAGTTTGGAATCCAAAAAAACGCCTAAAAATTTTACATTGGACATGACTGGGATTTCTTGCCTTTGGACTACCACTGAAATTTGGGGAATTCTATTTTTGCGCAAAAAGATTACTGCCGAGCTTTTCGGAGCCGATAAACAAAGACCGTGGGTTAATAACCAATCGCTTAAAGAATCCAAGGACAGGCACAGTGATGAGGCAGCGTCAATGATGGAGGGATCAGATATATATAGCGCGAGGTCGTCTGCATACTGTAGGATATGGCAGTTGTTATTTAGACAGGAACTGATATCTGCCGTGTACAAATTATATAACACAGGACTCAATATTGAGCCCTGTGGTAAGCCCTTCCATGTCTGCCTTTTATCAAACTCCTCACCTTGCACTCTCAATATCAGAGAACGGGACATAAGCAGTCCACATATGCATTGTACCATCTTAACCGGAAGTCTCAGCTGAAGCAGTTTTTGCCTGAGAACGGGAAGAAGGACACTGTCATATGCAGAGGAAATGTCGAGAAAGGCAGCAACAACAGATTCATTTTTAGAGAATGATAAACGAATATCAGTAATCAGCGTCCCGATGCTATCCATTGTGCTAAGACCTTTCCTAAATCCGAATTGAAACCTCGGTAGCAAGTCTCTGGATTCCACAATCCAATCCAAACGGTTTTTAATTAAATGTTCCAAAAGTTTCACTAATATAGAGGATAAAGCAATTGGTCTATAACCGTTCGGGTCATTTATATGTTTGCCTGGTTTTAATACAGGAATGATTATTTGGCATTTAAATTGTTCTGGTACCCAACCATTGAAATAACAAAAATTTATAAAGTTTAAAAAATATTCTTTCGCCATATCACCAGCATTTACGATGAATGAATATGGTAGACCATCAATACCTGGTGCTGAGTCCCGTACATGTTTTAGAACCATATTAAGTTCATCAATCGTAAACGCTGCATCCATGGGGTCATCAGACAAGTTTACAGACGAATAAAAACACTCGGATAAAAATGGAACGTAAGGAGATGCTATTTTATCAAAGATTATTTTTTCAGCAGTTTCTCTGGTTATGGGAGAATAGATTGAGGGAGAGCAACCGGACCTGAACCGGTTTATGCTCCTCCAAACGACTGAAGCTGGAGTAGATGGAGATAATGAGGTGCAAAACTTTACCCATCCTACACGTTTTTTCTTACGTAGTAGACGTTTGGATTTAGCATAAACCTGTTTATATAGAATTAAATTTTCCGTGGTCATTGCCGCGTTATAACGTTTTTCAGTCTCATTTCGCTCTCTCACTGCCACTGAGCACTCTTGATCCCACCACGGTGGAGATGGGATTTTGTTGCGCGCGCTGTTTTTTAGGGGAAAGCACGAATTTGCACTATCTGTTATGGCCATAACGAAGTTTTCATAACAAAGTTGCGCATGGTGGTGGTCAATTGAATCTGAGTAACTTGAAACTAAATTTGGAAGATGATTAATTTTATACTCCAATGATGATGAAAAATTTGACCAATCTGGGTTGGACAAATTGTATTTCAAAAGTGGAGCACATGTCTTTTCTAAATAAGTTTTATTTGCCAAAGATGTAATAATAGGGTAATGATCACTACCATGCGTTAATGTTGTGCATTCCCAATGCGCCGAAGCCGCTAATTCAACCGAACAAAATGTCAGGTCAATACAACTCCTCAGTTGTCCAGGGAGGGACCTACGAGTAGAACAGCCGTTATTTAATATTTATGAGGTTTAGATCGTCCAAGATATCTACCAAACCCATACCGAAGGAGTCACATCGTTCAGATCCCCATCTGAAATGATGACAGTTAAAGTCACCCATGACCATTATAGGACCACGAACATCTTGAAATATGTTTTTCAAAGTAGTTAAAAATTCATGGTGAGGGTGAGCTATGTAAATGGAAAATATAGTAACACCCTCTACTCTACCAGCTACAACACTTAAGTCCCCCATAAGTGGAGGCAGGGATAAGGATAGGAGAGGAACCCTGTTATTAATAAAAAGAGCTGACCCTCCATAGCCATCGGAACGATCACATCTGAGAATGTTGTAGTGTGGCATACGAAAGCTAAGACTAGGAATCAACCAAGTCTCAGCAATAGAACAAGCCAATGGCTTGTATTTATTCAAAAGAAATATGAGGTCGTGCTTTTTATGCCACACGCTCCTCACATTCCACTGAAGGAACACTTGGCGGACTGCCATTTTTAATAGTAAGTAACAGAGATATAAGTTGGTCAGCAACGTTGGACGGTGATTGGGAAATGTTAGAAGAAGAAGACATAAGAGAAGTTAAAAAATTTATAAGTAGCTGTATAATAGAAGAGGTATTGTTGGAAGACTCCAAAAAAGGATTGTTGAGAGCACAGCCATTAGGCTGAGATGGTTGAGGAGAATTAATTATATTTTGGTGAGCAAACTTATCATAAGATGGAGAAAGGGGCGCATGGGTTCTGGGTTTGAGGGACACAGTCTTACGGTATGACTGAGAAGCCGTTTTAAACAGTGGGGATAGCCTTACTGGCTTCCAAATAAGAAACTGATTTCTCAGCCATAACAGACTTAATAGCTCTCTGCCTGCCATGCTCCGGGCACTCCCTGCTAAAAGCAAAGTGGCTCCCAGAGCACAACACGCAAAAGGCTTCACCCTCAGAGATGTTGCAGCCATCACCAGGGTGGTCATGGCCACACTTACCACAACGCGGTTTAGATCTGCATATGGTCTGAACATGTCCAAACCGACAGCACTTCCGGCACTGAATTGTCGGGAATATATACTGTTCGACAGAAAGGGCTGTATAACAACAGTAAATCCTCTTTGGAAGCACTTGCCCATCAAATGTTATTACGCATGTTTCAGTAGGCTTCCATTCGACTTCTCCGTCTCTATAAGTTTTCCTATTCAGACGCCGTACCTTCAGTATTTTTCCATAGCCAGCGGGAACAGATAGATATATTTTTGCCTCATCTTCTGATATGTCACCTGGGACACCAGTAACAACACCCATGCGTGTAATGTTAAATGTAGGAATTCAAGCATTAAAATTGTTATTAACTAAAATACTATTTAATAAGAATGAGTTTGCATCCTGAGGGGAAGCAAATTCTACAGAAACACGACCAACTTTTTTCACACCATCTCGAACAATGTTAGCAATATTGTTTTTAAAAAGGATTAATCCAAAAGTAACTGGATGCAGAACTGTATTAGCATTAGGGTGAGCTTCGATACGAGAGACGTGGACAATATATGGAGCCTTATCTAAATTTGAGTATCTTTCACGACCAACTTGACTTCTTTGCAGTTTTGGTGGACGACTGACTGAACTGACTAATACCTCATCATCTACGGGACGTTTACGCGTGTTTGATTGAGATGCATTAGATGACTCATTCATGCTACATACTACTTCTGCAAATTGCGATAGCGGGTCTGGACTCGGGGAAAAAGGAGCATAAATAGAAGTCGAAGGGTTACTAATGTCGGGAGGATCGGGGGGTTTATTTTTGTCCATTATGGGTAAGAATAAATATAATACTAACCCAATAAAACAATCACTGGGACGGCACACACAATACAAAAACAATAACAAGTCACAAAGGTCACAATATCACTCAAAATAAGCAAAATCAGCAAAGATTCTAGACACACGTGGTACCCAAACACACTCTGCGGCGAGAATCTGTTGAGTTGTCACCATAGAGTTGAGTTGTTCCGTCATTGACAAAGTCAAAATAAAATTTGACAATTGCCAATTTGCCATTGCCAAGCAACTTATTTCCTAGCAATCATAAAACCAACTTTGTTCACTGTTCATTTTATTTTTTGTATATTTTCGCTAAAACACAACTAACTATAATTGTATTCAGTTCAGAATTTCAAAGCAACAACAATCAAAATTAAATTAAAATGGTATAATCAGTTCTATTACACATCTCGTCGTAGAGGAGTTAATCGAACTAAAAAATTGTTTTTCTTTTTTCCAGAGTGCTATATTCAATTTTCAAAGCTTACTATCTGTAATACTACTGCTTATATGCACCTGCGCGTATTTACGATCATTTTTTCCTAGTATTATGGACCGAAATAAAAAAGGGTATGTATTTTATTGGTTATAAACAAAGTCGTTATTGTTAATCACATAGGTACTATCATTCCGGTAAGAACTATTGATAATGATAGTGACAATTTGGCATAGCAATAAATGTATCCAGACCAATTTCTGGTATATTAATTAAGTGTAAACACTTGTCACACTACTGGACTATAGGTACATAAAATACTTTACATTAAATGTACTGAAACTGTTCTAATAAAATACGACATTCTGACCAATATGTTTTGACCAGAAGTGAATACGACATCTAATCTGACTCTAGGATTGATATTATGAATTATATATAAATAAAGTACCCATTACTTTATTTACATATAATTCATGTCAGGTTTTGTTTATGACCCATAAAACAGGTGTTATCAAGATAACAGGATAAGATTTCTCATTTGCAAATAAATAGGTACAATTTATCGTAATTATTAAACTAGGCTGTATTCTTTAGAGAGTTAGGAACAGGTGAACTGTGGTACACCCACATAATTATCACCAATGCCATTATTAAGTCCCATGTAATGGGTAGCAAACCTATTAGCATCAACTGGGCATAAATCTAAACACCAGGCTGGTTCTGAAAATTTCCTAAAGAAAAACTCAATAACACACTCGGTAGTATACCATAGTATAATGTTTATATCTATTATTTTCAGATTACTTGGTACATTTTGGAAGTGTGCAAGAATCGGTGAACGAAAATCTCCTTATGTAGCTGCATGCTGCATTGTAATGGCATTCAGTATATTATTCCTCACATAATTAATATTATCAGATCCAATTTACATTTAGCTATGATTTTATTGCTATATGGATGGCAGTATGGATGTTTACAGTTATAGTGATGTTGAAATATCTATAACAATACATATTTTTAATATATATTTGTAAATAAAAACATTTCCAAACACTACATTGGTTAAATGTTTTTTCTTTGAGAACCAATACAGAATAGCCAACTTTCTTTTTAATATCCTTAGATAATTAAATCTAGTAATATTGAAAGTGGACTCTGTGCAACGCCTCCTAAAAGATTTGCTGCATATTCTATTTATTGTGATTATCTACATAATATCTATAAATGGGTAGAGGAAAATTGATATTAATTGAGGAACAGGACTAATTTTTCAAGTGATAAACTGCACATAAAGTTAAAAGCTTTATTTTTCACTTTACATGCATTAATGCACAAATCAAATTATAAATAATTATTAACTGAACCAGACAAAGCAACTTACCATATTTGTTTTTATTATACATTTAAACTGTAACTTAAGTTTTAAATATCAAAATTATCATGGAAAATTAACTGATAAATAAAAAACAAATTTCTTTTCTGTAATTTTATTTTATACGTGTCTGGGTTCTAAAAATAGAAAATGCTAAGGGATAGAATATAAAGAGATTACAAAACAGTCACAAAATCTAATACTAACCATTATAATATACCTTGTAATTATTTTTTCATAACTGAACAGCTGTAATGGAAACTAATAAATACCTTCATATGTATGTAACAAAAATCATAACTATAAAAATAGCAAGTGTAAGCATCAGCCGAGTGATATGCAGATTTTAACCAGTGCAATCACATTATAAACTGTGCTGATCATAAAACTGTGAATATTAAAAATGATTACAGATATTGCATTGAAGTTAATTATGAAATCAACATATGATAAAAATTACTCATTATCATCATCTCATAAATAATCATAAAACCAATATGATTTAATCAAATAACTTTATTCGATTGGCAGTCAATCTGTACTAACATAGCAATTCCAATAAGCTTGTAATTTGTCAATATGCCTTTAAAATTGTTATAAAATAAACATAAGCCTTGTAAAATGTTTCAAAATATTAACAATATCAACTCCTAATGCTATGGATATAATCTCTGAATTTCAGTACAATTTTTTATCAAATGGGCCAAATATTGCAATTTCTTATCACTTTGTTACAATTTTGTGGAAAATCTAGTGCATAATACTAACATGTCTAATTGGGCTTAATTCAGTCTAGACATTGTCCTATCGTAAGCTAAACACACTTAAATACAGCGACGACACATCCACAAGTCCTACAAGCTATTACTAAATAAATAAACGAACTTCGATGCATTGATGCGCGTTATTAACTATTACAGTCATTTTGAGAATAATCGACACTTCAACTATTCTGTATCAAAAAATCTTTGCGATGGTGCAATAATGAAGACAGGCGGAATAAGTGCAAAACGTTTCGGAAATTAAATAAATGCACTATATAAAAATAAAATCCAGGAAAGTCTGCAAAATTATTAGTTTAGTCTCACAGGATTAAGATTACCAAAAATAAAAAATGCTATTACGGCTCTATCTTTATAATAAATAAACTTTATATTAAGATTCGCGTCGTCTCGTTTCATGTATCATAGGATACGACAGTAGTCTTACAGTATCTTAGTAAAATTGTGATGAAAAAAGCAAGTGCAAGTATATAAGTACAGGATATATGGCACTAGAAATATAAATGGTCTACAATAACAACACACTCATTGAGCAAGAGGAAAGGGAAGAAGTAAGGACCAAGTTCACTGTCCAAGTCAGCCACGTCTACATTTTTGTCTCATTGAAATAAAATTGCAAAAACAAACAAACATATCAGTAGGATGTTAACACAGTTATAAAATTCTTAGAGTATCTGTATCAAAATTTTATTATAATCATTAATTACAGAACGAAATGCGAAATACACGAAAAAGTTTAATGAGAGATTATCACAGTGAATCAATATAGTCGAGGTGCACAGCAATGATTGTAAGTGCAACATTCAAAAATGTAATTTTGCAAACAACACCAGTCTACCACGAGTCACGACTCACGTCTATCACATTCATACACTTTACCTAGTACATTTTTGGTGTCTTAAGAATGATGGTCGAACATTACTCCTAGAGTTATCTATATCTAGATATACTACTAAAATAACTCCAACTATAAAGTACAAAAGTTTAAATAATCGAATAGTATAAAAAGATTATTAACACTAAATCTATTCTTTATTAATTTAAAGCATTTTCAGTAAGAGGTATTCTCAATTACAATGATCTTAACTTTATTATTGCTGGCCGACTCAGAACGCCTAAGAATATAATATCTTATCACTTTACTTTAGCATTACGATTGCCTGCTTTTTCAATCAAAGAAGACCTCTCAATAAAAATAAATAATGAATATATAAATACATTGTATATCAGAAGCATATTCATTGCTTTAATGTTACTCTTACAATTAAAATAAATGCTCAAGTTAACTTAAACAATAGTAAATGTAATCGTTTTTATTTGATTTAAATTAAATCAATAAATAGGTCTTATAATACTAGAGAGCATATTATGTTATTAATTTTCTCTTAAAAAAAGAACTTTTTAATGGTGTTGAAGGATTATAAGGGTGATGAAGGGTATACAAAATACGCACTTAAAAACGTAACTTTTGGCACGAATAAGCATCAAAACAAACATATAGAACGCGTCATAAAATTAATACAAAACTAAAGCTAACAATGACTATGCATGAACGACTATTGGAAATTCCTTAATTCTACGCCATCGGAGGACTTACGTCTACCACTACTTTTACCTTTTGTCCGATACTGCTTGTTACCCTGCAACCAATATAGACACTCATAATCACATAGTTAGGAATAACAGTGACACTTTACAGACATAATTATGAGTCAGGGTTTTTCAAGGCCAAACTAGAATAATACCAATGCATAAGTTTCTCAAAACCCACTGTTGAAAATAAGCCTATCTCAACATTGAATAAATAAAAACGCTATTTTCTTTCTAAAGCCTTCCAATTAAACATACGTTACCTGTGTATAGTCGTATCCTATCTGATCATCTCAAGATACTTGTGCTTGTGTTTGGTGAGCATTTCTGTGACCGTCACCAGTTTCCTTATGGCAGGCTGGGTCTTGGCCAATCCTTGCAGTTCCGTTAGATGAGACACGCATATGTGGTGGAGTGTCGCTAGCTCTTTCGCTATTGAAAAAGCAATGAAATATTTAAGAGCTAGTTTTTCTTTCATCTTAGATGTTTTACACAAAACCGGTCAAATTGTCATTTTTGTTTAATAATTCAAGATATGTCTTTGAAAAAGCATTAACGCATGCTTAGCGAACTCTAAAGTTACAATATTAAATGGAAAAAGAATACGGTCGCGAACAGGATTCGAACCTGCGCCTCCCGGATAGATACTCCAGGCGCTCTGACCAACTAAGCCATCTCGACCTCTGTTCACCATCGCGAATTCTTCTTCCATATTTTAACACGTCTTATGGCGACGTCATTGCAATCAATTCAGTACTTACAAGTGACCGAACCGACACGACTAACTTTGCAGTTAATACAATGTCGTAAAGAATGCAATTACCTTAATAATTCAAGATATGTCTTTGAAAAAGCATTAACGCATGCTTAGCGAACTCTAAAGTTACAATATTAAATGGAAAAAGAATACTTTTTGTTTAATAACTTTCGCAATAGATCCACCAGTCCACCGGTTACTACTCCCGTGCATTTTTTCGGGATTTCCCGACTGTTTCGAACTCGAACGGAGCCCGAAATGAGCTGAGCTCGCGGCGATATCGCGAGTCAAACTGCTAAGGGCTGCGTTCGAGTTCGAAAGAAGTCGGTAAAACCCGAAAAAATGCACGAGAGTAGTAACCGGTGAACAATAATTGATAGAAATTGTCATTGTTCAGGTAATAGTAGTTTGTCTACCACTTTAGTTAAAAGTAATTTAGTGAAGTAATTACCGATATCGAAATTGTTGTTAGGGTTCGGCGGCGGGTTGCCGGGATCAGGCACATTGCTCAGTTGGTCCAAGAACACAACCATACGCTCCTTGTTCTTAAGAATGAAAGGGTTCACCACCTCCATGTATGGTTCCTGCATATATGAATGTTTTAGTAACAATTACTTTATTTAAATCTGATAATTTGTTTGCTTGTTATCTCGGAAAATTTAAAGCATTACGCGACGGTCACGGTCTAGTATAAAAATGAGTGATATGTTGTATGTTTACCTTAGCACCAAACTCGACAAGGTTGGCGAGGTTCTGCAGGCACTTGGCGACCATCAGCAGCGAGCGCTGCGCGTGTGGGGGGGGCGCGCCCGACACCAGCCCCCACGCGCGCGGCTCCACCAGCGCCGGGCAGATCAGGCGCAGGAAGATGAAGCCTGAACAATACATTATTATTATTACTACTAGTACGAACTACTCGAAGTCGCCCAGCAAAGGTCGAAATCTCTTTCTCTCATCGTGTGTGGTTGATTGACCAACCTAGTGTCAGAGTTGAAACAGGCAGTATTAATAAGAAAGAAGAAAGAAAGAAAGAAAGAAAAAAATATTTCCACACAGAGCCGTAAGGATACATAAACTAAGAATTATATGAAATAAACAATAGTAGCATTTTAGCTACTTTAGGCGTTCCGTACTCCTTCTCGAATCGAAAATACGTTGGAACCAATTGTCTAGTGATATGCACTAAACGGAAATAATAGGAAACTAATTTTTAGGCACCATTTCAACTTTAAATACGCCGAGTGATCGGCGATTCTGACGCTCACTCTTTAACTATGCCAAATGTCACACTGATCCGAGCGCGCAATATAGCGCATAAGGGGTACAAAGTTTTCTCTTCGCGTATTAATATATAGATTCATATTTGCATCGTAATCATCTTTTGTAGCCTACTGAAAATGTCCTGAACTAATTGTAAAGGGTACTGATTAAACGCATTCATGAATGCATAGCAAACTCTAAGTTACATATTTTTTTGTGGAAAGAAAACTACGGTCATATTGAGGGTAACTGCGCCTTCCGGATAAATACGGTGTAGGACTGTAGGTGCTCTGCGAACTAACCATCTCAACATCAGCTTCCACAACAATTTGTAACTTTAGCTGTTGCCTCGCTCATTAGCAGACACAATAAATTTTTATTGTTACAACGTATAATTCTTTACATGGCTGAGCCGAAAGGTTAATAGTAAAACGCTCTACGACAGTATTAGCTCTTTCGAAACATTTCTGAAAGTGAGGAATTATTGCAATTACATTTACGTTTCACAATTTCTTATTTTAACAATTTGTTAAATCTAGACGTCCCAAACTACACTATGGCAACTCGAGACCAGTGATTTATGTATTTTTTTTATTGCATACAATTGTTTTTGAAGAACACTGCCGCGGTGTGTTACAATTACACTAAATTGCGACGTAATCAAACGGTAGATTTAAGCTTTTCGACGTATCCACAAACCTGAAACCACCCGCGTCCTCACGAACCTCTCGTTGGGCCACTTGGCGACGGCAGCGCGCTGTAGACAGCCGCACAGGTACCGAACCGGGCGGGGACATGCTTCAGGAGACGTGAAGATGGAAAGAGTTATCTGCAATACAATAGTTATATTTTAATCGAAGTCATAGAATGAAAGTAACTACTTACATAAGTAAGACGAAGGTTCGAATCCTGTTCGCGACCGTATTCTTTTTCCATTTAATATAATAACTTTAGAGTTCGCTAAGCATGTGTTAATGCTTTTCAAAGATTTATCTTGAAAAAAAAACAGGAGTGAATGATCGTGATAACTGACAACCTAAGCAAATAACTTCCCGCCACCGCGCCACCCTGCGGGCTCAACTAACCGCGTATGAACTCAGAACAAGTTAAGCACTTATGCCGCGTATGATACGCTTTGTTTAAGAACCGGTACTATATAGTTTCTTAAAGGTTCTCATTTGGGTTCCGGTTCCGGTTCGGGTTCGGGTTTTAGTAACAGAACCGAAAAATACCGGTATTTTAGAACCCTTTTCAATCCCTGACTTCAAGCCACATAGAAAGATCAGCCAACTTCTCAGACCGGTGAATCGTACATTCCCTTTAAGATGTAAGGGTCTACGAGATTGATTATACACCCACATTTTACGAATACTGTTATCAAGTTCCATGTAATACGTGGCCTATTGCAATACTACCGCTACTACCGGGCACAATTCCAAACTCCGGGCTGCTACTTTGAATTTCCTAACAGGAAAACTCAAAACACTTTGCCCGATCTGGAAGTCAAACCGGAGACCTCATGCTCAGCAATCGCGCTTGGGAGCACTAGAGCAGCGATACAGCGAAGCAAAAAATGCAGCAAAATCCGATAAAACATGATAAAACGTAATTAAACCTGCTCAATAATTACCTGGTCAAGTATCATAAGCAAAAATTCAGCGTTATTACACGCGTCATCAGGCGAGTCCATTTTTGTAGGATTCAATTCGGCAGATTGTTTTGCGTCTATTAATCTTTGTACTGTTTCTGAGATCGCCGCCTGAGAACATAAAATAAAAGTTTGATATTTCAGTATAAAGTTACATTAATCTGGAAGCTGTTTCACCAGTAGAAAAAGCTATAATAGCCGGCCCAAATTTGCTATAAAATCTATATGTATTGCATTTACAGACTTTAGGGAACAAAAAATACTCGTATTCACAGTCTTTCACCAGCTGTGTTGCTGTCCTAATCGATATTAATCACAAAATTATGTATTTAATATACATTTTGTATATTAAACACAGAATTTATGTGTTTTTATTTAATGTACAGCCGCACAGATCGATCGATCGAGGTTAAGCTGCGCTTGCCGCGGTCGGTCTGTGGATGGGTGACCATAATTTCATACCGAGACCCCTCCGTGCCTCGGAGAGCACGTTAAGCCGTCGGTCCCGGTTGTCAAATTAAGATCTATGACAACCGTGACGGGTAGTCAGAAGCCTGAAAGTCTGACAACCAGTCATACCACGAGATATCGTGTTACCCAATAACTGGGTTGTGGAGGTCAGATAGGCAGTCGCTCCATGTAAAATACTGGTGTTAAGCTGCATCCGGTGTGACTGGAAGCTGACCCCAATGTAATTGGGAAAAGGCTAGGCAGATAGATATATTTTGTACAAAATATAATATGTATACACTCGGCGTCACAAAAATCGCACCTCTTCGAAAATAAGTTTAAAACATGTCCCGCCAGTAACGAATACATTAAACCTTATTAATATTGGTATCAATTGAAAGTATGTTTAACGACCTTTAAATTAACAACAGTTAGAATTCCTAAACACAACAGATCTCATTAGCACGTAACGTTAAAAAAAATGTTGTCAAAATACGCATTACAACGGCCACTAATTGCACCTCCCTACAAGGGTATAAAACGGGCGACCCGGGTTAAATGTGAGTCATTCGCTATTCAACCTTTAAAGTGAACACACGTGAACAGCTACAGCAAGAAAAATACCCCAGAAGATGGATACCACTGCAGATGAAGCCGCTCAAGTCATTGCACTACTGCAATCAGGGATGCGGCAATGTGATGTTGCTCGGCAACTGAACTTGAGTCGTTTTGCCGTTCGACGAGTGTTCCAACGCTTCCAAGAGACTGGTGGCTATATCCGAAGACGTGGATCTGGAAGACAACGGTGCACATCCGAAAGAGACGATCGCTTCATTGTTTCGACGTCTTTACGTAATCGGTTCTCCAATGCTGTTGAGCTGCAACAACAACTGCGATCAGCTCGCAGAACTTCTGTAAGCGTCTCCACGATTAGAAGAAGAATGCGGGAGAAGAAAATTGCAGCTCATAGGGCTGCTACAGGGCCAAAATTAACTGCACAGCATAGGAGAGACCGGTTGCAATTTGCCCGTGACCATGTGGATTGGACAATAGACCAATGGAGGGCTGTGCTCTTCTCGGATGAGACGAGGGTGTGTCTTTTCTGCAACGACAGGCGTCGAAGAGTGTATAGGAGGCAAGGGGAACGATTCGCGCAAGCCTGTATTCAAGAGACAGTGGAATACGGGGGTGGCTCGTGCATGTTCTGGGGCGGCATGTCAATCGAGGGTAAAACGAACCTTGTGTGCGTTTCTCGGGCTGGAAGTGCTCGCGGGCAAGGGTCGCTGACTGCTGCTCGGTACATAACAGAGATCTTAGAGGAGCTGGTTGTCCCTTATGCTGGTTTTGTTGGCAGTGGGTTCACGTTAATGCACGATAACGCCCGCTGTCACACCGCTTTAATTGTAAGAGACTACCTGCAAGAAGTTGGAATCCCTGTTATGCGCTGGCCGGCGCGAAGTCCAGACCTGAACCCTATTGAGCATCTTTGGGATAAACTGAAACGGCGAGTACGGGCACGTGATCCTGCCCCTACCACTCTCCAAGACCTCCAAGATGCCGTCGTTGCAGAATGGGACAACATTCCTCAAGAGACTGTTGTCACATTAATTCGGTCCATGAGAGGACGCATGGAAGCAGTCATCAGGGCTAGAGGGGGTAACACTAGGTTTTAAGTTGTTTTTAAGGACTTCTTTGTAATTTTTGCTGATAAAATAAAATTTAACTTTTTAATCATTTGCATTTGCTTGCTTTTTTTTATTCCCTGGTAAACAAAAAACCAAATCCATTGATTTATTCTGAAATTTAAATGAATTGCCTTTCCAATGATACCTTACAGTCATATGTCTACCATTGATTAATAGGGTTAAAATGACTTTGAAGGGAATTCTTAAAGAGGTGCGATTTTTGTGACGCCGAGTGTATATATAAAATTCTCGTGTCACAGTTTTCGTTGCCATACTCCTCCGAAACGGCTTGACCGATTTTGATGAAATTTTTTGTGCTTATCCGGTATCTATGAGAATCGGCCAACATCTATTTTTCATCCCCCTAAATGTTAGGGGTAGTCCATCCCTAAATTTTTTATTTATATGGCAAACCAACGTTTGCCGGGTCAGCTAGTATGTATATATGCATTGCTGGTTGTCACTTGAGAAATTCCGAAACGTTTATTATTTTATAAACATTTGTGTAAAGTATCGAAAACTAAAAAGTATGTTAAGATTATTACCTGCAGGAAAGGTTTGCAGTGAGCTCGCATAAACTCATCGACGAGCGCAGTGGCGAGTGATGCCGCGCGGAACATCGCCCGGTGGTCGGTCTCCCTGGCTACTTCTGCGCTAACCAGCTCACGAGCTAACTCCGCTCCTCGGCCACACTCCGTGAAGGCGTGTAGTAAGGCTGGGAACGAACGACGAGTTTGGTGGTTTGTGCCAATATTTGAATATGAGACGACATATGGGTAATAGTCATTTCTCGCTTCGCCACGATAAATCATAGGCTTCTAGCTAAAGGTCGTCGAAAGGCGACTAATAACGAAAGAAATAATAGGATTAAATTAATTGCATAGGATTAAAACCGGTAAACTTTGGTTTACTGAAAGGGAAATGACGGTTTATTGGCCAGAATATGATGATTAGACATGGGGATCAATGGCCAAAACCGTTTTGAAAATTATACCGTTTTCCAAGCCAACTGCCAAGTAAAATAACACGCGGATTATGCCAAAATACTCGTAAGTTTCGATAGGATTAAAGAAACAAAGATGATACTCACAAGTAGCCAAAGGTTGTCTATCAGTACGGCACAGATCTGCCAATGCTTTAACAGCAGGTAAGCCTGGTTCCAACAGCAACTGACGCAATGGATTATATTCTTCCCGAGGCATCACCAACTCTTGCATGTATCTGCACAATAAATCAGTCTTATTTACAAAAGGAAAACTTTTGAACAAAATCAAACAATATATAACTTTGTACACCAGCTTTTTACAAAGTCAAAATAATAAAGACATATTCAAAGTACCTTATACGCAGTCTTAAAGATCCCCACTCTCCAATAGGCGTCATTCCTGCAAGCGGATACCATTCTTCAATCTCCTCACCATTTGCCAGATTCGCTAATTCGATAGTTAATTCTGCAACCTATACGGTACCGAGAGAGATGTTAGTGCTTTTGTTTATTAATTTATAATGTAAACTTGGCGAAATAAATATGAATGCTCTTACTTCAGACTCTTTTCCTCTCTTCCCCGTGTTGTGGACGGTGATTGTGAATGAAGTTACATCTGGAGGCACGTCGCTGTAAAACGACATTATTTGTTAGTATATAGAAGACATGCTGCGCCGTCCCAAATAAATTGGGATAAGGGCAGGGGGATGATGATGATGATAATTGCATTTAGTGCGGGCGTAATATCCGACAAAAAAATCTGAAAGACGGTATGTTTAGCCTCGAAACCTTCCAACAGTAACAACTAGTACTTCGATAAACAATCGAATCAACAAGTTACTTTGGTGACGACAATGCCGACGACGGGGAATAATCCAAAGAATTTTGGCATCCAGTCCATTCGCCAACATGGCTGTTCTTTGAGTCATTTAAAGCTTCCAACCTAATTGTGTATTCTCTCGTATATGTATACAATACGCTAGTGCCAGGCGTGACGTCATGAAGCTAGCGGTGTTACTGTAGTGCAGGTGTATACTCACTCGAACACGAACTCGTCGTCCCAGTGCGGGTCGGGCGAGGGCCGCGGCTTGGTGCTGGCCACGGGCGCGGCTCCTAGTGCCAGGCGTGACGTCATGAAGCTAGCGGTGTTACTGTAGTGCAGGTGTATACTCACTCGAACACGAACTCGTCGTCCCAGTGCGGGTCGGGCGAGGGCCGCGGCTTGGTGCTGGCCACGGGCGCGGCTCCTAGTGCCAGGCGTGACGTCATGAAGCTAGCGGTGTTACTGTAGTGCAGGTGTATACTCACTCGAACACGAACTCGTCGTCCCAGTGCGGGTCGGGCGAGGGCCGCGGCTTGGTGCTGGCCACGGGCGCGGCTCCTAGTGCCAGGCGTGACGTCATGAAGCTAGCGGCGTTACTGTAGTGCAGGTGTATACTCACTCGAACACGAACTCGTCGTCCCAGTGCGGGTCGGGCGAGGGCCGCGGCTTGGTGCTGGCCACGGGCGCGGCTCCTAGTGCCAGGCGTGACGTCATGAAGCTAGCGGCGTTACTGTAGTGCAGGTGTATACTCACTCGAACACGAACTCGTCGTCCCAGTGCGGGTCGGGCGAGGGCCGCGGCTTGGTGCTGGCCACGGGCGCGGCTCCTAGTGCCAGGCGTGACGTCATGAAGCTAGCGGCGTTACTGTAGTGCAGGTGTATACTCACTCGAACACGAACTCGTCGTCCCAGTGCGGGTCGGGCGAGGGCCGCGGCTTGGTGCTGGCCACGGGCGCGGCTCCTAGTGCCAGGCGTGACGTCATGAAGCTAGCGGCGTTACTGTAGTGCAGGTGTATACTCACTCGAACACGAACTCATCGTCCCAGTGCGGGTCGGGCGAGGGCCGCGGCTTGGTGCTGGCCACGGGCGCGGCTCCTAGTGCCAGGCGTGACGTCATGAAGCTAGCGGTGTTACTGTAGTGCAGGTGTATACTCACTCGAACACGAACTCGTCGTCCCAGTGCGGGTCGGGCGAGGGCCGCGGCTTGGTGCTGGCCACGGGCGCGGCTCCTAGTGCCAGGCGTGACGTCATGAAGCTAGCGGTGTTACTGTAGTGCAGGTGTATACTCACTCGAACACGAACTCGTCGTCCCAGTGCGGGTCGGGCGAGGGCCGCGGCTTGGTGCTGGCCACGGGCGCGGCTCCTAGTGCCAGGCGTGACGTCATGAAGCTAGCGGTGTTACTGTAGTGCAGGTGTATACTCACTCGAACACGAACTCGTCGTCCCAGTGCGGGTCGGGCGAGGGCCGCGGCTTGGTGCTGGCCACGGGCGCGGCTCCTAGTGCCAGGCGTGACGTCATGAAGCTAGCGGTGTTACTGTAGTGCAGGTGTATACTCACTCGAACACGAACTCGTCGTCCCAGTGCGGGTCGGGCGAGGGCCGCGGCTTGGTGCTGGCCACGGGCGCGGCTCCTAGTGCCAGGCGTGACGTCATGAAGCTAGCGGCGTTACTGTAGTGCAGGTGTATACTCACTCGAACACGAACTCG
Source organism: Xylocampa areola (assembly GCA_935421205.1). Taxonomy (NCBI): domain Eukaryota; kingdom Metazoa; phylum Arthropoda; class Insecta; order Lepidoptera; family Noctuidae; genus Xylocampa; species Xylocampa areola. Next base: position 11,952,751 of record OW285214.1, on the reverse strand, counting down.
TCGTCCCAGTGCGGGTCGGGCGAGGGCCGCGGCTTGGTGCTGGCCACGGGCGCGGCTCCTAGTGCCAGCCGCAGATGAGGCCGCGGCGCTAAGCGCGCAGGGAGACGATGCGCTGTCAAGCAACGTACACGCAGAGCGCGTAGCCATACAACGCGTGCCACCTGCAAAAAGACGTCAATCAAATTTATCACATATGGACGATGAACCCAGCTGATTTTTTACAAGTACTTGAGCAACTGAACTGATGACAGGCTATCCTTCATGATTTCTACAGAGGCATTATTTTTCTTCCCTCAACTTTTTTCACTCTAAAATTAGCTACGCATGCGTTAATGCTTTTGAAAGATTTATCTGGATTTGTTAAGGTAATCGCACCAGTACGACATTGTATTAACTGCAAAGTTAGTCGTGTCGGTTCAGTCACCTGTATAGGGACTGAATAAATAGTAATGACGTCACCAAAAGACGTATTAAAATGTGGAAGAAGAATTCGAGGTAGTGACCAGATGTCGAGATGGCTAAGTGGTCAAAGCGCCTCAGGTTAATATCCGGGAGGCGCAGGTTCGAATCCTGCTCACGACCGTATTTGTCTTTCCCTCAACATTTAGGTAGGTACATATTAGGTACCTACCTTGCACTGATGCCTGGCCTGCTGCGGTACACAAAGCGGCCTGACCGCGTCGAGCCAGGCGCGCTCCTCAATGGCGGAGTTGGCGGCCAGGAACGTATGTGTTGATAAGCACGGTAGAGCTCTCTCCACTAATTGGAAGCAAAACTCTCGTTCCCATAAAGATTCATGGACCTGAGATTAAAAAAAAAATGTTAGAACAATTTATCATGAAACATTGGATCGCTCGTATTGGAAGATTGAGTATCTCGGATGTGAAGATAGTTTTATACGGTCCACAAAGAAAAAAAAAATTGAAACATCATGACCACAAAATAGTATTCTGAACTTCAACACTCAGTTGTACTTACTTACGAGCGCTAACGTATTAGATTATTGTGCAATAAAATCAAGAACGTCATCAGCAAGAGAAAATTTACCTGATAGAGATAAGCACACGATAGATCGATCAATCCCTTGGGTTTCGTCCTCTTTGGCGAGTCATAGAAGTACAAATGCGTGTCAGTGCCCTCTTGCAACAAGACAAAGTACAACGCCTTCCATTTCTTAGCTCCTTTATCAGACTTCTTGTTTAAGTAACCCTGATGTTTGATACCCTTTGTCTTCTTGAGACCTATTTGATCGCGGCATTCTCGTAATGTCGCGTAGATCTTCTCGGCTGCTGCCCCGGTTGTACTTTGTTGTGGCTCGATCACATGCCCTTCGGCAATCAGCTGTGAAAAGAATATGTATAACAATTGCATGTTGAACTTGAAATATTGCTAAATAAATAAAATATAAAGATACGTAATGTTTATTATTAACATTCATTCGAAGGTTAAAAAGCTATTTGTAAAAGAAAAATAATTAGCTTATTATTATATTTACGTCAAGGATAACAGACACATAATATATATAACAATATTACCGCAAAGAAGCTATCGTAGTGAGTAAAACCACAGTTAAACCTAGGAAGCATTATTTATTTAGTAGGTCTTTTCTTTACAATGTTCGTCTGTTTTATGCGACTAACTGATAACAATGTAAAATAACAATATCGCAAAAACAACATGCAAGCATGATATTGAATCTCCTATCTTATCAAATATTTATGTTGAACGAGAATTTAGTAATGCCTTTCCGTTCGTGATAACTATCGTCCTTACATTGGTTTAGTAATGCAAATAAACATTTTATAATATTATGTTGACGAATATCAGTTTTAATAATATGTAAGTATACCTAATACGCAAACCTCTACTTTGTCCGAAATTTCAAATGAAGCTGTAATCACGCAATAAGGAAACTGATTCATCTCAGGGTTAGGTATTCAACCCGAACACCAAAACAGAGTATTTCGAATATTCAAAGTAGGTTGCGATTCGATGCCTGCAGCCTAACCCAGGACGCATGACATGCTTACGTTTAGGAACACAATATTTTTCTCATTTAAGCCAAAATAAGGGCCTCACGCACAAAATTAACTAAACCAACTATACAAATATACAACCTAAATAAACATATTTTTTGTTCATATCTTCTCTATGTCACACTGAACTATCCAAAGGTTGCCTGGTAAAAATCGGGTGCAATAAGGCGTTGTACCTGTATTTTAATTTATAATATCCTATTTTGTTTGTTTTTATCGGTGTACTAGTACTATAAAGAGTATTCTAAAGAAATAAATAAAATTTATACAAATACTTATACATAAAGAACAACTCACCGGCTGTCCTAAAGTATGACCTTCAACAATCTGCTCCTTCCTGTACCTATTGATGACAGCATCCAAACATTCGAAAGTGCGTCCACCCATGAGGTACCTAACGCCTTTCTTCTCTATCCTGAACCTTTGGATCTGGTTGTTGATGTGGAAGAACAAAGAGTAGTCCCCGGGCGAGTTGTCAGAGGGACGCACGAGGAAGCTCCCCGGGCCAGCCTTGACCAGCATGTCTACTGCTTCGCTTTTGGTACAGTTTGGATGGAACCATGAGAACACCGTGTTCGGGTCAATTGACGGGTCAAGGTCCTCGACCAACTCTCTGAAGATCATTCCTTGCTCCCCAGTTCTGATTGGACAAGTATTTATTTGTTAGGCCTTTGATTATTACTTAGATAGATGCAAACTTCGAAGAATTGTGTCAGGTTTAACTAGAACTAGAGAAGCTCCAATCAAACAACAGGGTTATCGTTGAAAATAATTCCAATCATCCTTAATTTTAATTAATACCTACCTAAAGGTTAATTATTGGAATAATAGCAGTACTCTTGAATGTAACAATAGAAAGAAAGAATGAAAGAAATTATCTATTTTAGTCTCACTGCAGAGTAAAATTGTATTGCATTCATTTAGAATTTTAGACAATAGGTTTACTCGTAGTTTTACCATAGCATAGACGACTACAATTTAGTGTTTGTATTTTCTTGTCTTTGCATTGTTTCAAGGCATTGCATTCAAATTAGATTGAAATTAGTCATTGACAATATTTAAGTTGTATGATGACTTTCGTGAGATATGTTCACATTAATGATCATTTACGGTTATTACTCACGTAGCCCGAACTCGAACGAAGCCCGTAATCGCGTACCTAAGTAGGTAATAACCACAAACAATCTCACTCTGCCTAGCCTTTTCCCAACCACGTTCGGTTCGGCTTCCAGTCGCTCCATATAAAATACTGGTATTAAAGCTGCATCCGGTTATGCAGCTTTAATACCAGTATTTTATATGGAGCGACTGCCTATCTGACCTCCACAACCCGGATACTAATAAAACAAAGCTGAAGAGATTGTATGTTTGTTGTTCATTCAGTAGCCCAATTCTTAAGAAACTTTATAGGCTATTTAACTTCACGCTACGACCCATAAGAGTCGAGCAAAACGGAAAAAGCGGGTGAAACCACATGGCACATCTATAATAAAATACTATGTAAGAAATCAAATAAATAACATTATCAACGCGGAATTTGAATATTTACATAGCAATAGAGTTTATTTGAATGTATTTCCTGTTAGCCTTAAGGATACAATTATAAAGAAAGCCATATTCGGTTTAAACAATAAATAAACTAACATGACGAGTATAATATCATTATATTCTGATCATGTATGTTCTAATTAATCAACAGCTTCCTTATAACGCTTTGGCTTATAACCAAATAGTTACTATGAAAACGAGCGTAGGCCCTTTCTAAATATAATAGCTGTTCAAGGGAACTACGCATTAGTTGTACATATAATAGCAGGATGTTAAATATCGGAAAATAAACGGACGTATTGATGCCAAGGCAAGATAATATACATTATCTACTTGAATGAACTGTTACTCATAACAGTGTGACGTGGTCCATGTCATTTATTGACCATGACTTATACACAAAGGAATATTGTTGTAAATTTATATTGTAGTCCATTATGTAAATCACCATAAACTTAAATATTTTGTTATTTTTAGGTTGTAGTTTGTGATAGTATAATGAAATCTATCTATTCTTGTTGGTATTCTTGCCTGTCTATGGCTACATATCTGTGTGGCTTGATGGGTGATATTCGTTACTACCATACAACGCGTAACGTATTATCAAAGTTTCAGACATTCACCAAAGCAAAGCTTTGTCGCTCTTAAAGTCTCTATAAGCTGGTATAAATAAGAAATTCACATCCAGTTTAAGATAAATAATTTAAAATTAGGTAAATACTAAATGAACCGTCTCACCTATGTGCAGTCACCCAGAGCCAGCCATCGCCCATGTCGTTGTGCAGGAAGAATATGTCTCCCTTCTGGAAGGTGAGCTCGTCTGTGTCGGGCATCTTCGTGTACGGCAGTATTGCTACTACCCTCTGCCAAAAACAAATAGGTAAGGTAACAATGTTTAATGTTCCTTGCTACAGTATCAGGGCAGTGTGCTAAGGGATTGATTTATTTATTACTTAGCTGACGAGACTGCTGCTGCAGTCTGTAGATATACATATCCAAGGATATTTCGCCTATAAAAACGATGTAAGTAGGTATATGTATTTTACGAATACGAAAATTATTCATTTTCTACGACCTAAGTGAAGAAAAAAGGTTTTGCTATTTATTCATCATAAACATACCTTTTTATCGTTGACAGGTTCAGGTGGAGGCACTGGCTCTACGAGCCGCTCTCTCTTCAGGAGATCGGAGCAGTGACTGTAGAAGCCCACCAGCTCGGTCAAGGAGTCGAATTGGCGACCACCGATGTAGTAATCGCCGCATACCGCTGTTATTCTAAACATATCAATAAGTTATCAAAATAACTGGGTACTATATATCTTAAAAATATTAACATTCTAAGACTGTCCTATGACTACTAAAAATTGACGTGCTCGTTGGTCTAGTGGTCGCAAGCGCGGCTGCTGAGCTTGAGGTCCTGGGCTCGGTAGGTTATTGGGGAGTAGGGGCAATGTTATTGAGTTTTTCAGTAAGAAAATTCTCAATAGTAGCCCAGAGTTAGGAAATTGGCGGAGTGACACACGTAAAGCCGTCAGTCCTGCGCCTCATCTCTCTCCGGTCGTGTCGGATTACCGTCCCATCAGACTATGGGAGTGAAGGAAGAGGGAGGGCACTTGTGTTTGTACATAAACTTGTGCATTATTTTATCTCCTACATACTTGGCTTATATCCGTGGAGATAGGCCACCGTGACCGAAATACGGTCCGGAGGAGTATATATATGTATAAAAAGTAATTTTATCTATACAGATTAAAAAACAATATAGCAAATAGGATTACAAAATTATAGAATTAAACATATTTGAATCTGATTAGTTATAAATTAGATATTATAAAAATGGCACAATAATATATTATTACCTAAAGTGATTAATTCCAGTTCGACCCAAATAACTCAGAACATACGATCCTGGTTTTCGATCACTTTCTCGAACTGAAAAGAAACATTAGTTAAAATTAGACAAAATAAATTACTACTACCTCATTGGTTCTAGATCTCAGCTGGTTTCAAAATAGCAGTGAATAACCTACTCAATAACACAACCCAACTCTTCTGAGAAGACATGCATGTTGCTATGTGCGAAACTAGTGAGCTTTCAACAAAATTACAGCCTTAAAAAATATAACCAGTGCGTACATAATACAATCCATTGTAACAACTTCAAGGTATACCTTGATAAAAAGAAATAGAAACTACATAACTACATACATTGTCTTAACTTTGTTGAACAAGTGAAAACAACAGAACAATGTAACTTGTCCTCCTGATTGTACTACAGACTCAAAGAATATGTCATTCATTCTAATTGCATAACCCTCTCACATAGAAAATACCATGGGAACTGGTTCATTAGTATCTGCATATTGTTGACGCAGAAATTATATAGTAAAAAATATATTTTATTAATACATACAACTGCCCTGTGTGAAGTAAAAAGTGAAAATTCTTATAGTATAGATAGTACCCTTTGGCTCACCCACGTACAAGTATGTACTTCATAACAATAAAAATCTATTGTGTCTGCTAATGAGCGAGCCAACAGCTTAAATATTTTTTATTTCGTACCTATTTTTATACCATAGCTACTATGTCACTATTATTAAAATGTTAATAGCCTATGCTACCCGGGAATGTATAAGGATTCTAACAATACCTCAAATATCTAAATTGGTTCAGACATTTACAAGTTATGGTGGTATAAAGAAACTCACAAACATACATTCATGATTCAAGATAAATCTTTGAAAAGCTGCTTTAGCTTAGCTCTTTTTCCATTTAATATTGTAACTTTATACATTCATGAATGCTAAAAACATTACACTCCTTTCTTTGGGCAGTTGTGTTTAAACACAGGCAATGTTATTCTTTTATTTAATTATGCTTAAGCAATTGGCTATTCTATTTCAAATTATAAAATGTACTTAATTTGTCACCAACTTAGTTCCTAATACAGTTTAAAAACGGATTACCTATTTAAAAAATTATAATATGTCAATAATAATAATGTCATAAAGGTTAACTTTGGTTTCATATATCTACAGTATAAACACATCACCTAGGCTGTATATCAACGACAATATAAGATATAAAGTAGGAAAATATAATACAGACTAAAATTGAAGACAGCCAGCAAGTAAGCCTAACATTTTTAGTTGAATCTTAGTCTTAAGCTTTTATGAATGACAACTACATTAAATTTGTAATTAATAGAAGTTTTATTGTTATATCATTAAACCGTTGGCTCACTAATTAGCTGACACAATTGATTTTTATTGTTATGAAGTACGTATTTGTATGTGGCTAGCAGAAGGGTTAAAAATATTGTACTATAGTAACATACCTATCTATTTCTGTAATAATTAGTATAATTAGTTAATAAAGTTTGGCACTGATAGCTGTTCATGATATCTTCAGACTGAAGTATGTAAATAATGGACTTAATTTAAAAAATAACATCAATTCATATATCAGTCAAAATGCTAACAATCCATTCAGGAATTAAACTTCAATAGAAGAACATTAAATCAAATATAATGTAATTAAGCATGTATTCTAGAACATCTAAACTTACCTAAATAGCTGCCAAGTTTCCCAGCAGCCCATAGTCTTTCCTCAGAGGTGTACCTGTCTAGTCGGCCATGGTACCACTCAGTCTCTGGCGGGGCCAGCACTGCTTGTCGTTCACCTGCCATCACAGCAGCATTACATCAAAGGGAAACATTCAAATAATTACAGGGAAAGATAAATTTTAAAAACTTACCATTAGTGCTAGGTCCATCTGCTTCATCCAGCTCTAGATCTGCCGCCAGCTCTGCAATGTCACCGCCACCATCTTCTGATTCCGTCGATGGGGACCCCAACTTATCCTTTACAGGGGGTCCGATCGGCGCCCCCATAGCACGAATTAAATCGGCCATCTTTCAAAACACAAACAATTCAGACGAAACACTTCACTTGTATGCGTTAGAACTAAACCAGTGACTCATAGTTTATTCAGGAGCAGTATGTATTTTTTTTAGAAAACACCTATTTCGTACGTGTTTACAAAAGAAAAAAGGAAACCTAATTAATTTAAGCCACTAATAGAGATGCGAGTAAACCAAGAACCGTAGCACAAGACTAATATTTAATGTAATTTTATCGCGTAAACAATACCATTTCTGTTATCAATAATATATTACAAAATAAATCCTAATATTCCTAATATTTTCTTTTAAAATTCCAAGAGTCAATTTTTCATGCGATACGCCCGCAGTACAGATTAAAAAATAAATAGATAGAATGCCAAAGAGAATATAAACGTTCTTGTATTGTGTATAGAGTATGAATATAAATCTATATTACAATTCTACTTAAACTCTTCGATATAAATGCTTCACAAAGACATTGATGATTCAAGTTAAAACCACAGATTTTATGTATTTAGTTGATTTAGTTCAATTAAATGCTTAAATGGCTTAACATTGAGAATATCCAATTATCCTCCTCACAATGTGTGCTGTATCGAGGAGTACCGCTTTCTGCATCATGGCCTAGATCCAGGCGACTAGCGAGAGCCTATTTAAGTTGTTGATCAATGCTCTTCGTCACTAGTCCATTAGCCGAGACGACTATCGGTACAATGATTGCAGAGTCCACGCTCCACATGTCAACAACCTCGTCCGCCAGATCCAGATTCTTGATTTGTACGTTCTCTACTTTCACGAAGTTCTCGTCATGAAGTATAGTGATATCGACAATAATTGGTTTATTGGCAACAATAATTTTGTTGGGCGTATACCTATAGTATGGCAGTTCAGACACCACGAGGTTGTATTTCAGAGCAAGTTGCTGGTAATCCTGGCCACTTGATTGTGCCTGTGCAAATACTCGCCGTTAGTAAGACGAGAACAACCGGAGATAATGTTTAGGGATTCACCCTTTGAATATTTAAAACATCAACCGTCCCATCCTTTAAAATATACCTCCGGTAGTTGTTCGTCATTATAAATTCGTCCATTATTGCACAGACAAAAAGGATACAGATACGAGGAAATCTACATCAGGTTTACCAAGAGCCCGGAAAAAAATTCAGTGTAGCTCTTTACTTTACCATACCTCCTTGCAATTAACGGTGCCGAGTACGATAGGTTTACACCAGTGGTGTTTAGCCAAACCAAGTGGGGTGAGTCCGTTGTCTATTGCATACCGAGATGTAGTATCTCGGTGCATTCTCACTTAGAGAAAATATTCTCTGTAACTGCACACCTCACAGTAAACTGTGATATAGGTTGTATTTAAGGATTTTTTTGAGGTAGGCACTGCCTATTTGCCTATATGCAATGCACGCCACTGCAGAGCGTTCCGAAGAATAGGCGTCGATACAGACCACTTCCTGGTAGTTCGCCGATTTAGGATGCCTTTTTAAGAGATGGTGACATCGTGCTTTGGACTATTACATAGAATAAAAGTAGAAAATTTGCAAGAACTTTTCTTGCAAATTTTCTACAGACGTGACGGATTAGATGTTGTATGCGAGATTGAAGATTTATGGAAAGGTTTTAAGGAAAGAGTCGATAACGTCGCTATCGATGTATGTGGAGTGGCTAAACGAAGAAATTGTAAAGAAATTAAGTATGTCTGGTGGGATAAGGAAGTACAAAAGGTCGTTTGTGAGAAGAAAAAAGCATGGGTAGATTGGTTAGCTATATAAGCTAACCAGAGAATGCAAAAAGCGAAGGATGAAGAAGTGGCCGAGGCCAAAAAAGAATATAAGAGAGGGGTAAAAAGGAAAAAGGAGGAGCAAAAGGATGATTTTGATAGACGGTTGTCTGAGGATTTCCAGACGAACATATTTCTTTCTGGAAGTCCATAAAAAGAGCCGGGAAAGAAAGGGCGGGAAATTTAAATTAGCGCGGTTGTGTTTTGAATTTCTCAGACTTAATATAATTTATACTTGATTTAATGATCAGTAGAGTAGTTCTGTATATTGTGTAAGTGTGTTGATAGTGTATAAATTGTAGTTTTAGTGCAGTTTAGGTTTGTCTTTAAGTTTTTTCTTTGTAATATATGTAAGAAAATATTATGAGCGAGCCTCCCGATCCTGGGGGTACAAACCTCCAGGTATCACATTTCATCTAGCATGGATACTGATGGTTCTATGTCTACCTCCGGTAGAAAACGGGCAAAATTAGTCAAATTATGCAAACATTGTAATAAAAAAAGAAAAAAAAAGAATTCTTCCGATAAATCCTCAAACTGTAATGATTGTATATGTCAAGATAGCAACATAGTCTTCTCAAAGCCTCATACTATCACAGAGAATATTATTTATTTTATATTAGCAAATCAGATAAGTCACATAAAGAATCTGAGAATATTGCACTGATCTCCAAAGAGAAATCTTATTGCCCAGTAGGGAGAATTTTTTATGATAAGTCGGATGCCGTACGTGGTTCATATTCAGAAGCAGCAGCTGGAAGGATCCACAACTCTTAACTCACTAACATTTGGTAGATTTCTGAAAAAATATAATTTCGCAAGCATAGTAAACGGCAGTCTTAAAAAGATTGGTGGAAATAGATTATCACTCTCATTCTCGTCTTGCCAGGATGCGAACTTTTTGTTTATTCAAAGGTATTAGTTGATAATAATTTTAAAGCATTTATTCCTACATCCAGTACTACGTGAATGGGTCTCATAAAGGGTGTTCCTGATGATCTAACTCCGGAGAAAATCATAGATAATATTAATGTTCCGATCGGATGTGGCCGGATACTCAAAGCTCGTCGACTTAATTACAAAGTAATGGTCAACAATGCACCGACGTGGAAACCGTCACAGTCGGTGGTAATTACTTTTGATGGTCAGGTATTACCGAAGTGCGTATTTATGTGTTTTAATGCATTACCTGTTGTTTTATATACTTTCCCTACGGTACAGTGCTATAAGTGCTGTCATTTTGGCCATACTTAGGTATACTGCAGGGGTAATCCACGGTGTCTTAGATGTGGTGGGAGTCGTACTGGTGATTCTTGTACTGCTGACGATGACTGTATTTCTTGTGTTTCGTGTTCTGGCCCTCACCACGCTACCAACAAATCGTGTCCGGAATATATTAGACAAACAGAAATAAAACTTACTATGGCTAAGACTTGCATTTCATATTCGGAAGCTTCGAAATTACATAAGCCGGCTATTAAATCATATGCTGATATTTTATCATCTCATTCAAATATTATAAATAAAGAATCCTCCCCCCAATCGTCTTCCTATTCATATAAAAAAAATGTTTCCTCATCTCCTCGAAATCCTACTAAAACCGCCAAAGGACACGACCGCCCTGCTCATGAACAACTCGCCAGAGAATATAATATTCCTTGTCCAAATGATGGTTGTGTTATGAATTCACAAAAAGAAACCCCTACAATTACAGAAATTATTATTGCCTTAATAAAGACCGAACAACGTTGCCCCTTTGTTTGCACAATTAATCAATAGTTTAAATAATTGAAATCAATCCAGCCAGATTGATTCAGTGGAATTGCTGCAGCATTAGCGGTAAAAAAAGTGAACTGATGTATTTAATTAAGAAATATGATCCTTTTATTATTACCCTTTCTGAGACGTGGCTTAAGCCAGAATCTTTATTTATGATTTCTGGTTATGCCAGCCTCCGAGAGGCTAGATCCGATGGGTATGGTGGAGTAGCCATACTCATAAAAAAATCTTTCTCTTTCTCTCATCTTCCTCTTCCCTCTCAAAGCAGTAATTTGTCAATTATTGCTGTCTGTGTAAATAGTATATGTTATGTGTCTGTGTAAATTCCACACCCTTCAAATGAAACACATTCCGAAATGAATGCTATATTGTCGACACTATCTCTTCCTTTTATCATCCTAGGGGACTTTAATTGTCACCATACAGCGTGGGGATGCACATCGAGTAATTATTATGGCGAGAAATTACTTGAAATTATTGATCAACCTAATTTGTATATTTTGAATACTGGTAAGCCCACTCGCAGGAACGGTCCCTCTACAGGCGATAGTGTACTTGACCTATCTCTCTGTACCCCTAATTTAGCTTATCATGGTCTACTTTTTATTCTACTTGTGGCAGTGATCACTTTCCAATTATAATTACATTTCCTTTTAAAAATAAATTAACTAGTAAAATTCATCGTCTCAAATATAGATTACCTGACTAAGTAATGACCTTTGGGAACAATTTAAAAATCGCGTGGAACATAAGATCGCTTCAATTCCAGTAATATATAATAATGAGCCTGTGTGTGCTGATGCCTTAGCAAACATTTTGATTGAGTCTGCCGATGAAGTTTTTCCAATTAAAAATAAATCTTCTAACTGGTTTCCGTCTCCTCCTTGGTGGGACAGTGAATGTACTGCAGCTATTCAGACCCGAAAGGCAGCTGAAAAACTATATTGTAACGAAACTACGCACGAAAACTTCGATAATTTGTCGGAAATCATTAGGGAAACGCATAATCTTTGGAAGAAAAAAAGTCTGACGGCTGGAAGAAATTTTGTTCATCTATTTCTCCAGAAGTAAGTCAATCAGTCGTTTGGCGTAATATAAGAAGATTTAGGTCAGCGTTCAATGATTCTTCTTCATCCACTTTGTCTCCCTCTCTAATGGAGAATTTTTTAGACAAACTTGCCCCGCTAACAGCTCCCACAAAACCTTTGTTCTGATTCCCCGCAAACTTTTATTCTCCGAGTTCTAACTATGTCTTAAATTCTCCATTTTCTATCACTGAATTAAAAGGTGTAATACTGAATTTGAAAGATTCAGCTCCAGGTAACGATGGCATTCCCTATTCTTTTTTTGCTCACCTTTCTGATTGTACTCTACTTACTTATTTAAATATCCTAAATTCCTTGATGGTTTCAGGTAATATCCCTCAATCTTGGAAGTCCCAAAATATTATTCCAATTTTAAAACCTGGTAAATCACCTAATGATGCCTCTTCTTATAGACCCATAGCTCTATCATCGGTTCTCTGCAAAATTGCTGAACATTTGGTCAAAATTCGCTTAGAATGGTTTATAGAAAATAATAATTTATTATAAGTCAATATGGATTTAGAAGAGGTAGAAGTACCATGGATTGTATTAGTATACTAATAATTGATATTAGGAATTCATTTACCTCAAATGAATCGGTGGTTGCAGCATTCTTAGATCTCTTCAGCATATGATAACGTCATTTTAGTATTAATAAAAAAACTTAATGATTTAGATGTCCCACAATTTCTTATTAATTTTATTTTGAACATCTTATATGACAGACTTATTTGTGTGTCGTTAGACGAATCCAATAGAAAGTTCAGACATTTACGGCAGGGACTCCCACAAGGCTCTGTTCTAAGCCCTTTATTATATAATATTTATACATATGACTTAGAACACTCCCTTGATAACAAGGTTAAAATTATACAGTACGCAGATGACTTACTCTTATACCACTCTAATCGATCAATAGATAAAGCTTCCAACATACTATCTACTTCTTTACTATTTCTTAAAAATTGGTTAGATAATAACGGTTTACAGTTATCTGCTTCCAAAAGTGCTGTAGTCCTTTTCACTAGAATGAGATTACCTCCCCCAGTTTTAATTAACTACGATAATAGCATAATTCCAGTTCACTCTCATGTTAAATATTTAGGTATTATTTTAGACAATAAATTGTCAGGTGTTCCACATTTAGACTTCGTAGTTGGAAAGTGCGAACGCCTCCTTAATATTATACGTTGTCTTGCTGGTGTTTGGTGGGGCGCTCATCCTTTCTCCCTCAAATTAATTTATAATGCATTAATCAGAAGTGTAATGGATTACGGAGTATTTTTACTAGAGCCCTGCAATAGTTTAGCCCTATCTAAATTAGATGGTATTCAATCAAAAGCTTTAAGAATAATTACAGGAGCAATGAAGTCGAGTCCTATTAATGCCCTGCAGGTTGAATGTGGGGAACCCCCCTTACACCTACGGAGACAGTATTTATCTGACAAATTTCTGTTTAGAGTTCTCCAGTTTTTAAACCACCCCTTAAGTTCATCTCTACAAATCCTCTCTGACCTTATTGATACTTCTAGCTACTGGATTCATAAAAGTCTTCCATGTTTAGTTAACAGTTATCGAAAAATTTTAACCCTTCAAGCTCCCACCCACCGTTCGTTGGTTCAGCCCCTATTTTGTTGAAATTATGAATCTTTAGTGTTAATTCCGGATATTATTCTAAGTATGCCCCTTGATAAGAGTGATCAAAATACTAATTTTATTTTTAATTCCATTGTCGATCAATATTGGCGCGATTGGCATCATATCTACAGGGATGCTTCTAAAATTTCAAGTATCACTTGCGTTGGGGTTGGAATTTTACACAAACCGTATAACATTGTTCAAAAGATAAAATTCCCTGTGGAGACATCGGTCTTCACGGGAGAATGTTACGGAATTTTAAAAGCAGTTGAATATATCTTCTTAATGAAATTAAGGAAAACTGTTATTTTCTCCGATGCTCGTAGTGCTTTAGAGTCTCTGGCCAAATTCCCTTTCAGAAATCATAGTAATTTTCCTTTGATTAAAGACATTAGGAAAATGTTACAAGAATGTGCATTAAAAGATTTGAGAGTATCTTTCGCATGGATTCCAGGACATGCTGGAATCAGAGGAAATGAAAGAGCTGACCATCTGGCAAGGAGCGCGATAGAGTGTGGTGATCTATCCCTTTTAAAAACTTTTTTCATGACCTGTCTGCTTTACCTAGTATTCATCTTCAGAAATCCTGGGATGTTGCTTGGTCAGTCAGTGGACAGGTCAAGGGTAGAAACTTCTTCCAAATTCAACCAGTCATACCAAATAAACCATGGTCCTATAAAGCAAAGTTTAGCATGGTAGTGACAACCATATTAATTCGCATGAGGCTTGGCCATGTTTGCTCTCCGGCCCACCTTACAAAACTCCATATTGTTAATAGTGCCGCCTGTGAATGTGGAGCAGACGTGGGAGATCTGAATCATATTATTCTTAATTGTCCATTGTATGACCATTCATTAATGTATAATAACTTAGTTTCTATTGACTTTCCTCTTCCTACTTCTGTAAATATTTTACTATTGAGTAATAATTTATTAGCATATAAGTATATATCTTTATTTGTTATCACTAATAATATTAAAATTTAGATTGTAATTGTAATGTTATTCTTGCATAATTTGTTAATTACATATTTATAGATATTTATTCTTTTATTGAATTTCTTTTAATAGTCTACTTTACTGATCCAAAATTCATCGTAATTAGTTTAATTTTGTAATTACTTTTATTTCCCCAACTTTTAAACTTATCGTGGCAAAATGGCTTCAATTACTATGGCAATTGAAGCAGAAAAATAAAAAATAAAAAAAGAGCCAGAGGAATATCTACAAACTCTGCGCTCGATAAAATCAGAGACCGAGAGGGATCATAAATGGAGAAGAATGCCTTTTGAAAAGATGGGGAGAATATGTATTTTGAAAGTTTGTTTGTAAAAGAGGATCAAGTGTTTGTGGTGATGATTGAGGAAAGAACAGAAACTAACGATAGGATTGGTATGGATGAAATTGTAAAAGTGTTGAACTGTATGAAATCAGGAAAGGCTGCAGGGTATAACAGAATAGCAGTCGAAATGCTGAAGGCTGGACAGGGCGTGGTAGCAAGTCTGTTGTACCGCCTTCTCAACTTGTACTGGAGTATCAGTCGGGTACCAAAAGATTGGTGCATGGCCGTGATTGTGCCGCTCTACAAAGGAAAGGGGTCACAGCAAGACTGATAAAATTACCGAGGCATTATCCTCCTCAGTGTTGTCGGCAAATTGTGTATGCTAAAGTTTTGATGGAAAGACGAAAATGTGGGATGTGGAAGTAGGATTTAGAAAAGGCATGGGATGTACGGATCAGGTCTTTTCCTTACGATGCATAGCTGAAAAATTCTTGGCCAAAAGCCAAAAAGTCTATTGCGTTTTCGTGGATTTGGAAAAGGCCTACGACAGAGTGAGGAGGAATGAACTGTGGGCCACACTGTCCATGTGTGGGGTAAATGACAGGGCCTACACCGAATGGTTTAGCATCGATGAGGGTGTTAGGCAGGACGTGTAGCGTCACCGTGGTTGTTTAACCTATTCATGGACAGTTGTACTAAGATTTTGAAAGATTGTGAATGTGGTTTAGAAAGGAATGGGTTATTTGTCAAATGTTTGCATCGTTGGAGGAAGAGTTACAGAAGATGGTAACACTAATGGATGGTGCTTTTATGAATAAGGGAATAAAAGTAAATGTAAGTAAGACGAAAGTAATGGTGTTTGTAAGGGAAGAAATTATGACAGAGTGCAATATTTTGATAGGTGACCAAAGAGTAGAACAAGTGAAAGAATTTGTATATCTGGGATCTATGTTTACGAGAGATGGGATACTTCATGGATTTACAAGACTTAAATACAAAAAATGTAGATGTACAAAAAAATATAAGAAAAAAAACTATTTACCCAAAATATAAAATAAGTAAATGTCTACATTGTGTTATATAATATATATGTCGCAGATGGATTGTAGAATAAGCTGTTTTACAAAACTGCTAGCTGATTTACAAAACAGTACTGTTATAAAAAACAGCTGAACGACGTTTAGCGGTTTTACACAATTACTGAACTATAACACGCAGAATTGAATGAACGTTTTGCGTTTATCAATGCGGGTCAACGATCAGAGATTAAGTAAAACAGTGAAATGAACTGTTAGATTGTTGACTTTAGTTCGAAATTTTGTCGCATATGGCTCTGTATGTCTTAACAATAATAACCTTACTTGTCAATAGCAAAAAAATTATGAAAATATTTAATGACGTAAATACTAAACCACTATAATAGTCGACAATATATCGGGATTATGAAAGAAAATAAATTAAATTGATTCATGAGCGAGCGAAGCGAGCGCGGGAGTTTCGTATATACCGACACGGACAGGTTAGGTTCGAAAAGGGTTAGGTCCGTCATCCTCTTCGTGTTTAGGTTTTTTCTAATCTTACGGACACAAAAATAGGAGCCCCGCTGAGCGGGGCTCCGTCGACCCAGACACGGAAAGTCAAATCAGAATACAGTATCGCTTTTTTACTTGAATGGTGACTATTCATTTAATATACTTATACAATAAACAAACCTGTCCCAATGTAGATTTGTCATTCTGCATTACGTCTAAAGGTGGGTAGCAGTTTTGTTAAATGTATCGCAATGGCAATCCAGCTGAACGTTGTTCAGCTGTTTTATAAAACAGTACTGTTTTGTAAAGCAGCTAGAGATTTTTTAAAACAGCGGATTCTACAATCCATCTGCGACATATATCTTAAGTTTAGATTAGAGCAGCCGCACCAAGGCCATATAAACCAGTAATTGGATTGAGTTCCGTGGTGTTTATGTAATATTACACTTACAAAATAAGTGAAATCTAAAAATAATAAAAATGCATTAGATCTAAGATGCTTTATTATACTAACAGTAGTATCAGATAAATCACGGATAAATCATACAATTCATACATGGTGGTTACGAAAATACCTATAATCAAAGCATTCTCTTAGTAATCTGTGCATCAAAGGATTGCTTAAAACACTAGGAGTTTTAGGCGGGAAAATGTAAAGTGCACGTTGTCAATTTTATATTGTTTTCCAAAACTTGTGTTTCTCCGAAGTATAATGTGTAATTATGGTGGATAATTAACCATTATGTGTTCATGAAGGTGTGCGAGTGTGGGCAAATTGTATACAATTGAAAATCATGACTTTTCGTGTTCACTCCTAAACTCCATCGAAGACTCAGTAAAATTTCCACCGTTTTACTGGGGCAATAACTGCAATAACTTTTTATACTTGATTAAAACAAGAAGGAAGTAACTGAAGACGAGGCTTTGGCCTTACTTTTATTCAAGAACACTGAAGACGAGGCGGTATGGTCTAAGACCTTAGCCTGCCCGATTAGGGCGAAGGATAAAAAAAAAAAAAAAAAAAAATTAAAACACTAGTGTTCATATCCAAAAATCGTTCGAAACAGCATTGCCGTTCTAGCGACAAAGTCGCTAGAACTAAGGGATTTTATGACTGTTTAGCGGACAACATTTTGGCTTTAGCGAGAATATTTTCAGCGACTTACAGACGGATTGAAAACACACTAGAAGAAGAAGCGCCTTTTTCTCAAAACTAGACCCTAAATATTTGATACATTTATGTATCCAATTTCATATTTCCGCTAGTAATTCCAATAGATGCAGACAGAGTACTGAGAGAAGAGAATTCTTATTAAGTCTATACTAATCCTTACTATGAACAATTGAATATTCTGTCATATCCATAATTCATATAGCTCACCTTTAACAAGAATGAATTACTTCAAGAGTTACGCAGTTAATGTACTGTGTTAAAAGTTCTCATTGTGACTTCAAAATTTTATTCTTGTCATTTTGCCAAGTTCTTGTTATACTTTCATATTGCGTTCAAAATAAAGCGTCAACAGTCATGGAAAGATTGCTGCAAACATATTTTGTTTTCCAAAATGAAGAAGGTTTTTTTGCACAATGGTCTTGTATTTCCTATTAGAAGTAAAATAAAAGCACCTAGTATGTAAAGAAAAATAACTACGAAAAATGAGATTTCAGTTTGAGCTGTAAGTATTTTGGTATGCCTGTACACATGTAAGTAGTTAGCGACTTAAAGAGGATTTTTATGCGATAATTTTTCACGTTTTTAAAACGAGCTAGCGACTTTTAAATTTAAACAATGGCAACACTGGTTCGAAATCGTTTATTGAATGAATGAAAGATCTTCTCATTCAATAGTGTTACATAAATTTTACGACTGGGAATGCCGAATGAATACTTTTATTCAATTTAATTTGAGTTGAGGTTGCGTAGCGTTGAGTAAACACTTTGTTGATTTAAAAATAAGTTTGTAAACTTTGTACTTGTCGGTTATTTCTGTTAGGTATTAGATTGGTAAGTTCCTTGAGTATTTGGCAATTAATCTAAATACAAAAAATCCAATAGTCTGCTTTCCGTCCCGTAGTTGACGTTGTCATTTCAGTTTTTACTAAAGAATTACGTCGAGTCGACGACGCCATTTTGTGATCGCGAACTTTCTTTGTTCTTTGTCCTAGTTCGGTAACCTTTATCACTTCAACCAAATTCATAGTTTTTATCGTCCTCAAATAGCTTTCCTCGATTGTTACAGATATCATAATGCAGATTTTCGTTAAAACCTTGACGGGTAAAACTATTACTCTTGAAGTTGAGCCATCCGACACTATCGAAAATGTAAAAGCTAAAATTCAAGACAAAGAAGGCATTCCTCCAGATCAGCAGCGACTGATCTTCGCTGGAAAGCAGTTGGAAGACGGTCGTACACTGTCCGACTACAACATCCAAAAGGAATCAACCCTCCATCTTGTACTGCGTCTCCGCGGTGGAATGCAGATTTTCGTGAAAACACTTACGGGTAAGACAATTACGCTTGAAGTGGAGCCTTCAGATACTATCGAAAATGTAAAGGCTAAAATCCAAGACAAGGAAGGTATCCCTCCAGATCAACAAAGGCTTATCTTTGCCGGCAAACAACTAGAAGATGGCCGCACTCTCTCAGACTACAATATACAGAAAGAATCAACCCTTCATCTTGTGCTACGTCTTCGAGGTGGTATGCAGATATTCGTCAAAACACTCACAGGCAAAACTATCACTCTTGAAGTAGAGCCTTCAGACACCATTGAAAATGTAAAGGCTAAAATACAAGACAAAGAAGGCATTCCTCCAGATCAGCAGCGACTGATCTTCGCTGGCAAGCAATTGGAAGATGGCCGCACACTCTCTGATTATAACATCCAAAAGGAATCTACTCTACATTTAGTCTTACGTCTCCGAGGAGGAATGCAGATCTTTGTGAAAACTCTTACAGGCAAGACAATAACCCTTGAGGTTGAGCCCTCTGACACAATCGAAAATGTGAAGGCTAAAATCCAAGATAAGGAAGGAATTCCCCCTGACCAGCAGCGACTGATCTTTGCTGGAAAACAGTTGGAAGATGGTCGTACACTTTCTGATTATAACATCCAAAAGGAATCTACTCTTCATTTGGTCTTACGTCTTCGAGGAGGCATGCAGATTTTTGTGAAGACATTAACAGGAAAAACCATTACCCTGGAAGTTGAACCTTCTGATACTATTGAGAATGTAAAGGCCAAGATTCAAGACAAAGAGGGGATTCCCCCAGACCAGCAGCGTCTTATCTTCGCTGGCAAACAATTGGAAGATGGCCGCACACTTTCTGATTATAACATTCAGAAAGAATCTACCCTCCACTTGGTATTGCGTCTTCGTGGTGGTATGCAAATTTTTGTTAAGACCCTAACTGGAAAAACCATTACACTGGAAGTTGAACCTTCTGATACCATTGAGAATGTAAAGGCCAAGATTCAAGACAAGGAGGGGATCCCCCCAGACCAGCAGCGTCTTATCTTCGCTGGCAAGCAATTGGAAGATGGCCGCACTCTCTCTGATTATAACATCCAAAAGGAATCTACTCTACATTTAGTCTTACGTCTACGAGGAGGCATGCAGATTTTCGTGAAGACATTGACAGGCAAAACCATCACGCTGGAGGTTGAGCCTTCTGATACTATTGAGAATGTAAAAGCCAAGATACAGGACAAGGAGGGGATCCCCCCAGACCAGCAGCGTCTTATCTTCGCCGGCAAACAATTGGAAGATGGCCGCACACTTTCTGATTATAACATTCAGAAAGAATCTACCCTCCACTTGGTATTGCGTCTTCGTGGTGGTATGCAAATTTTTGTTAAGACCCTAACTGGAAAAACCATTACCCTGGAAGTTGAACCTTCTGATACCATTGAGAATGTAAAGGCCAAGATTCAAGACAAGGAGGGGATCCCCCCAGACCAGCAGCGTCTTATCTTCGCTGGCAAGCAATTGGAAGATGGCCGCACTCTTTCAGACTACAACATTCAAAAAGAATCTACTCTTCACTTGGTCTTACGTCTCCGTGGTGGTATGCAGATTTTCGTGAAGACCTTGACAGGAAAAACCATCACGCTTGAAGTGGAACCGTCCGATACAATTGAGAATGTCAAGGCTAAAATTCAAGACAAGGAAGGTATTCCCCCAGATCAGCAGCGATTAATCTTTGCCGGTAAACAACTTGAAGATGGTCGCACTCTTTCCGACTACAACATTCAGAAAGAGTCTACTTTGCACTTGGTGCTTCGTCTTCGTGGCGGCAACTAATTTTACTATCTACTATTTTTCTATAGCTACACACAAGTTAATCAAATTCTCAATATTCTAATCATTCCATTCACAGTATAATTATATATTTGAAACTCTGATTAAAATAAATATCTCACTTCCGATAACGTTGTATTATTGTCAAACTTTTATCTACATCATAATAATATTTTTAAATTGAATTGAAGTATAGGTACATACTTTTCCCAGAGTAACATTTAAGTGCACTTTTCCGTAGTCAACGAGGATCCTTTATTATTAAAATGCATTATAAGCCATGATGTATGAATTTTGTTGTACTTTAACAGCGTTTGCTTTTATATGATAACGTACATTGCTACGGTAGGCATTTCACACTCAAATAGTTGGTAATTTGTTCAGATTTAGACACCCGCCATACTGACATCAGGTGGCTGCTCAAATACTTTTCTAAAAACTAGTTTTAAAATAGTACATTCGGTACATTGCTCTCACGCGTATTGCATCGCCATTTGTCCCGTCATTCTGATGGACATCATGATGTCCCCCCGTCTATCTGTCCGTGGGTTAGCTCGGACGCTTAGTACTTACTAGAAAGTTGTAATATGGTATGGATATTCAAATATCTAAATGAACCCTTTGACATAGGTAGTCGTATATTAAGCTAGCTAAATGTTGCTGTTATAGTGTTATTAAAAAAAATGCTGCAGACATTGTTTTTCTGACTGAAGTTTCAATAGAATTGGTTTACATTTGTAAAATTAGTTATTCCCTTTTTCCCTATTAGAGTTTTTATTTATTTATTTATATCGGACCAACTTTTAAAGTATCCCCTATCCAATGAAAAAAGAATAACTTAAATCGGACTACTCTGTTATAAGGTAATGGTCGTGAATACTTAAAAAAAACCGCAAAGTGCTAGTCGGACTCTCCCTCCTCGGGTTTCGTTCAAATTTGTAGGTACATATTTTAAATAGTTCAGGAATCGAGACATTTTGATTTTTTTATCGTAGGTCTCAGGAATCTACGTTCATACCGTTGCTTAACCTTTATGATTTATTACGTACTTTAAATAAAGATTATATTTTTTATGATTTAATAACAAATGTAGTTTTCAGATTTTGCCCTGTAGATACTTGTTGTATAAGACGATAATACTTGCCAAATTTCATAGTTCTAGGTCTAGGAAATAGTCATAGTTCTAGGAAAGTACCTATAAATTTTGATTTCCTTGAGTGTTTCGACACACATATTCGTTTTTTGCGGCATAAACGGCCGTATCTTTTTCTAAGTTAACTTAGAAGTTTTTTCACAGCTTCATGGGACTGTAGACCTGAGTATATGGTAGTAGTAATTTCAACTCGGTACCTCCACGCGTTCCCGAAATAAATTTTTTTGACAGACAGACGGACAACAAAGTGATCCTAAAAGGGATACGTTTTTTTCGTTTGAGGTACGGAACCCTAAAAAATAAACAAATATACGCGTCGACTTGAGTATTTTCGTCGGTTGCAAATGCCTGAATTTGGTTGCATAATTTATCACTTGTTTCCCCTTTCTTTCTAATCTTTAAAAATATCTATACTAGGTAATATATTATAAAGCTGAAGAGTTTGTATGTTTGGTTGAACCAAGGGTTGAACGTGCTAATCTCAGGAACTACTGGTTCGAATTGAAAAAAAAATTGTGTTGGATAGTCCATTTATCGAGGAAGGCTATAGGCTATTTATCATGACGCTACAACCAATGGGAGCGGAGCATTAATGAAAAATGTTGCAAAAACGGGACAAAATATTCCTTTTGACAGCTTCCGTTGTGTGCGCTGCGTAAACGGTAAAGTTACGCAAAAATCATTTAAGACAGGAGTATTCCCGTGAATATAAATAAGTCCGCGACAGCATATGTCTCCTATCCTTTATGGGTTACTCACTCTAATCCCTTTTATGGTTATCAAATTGGTTCTAAATTAATGCATTATTTGCGAAGGTGTTTTTATAAACATGATTTTAATCCTTATCCAAATAAATACGTTATTCATCTTAAGTATTTAATTTTGAACAAAATTGATCTTAGGAGATATCATAGTTTTAAAATAACTCCGCAACAAAATAATGATAAAGTACCACGCGCGCATTTATAAAATAACAGCATCACGCCTGTATTCCCCGAAGGGGTAAGCAGACGTGTACTCCCACATTTCACCAATGCTGTTATTAAGTCCCATGTAATAGGTGGTGAGCCTATTGCCATCTATCAGGGACAAACTCCGGGCTGCTACTGAGAATTTTCTAACAGAAAAACTTAATAACACTTTGCCCGACACGGGAATCGAACCCGAGACCTCATGCTCAGCAGTCGCGCTTGGGACCACTAGACCAACGAGGCAGGCGAATTTATGTGCTAGGCGCTGTCATGAGGGGGGAGTGCGCTGGTGGAATATATTTTAGTAGGTTTATTCCTCAAATTAAAGCGGGTAAAAGCGCGGGGCATAGCTAGTTAATAATAAAACACTAAACTTGTAAGTGCGCCATAATTACCTAAACTCGTAAATTCAATTAAAGTCCAATAACTATAACTAATGTCGTGGTAGCCGAGTGGCTACCGGCCCGCCGCCTGAGGCACAGTTTGTGGCTTCAAACCTGGCATGTATCAATGTGCCTTTTTCAATGTCATATGTACTTTCTTAGTTAATCTAAGAAATCACTGACATACGGCGAAGGAAAACCTAGTGAGGAAACCTGGACTTACTTGTCTGAAATTGGCAACCCGCAGTGAGCTACCGTGGTGATTAAGCTCATGCCTTATCTGTGTGAGAAAAGGCCCTTGCCCTGCAGTGGGACAGTTATGTCTTTTTGTTTTACTAGAAATAAATGTCAAGTTTATAAACTTTATCCGAATTTTATATTGTTAGTGTGTTTAGGAAATTTGTTTTTATGACGTTCACAGATATTTGTAACTTTATGATCATCACCGAATTATGTAACCAAAGCTATTTAGCGACCTGTGGCTTACGGTGTTAACGACTTGTGGAACATTAATTCTGTTCATCGACTTTTGTCGCCGACTGTACCTACCTATACAGCTACATACTTGTCAATATACTAGCAATAAAACTTAGGTAGGTACACAGACTACTAAGAGAACTAAAGTAGGTACGAGTAAAAGTTTCAATCTCTGTAGGTACAGCTAACTTTAAAGATTAAGCAAAAACTCGCGACAGTCTAAATACAGGGGCGTCCGTTGGGGGTGGCGAGCAGGGCAACCGCCCAGGGCCTCGCGCAACAACCCAAATAGAAAAATATTAGATAAATGTTTATTTGAATTTTAAATGTATTATTCAGATAGTAATATCTTAGGTTTGCGCGATCACTACACATTATAATAAAACAACTTTTAACCGGATTAATCGCGTTATTAAATTATTATTGTTTTTTTTGTCCTCCTGCGACCACGAACGCCGCAAAGTGTTCGAAACGTCAGGAAAAACAAAAAAACCAATAATACACGCGATTAATCCGGTTAAAAGTTGTTGTATTATTCAGTTTTTTTTTATTTATAACTGCATTTCTCGTCATGCATTATCATTAAAACGAATTCCATAAGGTCAAGGGCCTCGAAAAGATCTACCCGCTCGCCTCGCAATGGCTAAGGCCGCAGCTGTCTTAATACTCTGGATTTTGAAAATCTCGAGCGTCATATAGTAAGTAGCTATATCAGCCCATCTAAAATTAGCTATTACGGTACTTTAAGTAGATACCTACATGAACAAATATTGGTCATAATTTGATTAAGGCTACTTAATCCCCGTTAACCTCCCTGTTATTGGCGACCCTGCTTTCGGTATGTACTTAGTGCATTACCGAAATTTCTGATTCTTAGAATATCTGAGTGGACGACTACAGCGATACGACGACAAACGGTACAGCTGTGTAGCTACAGGATCAGATCGAGATTAGGATGCAAAAGGAAATGAAACTAAAATAAATGTTTAATTGTTAACATTTTATTAGGAGGCGAAAACGAGCAATAAGTTTCGGGATAAATTTTAATACAAATCAATAATATTTGCATTACATCTCGTAAATCGTCAAGTTTTAAATCTATGAAATTACAGTATTTTAAGATTACAGTAACATGAACAAGAATAATACACCATAACAGACGTAGGTACTCGCATCAATAGCAAAATATTTTGGAGCCTATAATGATAGTGATACCTGACGCGTAATTATACTTTGGTATGCTTACAAATCACCTTCCAAGATAATGTTACTTGTTGTTTCAGGAAACAATCAAAATTAAAGGTAATTTTTGTCTGGAATACGTTTAGTGTCTCTTTAGAGCAACATATTAGGTACCCATTGTATAAATACCTACTATATGTCAAATGTAAACTGTGAAGTTTGTTACAACAAGTATCATTACCATACCTACGAATGATTCGACATACGTAACAAGAGAAGCAACACGGAACCAACACAGTATAGTTCAACTACAAATTAGTTGTCCGAAAAGCAAGACCCCTTACCTGAGTAGCCAGACGACGATTTGTATATCGGCGAGATGTTAATTCGCTTTAAAAGGTTTTTCGGAAAGATAGAAAAGTACATAAGTGACATTAATATACATATAAAAAAAAAACATTGAAATATTTCAATTTTTTTTTTCTGTACTTGTATTGATTCTTCTCCGAAATCTTAAAATGATTCGAAGTCTCGGTAAGGAGTCTTGTTTGTCAAACAATGAAACACGTACGCATCTCTCATATCAATCAGTCACACATTCCCAAGCTAATAGATTTTTTACACATTTAAAACAACAACAGTCTAATTCCGTTCTGTAGGATAGTGACAAGATCGTAGTATTGCATTCGATAGAATGTTATGTATATTATATTGAGAAGGTTATAGCGATATGAAGTGGACTCATTGTTACACACAGTCCACGCCGTAACATCTCACATTAAACACTGAAACTTGACATCCTCGTAACATTGATGAATATATTTTATTTACTCAAAATACTTATATTAGGAGACACTTGAAGATAGAACAATTATTTATGAACTTACATACCACTAACATTAGATCTAGGTATTGTCTTTTGTATGCCAGAAATGTGATACAATGGGGTCCGTTTACGACAATAATGATGTGATGAATTTATTATTTAAATTACCTACTTATGTTCAATATTACTGCAACATCAATATTGGACAAGTGAATATGACGATTTAAGATCTTAGTTCTCAAGTGCATTTATTAAAATACATTTAACATTACTTCTGAATGGAGGCCATGTACAATAACGTAATTTCGATATTTTTGGTATCAATAATACACATTAAAATATAGTTAAAATAGGTCGCTTAGATAGTGTAATGACTAAAGGAGTTATTATGCGAAATATCGAAAAACTAAATATGGGACTGCCATAAAATATTAATAACGTAAAAAAACATGGTAGGACACCGCACCACAGTATGATTTATATATATATATAGTTATCACAATTACATTACAATATGTTTTTCATAGCTTGCCATAATACATCAAACATCGAAACGCCATAGATTTTTGGCAATAATTCAACAATTCTTACGACTTCGTTCCTCAAATTCTCACATTAACTGTATAATATACGTTACATTGTATACTTTCTTCATTCAATTAAACAGTTATCCGCAAACGTAAAACTATAAAATCTATTCGCACGTGTTAACTAGTTTCATATAATAGTCCTAATAAATACTATAATATCCCGCTCCTGTGCCTCTATTATACGGTACAAATAAGAATAAAAGTAAATAAACTAATCGTACGTCAAAGGAGAATACTATACAAAGAAATGCACCCAAAAAAATAGATGCACGATATTTAACTAATATACAAACGTTAGTTTTAAAATATCACTTAACAGATTTTTTTTTGCATTGCGGCAGAGAGCCTTCGGCAATAATGTATTGCGATTGACATGACGTATCACTTTGCTTAAAATTATCAATCTCATTTAACGTATCCACATTGATATCATTGAGCTGTATGTATTTGGAATGCAACGATGTAGTCTGGCATATACTTGCCACTTTAAAAATACGCACAGCAACTTTTTATGTACCTGTTGTGGACAACACTTCATACTCTTGTTATTAACAAACAATTATTATATTTCCTCCTCTTTTGACTCTGAGCAAAGGTACTACAGTTGATGTTGGTATATTTGGCGTAAGTCATTTTATTTAAATTAAAAATACCTAATACATAAAAATAACGGCAATATACTCCCAACTCATTACTATATAAATCGTCATGAAGTAAAATGGCAACATGATTACAATGATCTCTATTACAATAATTTAATATTAAATAATTACTTATTTTGGCAATAAATGCAAACAGTAGGTAGGTACAGTACAAAATAATTTCATAAGTAAAATTCGTAGCATTATCTCCTTGAGATAAAATGGTAACATCTATATAAGTCTTTATAAAAATTCAATTTTATTCCTATTATATTATTAGTTCGGAAGATATTAAAACATTTGAGTATTTAATATTGTAAAAGAGACTCTATGTATTATAAATTTATAATCAAAGAAATGATGCTACGATAAAATAAAGACAACAGTGAAATACACCGGAAGACGAGTTTAAACCGATAAGATTACATAATTCATCAAATTATTCGGCGTATTAAAGGGGTATAAACAGGCTTGCCATTGAGCTTTTGACACAATAATAGATTCGAATCTACATAATACTGCGTAACGTACGTGAAATCAAAACGAATGAGTAAGTGTAACACAACCTTTACAAAGGACCGACTCCGCAATACCAAGATTTGTCCAACTTGAAATTTCGCGCGGATACATGTATATTTATAATATCTTGCATTATAAAGTATCAAGATGCGCCGGTTTGCTTCGTAGCAGTATAAAGTTGTGTTACATCGGTAGGGGAATGAATGAATACGTTGGTGGTTAGATGAGTCTAGTGGCGCTTACATGTTGGGTAAGGGCACGGTGACCTGCACGTAGCTGATCGGGAAGTAGCCGGTCTTGCCGTTGACCGAGCCCTCGAACCAGTTGTCGTCAACTTTGTTGATCAGCGTAATCACATCATTCTCCTGCAACAAAATAAAAAAAATATATATATTGAGTTGGCACAAAAGTAATGAGACACTTGGTTTACGTTTTATATTTTTTTATTATTATTACAATACAAAAAGCTTAGTCAATGATGTAGTCACCATTAGCATCTAAGACTTTTTGCCAACGATCCGGCAAAGTTTGGATGCCTTTCGCACAGAACTCTGATGGCTGTGCCTCGAAAAAGTTGTTCAACTCCGCCTGTACATCATGGAAATCATTAAATTGTTTACCCCGCAAATGTTGTTTCAGGGCTCTAAACAAATGATAGTCTGATGGTGCGAAGTCTGGAGAGTAAGGTGGGTGGGGTATCGTCTCCCAGCCCAAGTTCTGCAGCTGTTGGCGAACGGTAGATGCGACGTGAGGTCGAGCGTTATCATGTAGTAAAATTACATTGACACGTCTTCGTCGTTTTTTCTTGATAGCAGAAGATAGTTCGGTGAGCTGGGTTGAATATTTGTTAGCGTCTACAGTTTCATTGTGTAATAGTTCATGAAAAAGCATGCCTTGCGCGTCCTAGAAACAGCAAATCAGAAATTTTAAGCGGTTCTTTTGACTCAGCTTCGGTTGAGTTGGTGGCGTTTCTTCTCGAGGCAGCCAAAAAGAACGACGTCTATCGTTCTCATAATAAATCCATGATTCATCTCCCGTAACCAGATCAGACGAAAACTCTTTACGTCGGGGTCGCAGCAAAAGTGATTGACAGATGGTGACACGGACTGCACGACTGGCGTCGGTAAGGATGTGCAGTACCCATCGAGCCAAAACTTTTCGATACCCAAGCTCATGCAGATGGTTTTCCACAGCGTGGTGACTGCAGTTAAGTGCTTCCGCTAATTCACGAGTGGTCGCATCCGGATTCGACTCCAGTTCGCGGCGTAAATCGTCATCATTGAATGCAGGTGGTCGTCCTGAGCGTGACTGACTTTCAAGGCTCCTGTCTCCTAATTCAAAACGGTCAAACCATCTGGACACCGTGGCATGGCTAGTACTTCCAGCGCCCAATGCAGTGTTGATATTGTCAGCTGCAGCCCGCGCACTGTGGCCTAACAAGTACTCGTATAAGTATAGTGTTCGAACTTGTCGTTCGTCCATTTTTCTTAAAACTGACTAAACCAATCGCGAGGGCGGCTTTATATACCCTCACATAAGAAGTACCTAGAATGTTCTACAACATATTAGAATATTATCGAAAACAATTAACTTAAGAAAGGAAATGTATAGAGTTTTGTAGAGTGTCTCATTACTTTTGTGCCGACCCAAATTATACGATCGTGAGCTGGATCCGAACTTGCGCCTCCCGGATAAATGCTCCAGGCGCTTTGACCTGCTCTACTCGACTCGCTGCGCATGCGGTAGAGCGTTTGAAAGATTTATCTGTACGTATATCTTGTTTTTTTTGTTATGCTGATGGTAAGCGATTAGTGCCGCCCATGGACACCCGCAACCCCAGAGGAGTCGCAAGTGCGTTGCCGGCCTTTTAAAGGGTTTGGGCCTCCGGTACCCTCACTCACTCGGCGAAACACAATGCAAGCGTTGTTTCACACCGGTTTTCTGTGACGCCGCGGTATCACTCCGGTCGAGCCGGCCCATTCGTGCCGAAGCATGGCTCTCCCACGGCGTTCTAACACCATATTCATAATTTGACCCCGATTGAAACGTAACACGATGAGGTCGTTCGCTCTATATCCTGTAAGAATTCCTATTACTCAAATTAAATATGTCAAGTTACCTTAAATCCTAATTCGCCCTGATTCTCTGGATCGAAGTCATAGAGAGCAGTGCAGCACGGGGTCTTGTTGGGTGCCACTGGGGTTCGTGCGGGCGACTTAACTGGCGACGGCAACGGGGACGCTGCGGAGATCATGTGTGTCAGTAAGGATAAATTACCTAATTTGCAATTTTAAGCCTATAGGAAACCAGATATTTTTAGCAGCTACGACTGTTTTATTTTGTGAAATTACACTCTTTGTAGTGAGTCTTAAGTTTTTGCGATCACCAGACATTAGAATAGAACTTCGAAGCCATTCGCAGCTGTTAAAAGTATTACGTCTGCTATGGGCCTTAAGGCAATAACAGTTTTCAGCTGTTATCCTTAAAGTGGTTGTACGTTTGAACCTTTACATAATGGAACAATGCAAGATTTTTTAAATCTTGAATAATTCTTTAGCTTAAATATATTCTCTGACCCACAGCTAATTAAGGATTCAGCTGAAGAGTGTTCTCGCGACGCTTATAGATACTACGGGTTCTGAATTTGTGCGAAATTAACAAAAAAATTGGCTGCTCAGTATTTTGATTTGCAATGTAACTGCAATATTAACTTATAATTCGTGTTCTACAAATCTAATAAACTAGTAGTATCTACTAAGCAAAATTATGAGCTACTGAAAACAGCTATCAATGATTATGAGAATATGTATGATAAGTTGATATACTTTCAAATTAATTAATGTACGACAGTTTCATGAGGTTGATATAAAACCACGTGGACCATGGCTATGCTGATTATAACGTATAAGTTGGTATTGAAAGCGCATGCCAAAACAAATGTATTACATTCAAACGCGAACTACTGAACGACACACGAATCTATGTTTAAATGATTTTGACATGCACAGCATATTCATTTTATACTATGTTAAACGTTATACGTGATAAGTTAGCCGTTATGAATATTTCAAGGTAAAAGTTTAGCCTAAGTTTTATAGCATAAAGACATTAACTATTAGATCTTACAGTAGTTAAGACTTCACAAAAACGTCACAAATCTTAAGGCACACCGATAAAGCCAAAATGTATAAAAAAAAAATTGAATGCAAAAATACAAATTTGTAATAAAAACAATCTATTCTACGTATGTATGTATATTTTGTGTATTTTATTTTAAGCTTTGTGTATAGTCCCGAGTTCACGCTGCATACGATTTAACTAAATGTGTAAGCATTTTCATAAAACTAATCGAGTTTATTTAACAAGGCGATCTGTGTGTGTGTGTGATGACTGTGTGAAAGATTGCATTAAATTAATATTTAAACTAAAGCAGTTTCTGAAATACGTTACCAAATAAACCTTGGTGTTTTTAGAACTTCTATTACTACAATAACAAATAAGCTATAGCTAATGTTTTACATGGACACTTTTATGTTCCTTCACATTATCCATTCAAGTATTTATTTTATGCGTGTGCTTAGTGCAGCTCTACAAAAACTATTAAGTATATTGAAAAACAAAAGAAAAGAAAATCTATACTACTAATTATTACAACTATTATTTAAGAAAGTATGTCTTAGTACAGTCAAGCAAATAAATAAGATGCAATCTCTCATGTGTGTTCGCGTGTTACCGTTGGTGGAGCGCGACGGGTTGCCAGATCCCGGGAACAGTTCCAGGTTCGATGGCGGCTTGTGCTCCGGGGTGCCGGCGTGAGAACCAGCTTCGCACAACGTGAACAAACCATATACTCAATGCCCACAGAAGCTTTTATTATATCTGCACAGCATATAACAATGCCTACAGAGTCTTTCATAATTTACTATTATTTTATTTTTGATTGTTATTAAATCAGATTTTCTCCAAAAACTAACTTAATGATTGTCACTCAAAAGCTGAATTTTAAATATAATTGTGTAGCTTATTGTTAGACTTTCGTGATGTGCATGTCAATCAGTTCGTCAATAAAGGATTGAACATCGAACATCTTCAGGAAGGCAGAAGGAACATCAAATATCGACTACTCGAAGAAATAGGAAGAAAGATCATACCATACTTGTTTTCCTACCAGAGATATTTCTAAACATATATCATATCAAAATAGAAAGTAACATTTATTATTACTATATAGAGAAAAAACATTTATAAACTGCAACTGGTATAGCCAGCAATGAAATAATAATAATATACTTCTAAGTAACATCAATATAAAAAATATTGGTGTATAAAATTTACATATTTAGATAAACCACCCAAATTACGGTCAAACACATGAAGCTCTAAATAACGTAGCTTTACTATGGAGAACCAGAAGAATTATATTGCATGGCAACACTAATTGCAGTTAAACACATATTAATTTAAATAAAATTGATAAAATTAAGGTAATTCCTAAGATTAAATAGGAGGAGGGATATAGGAAAAGGATTTTCGGCAACCTGTAAGAAAAGTTGTCAATAATTGTACCACGCCAGTGAGTGCACCTAGACGGTTATCAACAGAATCAGAGAAGCATAACTAAAAATAATACGTTGTTATGTCACAGAATTTTAGTCCCCAAGTAAATGTACATCTCTCGCGAAGCAAGAGACCTACAACCTTTCAAACTAATATAATAGTATGTACAGTCAGCGTTTCATAATACGTACCAATTTGTCGACACTTGATATTTAATTGTTAACATATTTTGTAATCTGAAATAAATAAATCTAAATCTTTTTGAAGCTAACTGTACATAAATTATTCCACTACTGTTTGAATTATACTCATATACATTAATTCAGTTTTATTGGTTCTATTTATGCACCGAGGTGCTATTTACGTAACAATCGTGGTTTTTGTGGCATGCCGTTATCTTTATAACCGAGACGGTATATTTACAAGTATGTATGACTTACAATAGCAGATATTGTAGCGCTAAACATTGACCAGCATTTATGTATCTAGTCAAATCTAGTACTTAAAATAATAATGTAACCGTTGATAATATTACTAGACCGACCCGATTATTTACTAAGTAGGTAGTAGGTACTATACAACGTTTAAGGTTATCTGGATTCCCAATGCAACATTTTTTTATCCATTGATTTTGCGACTCTTATTTTATTAATTACGACATGGAGTCAGCAGTATTGGATCCTTCTTAAATAGAATTAAAAAAAAACATTAAAAAATACGAAATCTAGGTACATACATATAATTCAGCATATTAAAATTGTATTGTATTTGGAATTTTGATTACAGGCAATAAATGCAAACATGCCACATGTAACGTGTTTGTTATCACTCCTCTTACACGCTGTTTAAATAAAGCTTTGGGAATGATTAGTCACATTGTTATAATACATATAAATAAAGTATTTGAAAATGTTTCGTGTTGTTTCTACGTAGAATAAAGCCCTAGCATAGCACTCTTATCATTTCGTGGATTGTAATTGTTACCTATAAATTAGATCTTTCGTGTGCGTTCTTTATCATGATGCATACCTACTTCGTAAGTCTTATATGAACTACCTAAATACGTTAAAAGAAAACGTAACTGATTTGATTGATGTTGTATGAATAATTAGATTTCGAGATGTGTTAGGTCACCTTGACAGCATAATACATTATGAAAAATCGCGGATGACCGGTGCCAAATTCATAAAAAATATCGGCATTAAATGTCCGACGGAAAATTTGCATTTTTCTGACGTACACTGTTGTGTAAGTTAGTAATGAATAATGTTTGTATTATTGTCAGACCACCGTTCTAACGAGTGTTGTCTCGGTAATGTGCCCGAAGCGTGCGTGATGTTCTTAATGAAACGTGTACTAGTGCAAGTGTCAGATTTCGACCATGGACTGCCCCAAAACAAAAGAAAATAATCCCATCACCATTGAAATAAGAACCTCACCACTCGCTACCTTTACCCGCAATCCACAACCAAAACCAAACAAAATTATAACCCAGCAAATAAAACCAAAGTCACCTGTCCAAGGGTCCCTTCCATTGAACTGATTCCGTGGCGCCGGGTGCGGTTTGAACCCTGGCGCTGGTCTAACGTGGCTACGATAAGGCGGGGGTGCTTCCCAAGCCTTGAAGGGGTCTGTGGTGCTCAGGTCGCCGACGGAGGACGAGGGGGGGATGTGTTGGCGGGGACGGGACAAACTCTGAGTGGAACCGTACCGCCTACCATTGTTAAAGTCGTGGATGCCCTCGATGTGGAGATCCGCTAAGGTCTTTGGTACAAACTCCATCTTGGGACGGTTCACCGCTTCTTCTTTTCTGGAAAAGTGGAAAAAATATTAAATTAGCACCAAGATGAGGAAGATGAGATGTATGGTTGTCTGCTCGGCAGGTGGTGTTCTATAGTTTATGTATCGGACTGGTGACTAGCGTTGACCATGAGGTTTTACTGCACACTAGTCCCGCACCTTCTGATTGGAATTTGTTTTTATGCATGAGAATATTTCATATGGTAGCAATAAACATATTTTCTTTATTTTTATGACAATCATACCGAGCGTTATTCCTGATAACGGAATATTGAAAATTAACGCATACTAATTAAATGCGAAAGTGAATGTGTTTATCGCTCTTATGTCATACTCACTTTTCCATAAGCGTAGAAACCAGTCCTTTGAGGATCTCCGTACATTGTTGGTGGTACTCCAGTAGACTCTCCGCGAAGTAAGTCAGCTGCGCTACCTGTTCCACCTGCAAATGTCACACAAGTAATCATGAAACCTCAGTTTTTCTAGCTATTGACAAATTCCCACAATGTTCTGATCAACGAAGTTCCACTTACATCATTGTCAAGGAGGTTGAACATGCCGATCTGGGCCAGTTGAAGGGACTCGGCGAACTTCTCCTCCGCCTGTCGGATTTCATCGTCTGCAATGTGAGCACCTGATGTACGGACGCTTCACAAACGTACAATATACACACGGGCACGCAACAATGCGTATACACGGATGCCAAATTAATCACAAAATAAAAATAAAACATTAAATAAATGAACAAAAAAATGTGCATACAAACCAAACGGCGAAAATAATACTCAGGTAATGAATGATCGTTAGGAGCGACGCAGACGAAGGACGGGAACAACAACATGAAAAAAACGAGCGCACATTATATATACGATTTGAATAAAATCTAATGAGGCTTTGAATGGCGTGTTAGCTTTGCACTACAGGCCTATTGTGTTTTTAGTTTAGCATTTATTTTCCCCACATACCCTGTCTTGGTGTGTTGTGACTTGGGCTCATGTAAGGGCTGGCCCTACCGGGGCCTGGCCAATACAATCGGAAAAAAGAAAAGTAATAACTTAGAAAAATAGAAGAAAATAAAAGAATACATGTAGATAGAGGCAAAAAAATCAAAAAGAGAATAATATACATAACTTTACTATAAATGGTAATCACCTTTGGCCTGTCTTCGTCGTTTGCAGTCAAAGTCCAACCGGCGTCCCTGTAGTTTCTTTCGGTGATGCTGAAAGGAAATTTCGATTAATTCATGGCCTATTAACTAGGCGAAGCAATTAATTAAAGGCAAACAAAAAATTCATTAATTAGACTCATATCTATTGCCTTTTTATAGAAACCTGACATAATAAATGCAACTATTTCTGATATAGAATTACAATCGATATGACTCGTCGCCCAATTAAATTATTTTCTTTGAGTAAATAAAATTTTCTGTCTAAAACCTTTTTGCTTAAAAGGTCGTATGTAGGTTCAGTCAATCATGGTGTGAAACAGACAACATCTAATTTAAAGATTTAAGTGAATAGTGTAAGCGATTTTTATCTAAACGTAAGAAATAAATAGTAGAGTGACGTTTAATAAGGGTTCTATTTCAAATAAATTTGTATAGAACTCACCATAACTTCCTTAAGATCTTTGGTCTGCAGATGATGGAGAGGTTCTAGGAAGTTCTGCTTGATGTTGTCATCCAGTGAATACTTTACGTCAGCCATTTGCTTCAGAGCCTCGCCCATCTCGATGAGACAATTCGCTACGAAGTTATTTTTAATTAAAACATCACGCCTGTATACCCCTAAGGGGGACCAGAGCTGTACCGCGTAACATGCAAATTTCGCAATTGAAAAGAATGCCACTAAAACCGCAAGCACACTTTGTTCGATCTGGAAATCAAACCCAGAAACTAAAAGCCAGTACCTGACCAGTAAGGCGTTTATTCCGACTTTATTTTATTGTAATGATTGTGCTTTTCTATTCTCTTATGGAGATTATTGTAATGAATCTATATGGTTCTAACTAATGATTTCACTTACTACACTTCTAAATGATATAAGCCAATCAAATTTAAAGCTATATTATCATTGCAACTAAAACAATATCAATAAATTTATTTCCCCATCATAATGGCGTTTGCAGGGCACACGCGTTCCCCAAGGGAGCTCGGTGGGCCCGCAGCACCCATGCTGCGTTAGCATGGCGTGCACGTCGCGTGACTGCGAACCGATACAACGGAACGGAAAGCTAATGATTAACAAAACAAAAAATCGGCGTCTGTGCGATGCCAGCGTAGCGTTCCACCGCCGCGCGACGTGCACGCAGCACGCGCACGGGGCGAGCGCTGCGTCAACGCCGCACGCTCGCTCGAGTGTCGGGCACGCCCGGCAAACGCCTATGCGTCCATTCCGCCATACCGTGTCCATCTGAATGACAAAGTTCGGTTCACCATCTTCGTAAAACACTCGCAACACATTAATATTATAACTTACAGATTTAACTTACAGAAAACAGTATCCTCTCCAAGTTTCTTGCCATAGAGCAACATGCAGTCACCAAGCACGCCCTCTGGCTGAGGATAGGTGTTGCTCTTGGCTTGCCCGCTCAGTTTGCTGATGCCCTTCACGGCTGCCATCTTTGCGCGTGCCGTCGGGTTTGGCTGCAGGAACTCTTTTGTTTTTGTTTGTAAT
This sequence comes from Xylocampa areola, assembly GCA_935421205.1. NCBI lineage: Eukaryota > Metazoa > Arthropoda > Insecta > Lepidoptera > Noctuidae > Xylocampa > Xylocampa areola. The sequence goes on along the minus strand of OW285214.1, from coordinate 11,916,076 downwards.
TCTTCGACCAGCTCGCATGTGACGTCAGTTTTCTATAGAATAAAAGTTGCATTAATATATAGCATCACGCAGGTATTCCCATGGGTAGTTAGTAACTTGTGAACTTATTGCCTCCGGACACAATTTCGAACTTGGAGCTGCAACTGAGAATTTTCTAAAAGTAAATCCCAAATAACCCTTATTCCTAGCCGGGTATCAAACCCAGAACCGCTAAGCAGCCGACTAGATTAATGAAACAGTTTTTTATTGAACTATAGTGTTATCACTAACACGGTAACGTAAGTTGGGGGTTGATAACACAGGTTGATAATTTTTTGACACGTAAAATTTTTGTAACTTAACTGATGAAGTTATATGAGATATCACGGGAACATCCCAAAATCGTAAATTTTGCCATATACATAAATCATATTTAAGAACATTCATAAACCTTGGCAAATAAAATGTATTCGGAAGTGGTTACGAGCTTTTCGTAAACGTCCGCAGTTTTATTACATACAAATGTGAAATAACATTTAATTCATGTTTCTCTCAGAACCGCATAATATCTGAGGTTTATCGTGTACCCATAAAGTAAATAGTAACTCTTGTACTTACTCTTTCCATCTCCACAAAGTCCAAATCCAGTTTTGTGCCCTCGGCACCTCCCATTTTTTCTGTGACATACTGAAATAAAATAAAAATTATTTAGCGCAGAACACAATGTAAATCGAATTATTGACAAAATGTAGAATATATACTTTATAAGTTAATTTTCTTAGAATTACAGCGAGCACTTTATACATCTATATTCAATTAGGAATCTGGTAGGTATTATTACATATGTATATTGAAATTGCTACCAGTTACGCGTAATTGACTGAAGAAGCGGTGGCAGGTTTAATACTTTTATACGAAGATCGTAAAGATTTTCCGAATGGAATCTAATAAAGGAGTAAAAAGCATTAATGCGGTGCATTTTATTGTTAAAAACTTTATACAAAGGATAAACCGCGGAAGTATCGGGAGGGTTGCGCGAACAAAAGCTTGGGTCGAGGTCTAGCCTTGGCCGAATTGTGCTTGTACTACGCTGAAATCGAAATTGTTATAACGGGGAAAGCATCTGCGTAACCACTATAAACGCAATTAATTCTAAATATCTGAACTAAACTTCAGATATTTAGAATTAATTGCGTTTGTATTTATTAGAGACGTCCCGTTCATGGACGAATTTTCTTTCAGAAAATCATTAAAAACGTGTTTTGATAGAATTTATTAATTTTCTTAAAAGTAAACACTCTTTTGAGTATAAACATTTTTATTATTCCAATGAGCGTAAAGGTAAATTTATATTACCTGAATATAAAAAGGTTCTGTTCGAAGTTCTTAGAATGGCCGGAATTTCTCGGAATAGAAATCACGTCTAAGAAAAATAAATTCAAGATAAATCTTTGAAAAGCATTAACGCATGCTTAGCGAACTCTAAAGTTATTATATTAAATGGAAAAAGAATACGGGACTCGCGAACAGGATTCGAACCTGCGCCTCCCGGATGAATACTCCAGGCGCTCTGACCACTAAGCCATCTCGACCTCTGCTCACCACCGCGAATTCTTCTTCCATATTTTAACACGTCTTATGGCGACGTCATTGCTATCAATTCAGTCCTTATACAAGTGACCGAACCGACACGACTAACTTTGCAGTTAATACAATGTCGTAAAGAATGCAATTACCTTAATAATGGAAGAAGAATTCGCGGTGGTGAGCAGAGGTCGAGATGGCTTAGTGGTCAGAGCGCCTGGAGTATTCATCCGGGAGGCGCAGGTTCGAATCCTGTTCGCGACCGTATTCTTTTTCCATTTAAGCTGTTGCGTCAGTCATTAGCAGACACAATAGATTTTTATTGTTACAACGTACAGATCTGTACGTTGCTGAGCCGAAAGGTATATAATAACTTTAAAAATAAATTCGTTATATTATTATTATACTCTGAAGCTTTGATAATATTCTCAGTTCTTATCTTGAAAATGAAAACATAAAAACTTAGAAGAATGTTGTCTTTAATAATAGATATATATTTAATATCTGTTTTTTTTACAGTGTAGTTAGTTCATAACCCTATTCTCACGCTTCGCAGCGCGCCAACTCTCAATTCACATTTTTTTTATATCATATTTTCTTGTAATAATTTATGGTCACAGTTTAAATAATGACTTCACGGGAAGTTTAAAACATTAAATTCACGAATGTGAACCAAACGTAGCATCAGTGAAATTTATTAGATAGAATGGTTATTATGGCACATTCTATTATAATATTATTTCGTGGAGTATAAAGCCAAGATTTGCAATAGAACAGTTTTTTTGGGTTCGTTTTTTTAAAATGTGGGTATTGCAATCTAACATTATAAACTTAAATTTAACCCCAAACTTTTACCTAGTACTTGCGTCTACCTACGTGACTATTACGATGGTTACATTTACTCCAAACTGCCACCTATGATCATATTAACACCTGCATTCTAAACTCCATTAAAACGATCTAACAATATTCTCGCTCCAATGTAGCAGGACTCGAGAGAAGCTGCGAAAGCCATAATAATTGGGGCACCTCGTCGATATAGAGCATGGTAGGTCACGGCCAACCCCTCTCTCTACCCGCACTTCCCGTCCTTTTAACACTCAAGGTGAGGTGAGGCGAGATTTCACAACATTTGCACTAATCCTAATAAGATTTATCTCGTATATTGATATATTAGCATAGAAATAAATGACCACATGAGTCAAGTAAACAATTCTTCAGTTAAATAAATAATTCAAGATATGTCTTTGAAAAAGCATTAACGCATGCTTAGCGAACTCTAAAGTTACAATATTAAATGGAAAAAGAATACGGTCGCGAACAGGATTCGAACCTGCGCCTCCCGGATAGATACTCCAGGCGCTCTGACCACTAAGCCATCTCGACCTCTGCTCACCACCGCGAATTCTTCTTCCATATTTTAACACGTCTTATGGCGACGTCATTGCAATCAATTCAGTACCTATACAAGTGACCGAACCGACACGACTAACTTTGCAGTTAATACAATGTCGTAAAGAATGCAATTACCTTAATAATTCAAGATATGTCTTTGAAAAAGCATTAACGCATGCTTAGCGAACTCTAAAGTTACAATATTAAATGGAAAAAGAATACGGTCGCGAACAGGATTCGAACCTGCGCCTCCCGGATAGATACTCCAGGCGCTCTGACCACTAAGCCATCTCGACCTCTGCTCACCACCGCGAATTCTTCTTCCATATTTTAACACGTCTTATGGCGACGTCATTGCAATCAATTCAGTACCTTTACAAGTGACCGAACCGACACGACTAACTTTGCAGTTAATACAATGTCGTAAAGAATGCAATTACCTTAATAATTCAAGATATGTCTTTGAAAAAGCATTAACGCATGCTTAGCGAACTCTAAAGTTACAATATTAAATGGAAAAAGAATACGGTCGCGAACAGGATTCGAACCTGCGCCTCCCGGATAGATACTCCAGGCGCTCTGACCACTAAGCCATCTCGACCTCTGCTCACCACCACGAATTCTTCTTCCATATTTTAACACGTCTTATGGCGACGTCATTGCAATCAATTCAGTACCTATACAAGTGACCGAACCGACACGACTAACTTTGCAGTTAATACAATGTCGTAAAGAATGCAATTACCTTAATAATTCAAGATATGTCTTTGAAAAAGCATTAACGCATGCTTAGCGAACTCTAAAGTTACAATATTAAATGGAAAAAGAATACGGTCGCGAACAGGATTCGAACCTGCGCCTCCCGGATAGATACTCCAGGCGCTCTGACCACTAAGCCATCTCGACCTCTGCTCACCACCGCGAATTCTTCTTCCATATTTTAACACGTCTTATGGCGACGTCATTGCAATCAATTCAGTACCTATACAAGTGACCGAACCGACACGACTAACTTTGCAGTTAATACAATGTCGTAAAGAATGCAATTACCTTAATAATTCAAGATATGTCTTTGAAAAAGCATTAACGCATGCTTAGCGAACTCTAAAGTTACAATATTAAATGGAAAAAATGGCTTAGTGGTCAGAGCGCCTGGAGTATCTATCCGGGAGGCGCAGGTTCGAATCCTGTTCGCGACCGTATTCTTTTTCCATTTAATATTGTAACTTTAAATAAATAATTCCAAGGGATACTTAATAAAACACTATGAATTCAAAGAGTTTAAACAGATTTTTATTTTATTATTAAAGTCCCAACAACTCATATTTATATAACAAATCGATTGAATTGCCTAAAATATGAGTAAATGTCATCGTACGGCCTTATGAAATATTTCCTGTTATCCATGCATATTAGAGTATTTAGAAGTACCAACATTTAGAGTAGGCGTACTACAACAATTACTACATCTACGCGCGTAAATTTCCCGGAAGGGGCGGAAACTGAATATTTGTTATGTGGTGACGGCACGTGTGCGATGAAGTCTATCGTAAATTGCATTTCTCGCTAGATCTTCCCACAAATTGTATAAAACGAGGACACGCTTTCACCCAATTGACGCACTGCTGATTACAAATAAAATTACATAAAACGAAATAACAACTCAATTTATTTTATTCCATTATTTAAGTGTATGTGGGTGATTTATCGGTGTTTTGTGTAGATAACAATGAAATGTTTAAAGGAAAATTGTAACGGATATCTTTCTTTCAGCGATGATCGACAGAAAGCTCCTTAAATTACACAGCGAAATTAGGGTTATTTATTTATTTTTCGCTTCCATAATGTGTAACAGGTAGTAATATAAAAAGTGTGAATCAATTATGGACCTTGTATAGGGCACTACAAAAGAAACTTATATCTAATTATATTAAGATTAATTATTTTACTTAATTATATAGTATTAGTATTATTTTTAATTATTGTACATTGTTTTATTGTTTATGTCCATTTTCTATATAGTATTTAATACATATTATTTTTACAAAATTGCATTGGTATTTATTTGAATGTCTATTTTCCATTTAATATATAATATTTATGTTACTGTATTATCATGTTATTTATCAGTGTTAATTATAATAATTATGTCTATTATACTGTTATTATATCATAATTGTTTGCAGAGTTGCATTGATAATGAATTGTGTTTATTATAATATGTATGTATGGATGGATGTATGTGTGTCATTTAGTCAACAAGTTTAAGTTAGGTATTCGTTTAGGTTGTAGTAGCATTTTTGTGTTAGATATTTTTGTAGTTCTTTTTTAAATTTATTTTCCAGTTCTAAATTTTTTATTGCGTCGGGTAGTTTATTATATATTTTTGTACACATAATAAGTGGTCCAGAGTGAAACATGGCGAGTTTTGAAGAAGGTAAGGCTAATTTATTTTTGTTTCGTAGATTACGTTGCTGAGGTCGCTGGTCTTTTGCTAGTGGAAATAGAGATGGATGTTTTTTTACGAATTTACACACTTCAAAGATGTAGATACCGGTCAGTGTTAGAATTTCTAGTTTAATAAAGAAACACAAAAATATCTAACACAAAAATGCTACTACAACCTAGGTAACAATTGCTGAGTGAATCATGCCCATTGCCTACGTAACAGCGTTTTATAAACCAATGTTATTTTATTATACAGAGATATATACAAGTTTTATTTGCCTTGACTGCTTTCTTGGTATTTTTTATTTGGCAGTGCAATTTTTGCTTTCCGGTAACAAACGTTAATTGCCCACAAACGACGCTTACTAAAACGAGATACTCAGAATTTATTCACAAAGCAAGGGATGAATTCAGAAGAGATTGATACGGATCAGCCACGATTCTACGATAAGCCAAACCAGAGTCCTTCGTATCTTGGATACACGAAATATAAAACTCAATTCTTAAACGCATTCTTTATATAAGATAATTTAACCAATTAGATGGCCGTGAATTTGTGACATTTCGTACTAACCTATACAGTGTACCTACATAATTATGCGGTTAAATATTCTGTGGTCAGGTTATTAGTTTGTGGTTGTTACTTGGGTGAAAAATGAATTAGAGGTAAACTGAAACAATATTTTTTCTTCGACGTCGTTTACACAGCCTCGCGCGTGACTTTCATTAACGTGAAGGCCAATTTTACTTCAGATCTTGTTTTAGTTAAAAGAAGAGAAAACAAGCTACGTCGATATTAAATGGGAGTCCGTACTCATTTATTTTTCAAAGCGGGATAGTTCCTGGGTAGGCGTAATAGAGATTTGCCATTATCGTGTTCGTCGAGCCATCAATCACTCCAGATTTTCTCGACTTCCCGCATTAAGTAAAGTATAGTATTCTTGCGTTTTCCGGGTCAATAGCTTAAAACTGCTTTGCTTAATGGCCATTCGTCCAGTATATTATTTAGCATCTGATATTTCATAAACTCTGGATTCTCATAGGCATAGGCAGCCTTGTTTTGAAAAATATGAGTCGGCTTTATCTCAGACGGACAAAGAATATGATGAACCTATTTAACTAAGCAGTAAGCAAGAATTTGAAACGAACCTAATTATAACCATTGAATATAGATAGTGCCTAAATTGAGAATAGAATTTCATCAGTTGCGAAATAATTCTTTGGGTCGAATGTTCAGATATCGATGACAACCGCACATTACGAGCTTTCTTTGTTTCATTCATTCACGCTATTCCACATAAAAAGAGAAAATGATTATATTACACGTAATAATTACGACTCCTTAGGGACGTTAAGCATCCAAAGTGTTTAAAGTTCTACTAAAAACTTTATAGATGGTACTATCGCAGTGGTGGAACTTCCATGAATTAATTACTCCGTGGGTACCTATGTAGTACGTGGTTTTCACTCAGACGATATTCCCAGAGGTCGAGGTGCCCTCAGTTTATTTTTCCACAGGTTTTAGGCGACTAAATAAATAACAAACCTAGCGCTAAAGTAGGTAGGAATACTCGCAAACCGTTAAACATTTCATTCATTAACAGGAAACACAACGTTGGGGAGAGGAAACTAAGCTTACAAAATGCCGTTTTGTAAGCTTAGTTTCCAGGATTGTTATTATTATCTAAATATTGTCGCAGGCTCAGTGAAAACAATGTCGAGAATGGTATGGTTATTAACTTTAATAAACTCCGTGCGCATCGAGCCAGTTAATTGAAAAATATTTCAGCAGAATCGATGCTACAATATGTCGCAAGGTGAAATGCTGACTCTACTCCAAATTGAATATAAAATCTCGGTCAAGTGTGAACCTCTCTCGCGTGATAAATGTTCTCTGCATTGGCGTATTGGTATTGTTGTAAACAAAGGGTAGTGGAAAAACTTTTGTCAACATAATACACGAACACGCGAACGCTCTACTAGTTATTTCCTGTGTTGGAACTACTCGTTAGCAGGGTTGTGATGAGAAACAAATATGTATTAATTTGTATAATCATAAACATTAAATTAGATACCTTTTTTTTTTTTATAAAAGCATGTTCGCAGTCTCTGTCACTTTATCTTTTAAAGTTACGCCACACATACTTTTAAAAGCTCTCATCTCTACTGCATTAATTCTGCTTTCATGTTTCTTCTGCCACACCCAACTTTCACTACCATACATAAGAGTTGGCACTAGCACCCCTCCATGAACGGCCAGCCGCGCCTGTTTTGACACATTACGACTATCCATGAAATTGTGTAATGCCCAATTCACATGGTTACCAGCAGTCACTCTCCTTTCTATGTCCTTCACATGCAACCCATCCCTCGTAAACATATATCCCAGATATTCAAACTCTTTCACTTGATCCACTCTTTCGTCACCTATCAATATGATTACTTTAAATAATAATAATCAAAATGGCGGCGACGCGGTTCGCCACTCGTCACGTCTCGTTTCTCATGGGGGCGAAAAGCGGTCTACGGAAAGCCGTTTTGCTACAATATTTCTTATCAAAATTAAATTATTTTTAACTTTTTAGTTCTTTTTATTAACAAGTAATAACAGCTAGTATTTAATTTAATTTTTCTTTATTTTTAACTTTTTAGTATTATTATTCGGGATTTACTACGGCGTAGTTCGATAAGGGCTTCAGTACAACATGGTTCACCCTGGTACCCTGAAGCGCAGCTATATGACATGTTTATACACCCTCATACCGTTAGGCCCTCGGCACGTGCTCACCTTGGCATTCGTTCATCCATCTAATCAAATAGAATTCACATTTATAATAAATGGAACGAACTTATTTTCCCAAATCTGATGGGGTTGCATATGAATATTATCTAGAACCAAAGTATTTGTCAAGATGAATTAAACGAGCTCAAACTCGATACGGTTACGTCGTTTTATTACGGAAATCCTATGGCCACATTCCAGCGTCATCATCAAACCCTGGTTACCATTTAGGACCAAAGTACTTGTCAAGACGAATCAAACAAGCCCAAACTCCATGGGATTTTGTCGTTTTATTACGGACTTCCTATGGCCAACTTCCAGCTCCATCATAAGACCCTGGATAACATCTAGAAACAAAGTACTTGTCAAGGCGAATCAAACGAGCTCAAACTCGATGGGGTTATGTCGTTTTATAACGGAGTTCTTATGGGCACCTTCCAGCACCATCATCAGACCCTGGATATCATCTAAAGACCAAGTACTCGTCAAGACGAATCAAAAGAGTACAAACTTGATGGGGTTGCGTCGTCTCATTACAGAGTTCCTATGGCCACCTTCTAGCTCCAACATGAGATCAGCTCCATATCATCATAATATTGCATTGTCACGCGATATACATATGCGTGCAAAATTTTAGCTCAATGGGAAACCGGGAAGTGTGTCAAATTTAACTTGCAAGATTTGATTACAGCCTGTCTGTCTGTAATCAAATCTTGCAATTTAAATTTGGGACAAGTGAAACTAAATAAAAGTTTGTAAAAAAGCTCAAGTAATATAACAGTGAACAAAGAATACTTAAATAGTGTGATAACGACTTATAAATTGAAAATTGTATAATAATCGCAAATTTTCTCCACAACTATCCTACCACCACTTTCTACCATGAAGGTGGTAGATTAGTTTACATCGGTCGGAGTGGGTGGCGAAAATCTCTGCTAACACACAGGTTTCTCATAGAAACTAGAGTGTAAGGTAAGCCTTAATAAATATGTATGTAAACATTCACTTTTCTCCACAACTATCCACTGCACCCCACTTGCGGTTATTGTAGATAGCCCATTGATAATAAGAGAGTTTGGTAGCAATATCTTTGCGTGGGTATGAATATGAATATCAATAATTTCTATAATAATATGATTTATAATAATTCCTAATAAAAGCTAATATAAATAATTTTTACTATATTATAGTTATAATAATTTCATAAATTAAATTTTGAATGTAATTACATAAATTTAAGTCTATAAATGTTAATATAATAAAAATACGTCCTCTTCTCTCCTAAATTTTGTTGTGCCCTACAGGGTCATAATGATTCTTGTTTCTTTACAACATCTTATGTACATTATGGTATGCAAATAAAGAATATGAATATGAATCGGAAGGGGAAAGTCTAAGGCCGAATATGTATGTGAACATATACTTTTCTCTACAACTCGCAATTATGGTGGAAGATATAGCAGTATTAGTGCATGGGTGGAACCAGTCTCATGTGAAGCCCGAAAATGCTTCAGGATGTTTTAGAATAGAGTGAATAACACAAAGATCGCACGCGTGAGAAGCCGCGGTATAGAAACTAGTAATAAGCACGAAACCTAGGAACAATTTTCTGATATGACGGTGTCTACGATGGCATAATCCACAGAGCTTTCTTTTTAAAAAGTTTTAATCTCGGTACAATATTTTCCTTAAGACGCGGCTCTTTATAAAATGAACGTTTATTAATAAACTCTCACCTGATTGGCTTTGTTGATTTGTTTCTTTAGCCCAGCAAAAGCCATGGTTGTGACGTTGCGTCTATCCGTGCGCTAGGTTATCTGAAATAAAAAAGAATACAAGCATAAATCAATCGATTGAAAATAATTATAAAAACAAGAAAGGTGCCTCCAAATTGATTTTATTCTGAACAAACAATTTATAATTCAACTTTTTCATTTGGGTAACAACTTAATTCAATTACTGAGCTGCCTTCAAAATTGGTTATTATGACTAGCCTCCATAACGCAGAACCTAAGGACATTAGGAACTTCGAACATTACTGAAAACGCATTGTTACGATATCAATGTGATAGAAACAGTTACAATATACAAAACCTTTGTTGTAATCGATCGATATTACATAAAGTATTCATACTTCAGTTGTATTAAAATAATAACTTGACTAAAGTTATTTGCTTCAGGACGTTCGATCTATTTACATAGATAAGGGTACGACAAATAAATCAAATAGTCCGTGTAGCTTGCTCAAAGCGCTGCCCAACTGCAACTACAGACGGTTGGCAACTGATTAAATTAAAGTTATAAACTTTCAACATTTTGAAGGTACCGGCTGTTACGAAATAATCATTGCGTACATGTAGCAGACACTGCCAGTAAAAAGCACTCAGTTTTAACACCGAAACTTTTATCATCGAGCGCAAGTCCCTCTTCACGAGCAGGCAGAACAGCGGAGAGTAGGGTAGCCGAGTTTGTTATTGGCACGGTGCCACATTAACGGATCGATACGGTCGCAAGAACCGTAAGTAACATTATGTAATCGCCGGCTTGTTCAACAATAACCCTATTACGGTAGTACAGCTTAATGTGCACTATGACCGAGTCCGGCGACTGACCGCTCTCACCCTATTAATGGCTAGTAGATAATCTATTAACGTTTGGCCTCGTAATACGACGTCGTCGTGGCGTCGGCGTCGACCCAAAGGGAAAAATCTCGCCGGGTTATCTTACACCATTATTTTAATGAACGAACAAACTTACGCTGTTTAAGCTTAATTTAATTAAGGATTAAAATGTTTGAGATTAGTTTAATTCCGTTACTAATTTGCAAGCTCGTCTGACCTTTATTAACACTATATTTTCGGGTTTCAAAATTGTCATTTGTAAATTTATTTGGGTAGGACTTTTTGTGTCTACTTTTGTGTATTATTTTAAAGGGCAACGTACACTGTTGCGGGTTAAGATACCATAAACTTATGCTGTGTTAATAGCATAACTATTCGTTTGAAGAGAAAACGATAGTTTAGTATGTTTTTTATATATAGCTTTACCGATTGTTGAACCGATAGTAATTAATCGATGATAGTGTCTTAAAAGCGATACATAAATAAGTTTCAGTCGAAACTATTACATACTTGACACACTTTTCTGACAGTTTAATGTTTAGGTATGTACCAGGTATTGTAGTCGTATAAATAAATAATAGATTGCCTTTTGAGTTATTTTGTTGTAGTTAACTAGGTTAATAAGTAACGTTCACATGTACATATTGAATAAATAAAAGAGGAAAACTATTTCTGGATTTATAACTCTCAGAGGCTGCTGTATATTAATTAATTACAGATCATAAAATGTTAATTATAGGTCACACAGCGAAAATAATAAATATAGGTCTTTAGCGATAAAAAAAACAATAATAGGTACCTAATAAAAAGTTTATTTATAGCTGAGAAATGTTCCGAGAAGATAACAATAGACCGTAAAGGAACGTTTACAATGTTTGCTTAGCTTTATGTCGTCGTAGCGCAGCGTAGCGCTTTGTAGACGTGACGAGATCTACAGCGTAGCGCTACACATTAATGTAATTGAAAAATTAGAAGGCCTAATTTTATATTGTGTAATATTTTTAAATGACATGGCTCAGGGTCTGAAGTCTGTTACGTCGTGTCTATGACGCAACCGTAATTTGTATGCAAAATATTGCTGATCTTGTCCACTGTCAAGCTAGTACAATACAATTTAATCACACGATCGATACAAATAGAATAAAGATAGCACATAGTTAATTATGCAGTGAGTAGTAGTAGCAAAAGCGTCTTACTTTACCATGTTTGGAATCAATATATATCCACAAATATTTTGTTTGTGTAAGCCCTTAGAGTCTAAGTTATTACAAAGGCAACTATGTCAGCGCAGAACCGCTTACATAGACAGCAAGCGCTCCAACTTAGATGAAGTCGAATGCACTCGACATCAAATCACATACAATGTTCTGCAGAACTCGTATCTCCGTCCGCAGAGAGCCCACAATTAAGTCTAATTAGACCTTAAATTGTTCATTACATTGCAATGTTATTTCACGCTTCTATTATGTATCTACGTTTTATAACAAGGGTAGCTTTCCATACTCATGAATATATTATAAAGGAAGTGAAAATTAGTAATACATATTAGACCGCAATGCGTGGGCGGTCTCCCGCGTCACTCATTACGGTGATATTAAAATTTGTACGCTTGTGAACGAGTCCCAAGTAAGTTAATACGGCCTTTGGGTCTGGTAAGTAATTTTATTGGGTACTTAAATTTATTTTCTGGCTGTATTCGTATTCCTAACTATAACTTAGGACGATATAATTTGGCGAGTAAAAAAATATTATTTTTATTACTAGCCTATTTTGTCTCACTGCTGGGCAAAGGCCTCCCTCCACTTTCAGCTATCCCGGTTTTGTGATGCGTCTTGCTAATTAGTAAGAAAGTCATCCAGTTCATCCCACCATCTTCATGGCGGTCTGCCGCGGCCCCGTCTCGCTGTCTGCCGCGGCCCCATCTCGCTGTCTCGGGGTTCCAGTCCACGCGGTCCATGCGGGCCCACATCTCATGAGCCATACGGCAGACATTTCCCCCCCCAGTCCCACTTCAGCTGGGCGGCTTTTAGGGTCACGTCAGTGATTTGAGTTTTGGAGCGCAGTATCGTGTTTCGAACATGATGGTAATTTAGTATACTGCGCTCCATTGCTCTTTGGCAAACCTTGAGTTTGAACTTTTGAATATTAGTCAAAGACCAAGTCTGTGCGCCATATGTCGAGATGGGGAGAATGTACATGTCCATGTGCTTCTGTGTAAGTGACATGGGCAATTTGCCTTTGAACTGCTCTTTCAAAGAACTATTTTTCACCAGTACCTCCCCATCTACCTGAATATTGCACTTTGCAGAGTTTGTCATAAGCTTAGTCTTCGACATGTTCATCCTCAGTCCAACCTCAAGGCTCGCATTACTAAGGTCTTGTAGCATCTTCTCTAGCTGAGCGGGTGAGGAAGAAAATAGGACAATGTCATCGGCGAAAGAAGGTTGGTTAATCTTGTCCTGAGGTTGATGCCCATGTCCTCCCATATGGTGCTCAGGTTTAAAAATATTTTCTAGTGTACTGGTTCTGTTAACCAGGAGATAGCCAGTCTCCCTATTTGACTCCTCTTATAATATTAAATTTTACCCCTTATTTTTCTAGATTTATGGCCGCTGTGCTATGTACCTATATATATATTTTTTTTAAAGATCAATGTAAGTTGGATTTATTTGTTGGTTATTAAGATCCTTGAATATTGCAGAGTAGCTGCTGCTATCAAAAGCCTTACAGTAGTCTACAAAAGAAAGATATAGTGGAATTTTAAATTCCTGGTGTTTTTCTATTATTTGGTTAACTGTATGTAAATTATCAGTGGTAGATAGGCCTGAAGGAAAGTCCGCTTGTTCACGTGGTTGTTGTTTATGCAGTTTACCAGATATTCGGTTTTCTATAACCTTGATAAAAAATTGTATAAATGGGTAATCAAATTGATGGGTCTATAATTATTTATCTCAGTCTTTTCTCCTTCTTTGGAATTAAAATTATATTTGAGTAACAAATATTTTAAGGAAAGCAGCCTGTATAGAGAATTTCATTTAATAATCTAGAAATATAAAAATAAACCATATCAATATATCTATCTTATATTCTAAAACCGATTCCGTTGAAATAAGATGAATATTTAGACGTAAACTGGAGTCTAGAATAATTTTAGTATTAGTAAACATGCAAATGTTAAGGAAACGAGAAAGCATATTGTAACTTCAGCAGGTAGTACATATTATATAATATTTTTGTTTCTATCATACATTTTATAACAAGATGAGTAAAAGGAAACGAGTGCATTTAATTATTGAGTGGGGGGAAGGCCTAAATCCATTTTCATTATCGCGGTAGGTTCCAAAATGTGTATCGCAAGGCAAATTGAGTCACTCATATTTTTCAAACAAATTCTTTAACCCATTTGGCACTTTCTTTTTGATTATGTATATTGTATTTCATATAGTTCACTACGAAACTTCACAAGAATTGAGAATATGTTAAAAACTATTTGTTAGCATTTAGAGTAGTGGTAGTACTCGTGCTCTGCACGCGCTCAACACGTGCCCACGACTGCGTTAACATCCGCCAATTTTATATCAATAGATTTATACGAGTGTCGCAAAACTTTATATATTGACTAAATTGCCAATTACACATTGCCAGTGGGCGCATCGCTACGGCTTCACACAAATGGACAACTCCACTTTGCTAACCACATAGAACATCAAAGAAAAATATCAATTGGAGTTCATTAGTTCCGACGATTACTACATACATACAACTAACGTCGTTGTATACATTGATTACTACACTGAGATTGATAGCTTAGCTATTCAAAATAGTCTTTGAATAGCCATTAATCTCTCTGAGCTTCACATAAAGGTCATAGTGGAGTCTCTGTATGCTGGCGATAAATGAAGATCCAGCTTTATGTAAATCATCTCGGTTTAATTTTATAAACGTAGGTATTTGTTTGAATATACAAAAGAAAATGTACAGACGAGATAAAAGTGTGAACATGAAACGTGTAATTTAGGTCGAGCGGTATTTGTTTCGGTTGCTAACAACTGACTATTGTGGTGCGTTTGGTTTGGTTTCATTAAACTCTGTACTATTCGTACGTGTATTGAATAAGCTTGACATTTATGCTGACGCGGAAGCCTTTCCGGAACAAAAACAATTATGAAACTGACTGAATTCAGCCGAGCAATGTAGCCAAAATCTATTCTAATATTATAAAGCGGAAGAGTTTTTTGTTTGTTTGTTTAAACGCGCTCATCTCTGGAACTACCAGTCGGATTTGAATTATTTTTTTGTATTTGATAACCAGATTCATGAGGAATAGTATAGGCTATCTAACATTCGGCTACACCTCTCAGCTACACTTAAATATTTTTCCTAAGTAAGTCGGAAGAAAACGCGCTGCCGAACCTCTTTATCCGCGTGCGCTGGCGTAATGGTTAGTGATACGTGTGTAATGTTCTACAAAAATATCAGCATCCAGTACGTCTAAAAAAAAGGTTAATAGCATAAGCCACAATAAGGTAACTTGTGTCAAAAAATGTTGAATATTAAAAAGTGGTTTTTGGAAATTATTTATTATTAGCCACGGCATAGATATTAATCCGTACGAACGGAAGTAGTTCATCGAATTTTATAAAGATAAACTTTGCCCTTTATAGTATGTTATTTGGACGCATAGTTTAGAACATAATGTAAAAACGAGCCATGTGACGCAGATGAACTTTGAATTATTTGCTATTTTTTGGTTAGTACTAAATAATTAAAATATAATTATACGTGGGTGAAACCGCGGGGCCCAGCTAGTCATATAATATTAGTGATGAAACCGGGTTTGAGAGCTTAAATTGTCAGAGGCCCAGGATCTTGTTTAGTTACAGAGCGGAATTATCATATTTATTATGGAGATGTATATATTTGAACATGAATAATAGAACAACACAAACGTTTCTATTTAATATTACATAAGCCTAAAATATAAGCGTAAGATCAATACAATAAATATGGCCAAATCATGTAAATAACAAATGTGCTCTCATAATTCCTAAATCTACTCAAAGAAGTGAAAAAGAGGAATATATTTCAAATGTTCGGTGAGCGATTACATAATATTCGAACGCAAAAACTTCCATATGACGCTAATATGTCCACCAGGCGCACAGTAAGTGCACAATAGTCTTCCTATATAAGTTTTAAGCTGTAATAGAAAACTTCCAACAATAGTTTCCGATACTTTTTGATAACATTTTGTATAAGGTTTGAATGTCAAAAGAGTAAATGTCGTAGGCGTAAAGGCATAATGAAGTACACGTGAGTATAATATAAAGCACTGCTCATTATCAGTTTGTAAGGCAAAAAATACGCTAAGGTCCTCGAGCAAAAATCATCCCACCACTTTTTGTAGATGACGTAAGAGCCGACTAGGGGATTAAATTCAGTAGGTGGGCGATATTCTGTTTGATGGTAAAATAATGGGTAATATTTAAACCTAGCCCAGTTTTCTGAAAGTAATTTCTGTTTAGCAATTACGTTCAGAATTCAGTTCAGACCTTAAAAAAATACGGACGGAGCGTTGCGTACGACGTGTGAGAAGCATGCCTAGTCATCCAATTTCGCTCGTCATATACGAGCTAAACGCATACAAATACTTAAAACTCATCCACTCGGCGCCAGTACGCTGCGTGTGTATGCGTAACCTATGCTTCGCTTATGACAAGGCAAGGTTACATCCGTATTTTTTTCAGATCCGTGTAGTCAACCAAATAAAATTACTGTGTATAGTCTGAAAATTAATACTGAAAATGTGTCACTAAGTAAAGCTTCGGTCTTTCCCATACTAGTTAAAAAAAGACATTAAAGAGAAATTAAAAAAAAAGTTTTGGTCAATACATAAAAAAAGCTATTCCAATAATAATTTGACTATTTATAATTGCGTGTCATTACTCATAACAAGCTTTTCATAAATTCCATTCGCTATAAATTCCATAATTTAAAAGAATTTCGTAACGTGACATTTGAATTCTTTTTCTTGACGCCTTTGCGACCCAAAATTACGAATTAAAAGAGTATACCGGGAAAACGGTACAAAAAAGATTCTATAAATATCTTTGTATCCATTTTCATTTGGATGTACAAAATTAAAATGATGTATGAGACTATCTTCTATGAACATTTTAATTTTTCACATTAGGGGCAAGTCCCTCAACACTACACCTGTGTATTTGTTAACGATGCCTGTAACTAAAAAACAGATTTTTATTTGAATTTGTAAAGGCTTTAATAGGACAGGGTCTATTGTTATAGGAAATGTTTATTATATATTATATAGTCAGGTCGTGTTAGCACCCTGTTAAAATAAACACAATACCCACTATATCTCAAGGGTTTCAAATAAATATCCACTCAACAGAGGTATTATATAACCTAGAATAAGCTAGTTGTTACTTTTTAACCCTCATAAGTTTCTAGCAAAACCTTTGCCCTCAGGCACTGCCCATACGTAATAATGCTTAAAGGCTTTTCTGATATCTGTATAAGCAAGGCTATTTATGGACATAAGACCACGTCCGTCTTAAGTAGGTCGGCTTAAAAGTCGATAAGATCTTTTTAAAGATAGACCGGCCTAAATCTTCAAGTGATGTCCGAGAAAGAACAGGTGACGCGCTTCCTTGCAGTAGATATTTAAAAACGAATAATGTCGGCAGAAAAGGCGGTAGTATTATTCCTAATAATTTTCTCACATAATAATGTTATCATCAATCCTCGTAGTCATGTGAATATTGCAAATCCTCTTTCGACCTATCATTTTTTACCTTAACATTTTCACGGCCTGATTCAGATACCGGTTTATATACTTATTTATGCATCAGTAACTCTTTTCTCTGTAAGTTTTACGGCTTACTCAGACGATAAGACACGGATAAATTATATGCTTATCACCCTGAGGAAGGTTTTAAGTTATAATTAGGTTAAATCGATTCAGAACATCACTTTCAGGAGTTGAGTGTAATCATTGACACCATCTGTGAAAACCTCATTTGATCTAACTAGAGATTATTCTAATCTATAATTACTTTATCCTTAATCCATTTGGCAGTGAATGGATGGAATGTTTGCTAATTTAGACCATTAATAAAACAGATGTGTTTTCCATTGATGCATGTCGACAAAGGATGTTTTGTGGTTACCTGTAGCCGACCGAAATAACCCGGTTATGATCAACAAGGAGATATTATGTTGCAATGTACAGCACATTATAATGATTTTTATGGATGCCATTGGAAGTTTCTTTCACTTGGCACTAAGGTTTCAGTGTTATAAGTATATTTATACTCGATCTACCCAGGCTTCTATATATATTAGACGCACTTTTTATGTTAAAATATTAAACTTATTCTTTAATGAGTTTAAAATTCATGTTCTATGGTAATTGCAATATGATGACCCACGGGAATTTGAATCAGTTCTGCGATATCAATATAAATAACAATGCTAGTATTCCTTTTACTATAAATAATATCGCTACACACAATTGGTTCGGTGTATTTAGACAATGCATTACTGTAAAATAACGTTAAAAATCCATGCAACGTATTCTTGAATCCATACCACACTGCGATATTGCTTTCTCTTAATCGGCTCCATTTTATATTAGAGCATTCATTTCGTAACTTATATCAGCAAAAGAGTGAATCCTCTGGATATTACGACATCAATATTGGAGGCATGACAAAATTCAATAGATATTATATTGTAACACAATCACTAGTCAATATGATATTACCTTGGCTCCGTCTTAATAAGATCCTACGATCCCTTAAGATCACGTCACTGATTCACTTTGACGCTATATGAATATACTGACAGTTTGTTGTCGTAGTGCTACGGCGTAGCAGTCGATAGTTCACGTAGCTCGGACGCGACTGAGGCGCTCGTAGCGCTACAAAGACGTAGAGTTGCGCGCGCAGCCTCGCCCCTCACATGTAAACCCAATATCAATCCGCTTCCAAACAATTTCGAAACGATTTGTGAATATACGATTTAAAATAGAATCCTTATTGTATCGTCATTTCCAGCCTGACCGTGTCTTATATTAAGTATTATTGTCTCCGATTAAAGGCTAATCAAAAGTATAATCAATTAGGCAATTAAAACTTATTGATTGTAATTTAGAACGAAATTTAGTTACCGAATAATAACGATTCTTTTAATAAAATAATTTCCGATTTGCTAATTCATGTTTTATGCTAGAATTATTATATTATTTAGGTTCAACGTTGTTGATAATTGATACTTATTTACAGGCGACCCTGACTGAAAATAAAGTACCCTATCCCTTCTACCCACTCGTTATAAGGGACTAAGAAATATAAAGAAAGGCAACAACAACTTTGGGTACCCTAAACATAGGGGAAGCCACACGCCAATTATTTCTTGTAACGAGGGAAATTATCTTATCTATCGTAGACGTGTGTTTCTATAGACGTGTGTTTCTATTCCATTGTATTTGTATGAAATAGAAATAATAACGTCAAGCAAGACGGTAAGATAAAAAAAAATATAACGATGAAGGAGAAACTGCACGTATGTGGGGCACATTCGTTACTTAAAATTCATCTACAGCACTAGGCGGCAAGATTGGTGCCTCAGCAAACAGACATGTCCAGATATAACAAGTTACGTACTGAATTATGGAAACCATCTCAGCTCGGTGTTATATTAAAGTTCAGAAACTCTAAGTATATGTATCTTCATTCGGTGTAATACTGTGTAAAGAGGTAGCATATGCCTTGGGCACGCTTCGTTTCATTGGGATGTACAGAACTTTGTCCTGTCCGGACGCAGAGCACAGCATCGCCAACTTTGTCCTCTACTAAATAGATTCATTTTCTCGCTCGAAACCATAAATTTTTAGTTAAGATCTTTTGCAAAAAGCTTTACGGAGCACGTCTTATTTTTTGATCCTAGTTTAAATTTAAAATATCGATACGCTACTTATCAAAGTCGCGTATCTTCGCGTAATTTTTACGAATGTTTTATTTATAATGTCTTATTCAAGATACATTTGGCTTACTGCTTTTGAGGATAACGATACATTTGTACGCTTCACGAAAAATAAAGTATGTAAAATAAAAATCACGAAGAAGCGCGAAACAAGGGTATTGTAATACTCATAAACGGTTTTATTAATTTCGAATGCCGGACCAAATGTACGGAAAACGGAGTCCACTCTTTTAGCTTTAAATGACTGCGATATTGTCATAATACTGTGCGAATTGAATGTATTTGTGTTATGTATTTACAATGCTTGTTTTACTTATTTCAGTGAATATTATTGATAGAGCTTTTACGTTTTATAACTATCCTTACTAAAATACAGATAGCACAAACTGTTTCGGATCTATTTTGAATGGAGTTTTGAATATGTGTTAGAGTCGAGATGACGACAAGCAAAAACAATGTGTAGGATTAATCGGAACTCGGCAGGGATCCATTAAGCTAACATAGGAAGCAGGTAAACTGCATATGGATGTGTTTATTCTGCAGATTGGATGCAAAATCGATATGTGATAAAACAACGTTAGGTACATAGAGTCACCCTAAAAGTTTATAACTCCAGCTGCCTTATGCCTTTGCCTTTATAAGGGCCTTCTTATGTCTTGTACGGCTACCAAATATCACAACTATATGGCTAAGTTATCTTTCAATATAAACTACGCCTACGTATAGTCGACGAGATCTAAAAAGCCACATTTGAGCCCTATCATTTGATTCAACTAGGGAAGTGCAGCGTTCAAATCAGTAACAAACATAAACGATTTTAAAATAAATCGATTAAGTACAATCGATTAAAACTAAATATAATAATAACATCAAGATACTAATTCTGTTTAGGAAAATTCTAGTTTATAATAAAGTAGGCACCGAATATAAGAAATAGAATTTCTGTATCTTCTTGGAGAAATAGAACCTAATTTCATGTCAAAGTTTTATTTATTCACTTTTCTATATAAGTATATAATTTCTTGTATCAATTCTCATATCTGGATCGAAGTCATCCATTTTTTTTGTATGGTTCCGCACCTTCATCCTTTTTCACAGGTTTTTGCATTAATGTTTTTTTTTTATAAATGGTGTCTTTTTTGTTATGACGTGCAGCATAACCTGCAAAAAGTGCATCTTTTTTAGATTCAGGTTTGACGTTCTGTTTCCCAACCAATTTTCACGATTAAGGAACTATTCAAAAGTCGTTTAGATATTTTGAAAATATATATATAAAAGCGGAAACAGTTCAAAATGAAAGCCGAGTCACAAAAACCACCAGAGATACCGAAAAAACAGAGATGTCGCACATTGGGTCGGACGAATAGCGAAAAATTGCTCAGGTTTCATTATCATTTCATCACTTGCTAGCGTCAAGCAAATTGTGATCATATTAAAATTAAAATTAACTAATATAATGTACCTATGTTACGTATATATAGCCAATAAAAAGATTTTAATATAATTTTTTATAATATTTTAAACGATCATAACGATTCTAGTGGTCACATCACAATATTTAAAAAAGGATAGACGGAGAGCGTAAAATTATTTATGATATTTTAACATTACTTAAATACGTATTAAAAATTATTTAAATGCCAAAACAATACGTTGGAAATTACATACCATGCTAAATAAAACATGTCTCGAAATTTTCAAGTGGTATATTAAAAATTATTTTTATTCACGACCAATATTAATATTGTCAAGTTACATTCTATCCTTTTTTATATGTGTCAAATGTGGCTTCTTAGATCTCGTCGACTATAGTGAAACCATCATCTTTAATAGTAGTTATTTATAATTATGATCCTATGTAAGACAACAGCGATTATGTTACTATTCCAAGACATTTTTAACCGACTTCCAAAAAGGAAGAGGTTATCAATTCGGTTGTATTTTTTTTGTTTTTTTTTATTTATGTTTGTTACTTCAGAACTTCATCATTTATAAACGTTATGTTTTAAGATTGGATGCGAATTGGTATATTATGCTTTCTTGTGACTTTTCATTGGTGTTCACGGTCTCTAGAATAGTTCTAATGAACAGCCTATTTTCCAGATTCATCATTCCAGATAGGCACCGGAACTCAGTTTTTTTTTTTTTGCTATTTAATTATTTTTTGTGTAAGCCCGCATTCTCAAGTCTCTTTTTTATGCTGTTCACAGGAAATCTAGATTTTAGGCTATTTCAAAAGGGAGTGTCTTTAGAAATAGTCTTTGATCTAGGTTTCCTACTTTGATATAGCCGTTTCTCTCTTTCTTCGCTCGTCTAATTTAAAGGGCCCTGGCCCATATGGGCAGCGCGTTGAGTAGGTCTACCCATATTCACTGCCGATAAATCAGTTAAATACCGCAAGATTCACTAAAAAGGAAGAACAAATTTTTAACAAGAATAAAACCGACTCCAGAAATCTTTCTGCTATGTATGTAAAAATGCAAAAATCTGACTGCGTCTACAAAAATTATTGCGTTATATTCACTTTACTTATAAATATCCAATTTTTGTAGACGATTAAGATACAATTATTATTATTTTTGGAGTCGGTGCCAGCCAAAGTTAACGAACGTGTAAATAAATTAATGAGGAAGCGCATTAAGTAACTAAGCAGTCGCTTTGGGCAGTTGTGTTTATTTGTAAATAAGTTCAATAAAGTATCGTTACATTATCTTATTAATGTACCTACCTTTAAATATACTTTGCAAATTTTAGGCTACCTAAAAGTTTTTAAAGTTTGGCTGGCTCCAACTCCTTTTTACTTTTTAGTGCATTTTACATACCTAGCAGAAATATTTTTGGAGTCAGTTATTTTCTTGTAAATTTTTTTTTTTACTGTACATGTCATTGTTCAATGTCTTAGGGAGACATCGAACAATTGCATGACACACATTATATCTTATATGTATAATTATTTAAATTTATAATTATGTTTAAATATCGTTGTTATACCACAGATAATCGTGATAATCTTAATATTGTAAAGCTGAAGAGATGTTTTGTTTGTTTAAACTAATCTAAAGCTAATCACTCGAACTGCTAGACGGATTTGAAAAAATAATTTAGTATTTGATAGCTGGATTCATGAGGAAATAGTAAAGGCTATCTAAATTTCGGCTACACCTCTCAGCTAGCCTTAAATATTATTATTATATTAAAGAAAACGCGCTGCCGAACCTCTTTATCCGCGTGCGCTGGCGTAATGGTTAATACGTACAAATTTAATGTTTTACAAAAATATCGGTCTTCAGTAAGTCTAAAAAAAAAGTCTGCGAGGCCATATCTCTTATACATAAGTGACAATAAGGTATAGTCCCAAATTATTATTGAAAATTAAAAAATGTTTTAAGCATTATTATTAGCCATGGGATATTAATCCTTACGAACGAAAGTTACTTCATCATCAAGAGAATTTTAAAAAGATAAACTCTGTAGCATGTTATTTGGACGCATAGTTTCGGAGATAATGTAAAATGGAAATAATTCAACACTCGCGCGAACGAGCCGTGTGACGTATAAACCCCGTGCGACGAGATCAACTGTGAATTATTTGCTATTAGTTGGTATAGTACTAAGTCATCATTACCATCCCCCTGCCTTTATAACAATTTGTTTGGGGTCGGCGCTAAGTAGTACTAAGTAATTAAAATATAATTATATTGGGTGAAACCGCGGGGCACAGCTAGTCATAATATATTCGACTTTATGACAACTCTTCTTTCAAATCCTGATGACGTCAAACAGTCGACAACCGACACGAGACCTAAATAACTCAATGTACGTGCAGTAGCTGTCACATTGCGATTTATTATTATATGTTTAAAGTAATACCATTCAGCAAAAAGCGTTCCATTCCAATAATAGCCTTGATCGCTTCGTTTTAAGTATTTATGGCATACGGCAGAAATATGTAGGTATAATAATTAACCACGATGAACAAGTTCTTCGATTCTGGGTATATCAAAAGCGCACAGATCTATAATTATTATAATGTATTTCGATCGAATTCGTTATAAGTTTAGCATGTACCTACATACCTATATTTTCTCTACATTTTGCTTGTAGCGTCTTAACAAAAATACTTTAAACGCTAACATTCTTATTCTTTATTGTAAACACAAGTGGCATTAGTTTAAAGTTGTTTCGTATAGAATAGATGTATTCAGCAACAACTACTCGTACGTTACGCAATTTACTACGGAGATGAGTCTAGTCTACGGCACGCTAAGCTAATACTACCTAGGTGAGCATTGAATAAATGTTATGGCACACACACCTGTAAACGTAAAAACGTGTTACACATTACACACACGCACACACACAGAGAGTTCACAGTGTATCTACGTAATGCAATTTTTACTACGAAGATCAATCTAGTGTGTAAGTGTGCTATTGTAAATAAACTCGCCTCGGCTAACATCGCATGGCGATGATAGCGTATAAACACGGTAGTAAATATAAATCCATTATACATACACAGGTTTATAATGTCTGTTACGCTGTAACGTAATGCACCAGCATATCGCTGCAATTGCTCGCACGCACGTAATGGGGATTACTAAGGAGTCTAGTCTATCCCACCGGTTAGCCAATAAATAGATACAACTTATGGCAGTAGGATATGTTCATGAACAGATTAGTAAATATTACAAACTGAGACCAAGTGCATTACTGTCCCAAACGTAGACCCAATGACTACGTAAAAAAATACCTAAATAACACTGTTTAAATAATACTTAAAAGCTTATATTACGTAAAATTTAAAAACAGGACGGTCAGTATTACGTCATTGTTTACACCTTTGTATTATATGTATAAAAGAGCCGTAGGCATTATGTATCCGTGGTTTATTCAGCGTCTAACATTTTCCCCTATAAATAAAGTTTTGCAAAGTTCTATAATGTACAACCAAATGTTCTTTATTCTGTTAAATACAGAAACATGCCTCTAGCTATAAGGGAGTTAACGTTCACCTTTCTATGATTTCTAACGTAAATCCTTAGGCCACAGGGCTGTTGTAGGTGGGTGTTAGTACACTGGTAAGTGCTGCCCACTGAAACAATAATCCCCCAGTTGCGCCTCAGGGTAGATGTGGAAAATATATAATAGAGTTCCTGAGAACTTACACTTGTCAAAATTCAGGTTCTGCTAGATGGAGAAGTACTTTAAGATACCGTGAACGAATATAAGATTAGTATTCTGCACTCCAAAACTCAGGTGATCGAAGTCGATTAGCTTCAAGTCTAAACTTTAACTGGGGTAGTCACATAAGCCATATGGCACCACCAAGTGGAGCCTTTTCTAAATGTGGAAAATCTATAATGGACGCTGTGCCAGACTCCCACCGACTAATAACCACACGGTCGACCGTTAGCCTTTACCGGGTTCCGGGATCGTAGTTGCATTCACCGCAACCCCAGCAAGATCCGATCCGAAGTTATCGACGGACACTGACATTAGTGCAGGCCGAAACAGTACAAGTGGAGCCTACACAACGTTAGACGACGTCGTAGTCGACCCAGGAGGAGATGGCGGAACATCTATTAGAAGAACTGACCTCAATAAGTTTTAAACTGATAAGAACGGAAGAGCGATGTAAGATAGCGTAGCAAGGTAAGGAAGCGAAGATTTTGCTCTACAGTGGAAAGATCCTAGCTGATAACTGATACAAACAGCCTTTAATTATTCGGCGGAGGACACATTCAGAATCTTATTTCATGGCATTCAGACAGGTAAAACGTGCCTAAAAACTACTTGGCATGAAGTGAGAGTATCTATAATTTCGATGTTTATTACTTCCATAATTATTTATTGAGTTTAAATAAACACGGTATTAGATTAGAGCATATTAGGTAACATTTGGTGGACACTGCTATCTATCAATCTTTCTATCAGTCAAGGCACAAATACCACCCCAACCAACCAGGCAACAGCAAAAAAATACTGACTTGCGTTTTCCCCTAGGTCACATGATCGTTTAATGCCCAGGGGCTCGTTATATTCGTGGATTTCTATAAAATTCGATTCCAATTAAACAAAGCAATTTGTTCTTTACTAATTTCTGTAGGGAGTATCACAATAAACTATGTTTTAGACATATAAATAATTACTAATCAACAGTGTCTGCTGTAGTCCCGGAGGGGATTATATGACAGGATACACAACTAGTATACATTCAAATACAAATGTAAATAGAATATATTTTATAGTAAGTTTGTTGATATTCCTTGTGTGGCCAATGTACACATAAGAATTTATATTCTGATATTTTGAACTTTTTTTCAGCCTGAATCCAATAAGGGCCTTACAGAGGCCTTATATTACATATTATGAAATCGTGTGAAATTTCATTAAATTAGCGGCGCTACAAGCTTTTGAATTATAAAAAAAAAGTAACAAAATGGACATAGCATGAAATAACAGCATATCTCGTGGTATGACTGGTTGTCAGACTTTCAGGCTTCTGACTACCCGTAACAGTTGTCATAGATCTTAATTTGACAACCGGGACCGACGGCTTAACGTGCTCTCCGAGGCACGGAGGGGTCTCGGTATGAAATTATGGTCACCCATCTACAGAACGACCGCGGCAAGCGCAGCTTAACCTCGATCGATCGATCTGTGCGGCTGTTACTTAGCCACGAGCCCCAACATTACTAACTAACACGGAATATTACTAAGTTAAACACAAACATACTTTATAATATGTAAAACTCTTCGTGCAAATAATTGATTACTGTGGCAGAAAATTTTAGTTAGCTTTAGTCCATTCTCGGTAAGTTGGTAAGGGCATGACAACAGACTCGTGCCCTCCCACAGATTCCTCCCACGTTGTTAAAACACGATCGCAAAGTATACAATAAAACTTGTTTATTTTTACCGTCTCAATGAAACCTTATAAAAATAAAAAGTAATATATCCTTCCTTCTATTATCTTTGAATATAGCATTTATTATATACAGAATTTATTTCTATCATTCAGTAACCAGCGCTATTTTAAGATCATTGAGGATTGTTTTTGACGATAAAAAATTTCATGAAAAAAAAATTTTGATTCGTAGTTTCATTGAATAGATATAACATAACTTTCCGGTCCTGCGTGTGCGACAGCTTTTCATCCTAACTGTACAATGCACAGGCACAGAAAATTAATAGCTAGGCCAGACTACCACAACATTACCACGAAACGGGTTTTTAGAGTACCTATCCCACAAGCTAATTCCCTTCTGGCAAGACGCTCTCCAGATAATCTTTAACCTTGAATATACAATGAAGTTATCAAACGCCGTAACATAAAACCTTAAAACATCCCAGTGCAAAAGGGTTGTAAAGAATTGGCTTGTATCACTCTTTTACGACGAAACTGAAAAAAATATCCCATAATCACCGTGAAGCTAGCTGCACTCTTAATCCCATACTCACACACTCCACTCAAGACTATACTCATACATCACATTTAAACACCACACTCAAATACTTAATATTATTTAAAAAAACAAATGGAAATTGTCATCCATTTTTTTATTGTCTGTATCATTATCATTGTTAGTATTTGCCACTTTCAAGTTCTTTACTTTTTCTACAATTTTCTACTTTAATAAAGTTTTAAATAATAGTATTTACCAGATAAACTTTCCTGATTGTTGTACATTTGATTTGTTTTGTAAATGATGCAACTCTTATTCCCAAGATACAGGCAATACCTAGTTTGGGGATCACAGAAATAACCGTGTAAATTGTATTTTATAGGAAATAAATTAATAATTTAATTGAATTTATAGGAAATGTTATTTCTTAATACGTGCAATCATTATTACAATGTAATTTAGTTATTTTTAAATGAAAACTAGTATGAAGGCATTAAAGAAGAAAAGTCACAAATCGGACCCAACTGGACAAGAATTCCAAACGCACTGTCACGTACTTATTCTAAGAGTGTCGGAATGGCAGTAAGCCTTGTTACACAATGCTATTATTAGAATAGCACCAAGCAAGTAAACCAAAGACATACATTTTGATAGTTTCCTGCATAAACGATGAATAATTCCCACTGTGATAAGCTAGGTGCCTATCGCTGGTTCACCGTAGACTGTCCATAACACAGAATTTGTTACAATCAGAAAACTAATTAAACTTTGTACCATCTAGGAATTTAATCCGCGCGGCCTGAACTGATTGTTATTGTCACTACGCCAGTAGAACGATGGTCGGTAAGAGCCGAAAAATTTTAAAGGTATACAGATGAGTCTTTGGAAAGCATTAACGCATGCTTCGCGAACTCTGAAGTTATAATTTTTTGTGGAAAAAGAATACGGTAGTAGCAGGATTCAAACCTGCGCCCCCCGGATAAATATACTCCAGGCGCTGTGACTCTAAGCCATGTCAACCTCTGCTCACTACCGCGAATTCTTCTTCCACATTCCACATTTTAATACGTGTTTTGGTGACGTCATTGCCATCTATTCACTCCCTTTACAGGAAACTGAACCAAACCGACGAAAATGTCGACTGAAATGACGAAATTGACAAGCTGGAAGGCAAATCTTTCCAGCTTGTAAAAACTAGATTTACAGTCATAGAAATTACTTATAACTATAATACAATTCAATTAAAGTACATTTTTGACGTGGAGTTTCACATTGACATCGTGTTATTTATAATGTACGTAGCACAACCACGTCACGCGTCATTTCTATTCTGTCATTCAGAATACATCTGGCACAGTCTAAATATCATCACTTATTTTTTTAACCTTCGTCACCAATGCAGTCTAAAGATAGACTCTAGGACTGCCACAGTACTATGTTTTATTACGTTGAGCTGATAAAGTTGATGTTGATTTTAGTTTTAGTGATAGCTATATATAATCATTAAAATTCCATAACAAGCGTAACATCGTGTAATATAATGTTATTTTAGGGGAAGAGTAAAATTTTTGTTATTTTAACAGGACAGGTGCAGACAGAAATTAACTTTGCAGATATTTATAACTCCTAAATAAATATAATTTATTAGGAGTAATAGTACCTTTGTACATTATATTCTAATACCTATCCTTTACTTTTGTGTGTACATAAATCTATAAATAAATAAAAAATAAATTAAAGTGCAACTAATTTATAAATAACGCTGCCTCGCTTTTTCTGAGACGGATAAAATCTTAATTTTGCCCGACTACGCTCTATATTAGCAAGTTTCATCTAAAATTCTAGAACATTTTTCTAGAAACTTCTCTGAACCTTGGATTTAATATTGAAATTAAATTGTGTTTAATAATATAACAAGACATGTTATATTATTATAATACTCTTTCAAATACAACAAATTCACGCGCTTCGAGGTTGTAAAAAATATATACTCCATTGTTTCGGTAATGTGTTAAATTTCACTGCGGATGTAAACTTTATTGGTATCATAATTTAAAATCTATTTTTGTAAACAGTTTATTGCATAAACATGCCAATTTTACGATTCACTTACAGAGCAGTTGGTTCTTTTATGTAGAAAACGTTCAACACACTGTTGGTCAGTGCGGCAAGCCAATTCATTACTGCAACCTCCGTCAATTTCTATAAAATATATTTGGGCTTCTGGGCAAAATACAGGCAAATTTAGCTCCTTCACTTCTACACTCTAAAGAAGTACAAAAACTGGTTTATGGTTGTCCCCAAACGAACATTTCTCACAATTGTGTACGTAACGACTTGCTATCACAAAAACAATGTCTTATCGCGTGTCCATTAATTATGATAAAAAACCATGAACAATGCTTTGTACAACAATCATTTAGATAATACGGGACATTGATCCACCTCAATCTGCTTTTACATTCTTCTGCGTTTATCTAACGTGGTTATAAAATTTCGGGCTCAACAAATCGGGAGTGCTTCGGCCAACAAAAATCGTGCAATCTGCGGCTGATTTTATTTTATGCGGACACACATTGGTGTCACCTGCTGTGTAACGAACTGGATATTGTTATAGCAACAGGAATCGGGCTGTCATAATAAATTAATTCTAACAAAAGCGTACCTACGGCTCGCTATGTGGACAAAAACTATTTTTAAGCAGAATGCCCATAATTGATTTGTTAAATTATAAATAATATTTTTATAACTTGAAACGATTTTTGTAGATAAAGGATAAACTATTATAATATGATCATAGTTCATCATGGAAGTCGTACACGTGTCGCGTGACGCCACACGTTCAGTGAGTGACCGATCTTTTCATTCAAATGTTTGGCTGGCTGGATCGAAGCGGGTGCGCGCGCATCCTCCACGACGATACGGTGATGACACGAGACATTAGCTTATTCCACTTTATATAAACTTCAACACTATTGCTTCTGAAATCTCTAATATTTCCATTTGTACAACATTCAATATCGTTCAGGTCGTGGAAAATAACGTTATATTCAGTCAATATTAAACGCTGTAGCGTCATAAAGGCAACAAAAACAAAAGGATATTCCTGCCATCCTTCGCCAATAAAAAATATTGATAGTTTTTGTGCTCTTCCCGAATTCCAATTGGCAGTCTGTTACCGTTTTTACTCAATTTCGACGTTACACTCAAACAAAAACAGTACACTTTTTTATATACTGTGCACATGTATATTATATGCAATCATTAGATTATTTTATTTATTGACTGAATCTAGCACATTTTAGAAAAAAATATTTTGGTACTCTCCCTGTGGTGGTCTTAAGAGCGGCGTTAGTCAAATTCTTTGTTTATACCAGTCGTTGAAATGGCCTTAAACTTCTGACTTTATTAGGAAACATCAAAAACGTAAGCAATCAAATGGCGTCGCCTGAGTTTAAAATCGGTCGAATGTTTCGAATGTGAGTCAATGTGTCAGGGGCGCGACCATAAAAAGAACCATTTGGAAATGTGGGTCGCGAACCATTGCCGGAACATCTAACTCTCACCCCTGGCTACCCGCCGTCATCCGATTTAGTTATACAGCCTTTTGAACGCGATTCCAAATAAAATTATGTGTACAAATAATTTGTTGTAATGAAACTTCAAATATCAATTAAGTATATAAATAAAGGTTTCAATTGATAGACTTCCCGGAATCTAATAAGAAAAATCTTTAAAAAAAAGTACTGGCTCCGTATTGATCAATGGCAAACTCAAGGTTTCTCAGGGCAATGAACACAGGCCTCCGTTTTCGAGAAAGCAGTCCAGTCTAGCGCGTGAGCGTGTTGCCATTATCTGGTGGTTGAACGTCTCGGGGCGCCCGTCTGTCTGCCGTCATATTCCACTGCAGAGCAAATAGAGCCAAGTAGGTCAACAACATGAAAAAATAATATAGCAATAACATTAGCCGCTACAGCCAGAACATCCAACATGTTTACGGATAGTAATATCTTAGGTTTGCGCGATCACTACACATTATAATAAAAGAGCGCGAACACTTTGCAGCGTTCACGAACGCTGCAAAGTGTTCGAAACGTCAGGAAAAACAAAAAACCAATAATACACGCGATTAATCCGGTTAAAGTTGTTTTATTATAATGTTTACGGATATTAGTTTAACTTATGGCGACGTAAATATGCCGTCCAAAATTCGTAAGTTTTATTTTATAGAAATGAAGTAGAAGACAAGTAACGAGTGAATTTAAATTTTAGGGCCGAACAGCAATCTACACCACGTGTTCCGCATAGCACAAGAAACTTGCCTAATCGTATGAAACGAGGATAATACGTATAATCTCATTTCCTTTGTGACAATTTGCAAGATAGTCAAAACAAAAGAAATCTACTCAGATCATGTAAGATTTTAATGATCGAACAGATAAAAAAATTTTAACATCTGCATTTAAATTTCATCCAACATCGAGATGAATAAGAAAATGTTTTCTCAAAAAACGAGTGATTAACATAAGCCATTAAATGAATTTCTCCCACTCTTTAAAAACTTTTTTTTTAAATCAATTATCTAACATTTTGATCTGCAACGTGACTAACATAGAGCATATGGCAAAGAGAAAGTAAATGTGGTTTTACTACAATTCTCTATAACTTATAAGTAATATTATGGCGCACATTTCAAAGGTAATTAGTGTTTTCTGTTAAGGTGAAAACATACGGTACATATAAAATAATTTTCCAGAAGCATTTCGTTTCGATCTATTTCCATATAGGTTTGATGAACCAGTTGCCTAATGGAAATGTCTTTTGGAGAAACTAATTTGGTTGTACCACAAGTTGTACCCATAGAACATTTTATTACCTACTAGTTATACTTGTAGTTTAATTATAAAAAAAAATGTGTTGATAGTCCTAAAAGAAGATTCTTGCTCTAGAATATGCTGCAGTTCTATTATGTTTCAATTTGGAATGAAAGGGATTTAACAATTTCACTTTGATGGTTGAGTTCCAATTTTAATTTCACGATTTGCAGGTGTTCATTCTGGCAAGCATTCAAACACCGAATCAGTAAGATCTATAGATCCTCCAGTTGACCCTATACAATAGAATTGGCATCGAAAAACCTTAAATAAACGAGTCATCCGGTAATCATTCATTGTAACTGTAAAATATGGTGATAGAGTGGTCCAATTTGCCATACAAACGTAAACCATTAGAGTTCTTAGAAATAGATGTCATGTAATCGGAAGGATATCATAGATCCTTTAGAAGAGATGAATACCCACTTAGCGGGAAAATACGGAGGGTTACTTCGTCACGTGCCCTACAAACACGGAAACATGTTATATCTGCGTGAATATTTGGTTACATTCCAGCGGTACGTATCTGTTGATAAATAACATGATACATACATTATTAGCATTTGGCTTTTCGTTATGAAAACAATATTGTATTACTATACGAGCAGTAGTATTATTTTGTCTGACGGATTCTGTTGCTTTCAACTTTAGCAATAAAGGTTCAAATCCAATTTGTGAGACATTCTGGATGGTGTTTCGTTACAACACAGTACCGAATCATATTGGATGGTTCTGTTCTCAGTTGAAATAAGGCAGTACTATCTCAAAATAGTTCTGTTACATAACCTCAGTGGCTTTATTCGGTACAACTTTTAGATAAGGTGAGATTTGGTTCAGCCGCAATGCGGTACCTAACTTGAATACGAAACGTTGTGTTAATTTTATGAACGTGTGTTCGCACTGAAATTATTTTTCTAAATGGTTTTTCTGGATAACAAATACCTCTCGACTTTAATACATTTAGCTTAATGGAAATGAATGTTTTCTTTCTTTCTTAAAGTCAGACAGAAAACAAATATTGTATGTTCCAATTACTTTACGTATCATAGTAAAATCTAACAATTAGGCTTATGACTTCGTTCCACAAATTTATATGAACACATTTATTTAGAAATTTTACTGTAGAGCTAAAATATATGTATCGTTCAAGACCTACTGGAAATCAAAGTGAATACATACAAAAAACAAATCATGTGTGCGTGTTAACGTAGCGTGTAGTCTCGAATGATTATGAGTAACGAGTTGTCCATCGATTCAGCTGGCCTGTGTATGACGCAAGTGTATAGGTACGGTATGCCTAATTTATTAATAAAACATTTTTTTTATTTATTTTTTATTTATTATTATTACAGAATGCATCTATATCATTTGAATGGAATATAAATTACAGATGAAAGTTATTATATTAAATGGAAAAAGAATACGGTCGCGAACAGGATCCTGTTCGCGACCGTATTCTTTTTCCATTTAATATAATAACTTTAGAGTTCGCTAAGCATGCGTTAATGCTTTTCAAAGATTTATCTTGAATTACAGATGAAAGTTTAATGCAACTAACAAAAGATATTAAATGGCCTAACTGAACTATGTACCTATGTTAATAAATTTTGTGTCGAAGTGTTTTGTGTTCCTTATAAAAATTTAAAAGATTTTAAGTAGGATTTCAATTATTACACAAAAATCATCATCGTCTGTTCATAAATATAATGAAGACTGGCATTATTAGATCATTTCTACCTACATCAGCATACAAAGTAGACACATTGGAGATAAGATATGCTAAAAAAAGATAATTGTGCGCAAACGAGAATTTGTTAGAGATAACAGTCCGTTAACAAATGATCGGGTAAACGAGCGAGATGTGGTCTCAACTGACTCTTCAAATTTCTTATAGAGCAAAAATCATATTTTTTTAAATTTACTTTACTTTAATTAAATAAAGCTTTTATTGACACAGTAAAATACACAGTCGGGGTGAAAATAATTAATAAATAAATGATACTAATTTCTTTATAGTAGCTTCGCTTGAATTTTTACTGTATTTCAATCCTACTAAATGCTTTTGGTATGTTTCTGTTATGTTTGCCATAAAGTTGAAAATACATGTAGAAGATAGTGGACTAAATCGATCAATCTGTAATAAAAATCATAAAAAAGAACTGATATAGAGAAAGTTGAAGTTATTATAGCTTTGATATACGGAATTTTATACATCCACGGAAATAGTCCATAAAAGTCAGCGGCATTTGAAAGGTCAAGAAATAATATTTAACGATTTGTATAAACTACATTTTCATTCCAATGTGGAAGATTTATCGTCCTTGTTAATAACATCGAGACAACTGAAATAAATAACTGAGTTCACAGTGTGCTGTAACTGGTACTGTAAATAGGTTAGTCATTTCAGCATAACATACTTTAAAGGAAATCATCCTAAACCATCGTGCTATCTTACGAAGCTCTCGCTACCAACTAAAGAAATTCCTTTCATGCAAAGTTTGACCACATTTTGTCAAGATATATTGTTAAGGATCATTTTGTACAATCAACACAACTGAAAATTTGATTATTACAAATTTAGATTAGTACAAACAAACGTACGTAGTTGTACCTGTGCAATACACAAATGTTTTTGTTTCGTAAACCAAGGGTGCCACCGGATTCCTGATAATTATGCCTACGCCGTTAGTCATAATCATAAGCCATATCTTTTTAGCCTTAATAGACACTAGCTGTGCCCTGCGGTTTCACCCGCGTTAATTTGAGGAAAGGACCCACTAAAATATATTCCACCAACCCCCTCCCCCTCATGACCTTGCACATCATAAATGCGTGCGTGGTACTTGATCATTATTTTGTTGCGGAATTATTTTAAAACTATGATATCTCTTAAGATATTCATTGAAATGAAATGACGTCAAGGCCAATTTAATTCAAAATTAAATACTTGTGATTAATAACGTATTGTGTTGTTCTTTTTGTGTTGGATAGTCCATTTATCGAGAAAGTCCATAAGCTATATAACATCACGCTACGACCAATAGGAGCGGATCATCAATGAAAAATGTTGCAAAAACGGCAAAAAAATATTCCTTTTATGAGCTTCTGTTGCGAACGCTGCGTAAACGGTTAAAGTTACGCAAAAATCATGTATGACAGAATTGTTCGTCTTTAAAAGTTCTAAAAAAAGGCCGCGAAAGCATATGTCTATATTTTAACGTTCACTCACTGTAACCTTTTTTATGGTTATCAAAGTCAAAGTAAATTTTTTATAAACATGATATTAATCATTATCTAAATAAATGCGTCATTCATCACAAGTATTTAATTTTGAACAAAATTGCCCTTTACATCATTTGATTTCAATAAACATATTCGGAGATATCGTAGTTTTAAAATAACTCGGCAACAAAATAATGATCAAGTACCACGCGCGTATATTTATAACAACATTATCACGTCTGTATTCGTCGAGTAGGAAGGGGTAGGCAGAGGTGTACACAGTCGTACACCCACATTTCACCAATGCTGTTAATAAGTCCAATGTAATAGGTGGTGAGCCTATTGCCATCGACCAGGCATAATTCAAAATCAGGACTGCTACTGAAAAATTCTAACAGCAGTCGCGCTTGGCACCACTAGACCAATGAGGCAGGCGCATTTATGATGTCGTAGGCGCGGTCATGACGGGGGAGGGTGGAATATATTTTGGTCGGTATTTTTCTCAAATTAACGGGATTAAACCGCGGTGCACAGCTATTATATTATAATTAGCCTAAGTTACTCCGAATTTGGGTTCCACAGGCTGAGTGTTAGTTTCCGACATCCACGCGAAGTTGCGGGCACAGCTAGTCTTTAATAAAACTAGCGTGACATGACGGTATTTTATTACAGAAATAACATTTTAAATGTATTAAAAGGTAAGGTCAACGTTTAACTAACTTTATATAGGTGATAATCATAAGTATATATATATACCTATTGATATTATCGCAAACGGGTTTTTTAACATGCGACTATTGTACTATGTTTAAAAACCTTATCAACATATTTTATACGGAAAACCAAACGTATTTAAAATAATTGGTAATTTAAAGTGGTATAACCTATGCCATAAATAAATGAATAATATTAATACGAAGCAATAGGTATTAATGTGTTAGGTTGTAAGTACCTACTGTTTTCTTGGGACCCACTGAATGCTCGCAATATAACGGGAATAATAATTGCTCCCACTTCCCGTCGCCAGTTTCAATACAAACAATTACGGGGTTTACGACCTCATTAAACGGTTCATATGGTCAACAAAGATAAAAACGGTTATAAACAAAACAAATTATTAGTAGTCAGCAAAGACTCTCGTTTTATTTTTTTTAAAGCTTGCTCTCCGTTTGCTTGCTTGTGAGAAGTCAAGGCGCTAATTGAGAGGGACTAGCGGGCTGGGGGAGCGACTAAAATAGATGGACCCCCACGTCGACGGTGGTCTCTAAGTGCAATCTGCAACTATTGGTTAATTTACAGACTTGTCTAACCGATGCGGGATCAGGTGCTATTTCGAGGCTATTTCATATCGAATTTCAATAGGTACGTTTTATGAACAGTGCCACTGCAGTCTGAGCTTTTTAAATCATCAATGGGATAGGCTTCGCCATCGAGATGACGAACATAGTGGGGCCTTATTTCCAGAAATGTCATTCTCATAAAGGTTTTCTATAATCTAATCGGCTGTTTTTATATGATTTCCATAATCAAGTATACGTTCTTATTTCAATACTAGCGGTCCGTCCCGACTTCGCACGCGACTATAATTTGAGATTTAAACTATCCTATCTCTCAAGTTGGATCGAACTGCACATGGTGTGCGAATTTTATTATAATCGGTTAAGTGGTTTAGGAGTCCATTGAGGACAAACATTGTGACACGAGATTTATATATATTAAGATATTATTATACTTATCTGTTGAGTATTTAGTTTATAACATAAAAATATAGGCATTCATTTATTACGTAAGAAGATTTAGGGGGAGGGGGGTCGACCATGTCTTATTTTTTCTTACAAGAACTTAAATCAAGACTCCCTCCCACCCCGGGAGGGAGTCTTGATAGTTCTTAGGTAAGATCAGAAAAATGCGCAAAGTTAAAATGGAGGGTGCTCGGTTTTTTTTTACATTGAAAAATAAAAACTAAAACAAACCAAGCGTGTATTCATTTTTTCCTTTAGATTCTTACGTAATAAATATAAAACAGGAGGGAGGCAATCGGCCTATTCTTATTTTTTCCTATATGTCTATACATCTATATATCCCTATGGAAGGGGTCAAAGATTTGCAAAAAATAGTCTTACGTAATAAATGAAAGGCGCCATAGATAGATACTGTGTTTTACTTAAAACAAGGTCATATAAATATTAAAATAAATATATTTTATGATTCATATAAGTAGTACAGGTAATTGGATTTTATCAGACTATCAGAGGATTATTTTAACAAAACGCAGTTGCTTTTACTGCATTTTTTATCCTTTGTTATTCAAGTTTGCTTAAGCCGAGGATAAAACAATTGGTTCCTTTTATAGAATCAACATTAATTTTCTTTGTGATGTTAAAGAACTTCTTGAAACGTAACCGGAATACTACATTAAGATAAGTTTCAAACGATTGTAGAATAGTTCGTAAACAGAGCATGCGTTATCGTCTATATCTTGGTTTACTTATTAGACAAACCGCGGCACAGACCGCATTGTTCACAAACATATTAATTAGGTAGGTACTTCCATGCTGTACAATGGGGTTTTCTGTGATCTGATTGTGGCCTTTTTATCAACGCAAGTCAGTAAAAGTATAATAAAATCATACATTTTGGTCGAGTAGGTACATTTCTATGGAGCAGCTGTTTTTTTTTCGCGCTTTCGTAGGTGATTTAATTGTAAAAGTCGTTCGTATACATAAGTAATTAAGTACATTGACCTTTCAAAGTAAGTCTATGGACTTACATACGTATGTTACATATGGTATATATTTTCACTTTTTGCCTAGTTGCTCATTCTGCGATGTTTGCAGTATGTTAAGCAGGAAAAACTGCGAAAGACGGTTTTGTTCCATTTCAATGCTGACTGTAGGTTTATGCTTGTAGATGCATACTATGTTTTAAAAAGGCACCTGCCCCGCATCCACAGCCAGTGGATTAATTTAAGATAATGTCATTTAAATTATCAAGCTGCTTCAAAATAGTCAGTTTTTGGTTAAACAACTAAGAACATTGAGAAAGCTTCTATTTTTCAGCATTCCAATAAACATAATCAAAATACAATAAATCAGTAGTAGCGAAAACGGAAAATCGTTGTTGTGTTGATTTCGGAAGTAAAAGTCGATGCGGCGACATACACATGTATCAACCAAAAACTGCAGGAAATTTATTACATCTAGATCATTAAAATGGAGGGAGTTCATAAGTAACATTTCAATTTTACTGCTACATTCTTGACTATGGCCATACTGTAGCAGGAATAAAATTCATTACCATAGTAAAATTTTATCTGCAAATGTAGCTTTCCTAGTTCTTAATGAAAATTAAACCAATAGAGGGCAGTGAAGAATACTGGCAAAGAAGTATTAAAAGATTACACTAGTAACCAAACCTTCCATGGCTTTATCTCAATTACCTCAGCAGATGTTGGAGAAAAAATTATGGATGACATCATACACATTGCACACCTATGAAGAATGAGTACAAACAAAAATTCTCTTAAATGCTCAACATAGCTGTGTTTTAAGGTTTGAATTCTTTTGAATGTGGTATGGTCAATAGTAAATTTCATTTGTACATCTGTACAGCAAGTTATTAGTCTCAATTAGGAACAAGTGTCTAGTAAAAAATAAAACTTCATTCAGTTTATTATAGTGCCAGCGGGAAGCAGAGGCCAGTGATTCCAACTTATCATATTAATGCAAACTCATATTGTGGACAATGAATAATTGAGATAATAATGATATTTCTGATGACTTTCATTTAAATGAAGATATTAATAAGTAACTATCAGTAATGGTACAAATAGGTATACTGACATTCTATAGAGATTCTGGAAAATGGTTATTGATACATAACATGTTCAATACAAAAAATAAGTTATACTGTAATTACATTAAATAATAAGTTATATTAAATATATTTCTATTTCACATTATTAATATTTGAGTTTAATATTGGAAACTATGGAATAGCATATGTATGTTTCAACAAAATTAAAGAGATTTAAAACCAGTCAAAGACTATCACAAACTGTTTGTATTTTGACTATTTAGTATGTCCAATATTATTGTGCCCAAGAAAAAGAACCAAACTTATTGCTAAGCTATATACCCCAAGAAGCAATATTCCTTTTCCTTTTCCATTTCACATTAATAATAAATATTGATTTGTTCGTGCCAGCACTTACCTGCAATGTTGACTCCTTCAGCTCTGGATTGGATTCTCGGAACACAGACTTTAAATTATTCTAGGTCACTGGTAATTTGAAGTAATGTCCTTCAAATAAATTATAATCAAACGTGTCCTTGATTCTTTTAGATAGATCAATACACAAAAAACAACTCATTCAACGATTAATTAAGCGTTGGCACACATACTTTGCTAGGGAGTAACGTCAAAGTTGTCAAATGTCAATCATTAAATTGCCACTGTATTTTAGCGTCAAATTATTTATATAAACCTTAGTCTTTCCATTAATATATTTAGAGGAATCTTGTATTTTGAAATAATCATGTGCATTGTCTCAAAAAAAGACCTGCCTTCAGAACAGACGTTAGAGAACTTTTGATCGAACCGGATATTGATTAGATCTTGTCATAAATACACGTGAAAATAGGATGAGGACCTGTAATTTCCAAGTCTAAATAATTATTTTTGTATTATTTATTATATTCTGTGTAAATATAAGTAAATACCTACTTCGATCAAGACGAAATATTATTAACTTTTTGGGAGTCCCGCTCTTAACTTACATTGGTTTTTCTAGCTGGTAGCACTAAAGCCATATGGTCTCGATCTGTTCAAAAACTTGTGATAAATTTCATAGCTCTATGTTCTTACTTAAATTACTACTGAACTCAGTCTTACTATTAAATATGAATTTATTATATAGTATTATTTCTAAAACTGTTTTTATTGTACCAATTATAGCTTTTCATGTCATATCCATAATTCATTCGGAGATTATCGATTGCTAAGTGTTACATAAAATATTCCGAACATACTTAATATTTTTTATCTCTTTCTTCCTCTACGTCATTCTCTCACGTTCGATGTGAGGTGTCAGAGAAATATTCGCGATAATTATTAAAAAAATAATTAAATCTTGAAATGTTTATAAGATTTATTTCTTTTGCTAATTATGTATTACTTTAATAAAGGCATGCTTGTGACGTTCGGATATCTGGGATTCATATAGCGGAAATATTTTTTGTTTTATTAGTTCATTATGAACTGTCACCAAGTATTAAGTGGTGCCTGTAATTCAGGAGATCAATGTTTTGCTGTTGGTTCTGTCGAAGGAATACCCTTTACAGTAAGTACCACGGTTATAGTAGGTATTATTGTTGACGGCCAGGTCTCGTGACTGAAAATTTTGTGCACCTAAATGATAATTGAGGAGTGATGTTTCTAACAGGAAAATCTAATTTAGCCTAGTTTGATAAGCTTAACATTTTCGTTTGGTCACTAAATACTTATAACTTCTTTTGTTTGTGGATGGATTCTACCTCATTACATGGCATTAGTTACAGTGGTTCTTACAAATGGAATGAGTTTCCTTGAATGCTAATTTGCATCATTCAGTTAAAGATATTTAAATAACAATAATGCTAAAGGGGACTTTGATAACTGTTGAGTTAATGTTATAACATACCATACTATTCTTACCTATTACATCAATAAATGAGTAAATATTTCAATCTAAATATCTGTATATGTGCTGAAACTAATATTGGTCAATTCTATACATGCTATAATTATTAGAAAACAAGAAACAGAAGCTTTTTAAAAATATGAGATACACACTCTTTCATTCTTTGGAATAGCTTATGTAATATATAAAATCTATATTATTTAAAGGTAATCAATATAACTTTATTTGAAAATTTATGCATATTATGCTTTTACTATAAAGTTATAATGTATTAGTATAATAAGTTCATATTAGAGTATTTGTTTACCAATGTGTTAATTTCTTCACCACACAGTTTTCATAACAAATAAGTCTCAGTTTGCCCATATTTGTTTTTCTAATATATTCATGAAGCATCATATTAAGTCATGGCATTGTAATGAATAACATTCAGAATTAAAAAAATGTATTCATACGTAAATCTTAATGTAGTGTAAATGTCACATTCAATTGTAATTTTATGTTTCTGTTAATAATAGCATAACTGAAACTTGTGTAACTTAAAAAGATCTTCTGTAGTATCCTACCAGTGTCATATTAACTTTAGGTTATTCTTGATATATTTTTTGCAGGCATATGCAGCAGGATGTAACATTGTGATCTTAGCCTCCAACTTTGAAAGAGTACAGATTATTCCAGGAGCAATTCATGGTTATGTCCGTATTGGCTCATTAGACTGCAGTACTGATACTGGGAAGATTGCTGCATCTTATGGGGCTGAAGTGTGCATATTTGAACCAACACCGCTAATACATACAGCTGCTACCACTCATGTGAGTGTTTAAGTCACTAATAACTATGTTTTTAAGATATGAATAAATCATATTCAAGTATGTGCTAAAGAAATAAGGGCTAGTTATCCAAACAGGTCATAAATTTAGTTTATTTAAAGATAAAGTTAAATAAACTAAATTTATAACCTGCAGATTCATTTTAATACCATATCTCCACTTTTCAGGTAAAAATACTTTTATTTTTAAGTATTTTTCTATATAAATTAGCTTGCACTCATCCTGATAATGCTACTGTAATATTGATGAATAAGCTTATTTGTATTAGATTAAGGAGGATTAAAATGACTTATGGTGTATATTGTTATCACAGCTATTTACAATAAACTGGGTGAATTTGATATATAAAATAAATTAAAAATTACCTGATTACAAGAAACTAAAAAAACAGACAGCTTAATTTACTACAAAAGTAGGTTTTACAATGATGCTATGTATGTAATACACTTGACATACATGACCCAACATAATTAAAAATTTTTGCTTGGCATTCTGATCCTTCTATCTTGATATTAACTTATCAAATTTCAATAGATCAAGGGAGTGTCTTATTGCTGTCATAAAATGCGTACCATACCTATTTGAAAAAAGGAGTAAGTGCAATAAGCACCATTATCAATTATTATTTTATCTTGTAAGCGGGTCATGAATTCATGATTCTATTCCCTCAACCATACATAAACACTAATATTATGTACATACATACATAGTATTGTGCTGGTATTAGTAG
This sequence comes from Xylocampa areola, assembly GCA_935421205.1. Taxonomy (NCBI): domain Eukaryota; kingdom Metazoa; phylum Arthropoda; class Insecta; order Lepidoptera; family Noctuidae; genus Xylocampa; species Xylocampa areola. The sequence goes on along the minus strand of OW285214.1, from coordinate 11,873,519 downwards.
CTCAAGTAATTGGTGGTAAGCCTAATCCCATCTATAACAATCTAGGCACAATTCCGAACCATTGAGAGTTTTCTAATTGAAAAACCCAATAATCATGCAGAACCTGGGAATCGAACAAGACGTGCAGTCTTGTTCGATTCCCAGCTGAGCCAGTCGGACTGGCGACAACCAGACCTATGAGGCAGCTAATTATATTTTATGGACTTAATTATAGATTAGTCTAATAGAGTATTCCTGCAAGATAAAAACTGTAATAACACTCAATATAGTAGGGCTTTAACCATTACTATCATTGTTTATACATGCCCTCAAAGTACTCATAATGAGTTCAAATGTGTTCAAATTATCACAGTCTGGACACGGATCTGAAAAAAGAAACGGATGTAGCCTTGCCTTGTCATAAACGAAGCATAGGTTGCATACACGCTGCGTTCTAGCGCCGAGTGGATGAGTTGATGTAATTGTATGCGTTTAGCTCGTGTATGGCAAGCTAAATTGGATGACTAGGAATGTTTCTCACATGTCGTACGCAACGCTACGTCCGTATTTTTTTAAGGTCCGTGAGTCTAGTGAATTGTAATCCTCCTTGGGCTAATGCTTCATACATAGATACTATACTTACAAGTTTATATTTTTTCTCATATTTATTGCCAGCCATTTGGACGCATTTCAATTACGAAACCATCAAACCGTTAATAGTTGCGGAAACTTTATATGCAGCATTAAATGTTTGTCGTGTATTGTGAAATACAAACATAAGAGATTCATCTTATTATTATTACTATTTAGATTGATGATGTATTGTCGGTGGTACTCGAATCGAACTAAGTGACGCTGAGATTTACGTCACCGATATCTGAGTTCGGACATTTGGACATCGCCTTTTTATATATGAGTACCTAGGACTTTTTCGGACATGCTTGTTACATAAAACTGTGCTAATGGCTGGTTCAGGTCTGTGAACCACGACGATAACTGATGGCGAAGCGCCAATTGACCATTCATAAATGCAATTGTCCAATCTCTACCATATAAAACAGTATTCGTTTATTTCTTACTCAGATGCATTATTCAATTCATCGCGTTGTGTTTAGGGCTTGGAATACCGGTGGGTGCAAACAGGCAAGTTGGTCGCGGATGGGCCGATCACTGCGTTGTCATGGAATCTCGAGGGTACCCGGCTGCTGACGGGCGGCAAGATACTGCAATTATGGCACCAAGCGTCGCTCTATCAAGATGACAGCCAACGTGAGTTACCTATTCATCATTCGAGATGCGTTAAATTGTCATTTCAAGTTGTTTTATCAGTCTTCACGTACATCTTATCTCTTAATCAAATTAGATATCGTGATTTAGGACGACCTGGAATATTTTCTTAGGTAGATAGGTAATATTAAGTAGTGCTTAAGTATACCTGTGTAAGTAATAACAATGTTGCTGGAATTATTATTGCTACGGAAAAGAAACGATTTTTAACCTGCAAAGTTAACTACGCTATAATTTACGTCTATCGTGTCGGAAGTGAAACTAATTTATAACGACGTAAAGTAATATATTTTACTAAACTAACTTTAAAGTCTGAATTTATTATACATAGAAAGGTCTATGGGCGGAATTTATTTTAGAAATATGTCCTTTTTCTTACTTCCTTGACAAGTAACAAGAATGCTTGAGAAGCTTCGCGATAGATTTGTTTAATCTGTCTAAGAAAATTTCTATCTAATCTTCATCATTATGATCGTAAAGTATTTGAATATATCTCTCTCTTCAGCTATCCGCATACAGAATGTACCTAATTTATTTATTTTCAGCGAGTTCAGGAGTGACATTCCAGATAGGTGGCGACAAGGATGACAAACCGAAGCAAACCGAGGAAGACGAACCGGTGAGTACAACGCAGATTGCGATAAACTGATAAGATAAACACATAGGTACAACAATACGCTCCACCGTCCGCTCTTATCATTGTTTTGTTTATCTATTATGGTCTGCACAACTATATTTAGTATGAATAATAATTATCAATTAAACTAAACTACAATTTTATAGAAGTGTAATTTAATCATTAATATCTCATCGCATGATTTATAGCAGTGATAGCCTAGTGATATGACCGTTGGATTGACAATTCAAAGGTCGCAAGTTCGAATCTAAGGCACGCACCACTGTCTTTTCGAAGTCATATGCGTATTATAAATTAATTATCACTTGCTTAAAACGCTGAAGGAAAACATTGTGAGGACCAGCACACCTGAGAAATATTCCCGATGGTGTGAAGCCATAGATCTACGGGTGGCTTAAACTCTGACACTAGGTTGCTCATCAACTACACGATAAGAAGAAGAATTCATGATATATTTTGTCGCGTGCATGAATGGCCATTTGACCAAAGTGACACAACCATATCACAAATGAGGTTTGAATATCAACATTTACATTGAACAGTTCAAAATATTTAAGCCGCTAATGATTCAATGCACTTAGTTAGTAATATCAACGCCAAACAAATCATTATTGCATTGAAAAGATGCTTGTGTAGGTACTGCATCTCAAGCATTACTTGTTTGCGCTCCACTGACATGATTTCATTTCGTTATCCGCATTATTTCTATAGTACTTCCGTAAGCCATTAAAACTCAATTAGAATTCTCATCTGCTAAGTTATATTTTCCTTTGCGTACTAGGTACTATGAACTATATCTGTAGCGTGTAATAAAACCGTGTGCAACCTTAAAGGGACATTGAATATTTTGTTATAGAACTTATAGACGAATAAATACTTGAATAATCAGGACTTATAATACCTTACAAGTTCAAATTAGAAATCTTTGAAATCTACGCAAGTATCTTTCCGTTGCTACCCTTGAAATGTCTGGTGCTCAACCCAGAAATGTCTAGTGTTCACCCCAGGATCTTGGGCTACCGACCCAACATCGGCTTCAGATTTTTCGACCATCGTTTTTCACGAGTCAGGCTGGAAAATAACCATAAAAACGCCACTATCACTTTGTATGACTTGTTATCTTTCCAGGGCTGGATATGCGTGTGGCAGTGTCACACGGCTACGCCGGCGCATCACCTCGCGTTTTCTCCCGATGGCGTCCTCTTCGCTACATCTGGCATCAACGACCGACTCGTCAAGATCTGGTATCAAAATAAAGGTAATAAAACCTGTATATAGGAGTTTCAAACAGCTGCTATTTGATCTTATCGTATCTTTTGTTGATAATATCAGTTGTCAAATGTTAATAGGTAACATGATTCTAAATAAAAGCGTATCTGTTGTATTTATCTATGCTAATATTATTACGGACTGAGTTATTTATTTAAAGGTTAACACTAATATCACTTGATCTTCCCAATAGTTAAAGATTTTTGATTAAATATTTGGTACCTAACGTTTCGAACACTTTGCAGCGTTCGTGGTCGCAGGAGGACTTTTTGGTACCTAGTTGGGAAATAACCAAAACCAATTGGCAAAACCTGATTTCTACTAATGTATATATAGACGTATTTAGCATAATTTAAAGAACTGGTTTACACTCATTACGTCTCGACATTGCTATGACGCGATAATAGTAGTTGTAACCTTTAAAGGAAAAACGTATAAACGATTTTTGTGTTACATGATTGTCAATCCATTACATAAATAAAACACAATATGTATTGTATGTTCGTTTTTATATGAGTAGTATATAATTATAAACAGTACATTTTACGTGTCACTAAAGTTCCTACAGAAACTATTTAGATTTTTGCAAAAAATTAGGACCAGACAAAATGGTTCATTCAAAGCTTCATCATAGGACAATCGTTAATACATATACAAGTTAATAGTTATCTACTGAGTATGGTTCTGATTACAATAACATGTTTTGCTAATCAGCAAATTGTTGAGGCTGTCCGACCCCAAAAATAACCAACTATAATTTTTGGTCACATTATAAACATTTAAAACACTTCTCAACTCTACATAGTATAAAACAAAGTCGCGTTCCGCGTCTGTCTGTCTGTTTATTTGCTAACTCCTCCTAAACCACGCAACAGATTTTGAAGCAGTTTGCACATCCTTTAGATAATTTTTAACACATGATTTATATATATAACGTGCCCCGCAAACGTTGTTCTGCCATATAAATTTTCTAGATAGCCGACCTATTCTCATATGTAACAAAAATACACAAAAAATTTCATAGAAATCGGTCAAGCCGTTTCGGAGGAGTTTGATAACAAACACTATGATACGAGATTTTTATATATTGGATAAAGCCTTTGATCACTAATAAAAAACTAAGTGATCGAAGGATAAAGCCTAATTATGGTTCTTTGTAAGTAGAAAAAAAAAAAACAACCAAGTCGCCGAAAAATAAATTGACATGGCTTACGTAGGCTTTACTTCATTCTTTTTTTACACGCTTTTATTACTATTTTCAAATTTATACCCGTGCGAAGCTGGGGCAGGTCACAAATAAATTAGGTATTACTTTTCACAAAACAAATATCTTTATCTTGGTATATGGTTTTGCCTGCCTATTATTTCTAGTTGAAGTTATATTCCTCGTTATTATTAATATGAATGTATTTCTTGAACTGGAGCTTTGCTGGTTTTTGTTGTTTACCCACTCTAGGGAAGACACAATTATCTTTTACTAAAACTCGTGGCATGTTTACCATAACATTTGCATCCCACCCAGGATATGACTGCAACAATGCTTATGATTATTATAATGGTAAATATGCAGAACATTTCCACTTCCAGCGTTGCACTTGCGTTTGAGCCACTTGTGCAATTATTACTTCTGAATTTATACTTTACAATAATAAAACAATCGCCATGACATGTATGTCATTCCCTGGACAGTCAACGGGTTAATACCTCTTTGTGAGTTACTTGCTAGGTATGCGATAGTGCTTATTTCCGTCCTTCCATCACCTGATCAATCAGCTTCTTCGTGCCCACGTCGACGAACTTATGATGTCTTAAAAATCTGCGCAGGGTATAAGTTGTTTGCCGTCTGCGATAATAAATAAATATGCTATGTCTGCTTTATTTTAATTGTAAGTAATATGGTAAACTATGTTGTTCTTTGTTTTGAATAAACTGTTCTTTTAATACAGTTACATTGTAAAACTCTTTGTAGCTTCAAATGTAGAGTCAGTCTTAAATTTAGTATTAGTTTGGATTTCGGATCCGTTGGCCCCATACAATATATTTGCTATCTGGAACTGTTCGATTTTTGTTGCTCACTGGTATGACGGAAACGTCCGCTCCTATATCCACTAAAAAGGTCAAACCTGTATTCAAGTTTGTAACGCTGAGGCGGTTATCTGCACGGTGCAGATTTCCGCCGCTATCTGTACAGGATTCACTTTTTCGACTTCTTCCATGCACTCATTTATACATTTCCGCTTTTCCTGCGTAACGGAAATGGTAAACACATAACCATCAAGACTTTTTTCTGACCGACGGGCTCGTGAACCGTTCCTCTCACGGCAATTGTCTCCTTCCTCGATTATCTCCGTAACGACTTTCGAATTTATTAAACCGTGCACTTATTGCTTTTTCTTATTCCCCCTACATTGACGGTTATTGGAATACGACTGCGACGATACTTGATTCGGTAGCATCCGTGACGTCGTCCGCAACTGTAGCTAATTTTTCGTTTCAGTGACTGTGAGTACTGCACGTAATATCAGGTAAAAAAAAACTGCCATAAGAGTTTCAAGTCTGCCAAAGTCTGGTTTTGGTCCCCAAGATCCATTTCGCTAACCAGTTTTTTTATCTGGCGCTTTTTGAGTCTTCATATATTTTTTGTAATTTCTGTTACCGTGCTTCTTGCATTCCGCCTGTCACTGGCCAGTTATTTAAAAAAAACTGTTAACTGACTTACAATAGCGCCGCTAAGTTTCACGAGGTCAAATTTTAAATTGTCTACTTACTCATGCGTTCAAAACTCGGGAATCTGCGATGATACGGTTATAACTACTAATTCGAAAATTACTTGATATTTTTGCGTTGGAAGCAGTGTCGTCATTTTGGCACTCGAGTTACACAGAAAGTACAAGGTTCATTCACAGGGGTCACCACTTTTGTTATTCCTCGTTAAGTTCGGGTTTGAACACATAAAAAAGCCCAATAGTAGGTGTGTGTCTATATTGTATATCATTCTTATAATTATTACAATACGATATGACCTAATCACAAAAAGTAGGAGACAACTGCCGTACACCCGAGAGGGGAGCTGACACGTTCAAAAGGCAAAAATGTTACGTTGACAAAAATTCAACAATATTATAATATAAAAACCGGTCAAGTGCGAGTCGAACTCGTGCGCCGAGTGTTCCGTACTTACCCATTTGTAACCACCTATTTTCTCAGGAACGGGTGGACCTACCAAGTTGATAGTAATGCTCGGATTAATCGCGTATATTATTGGTTTCTGGTTTTGGTATCAAACTTTGCACCGTTCGTGGTCGCTTGAAGTCTTCCTATGATCATGAACATTGCAAAATGTTCAAAACGTCAGGACTAAATAAAAAATTAACAGTTAAACATTTTTTTTAAAGTGTTTTATGGCTATGTGTTTATCAATATGAGCCTTAAGAGTTTAAGGCACTTGTATGATAGATGTATTGACACTTTTAACGGGTGTTTCTTGTTCCAGTGCTCGTCCAGACACACAATGACCATTCTCCACCCGAGCTGAACTACACTTTCATATACGTGGCACATCCCCGCGCTGTCACACATCTATCATGGCGTAAGACTAGCAAATACATGCCCAAGTAAGTGAAATATATACTATTTGTGTCAAGATAAATCTTTGAAAAGCATTAACGCATGCTTAACGAACTCTAAAGTTATTATATTAAATGGAAAAAGAATACGGTCGCGAACAGGATTCGAACCTGCGCCTTCCGGATGAATACTCCAGGCGCTCTGACCACTAAGTCATCTCGACAAGGCTTAGTGGTCAGAGCGCCTGGAGTATTCATCCGGAAGGCGCAGGTTCGAATCCTGTTCGCGACCGTATTCTTTATCCATTTTATATTCTTTTTCCATTTAATATAATAACTTTACTATTTGTGTGTTACAAAAAGAAACACTGGTCAGAGTTGTATTATACACATAAAAGGACCTTTTGTACTTTAAAATTTCGAAGATGTTCTCAAGAACGGGGGTTTTCTATAAACTTTATAACTTTTACGGAAAAAAAATAACGGTCTGGAGGAATCAAACTTGCCACATTCCATTATAAATAATCCAGAATAACCAAGAATGGTCGAAGTTCGATCCATCACAATTTTATTTTTCTTAACTTATAAAATTATAGCTCTACAGTTTGCATGCGTATTACAATAACATTTACAGTTCAGTGACAATCATTTTCGGACGTCTTGTGAAATATTAATGTTAATATAGGCACACACATTAACGTATCTACGCTACGTTATGTAAGCTTATGATTGTGTGCAGGGGAAGCGTAGGCAACGTACTAGTGACGTCATGCGTAGACAACATCTGCCGCGTATGGGCGGAGACATTGCTGCCGGAGGACGAGTGGGGCGGCGGCTGCGTGACGTCACACTCGCGCTCTCCGCCGCGGCGCCAGCGCGCCACGCACCGACACAAGCACCGGTTCATGCAGCGCCTGAAGCACATGAAGTAAGTATTACCACAGATCACCTAATAAACGAAATGTATACTGTGTTACAATTTATTAGTTCTTGCTCACACACACAAGTAATACGTAATAGAGGAGAGGAGGATAGAGGTATTTCAGTGAGTACGCAACACACGTAAGTACTGGTATACTATTTTTCGCTGAGCCAAACATCTGTCTAGAGAGCAGGGGTTCTCATATCTCCCTACTGTAAAAGCCTAACGCGAAATAGTAATATCCCACATACTTACCATCATATGTCATTAGTGACACCCATCGCGAAGAGATATTCCTCTCCCTTTGATAAATATAGTCAGTTTCGCGTATCCACAGGGCAAGCGCTTTTAAACATCTAAACTGCCGTAATAAAATATGTGAGGGCGAGAAAATCCTCGTCTGAATTGATTTACCATGGCCGGGTATATAGCCGTATATGTATATAGCTTCACCGGAAATTCCAGAAAAAATTGAAATTATAATGTATATATGTGTTCCATTCGCGAAAAAAAAAGCTACAGCCCCCCCAAAAATATATTCATGAAGGTAAAACCCCCTCTGAAATATAATCCTGGCTACGGCCGTGCGATTTTCTACGACTGAGAACCATTATCTAAATGCCTTGACTATATTACACTTTCCTTTACGATTCACTTGTGTTAGCATTTATGAACGTTTCGCATGAAAGATTTTTGTGCAACACGCAGTGTGAGCATGTGTTTACTAATTTTTATGAAATAGTACAGCGGCATACATATCGAAAGAATGTTTATAATGTTAATACATATTTATTTCACTGTTCTTATGGTCGAGTTTACGATTTTTATTTAATTTAAATTGACCTTACTCAGTCCGAATGAGCCCCCTTCTTTCGCGACTATTTGTTCTAGATTCATGTTGTATCTAACCATTGTTTAAGGCCATAAGGATCTCTCCTTTAAGGTAGCAGAGAGAATTTGGAAAAAAGAGAAACGTTTTCTTTTTGTTACGAGAAATTCATGGTTTGCTATTATAAAGCCTATTTTCCTGCATATACTCACATGGCCTTGTTTTTCTTTTATATTCGAAAGTTTAGAAAAAAAAAATTTTGAAATTAGATAAGCTAAAACGACGTTTTATTTTTTAAGTTTTTCATTATTCGTATATAGCCCTATCAAATAATATAGTATTTAAGAGAGGCATTGAATTACTAAAGTGTAAACCGTCGTGTGTTCCATTGATATTTGATTGTTCCAGGACATGTTTCCACATCAGACGGACCGCTCAGTCATCCAAGCAGCCCGGCGCTCCTATACCCACATTACCATCAACTTACAGCGCTCACGATTTCCACAATCCCTATCACGCTACTTCTTATACTGGAGGTAAATATACGACATTGACGCAACTAGTTTTAGTCGTAAAAATAAACCTGTCTTAACACGGTGCATGTAAATTGTGTCTGCAAACAGTAACTGTGGAAAGTGTAACGTAACTTTCATACAATAAATACCACGTAATTGTTTTGTTTATTTGCATCTACAGGGTACTCCGATACCTGAAATTTAACAACTAACCTAATATAGATATATAATTCCGTAACTGAAAGATATGCGATCGATTACAGCTGTCAAACATGAATGATTACCATCGATATGACTCGTGACTCAGAATATTTGGCATGTGCATTTGTTTCCTTTTTTTTTGTTAAAATTGTTTTATTATACAGACTTGTTATCTCTTAATTAGTCGAAAAGTTGTCTTCTCTGATTTTTGGGTTTAATAATATATCTATATTGAAACCATAACACTGATCAATTTAGCTCTCGATGAGAAGGGTATAGTATGCATGACAATATCGTTTAATGACTGCATTAAAAAGGAACTTTATTTTATGGGCATTAAAATTTTATGGCTAATATATTCTTAATAATACAGAGTTCGTTGCGTCTTGCCAACGTGACGTTCCTGTGAAATAAAAACTTTGACGCAGTAGATAAGATTAAGAGGTTTTGTTTATTTACTTTATTAAAAAGTCCGAGTTATTTTTAGAATATGATAGTAATCTTAGTATACTTTAGTAAATTAAATGTACAATTAAAATAAATATAATTTCCTATTTAAATTAAGTAGTTAAACAATTCAATTGAATATTTTACGACTAACTTACAGAGCGTCTCGAAAAATTATCACAATGATGGGTTGAATTATGGACCAATACCCAAAGAAAAACAAGGGCAATGCACAAGCACTCTGTATAGTTTTCTTTGTTTCACAATACTTCCTTGTTTTTGAGACGTTTTAGTTGTGTCAAACAGTCTTTTCAGTATCCTGAACCAATATACACTTCCACAGGTCTTCACTTCCATTTGGCAGCTTCAATAAACGCGGAGACGGATATTCCTCTGGTGCCCTCATTGGCGGGGGGTGGCCGCTTCATACTGCATTGGCTTCACAACAAGGAGATGCACTTCACTAGCCAAGCCGAAGCTATACTGCACGATCTTACCAAAAAAGTAATTGAATTTAATTGGTTTTGTGTAAAGTCTTACTTTATTAGTGAAGGTCCTTAAATACCACCGGCTGTCCTTTTGTTTTGAAAGACTACTAAGGCTAAATGTCAAGGGGGTGTCTTTATTTATGACTTCAGCTATAGCAAACATACTGCTATTATTAATCCTTCTAACAGGGTTCGTGATTATCTCAATTTTTCCACTGGTCGCTTATTACACTGGTCTCTCATAACTCTAATATACCTAGGTAGTGCAATTACAAAAAAAAAACTGTATATTTCTTAATAGATATTGGACAAAGAGGAAACAGACGAGGGTGGATCTGGTTCCGATCACACCGCACATCCGGACGGAGAGCATGAAAGTGAGTGTAGACGTAATTAATCACATAACTGTGCAACTTATAATACTAATCGTGAGAAATATCTGTGGGCTTAGTGATTGTGTAATTCTCTAATGAACACCAATCGAATATGAATTTTATTTTTCACTTTATGAGGTTCATATTTCTGTAAAGAGTTTGGGTTCAGTTGAATACGCCTCGAATCTTACAGTTACCACAAATATTTCATTCGGCCTCGTTATAATGTTACGAAACTTTTAATAGTGTTTCTTACTAAACTTTGATAACATGCTGCCATCAATATACTAATGTGCCTAACAGCTTTTCTTGATTCAATGTGCCAATTAAAGTAATTAAGCGATGTAATGCCTATTTCAATAGTATAAACTATATTTTCGTCTGTATTCCCATATTATTGTCACCTAGAAATTGCCATAATAAAATAATATCAGAAGGTAGAATTTTGATTAATTTAAACCTAATGTAGTGTTATTATCGTGCTGCCAATTATTGTGGTGTGTTAAGCTCGCTTTCTTATATGAGGGTTATTGCTTAATTTATTTCACGCTGCGATGTAGGACATAGACGGCCAAGTCAACATTTAACTAAAATGCAATCCGAGGATAACAGCAATAGTGATGAACAACCAGGTAACTATGTGTTAAGTGCTTCCGTAAACTTAATGTAGTTAAGCTTTTCTATAAATCAATGCACAGTCAAAAATGTTAGCGGTCAAATCCCAATAAGGCTAAAATTTCTTGCATTAAACGTCCAAGTGCAGTAGTCTGGAGCTCTGGACTTGTGAAGTAGCGCGAGACGTTCAGGGGCCTGTTGACAAAATCTAGGCATATTCCAGGCTTCCAGAGTGAAAAGATTTCTTCTGGATCCTCGGCCACACCATCACTTACCATCTAGCGAGTTAGTCGCCAAACGTAGATCCTATTTTTGATTAAAAAAAGTTACTTCCGCCAGCATTTTCGACTGTGCATAACATAGAATATTATTTCGATCATACAAGCTTAGAGTAAGGTCAGATTAATACTGTTTACACAGGTATACCACGTTTACAGATCTTCCAAGCATGGCAGCAATACCAATATCATTGTAGTCAGAACATATTTCAAACTAATCTAACGTCTACATATCCGCTCTGTGGAGCAAACAATCTATAATCGGAATATTGTTTACCTTGCCAATCCCTCACACAATATGTCGATCTCATGTCCTATTGTAATTCAGTCAGATGTACCGTAAATCTAGTGAAACACTAGAACTAGCATCGAATGGTGATTTTTGGGGACTATGTTAATTTAATGTTTGTCGTTGAAAAACAAAATTAAAAGTCTAATTGGATTAAATTAATTTTCATTGGAATTTTAATTTAGCAAATATATTGTCAAACCTACAGCACTTATTTAGCTTAGTTATCGAGTAAATAACGTTCGCTATACTCTTAACAAATTACGAAATAATACCCCATTACTTCAAATACCAATCTACCAGAAGAACATACTTCTAACCCCCCTACTTATTATACAGGTAGTGGCAACCACAGTCACCCGAGCTTATCAAACACCACATCAATAAACTCGATAGCCACTGACGTCACATGTACGCATCTCCCGGACTCACTCGATGCGAAGATTGAATCGTTGCTGCGGGACTGGCATCAGAGTCCGGACCTGCTGTTCTCTATACACCCTGTTGATGGCAGCTTTCTTATATGGTGAGTACTTATTGTTAAGTAGTTAAATTTATTTTATTATAAGAATAAATTCCTTTTCACTATAGGATCTTGATTAAGCCGTACCAAGTTATTTTTTTTACTTTTATTTTATTGTTGCCACTAACTGTGCCTCGTGACAGCATGTTGTCGCTGGTCTGGATTTCTTATGACAGTGTTACACAAAGATGTTGCTAAAACAGAATCGGTACTTTTCCCTTGCTTTGTTATAAATATGACTGCCACCTCCCATAAGCAGTCTTGTTTAATAGTTCAGCTGTTGTTAGTGGAACAATAACAATCATAAATCGTGGTGTTAAAGTTAATCCCTGAACCCCATTTACGCATTTGATATATCAATTTATTCTTCGCCACCCAGGGTATGCGAATGGCTCGATGAGTTGCAAGCGGGCGCGATCCGACAAGCACAAGTCTCGTTCTCGGCGCGCATTCCTTCTGCGTTCCCATTGGGTGATGCTACCACTATGTGCACTCCTGCGGCCCTGTACCATGCGGCCGCGCAGCCGCTATATGTGCGACATCGAACTAAACCTGTTATGCCAAGTAAGTTTATGATTTCAGATTTAGAAAATCGTGATAAAAAAATATACGAATTGCAAAACGTTATGTAATCTTTAAATCCGCACTATACTGATAATTGTGTCTTATATAATTGTATCAATTCACCAACCTCGGTGAGAAGCACGGTCTTTATGGCGCCTATTCAGAACTTTCAAATATTCCAATATCTCAAATAATATCAAATCCACACCTAGGAATTACTCTCATACGATATATTGTTAATATGGGCTCTAGATTTTAGAATTCTTATCTTTTTTTAAAGCTTTGATCTTATACAAAAAATAGTGCTATAAAAAGTACACATTATTTTTAATAACCAAACAGTAAGTGGTTGTGCAATTTTTGATAAAAACAAATTTTAATAATGTCGAATAACAGTGGGGCCACAACCACCTGAAGCAGTGACGACGCCGCTAGCGAGTGTACAGGAGGAGAAAGAAGAGAATGAGTGGCCGCAGGGCGAAGGTGAACAAAACGAGAATCAGGAGAATGGTATGATTTTATCACGTTATTTCGTTTCGATCGATTTTATTACGTCAGCAGAAAAATAATTCTTACTATATACATAGTTTGATTAATCCATAAAGATGCGCCCCTTACTTTGTCTAAACAGTTACAGATAATTAAATCCACGAAAACGCACTCCACTATTTTCTGGCTCATGTTCAGCCTTGCTTCCAGCTGTTGGCAGCTGTCGCATAAAACAACGCATATTCAATCCACCAAGATTGAACAAACTATAGACTATATAGAGTTCTAACAAAGCTGCATAGGATAGCTTTGTTAGAATTCTACCTATTGTAATAATCGTCTTTTGAACAGGCAATCGGGAAGAGAACAATAATGAAATGCAACGCAAATCTAGCATCGCTACGGAAGACTTGGGGGATAACCAGGAGGGCGATGTACTGGACTCCGCGCCCGTCATATCCATGGTCACCAACCATACTAACGGGACGCTCAATCTCTGGCAGCTCACCTTTGATGATAAATCTAAGTTTTCACAGGTAAGGAGCACAAGTGGTCTTCAAGTTTGTATCGTTTAATTTAATAACATTATCCTCAATTTATCGTAGACCTCGCTTTTCATCAGGCGAGATCGAGGTCAAGACCATTCATTATCAAAAATACACCAGGAATCTTAAGCACCGCCCCTTTCAAAATAGCGTCTACTCAGACATTGTCAATTTCATACATTTCAAGTCAAATCAAATCGACACTCGTGACAAGCTAACATTAAAGATTGGTTTATAAATGTTAACCTTATTCTCCAGTAAATACAATAACATTTTCTTTAATAAACTTATCCTTCCGCTATTAAAATAATTGCAACATTGTTACAGGTGCTATCAATAGGCCACGCGTCAAGAGCGTCGGGTCATAGGTTTAGAGTAAACGACATAACATGCCATCCAGTATTACCTCTATTACTAACTACAAGTCATCATAACATATCCGGTAAGTTTAATTTATTACTGTTCCCTGATTAGGGTCTTCCTATACTTTTTAAGTAAATGGATGTGTGGCCAAGGAGTCCTAAGTTTTATTTTATTATTATTTAATTTGTAGATCATTTTCTTCGTGTAATTTCTAAAGATGTAATTCATGTATTTTTAACGCTCTGTAAAAACTGATATTATGCGAGCAATCCATCATACTTTTACGAAAGTCTGCGTACAGCGAGGATAAACTAGTTTGACGAATTGGTGGTTCTTTCAGTGCGAGAATGGAACATGAAAACCGTGGTGTGCAAACTAATCAAGAAATATTTAGAACGGGTATAACTTATATCAGCTTACCTATAACTGAACTCTACCAGTCTTATTACAAAAAACTAAATAAAACTTGGTTTAAACCTGTACTATCAAGTCCAGGCTTATCTGCAGAACCATGGTTTAAATTTGTCCTTATTACAAAACCTAAAAAAACCGTGGATTTCTTAGTACCGTGATTTGAACCATTGACTATGTATTATCCACAGATTAATACAAATATCATTCGTTCACTATGATATCATTCTATTGCAACGTTCCGTTTGCCCAGAAAAGAAAATGTTTTGATAATACGCTAATGATTAAATGATGTTTAGGAGTGTTGAAAATATTGAAACTTTGTTATTTTGCAAGGATGGATTTAAACTTTCGTTATTTCATCGACTGCGGCTTTTTTTTAGGTTTAAGAACATTAATTCATTTCGTATTAATTACTAATAATATAACTTGTAACGAAACGTAACATTCTCGCGCGATATATGAAACCATAACATTAAACAAAACCATCGCAAGTTGAACAAAGTTCTTTTAGCTTTGGAATTTTTATGCTATCGAAGTCTCTAAAAAGAACAATTGCCTCTTTGTTAATAATATTACCTTCTTTAGTAATTTTAATATTATATTGTGATGGACCAAAAAACGATCTGTGAATTGGAATACCGAGGAAAAGTAAGTAAGTAGACATAATTTACTCGATAAACTTGAAATCAGTCTGTAATAATGCATTACGTTTATTAAACCTATACGTTTGCCTGAAATCTTCATCGGATAATTACATGAAGGGAATTTTAATTCGAACACGATTTCTGTTGTGTCGGCGTGGTGTTTCCAACAATTCAGCGGCTTTAAAATCCTCAATATCAATTAATTCAACCATATTAATATCCATTTTCGGGTAAAAACCACACAACATAATAAAAAAATGCTATTACTTAAAAGAGAAACTCACAAATATGATTTAGACCATCGTTAAACTAGGGGGTGCCGAGGTTTAGCGTTAGACCACGATATGGTCTATGGTTTATCGCAAAACCACGATTTGTAATATCATTTTTGTTTAAACCATGCTTTATAGAGATTTAAACCTGGGTTTTTAGTTAAACCGCTTTTTGTAATAAGACTGTACATGTCTGAAGTTCGGCTTTTCTAACTGCCACGCAGTTACATTCGTACAGAAAAGTGTCAAAATTAAGTCACTGTGTCACTGATCTCTCAAGGCGAACAGGAAAGATGTATCAACGGAAACTAAAGAACTGAGCGAGACAGCACTCTATAAATAAGCGCATTCACCAGATCGATTGCGTCCAGCCATTTTCCTTTGTGTACGACTTCAGAGATACAGCGTTATAATACGAGAATTGTACTTTTGTAATAACCCAACAGATAGTGAACGACATCACCATAAGTACGATGACGACGCCGCAGCAGGCGGACTATGTTCCGAGCTGATAATGTGGCGCGTGGAGTGTGTGGGGCCGCTGGGCAAGTCGGGCGGAGTGTCGGAGCTGGCGCGCGTCAACTCGCCGCATCTATCCGCGTTCAGTAATGTCGCCTGGCTGCCTACGTTATTACCTAGGTAAGGAACGTAATGGGTAAATGGCTTTATCAGTAATAATTAAAACCGCTGCCGTGATGACGGCGCAACTAGCAGCCTGATATAGTTAATCGTTTTAGAACGTAACACGCAGTTTTGTTGTACGTTGCGGCCTCAGTAGCGACCTCAATAGCGGCCACGAGTTATTTTACATTATTTTAGTCTGTTGCAACTTTCAACCTGTGATGTTTTTTAGAAATGGAAACCATATAATGTTATTTTATCTAGCACTACCCTCGGGAACCTATCAAATTCACCGTCAGCATGTTTCGTTGCGAGTGACGGTGAAAGCCTGCGGGTGTTCCAGGCTGTGATAGACGCGCGCACACTGCTAGCTGAAATTGCCACCTCGGAGAGACGTCATAAAGATGTAATGGTAAATTCATTATACACTACACCAGCTTAGATAGGATTTGGGATGTGTTTAGGCAGTCATATAATAAAATTAATTATATGATGTTTTAATTATAAATTTAATTTAAATTGAATATATTCACGCTTCATTAAATTAGATTGATCATTGTAATACGTAAAACGTATGACCCATATACGTTAGTATTTTTTTATTGTCCCAAAATTATGGGTATTAAATAGAGCTTTGTTGCGTCATCTCGTGAAGATGATCTTATCGCTACAAGGTTTAAAGTGGTGGGGTGCAGAAACTCATTTTGACAAACAAGCACACTACACATTATTCTTTCAACAATTTTTACAACTGCTAATCAAAATTTACTCCCATCAAACAGCACGACACTATGTCAATGTCATCAGACTCAACCCTCGAGGAAGGCGGCGGTATTCCCCTCCACGATCGCATCAATATCGTGTCACAGCAGTCGACAGCAAGACCTGGCGCCATAATACAATTACACGCGATAGCCGACGCGACACACGACTGGCATAACACGCAGCTACTACATGTGTTCCAGGAACAACTTATTACTGGTAAATTACTGCATTTCATTAGTCGTCTGTATTTTGCTGATCTCGGAAATCAGTATTAATATTGCCACTGAAAGCTGGCAATATTAATACTGCCTGTATATACTGAAAGCTGACCCTTACGTTCTTATATGTGTTTTTTTATTGTTATCCATTTATCAGGTGAACGCACCGCTGTAGAGCCAGAACACGCTGACTCAGGGTTAGAAAACTCTGAAGTGAACACCCTCACAGAAGCTGGCTTAGAAGCCATAGTGGACTTACGTAAAGCTGCCGTGTTCAATGAACCATTCTACATCGTGGTGCTGGAGAGAACTGACGGTGGATCCACTGTGCATATGTGGAGACTCACTGTGTCGTCACAAGCTGATCCGAACGGTGAGTAGACTATATAGAAGACTTAGTAGGTGTAGGTATTGGCAAAGCGGCCATGTTCAACAAATCGTTATGCAATCTGCATGTATGAAATTTACAGAGTGGGCGCCATTTTTAAATGTATGAAGCTTTCCAAATGAGATTGATCCATTAATACAGGCCTCAATGAGCCATTATACATTATAGTGCTGGAGAGGACTGGCGGGGAAACAATGGCTTGGAGCATTCAGAACTCGTTTGACGTGAACTACTTCATACGATCGTGACAAAATTTTTTTTTACATATTAAATACACAGCAAAGTTAACAGAAACAGTGTAAACATTAAACCTGCTTCGGTTTTTTCGTCTGCTTTAATAATACGTCATCCGACAGCTCTAGCTCGTCTGACTTGAATTTTAGCTGAATATTAAATTATGTAACTATAGCCGTCCAACTTAGTGTCACTCAGCTTTTTCACGTCAAATAACATGATTCTGCAGTTGACTTTTTCTTATAACGATGCACCACTTTTCGCAGATGATCTCACAAACAGTATGATGTACGTGCCAGATAGTGCGTTAGTACAAGAGGATGAAGGCGAGTCCCGCAAGAACTCCGTATCAATGGACAATGAACGTGCACCTCCTCCTCCTCTCGCGCATTCGCACATCTCTATATCTACTAAGAAGGTATGTGTGACACTACACCATACACATTCAGCTTTTTATGCTTTTGTTTTTATGTCAATCACACCTACAAGCCTTGCCAATGAGGCTCTGGCGTCTATTGTAATGCCTTCCGACGCACTAGGCTCGATGGCAACCTCAACAAGTAATGAATAATCGTAAATAATAAGCATAGCCAGAAACTACCAAGCGTTTCCATTTTGTACTTGATTGTTTAACTGTTTTGTTGATTATACCCAGATATCCTACTACTAAAATTATAAATGCAAAGTTTCTGAGAGTGGTAGGATGTTTCTTACTCTTTCCGCAATAACTACTGACCTGATTTGGATGAGATTTGGCAGACAGATAGTTTATAACCTGCATTAACACATAGGATAATTTATATCCTATGTGTTCTCTGGCAGAAGCTAGTACTTCAGAAACTTCAGTATGACAAAATTTTCTTCAGCAGTTGTCTTTTGTAGGTACTTAAATTTTAATCTCGATTTAAACTTTCGATTTTGCGGTTCCTAACTCAAAGTTTCTTTTCACAGGTGTGTGAATGCCCACTGTCTCTACCTGATGGAGTAGATGTTATCCACGCTACTCCCGCAGCCGGACATCTGAGCTCTGCTTCGATATACCCCGCTTGTTTAGCCCCATACATCATGGCCACCGCTTGTTCTGACAGTACTTTGAGGTAAAGAAAATTGTCGTTTTACTCTTGCATGTAAGAGCACTTCATATTTAATGGATTATCAGCGACGTCATAGATCTCTAAAAGGCAATATTCTCTCTAATTATTTCGTTTTCTGTTTTGTTAATGATATACGGTATTTTTTTAACAGATTTTGGAAATGTCATGTCACGAAAACAGACGATGAAGACTTTGATTACACATGGAAAGAATGGGAAATGATGAACAAAGATCAAGAGTCTGCAATAGACATTCCAGGTAAGACTTCTTATTGCCGAAGTTAGTTTAAAAAGTTCAATCTACTCAGTTTCCAATACTAACAATTGTATGAAACCTTGCAATGTCTGGGTCATACTGAATTTAATTTCGAGAAAGGAATTGCACATACAGTTTTTTTTTTTTACTTTTTTCTTGGTTACCACATAATTTATTCAGACTAGCAGTTATATATTATAAACTAAGTTGAGCAAATCCTCATTCTCCAGGTCAACCACTCCATATAAGCGCAGCATACTCGGGACGCATCGCTTGCGCATACAAATGTGGGCGGTCCTTCACTCGGCCCAAAGGTGGAACCACTTCCAACAGTACTAGCTCCGACGCTCGCTTTGTGAATCTATGCGTGTGTGTGTACGAGTGTGAGAGTACCGGAGGAGCGGAGTGGCTGCTAGAAGATACGATACCTCTGAGGAATGTTAGCCTGCCCAGAGTAGGCGTTTGTACTGACACGCAGATTGATCTGTCGTATCTCCATGATACGTCATTCATGCAAAAGAAACAAAGGCTGAATCAGGTATGTAAATTAGCGACTACTGAACACGACTTGTTAAATAAATTTGGTTTTCAACACTGTTGATAGCGTTATAACAAAACGTTTGTATCTTAGCACGAGTCATTAACTTATTTAAAAGAGGAACCGATTAATTGAGCTTGTATAGAAACTACGCCACTCATATTTAAAAATATTCTTAACTTGCATCACATACACAGTGTATTTGATATTATAAAAACATAATGATGTTGGCTTATAGTAACAATAAATTTAATTATTTTTACATGAACAAACTTCCTAACATAACATAAAATCTTCTAGGTGCTCCAAACGCTCTCATCAGACGAGAGCCGCAACAATCGCAATGGTGAAGGTGACACCGGCAAATCTGCCGGACTCCTCGCCGTACCATCATTCAGTACCCTTCAGTCCCTGCGCAAGAGTATCATGGAAAACGGCAATACTTGTCCATTGACTCAGAAACACTTAGTACAACTAGACTGGGTGTCGAAGGAAGATGGGTCGCATATCCTTACAGTAGCTGTTGGCTCAAGGGTTTTATTATTCACACCAGTGTCCAGCGATTTAGCTCAGGCTAACTTGAAGGTAGGCTACATAGTCATTGTGGTTTTTAATTATACTACCTTGGTTCAGTTATTCAAATAGGATCTTGGCGTCCAACATGAAGCAGCTTCTGATTCCTAACTTAAACAAATGTATCCTCTACAAAGTTGCAATTCGTGAACAAAAGAGATTTTAAGTTAAATTATAATTATTTCAAGTACAACTTTTACAGGCGCATATGAATAGTCAAGAGTACAGTAATCATGTTCAGAGATGTCAGTGTAAAGAAGAAGAAACGACGAGAAACTCTACGGTTACTGTTTTCTTTTGACTAGGTAGATGATTAATGAAAAGCTTGTATGTAATAAGTAATAATACAATAGGCCCGTTCTGAAGTTCATAGCGCCAGTTGTAAACTAGTCCATTCTAGTAGTGGTATACGTTGAAATTCGATAGTAATTTTACTCTATTGAAATAAAAAATAAATGTAACATTTATATAAATAATATATCACACCCCACAGCAGGATTATAGTCAATAGAAGCCAGACGTACACTAGTAGAACTATTATTTAATAGTGAACAGTACTAATCCAGTTTCAAACAATTTTTAGGCTATGAAAGAATCTATAAGCGCCAACCGGCCTCTACTACGCAAGGCATCATCGTTAGCAGCGCCTCTATTCGTTGAAGAAATCAGATGGATGCAACTCCGGCGCATAGAGCTAAAGACAGCAGATGGTCTACCGCCATTACCGATGCAAATCTCTTGGGTCCGAGACGGTATACTTGTCGTGGGTATGGACTCAGAAATGCACGTCTACTCGCAATGGAAGCCTGAGAATCCTCAGACAGCGTCCGGATTGATGGGTGGACAGGTGAGAATGCATAGTAATCAGAAATGATTATTAGTTAGATACGAATATTATTCGTTTACAAAACACAACGATAATAAATACATATACAAATTATAGTACGGACATTAACATCTAAAGGAAATGGATATAATTATTAACTGTGAACCCCTTTTTAACAACCTGCTTCAAATGTCTTTTCACTAAAAATTTTGCTAGTCAGTCATCTCTTTCCTTCGATATCTTACTTAAGTAAAAAAAAAAGGTAATTTTGAAGAATTTTAAGAACCTTGTCTATAATAAATACGGCCCTAACAGTTAAAGCCTTCATATCTTGTACAGGAATTGGAAGAAGGCAGTGAATCCCGCGCCCTTAGGGACTCAGATCTACGTATATCAGCGCCGCATCTTCAACGTGTATCGTCTATCAACTTACAATTATTGGAGCGGGATGCAAGAAGACGTACGAAAACGCAACCGGACCAACCGCAGGTTCGAACCAGTTGTATAAAGTTTTATGAAAATTTGTATAAAGGGAGCTAGGTGTTCCAAACGAGAACCGAGGGTTGTTTTATAGAGAGAAAGCCTGATAAAGCCAATAGTTTAATAGCAAATTGCTAGAATTGCATTTGTTCTAGAAATTAATTATTGTTCAACGGTCATTAGCTTATTACTTACGTGCATCCTTCGGGATTGCCCGACTAGTTTCGAACTCGAACGGAGCCCTTAGTAATGAACTGAGCCCGCGGCGATGTCGCGAGTCAAAACTATTAACACAGTTTTGACTCGCGACTAGTCGGGTCCCTTGAAGAATGCACGTGTGTTATAACCATTGAACAATAATTAATATGAATGTGTTTCAGAAAGTTCTAGAAATTGTGTATTGATCAATTGCAAGAAATATTACAGTTTTTATTTTTTATTTAGGTCTCATTCTATAGCAATGTCTATTTTTTTTTATTTGACAGCCTCTTTTGGACTACATGCCTGACTATGGATTGTTCGAAGCGTCACAAATGGCCTGCCCTGTGTTACCTCAATATCATCCCAAGCAACTCATGGAGTTGCTCAACAGTGGCAAAATACGATGGGTTAAAGCTATTCTCGCACATTTAGTAAGGTAAGATATCCTAAACTAAAATATATGATTACAATATTATGCTGGGTTCGGTATAGACCACTTGTAGGCAAACCTTTTTCATACAAGGCCTGAAAAACGTAGTCAATTTAACAAGGCTACTGAATTCCATCGAAAATAATACACAATTTCTTTGGTTGTTTTTATTTAACCGCTGTTCGAAGACCCTGCCGTATGCCCATATGCCCGTTTATATTGTTTCTGATTTGAACTGAGACAATTAATCTTTTAACGCCTATAATATCACTAAAACCCTTCGCTGGCTGGAGTTGGCCCGCTGGCTGCTTTTAGCTCACTCCTAGTACAGAACGAGAACCATTGTTCGATAATCTTTCAATTTTACCTTACGAGTCCTTGGTGTACAATAAATATTGCATGCCGTATGGTATACGAGCGTAATGATTAAGTTGAACCTGAAATAAAATGGTATAACCCATTACCTCTATTTTATCAGATGTATCGGTGGGTCTTACACTGGACGCAGTTCGCAAGGCGACGAAGATAGTTTATCGCGACAGGTATGATTTTATAATCTCCTATAAATTGTCCAACGCACACCATTGCAACTCTATTTATGTAATGTATAGCCTTCTATTATATCAACAGAGTAAAATACTGTTATCAAGTTATCATAATATGTAGTACGAAGATAGCAACATATAAAAACTAACCAGCACTGAATATGCATATTAACGGTAACATAAAATGAAGGCTGTTATGTAATTGAGTTTGCATTGAATGTGCTGAACGCTACTAATACATTACAATATATACTCGTGTTCACTTTTCCTTTATAAATAAGCCTTCACGAATATGTGCTTTATGTCAAACATAATAAAGCGCACACTAGCATGAATGTTTTTGATGGTTAATATTTTGGTAAATACTTTTTCCTACAGTCAGCATTAAAAGTGTTGTGCTATTCCAAAAGTTCAAAGATAACAGATTATTAGAAAAAAAAAACTTATATTATTAACTTATGGTAAATTTATAAATTGTTTACAAATGAATATCAGTTCCAGTCAAATTGCACGTGAAATGAATTTATATATATAAGATTGATTTTTATTAAATGGAATTCCATTGAATTCCAATAATATACTTCTAATGTTGACTGTACTACCTACTACAATAACATATATCAGTGTTGTGATTTTGATGTAATACTGCGATGTGATGTATTCAAATATTGGTATATAAAATTATGTTTCGACTGATATTATTAATAATATAGACCAAAAGTAAATACTAACATTAACAAAAACGTGTAAATAGAAGTTATTTAAATTGCATATCCCATAGTAGTAATATTACTTGACATAATTTCACATAAAATGTAGATTTTTCTTGTCTGATATGAATTGTTAAGAAAATAATAACTACATAAACCATCAATAGTCGCATGAGTGAGAAACCATACAATGACAAAGGCTTCTCTTACACTTGCGATTAATTTTCCACAAAAAATCGCTTCCGTAAAATCCCACAATGAACGACTTATAACGACACTTGCAATTAATCGACAAAATGTCACTGTATACATTTACGATTAATTGAAAAACATAGT
Organism: Xylocampa areola; assembly: GCA_935421205.1. NCBI lineage: Eukaryota > Metazoa > Arthropoda > Insecta > Lepidoptera > Noctuidae > Xylocampa > Xylocampa areola. The sequence goes on along the minus strand of OW285214.1, from coordinate 11,849,795 downwards.
ACTTTAATTAAAGTCCACACTGAACGACTTCATAATGTCACTGTGTACACCTGCGATTAAAAGTCGCGCCGCTGTTGCATGTCGCACGTGTGTTGCAGCGCGGCTGGTCGCGCTCGCGCACGCTGTCCGTGTCATTCGCCGCCGGCGCCGCTTCGCCGCTAGATGGCGTTGCTCAGGTATGTCTAGCTTTTATACATACACGCGCTGATCTCACTGTATTATATTGTATGATTCGTGTTCACAATTGTGAAGATTGTTGTGAATTGTTCGTAATGGAAGTAAACATTATGATGAAATAATGATACCATTGAGAAATTAGTGATCGCACTCCTGCATATTCTTAGCAGAAAGCATATGTTATCCTGTTGACTTCCCCAAATCGTTCAAGCTGTCCATACGGAGACGGGAAAGGAAAATCACGTTTCAATACTAGTACCTAGATGACGAGACTTGGTCGTTTTTTTTTTGTAAAACGACCTCTTCTAGGAATGAAAGCTAGCTTCTAGCTGGATCGATTTATCGCCCCGACACCCCCTGCATACTAAATGTCATGAAAATCGTTGGAGCCGTTTCCGAAATTCAGATTATATATATACAAGAATTGCTCGTTTAAAGGTATAAGATATAAACTAAGTTCGGGATGCCAATATAAGTTATATGGGAGACATAAAAGGCTTTTTGCCTAATCATTATTAAAACTCGGAATCACTGCTTTACGGTCTTAAAACAAGTTTAATTATTCGTATCTAGGTTTTTGTGGCAAAATAACTTTATGATGAACTACATTAAATGCTCACATAAAAGAAAAAACAACAACAAACACATTATCGGTCGCCATCTAACATATTATACTAATACAGATAACAGAAGATGTTCAGTTAGACTACGCCGAAATAACTTCGGTGCCACCACTGCCGCTATGGACGTTACTTGTCGCTGATAAAGAGTCCCCTCATCATCCGTCCACTATTCAGGAGGCTAAGGTATTGCTTTTTTATAAATTATTAATATGTTGTCGTGTAGAAGGCATTACTTTAGTATAAATATTTATAATACATAAAGTTATTAAAGATTAGGTCAGTTAGTATTGAAAGAAAACTTAATATAATTAAAAAATCCGGACTAACAATCTATAACCAGGTATTGTTTTCAGGACTACAATGAATTATTCGAAGGTACAATGGATGCTGACGAAGACCTCGACGCACTATTATTAGGTGATGAAGAGGGGGTTGACAGACGTCCCTCAATGCCTGAACGACAACCATTGTCACACTTTGGACTAAGACAAGGTAAGATAAATGATGTCACAAAATAAACACAAATTGAATAATAGCTCTGTATCGTCATGTCCGAATAGTATGAAGTGTAATCCTAATTCTTCTAGATTTTATCATGAAATATTTCTAATATACCGGAACCAATAAGGGTGACCCCAAACAAGCTATTTATAACAATAATCAATTATAATAAATATTCCTATGAAATAACTGCTATAAGATGTAATTACTTTCTGTACAGGCCGGATACTCTCTCGTCTACTGACCCACACGCACTTGCCGGGTCTAAGTTCTCTTGACCAGATGCATTTGCTAGCATTAGCCGACACCGTATCCACATGTGACGCCGATTTTGCCGAACGACTCGCGAATAATGCACGCGTTGATGTCGCGCAGTCGGCTGGACAGGAGATCTTACCAGGTAATGTAATATTTGGAGGTTAATGTAAAGGAACATTTACTATTTTGTTCAACGTCCATCATCCTCCTCTTTTTATCCCAAGATTATTCATCATTACAGAAGACATGACAGAAGAGGCAAACCGAACTTAACCTAAGTCTAACGACTTAAACAAGTATAAGTGGTGAATAAAAAAAAAGTCACTTTTAATATTGCGATTACGTGGTCACCGTACACCGTGGTTACAGTGGTTGGTGGTTTTGACAGTACCGCTGCTTTGCTCCCTACAAAATTGTACAATTCACGTGCATACTCCTCTAAACCTGACAATTTACTTCCATCAGACTCTCTCGATGACTGCGGTCTTCGTTTTCTACTCGCGATGAAACACTACGGTTACCTTCTGCGCTGCCTACCACTGGCCCAACGTGCCAACCTGCAGCGAACAGGCGTCGGCACCTGTAATCTGGTGTGGGCCTTCCATTCGGAGACACACGAACAGCTGCTGGCGTTGATACCTGGATACACGAAGGGAACGCCCAAATGGTCTACCATGAGGGAGCTCGGTAAGTTGTTTTAGGAATAGGTGTGCTGTTGGCATTCTAATGCCGCTATTAACGCTCATACCAGGTAACACTAAGAGCCAGCCCATTTTTGGGTGTAGACCCAGAAGTAGTTCTTGCCACTGACAAAATTAACAAATTCTGATTCTCATTACATGTTGCTTGATTTTGATCCCCATCTAATGTCTTTTATGCAATCGTAGGTGTCGGTTGGTGGGTACGCGGTGAATTACTCCGCACTTGCATAGAGAAGCTAGCCCGTGCTTCATACATGCAGAAGCAAGATCCCATGGATGCTGCATTGTATTATCTCGCAATGAAGAAGAGGATGTTGCTGTGGGGATTGTTCCGCTCCAGTAGAGATGATAAGATGACTAATGTGAGTAGTTTAGTACTGATCTTAGTTCTCTGATATTAAAATAATTGAAACAGCTACTAGAGAACCTAAAACTTAGCTTAACAACAGCTGCTATCTTGTTTAGAATCAACGAACCTTCCGAAGCACGGACGTGTCACGTGTTTGAGTGGTTTCTTTATTATATTTTAAAAGAAAATAGGAGTTTCGTTATAATTAATTATTTTTAATCGTTTTTCTTTACTTGTTTCTATTTTACAGTTCTTTTCAAACGATTTCACTGAAGACCGGTGGCGTAAAGCTGCGTTAAAGAATGCGTTTGTTTTGCTCGGAAGGCAACGGTTTGAGCATGCGGCCGCTTTTTTCTTGCTCGGAGGTGCCCTGAAGGATGCTTTGGAGGTATGTAATAATTTAAATAGACATCTGTTAAGAACAGAATTATATTAAGGCTTATTTGTTTCTTGTTGCGTCTAAAAATAAAAAGCGATAGAAAAGGATATCTGTCAGCGTCATCCAAATCATGTTGTGAAGGAACCGTGTTTTTAAAAGAAATCGATGTCTTTTCGGCAGGTACTTATTACGCGGCTCGGAGATCTACAACTGGCCATGGTAATAGCGCGGTTGTATGAAGCGGATAGCCCACTACCTACTAGCTTGAGGAAGTTGTTGATGGACGAAATATTAGGGTCAGTTCATATTTGTTTCTATTCCCTTGGCAGTTGTTCGACCGTGCGTGAATTTCCAAATCATTGAAAATTAATTTGATCTAAGTTTATACAGTTTCAGGTATAGCTTATTTAACACTAACTGTAATCTTGTCATCAACAAGATTAATATTAGCACACTGTTTAATTAATTGTTGTGTATTAATCATGTTGCATCACATCAAAGACATTAAAATAATCAAACACACATTCACAATGCAAACATTGAGGGCATTCTGCTTAAATTGACAAGTACTAACTAGGCGCCATTTTGAAAGAAGCGGAGCTTCTGAAATGAGGTTGATTATTAATACAGACCCTAATCTCATCATGAATAACTCTTTAGCGGTGAAACAGAAGATGATGAGATGGACTTAGAGCGCGCTCACCCCGACCCATTCGTCCGTTCAATGGCCCTCTGGGAATTGAAACGCTACGGTGATGCACTAGACACTCTGCTGAGCCCCGCTGGGCGACTACACGCAGCTCGGGACAACGAGCCTATGCCCAGCGTGTTCAACTTCTACGTGTACCTGCGCACACATCCCAGGCTTAAGCGACACAATCTGCCTAGCCAGGTACTGTTTATGACATAACTAATTTTACCAAGACTAATCAACGCCACAAGTACCGATATATCATGCCACAGACGTCATCATCATAGGGGCCTTTCGAGATTGAGTCTCGGATATAGGCCCTTGGATATAGGCCTCTTCCTCCATTAAAATTGGAATCTGGAACTCATCCAATCCTCCCCTGTCTCTAATTTCGTCCATCCAGCGCATTGGCGGTCTTCGTCGACCTCGAGTGCTGCCAACAATTACACCATCATATTTCTTAATCAACCTACTACTGGTTTCATGATCTAGTGGTAACAAAACAAGGTAAAACAAACCAAATATTAATACAAATACAAAACTTTATTCAGCAGATAAATGTCGTACATCAAAAACAAAACTGGCCTTACTACAATTACAAAATGTATATTAATTGCTACACAATTTCTTCAACAGGGCGGCACCCTAGCTTTCCTCCAACAAGAGGCAGACGAAGGCATCACCCGTTTAGAACGTCGTCTTTACTTCCAAACTGCGCACGGCCACTTCAAGGCCGGATGTCCAGCCTTAGCACTTGAAGTTCTATCTAAGTTGCCGGCTCGGGTTCGTGACGAACGTCCCCGGCATCCTGTATCCGCGCCATCGATGGACGACGCCTTCATACATAGCGGCCAGCTTATGGAACACACTGCCAAAAGTACGCAACATTCACGTCCGTTTGTACGTCCGCTGATTTATGTTTTGTTTTGTGGTTTTGTTGCTTTTTACGTTGGTTAATATTTATTACATTTTTTTTTCTAAGACATAATGTAATTTTTGTCCACCACGTGTTTTTTTTTGAGTTTTCGACTGACATAAGGTGTACATTTAATAGAGATGGAAGGAGTCTATATTTCATTCTAAACCCAAAACCAACAATCATCCTAGATCTAACAAATGCATGGTTAACAGATAGTGAAAGTTAGACCACAACTCTATGTCGAATTAGTTTAATTTATCGCTGACTCCAGATAAAATATGCATGGTAGATACTTGACGGAAGCATTTGTAGACTGGTCAAAAATACATGAACATATTGCGGGGGAAAGGTTTAGGTGTACAGATATTTCGCCAGGTATTACAGATATAAGGTCATAATGAAACCATTTATGAATAGAGGAAGAACCGGCTAACATGGACTGGGGCACGACGGCTGCAAACGTAGATTGGGGCGCTCCTGTCTCCACCCAGAAAGATGATGAACTGGTCCTTAGCTGGGACGATGAGGATGAGGATAAGGGGTAAGCGATTTTAATGGTTGTATGAAATTATTTTAGCTTCCTAATAACAGTTCTTTCCTGGATCTTATCTATAGCGCTGACCACGGTCAGTGGTTCTCATTCCTTAAGCTGATAATTAAGTCTCAAGTCATTATTATAACATTAAAAAAGAAACAAATGATTATTAGACAATTTTTAGTCCAGAATTTCACAAATAACTGTCGGCCTTCTGCGCTCGAGAAAATTACGAAAAATAAGCAGTAGATCTAATTAAATATATAAATTAAATTTAAATGCGTTCTAAAGATCCGACGAATCCGGCGCATCCACACCACCTTTAGAGATGAAGATGGACAAGAAAGAAGTCAAAGAAGAGCCTACAGTGAATGGTAACTCCGAGAAAGAGAAGGAGGATGAGACGCCATCTGTCGACATCATGGCGCAACAACTCAAGTTTGTCGCCTGTCTCAAGATACTGATGGAGGAACTGAGTACATTGGCTACGGGATTTGAAGTTGATGGTATGAATTTTAAAACAAAAATTTTAGCTTTACCGTTAATTTTCTATAGTTCAGGCAATAGCCCGAAAATGAATAGTACTATACAAAGTATGTTTAAACAAGTTTTTTATTACTAAAAGACTTTAAATTATTATTTCGTAGCTGATTTAAGTATTGAAATAAGTATGCAAATACATATTTTATCTCAATATGTTCCGTCTAGGTGGCTGTAAAATATTTTTTAATTATCAAAGCTACAACGACCCGCCTCTAGATACACGAGAATAACCTATTAGATAGTCAATAGATTACTACGTCACCGCCATAATGGTATAACTAGTTGGAACAAGTTCGGTATTATTAACATTAAACATTTGAACAGGTGGTCACCTCCGTTACCAACTATACATCTGGCTAGAGCGCGAGGTAGAAGCCCTACGTCGCCTCTGCGGATACTTAGCCACGGGTGGGGGTGGTGGTGGCGGAGCCCTTCTATGTGCGGAGCCCGATTGGCCTCCGCTGCCTGAGAGGCCCACGTTACACCAGTTGCTTGTGAGGGAGAAGGCAGACTTTGAAGCTAAAGTACAGCGCGCGCTTAACAGAAAGAAGTGGCTTAAAGGTATAGTGTGTTTATTTAATGATGACGACTTCTATGCTATTTGTTGTTGAACCGATTCTGATAAATATGATGCATCTGCGCAAAATCTTATACCAAACATTACTTTTATATTACATCACTTTCTATTGCATGTTTGTAATGCAAATCCGTATCAAAGTTACAAGAAAAAAAAAAAGTTCAAAAAGTTCAAAGTTCAAAAATAATTTTACTCTGTCTATCCTTCCCTATACTTGCGATAATAGTCACCAAAAACATTACACATATTGAAACTCCTGAATATAAAACTTTAATATTCCCAACGCAGCGAACGAGACTCTCCTACGAACTTTACTGTCATACTGCTCCCTGCACGGTGCGGGCGGCGGGGGCTTAGCCTCCGTAAGAATGGAACTAGTACTCCTTCTACAAGAACTGGGACAAGACAAACAGCACCAACAACTGCTGTCTCCTCTACCATTCCCCACCACACTGCCGTTATTAGCTGCAGCTGTCGCTACCAATAACACTGTTGTTGCTGATCCAGTTAGACATCTACAGGTTCGTATTCTTGATGATTCCGTTGCATAAGATCAATGTAGTGAGATTTTAAATCATGCCATTTTGTCTTACAAAGAGAGTTGTTGGGTCGTCTGGGAATCTTTAGAGAAAAACAGGAAACTATTTGAACATATCAATAATGAATTTGCCTTTTTCAGTCCGTGGCACATGACATGTTAGGCACCATCGGTGAACTGGGCATTCCTGGCGGTTCAGCGACCAGGATACTCCATACCTTGAGGGAGTTGGCTGTCGCACTGTCTGCCTGCATCTACCAGAGTCTGTGCGACTCTGACACCTTTAGCTTGAAGCACGCACATCATCATGATGGGTAAGAGCGGCTTTACCATAAACTAACGGTTATAAACACGAAACAGTTAAGAACACCAAATTCCTTATAAATCGTACGTTTATTTACGTTAAAAATGTTTTTTTCTGCGACAGTATCATAGCTGACACTCCCGGAGCTACTAGTCAGATAATCGCGCGACAGAGGCGTCATTCCACTGAAGAGCTTACTGTCACTACTCCACCAAACAAATGGCCAGGTATGATTTAGCTATACTTCTTCAATGACGTTGAGGTTGGACAGTCCTTATTTCCGATGCGAATAAAAAGTGGGATTAGAAACATATGTCCTAAGTGATCATAGCATAGTCGCAAAGCTGTGTTTCATACCTTAGACACATTTTTGTAATGGTATAGCCCCCCTTATCATCTAAACATAAAAGGTGGTTGATTACTGAGTCTATTCATTATAGAATTGCTTTAACCACTTAAATGTCCATGGAGACTAACATGTACACGTTTTAATGCACTGATATAACTAAAATAATATTCGGTATCCCAGGCGTGTCAGCCCTCCGTGGGCTGGCCCTTCGCGCCGCCGAAGAAGAGGACGCGCCGCGGCTGGCCGTTCTATTGGCGGAGGCATTCTGTGCCGTGTACCTGGCGCTACTGGGCTGGGCCACGGCAGCGCGCGACGCGCACCTGCTGTACCGCCTGTGTGCGCACGCGCCCGCCGCGCCCGACCACGCGCGCCTGTTCGGGGGAGGAGTGCGCAGGCTACTAACCACCGCACCAGCTCCCTCTATGCAGGTTAATAATGCATGACTTTGTCTGTAAATACTACGAGACTACTGGGCTGGGCTGCTGCTGACATTAGCAATTGAGTCTAAAATAGCAAATTATTTGGGTTTACAAATTGGCTCCAATTAAGTTTGACCAATTTATTTTTTATAAAATAGCTTAATAATTTCTCCAACATACTAAAAAGTTCCTCTAGCTTAGGTTTATTAGACTATCTCTGTCATGAGCCATTTAAATAAAACAGTACATTTTCCATTTTCCTTAAAGCCGAAGCTAGTGGAGCGCCCAGAAGGCACGTCAGTATGGTCGTCACTGCGGGAGAAGCGCGCTCTTCTCAACATGCGGCTACTAGGACTGGGTCCTACCGCCCCGCACAAGAATATACAGGAAGGCCGTCCTACATACCGGGAACAATTTGTGCCTCCTCACTGCAGTATACTTACATACTTGCTTACTAAGGTAATAACTGTTCAATCCACTACACATTCTTCCATTACTCTCCATCAAATGAACTTTTTGGTATCTATCAGATAACTTGCACTATAATCAACATCGGGTGATTGATGATCGCAAACTGGCTTTGCAACTGAAGATATAGCTATCGCACTTACGTTTGTGTTAATATGTGGTTTAACAATGTGAAAGGTTTCACTACTTGAAATAATTAGTACAGGAGTAGCTTTTAGCGGGTGTACCCCTTTCGTTACTGGCATATGATTCCTAATCAAATACGTTTATACGTTTTCCATGTATGGTAACAATGATTGTACACAATTTTAATCGTGTGTGACACAATTTTATGTTTGTGTTTATTTTTTTATGTTTGTTAATACTGTTAATGTAATGACGAAAGCTCTTGTTGCCTTAGTGTAAGTTCTTTTGTGCTTGTGTGTTACCTCACCCCCCGCCAAAAATGGCGAGCAAATTTGTTCGATATTTAGTCAGAAGCCGTCTCCCGTCTCGACCTCTAATTTCCACCATAATCTACGCAATAGTCTTACACCACATAAATCATGTCGATTGTTTCAAAATATTATAGATAGTTTATACACAAATTCTTTTTTAGCCAACGGCTGAACAAGATCCTGAAAATTATGATTACGATTCGGCGGAGTCCGGCCCGGAAGATGTCGACGATAGTGGCAGCGAACCCGATGATGATGACATATTCGATACCAGCAATACCAAGTAGGACTAGTTTTTAAAACATCTATAATTATTTATTATTATAAATGTGTAACATACAGTGCTATAAATTAATCTTTTAAATGACATCGTGTCGATCAGATTAATATGACTCCAGATAAATGCAATTGAATCGGTGTGAAGGAGGTGGCCAAATTTTTTAGCACGCAAGTACAAAATTAACGATAAAGAAATAAAATAAATGTTGTAGGTGTGAAAAACGTAGCAAACTGACGAACACTGAGCACTCGGACCCGGACTCCTACTCGTGGCTAGTGATGCGCATCGCCGTACTGCGGCTCGCTCAGCAGAAACTGCAGAACTTCCTACAGCTTTGCGGTATTGAGATGTCAGGTATGTTATCTGAGTTCTGGGAAGCAAAACTGACAAGGTTGTTCTCTTAAAATAAAGTATGTGACAACATAAAAAGTTTGCGCTGTTTTCGAAGGATAAGAAAGTTTTGCATCTGTATTAGTGTGGCTAATGACGACTCACAAGATATGATTCGCGTATCGATCAATTTATTCGTGGTTGGAACTGGCATAATGGATCTCTTAGCTGCTGATTTTGCTTCATAAAATCTAGTAACATCCATCACATACACATATATATATATATATAGTAATTATTATATTTATTTCATTTAATTCGCGTTTTCTGTAATCACATGGCGTAGTTAATAAAAGGAGGCCTGTGCCCAACAGTGATAAAATGTGGATGATGATAGGTCTGAAATCTACTATTCACAGAATTAGCGACAACGAGTCCAATGGTGCACGGTGCCCTTCGCCGCGTGGATCAGTGGCAGCAGCAGCTGACTGAAACCCTTGAGTCTCGGGCTCCGCCTCCCGATTACATCCCTGGCTGTTTCCCCGAACAACTGCCTACCGGCCCGCCCATCAACAAGTACAGGTACGATTGTAAACAACAAGTGGAATACTTTCGGAGATTTAACTTAAAGAATAAAATAATTAATAATTTTATTTAAAGGAGAGAACAATTCTAGCCATCCGGAGCCATTGTCTATCTTTTTCTGTTTTTTATTTATGTTGCTAACTTGAGTTTTCTACATAGTATTTTATTTTGTTTCAGATGTTTATTAGAGAAGCATAATACACCATTTAGTTCAGTCATGTTCAGTGCTGCTCCAGCACGGAGGCTGTGGAGTTTCCTGGTCCGACAGGAGCCAGTACAGGTACAGTACTTGTAACTTTACATTTTCGCAAATTTCGAACAAAAAATGTATTAGCTCAAAAAGTCTCAACGTTGAAGTGGGACTGGGCTGGCCATGTCTGACGTATGCCCGATCAACTGTGGGCCAAGATCACCACTAAGTAGAGCCCTGACACCACCAGACGGCGTCGTGGCAGACTCCGAAGAAGAAGGCGGGATGGACTAGAGAGATTTGATATCAAATGGAACACAATAGCTCTAGACAGACAAACATGGAAATCATGGGGGGAGGCCTTTTCCCAGCAGTGGGATGATACATGCTGACATACACATAATGACTTGAAAATGTTGTAATGCGACCATCAATGCTTGAAAGTATTCGAAAATATAGACTGTATTAGGACTTTAATATTTTAAATATTTGCATGTTAAATAAACATATAGGGTGCTGCCATTATGATAGCGTTGTGAGATGTAGTGCCAATAAGATAACGCATTATTTGTGTCCCTTAACTGTTATACAAAAAAGAATATTTCTTCAGGACTTATTCATCCGCGCCGTATTCTCTCGTCGTCGAACTCAATCAGTAACAGCTGAGACGATGGCGGCTGAAGCTAGAGGCGGCTGTATACCGCAGTCGCAGCGGGACCGCGACCTGGAGCTGCACAATCCTGTGCGCATCATACACAAGGAGCAGGACTCCATCGCTGCCTTCTGTCTTAACAAGGTATGTCAAAGTGATCGTATGTGAACTTAAGTTATTGTATATATTTATATCAAAAATATGGTTGCGAGCAGAATTTGTACCTGCGGCTCCCGGATAAATACTCCAGGCACTCTATATAAGTTTCGAGTTCACTACTCATGTGACAATGCGTTCGAAAGATTTATTGGTATTTGATACTATTACTCTATACAATGGTTCATTCAACTGCCTCGTTAGTCTAGTGGTCGCAAGCGCGACTGCTGAGCGTGTGGTCCTGGGTTCAATTCCCAGGTCGGGCAGTGTTATTGGGTTTTTCTGTTAGGAAATTCTCAGTAGCAGCTCGGAGTTGGTGGTGTGACAACCCCGTGCTTCGAAGAGCCGTCGGGCCGGTGCCTGATCTCCCACCGGTTGTGTCGGATTGCCGTCCCATAGGACTGATGATGAGAGTAGAGGAAGAGGTAGTGCACCTGTGTTTGCGCATTCTCTTACGCAGTATAATATCTCCTGCGTACTTGGCTAATCTCCGTCGAGATAGGCCGCTGTGACCAAAAGGGTCGGGAGTAGTATTAAGACCGTCATCTATCAGTAACAGATGTGATGATTACCAGAGCGACTGCTACTGAGGCCTCAGTCAATCCTATATGTAACCATGTCCTAAGTCGACTCGAATTTGAAATTAAATTAAAGTTCTGAATAGAATCCATTTATAAGGGATAACCTTCTTATTAATTGGAAAAGGCTTCTGGAATGAGATTTGGTTTATTAATGCAGACCCAACAGCTACCCAACCTGAATGAGTCCTTTAATAATACCAACGTCCCAAACTACCATACTGCAGTTTGGGACGTTCTCGTTGAACAACTTTAATTGTGGCGTTACATTATATTGCTTTACACGTATTGGTTAATTAGAAACCAAGAAGCTTCTTTAGCATCTAATGGTCCAAAATCTACAGTTTTATGTTGAATAATAAATATTTAATAATATTTCATTTTCATTCTCCTGAGACGTGTTCGCCATTGTGTGTAAAGCCATATCGGAAGCCTACGGGAGGTTTAAACTCTGACTCTAGGTTTTTTATCAACCACAAGAAGACAAAGAAAATTATTGGAAATCTACTTTACAACAAGCTTAACATAACATAAACAGCCTATAACTGCCCCACTGCAGGACAAGATGATAAAGCCCTAGGCTTTCTGATACTTTGAGGTCGCAGGTGATCAGAGTGGCGCTTCCGATGAGTGACCTCAGGAATATGGTGGCATAGTAGTTACGTGCTGCCGTACACAGTGAGGCTCAGAGGAGACCCTCTTACAATCGCTCCAGGGATGTGACCCAACAGGCGTTGCACAGGGGGGTTCCGGTGCTTGCTCTTTACGAGGACCCGGGCCTCCCCTCAAAGTGCCGAGGTTGACCAGCAGGGTGGTTTTAGTGAAGTAAAAATCCCACACTCCCTGGTTTTATCACCAAAAGACCGAGCGCCTTAAAACAGAACAAAACCACTTTCTCATGCTATTTTGTTCACAGGTTGGCGGATGCCTTCTCGCCGTAGCCACAGCCCGGGAAGTACAAGAGATGGACGTATCTCTATTACTACGCGCCGGAGCGTGGTGGGCTGAGGACGAGTGCGAATTAGATCTGTTAGCACTCGCCGCAGACCCCGCCGCGCTACCTGATACTGGCTTCTTACTGATACAGCACCACGACAAGTAAGCAAATCTATTTATAGCTAAAATAAAACCGTTTTTTTTTTATATAATCAATCGCACAGAATATAGAATTTTGTTTGGTGAAATGTGGATGTATAACAATAGGTAAACCTATGCCTAACCCTTTAGAGAACACAGGCGTAATGCTATGACTATTACCTTTAAGCTAACTTTCATAAATATTATTTGACACAGACCCAACAGCAGTTCCGTACCGGGTACTGGTAACAGCTCGCCGCTGAATCCAAACGCGCCTCAAGTGCCAGTCGGCATGGCTAGTCAAACTGGACGAGGTGCCAGCGTTGTAAGTATAGTTGAAGTTCATAGCTATCATCATTATAACATTTTACACATAAACATTTAATTAGTGAAAGAAGCCTAATTTGATTATAACGACCAATTTTAACCTGTTTAAACTAACTTTTGACTTTAACCTATTGAAAGAAACAATGATCCTGTGTAAATCAGTCTCCATAACACTGAAATTATTAGAGATCTCGACTAAGACTTTCTAATGAGGATATATTTTGTTGGTGAGCAAAGACATTAGCTTCCAATTCTATAAAGATTTAATTTCTAATATTTATCTGAGTTTATACGGTTGAAACGCGAGTCATTGATGCAAATACTCGTAAACTGGCCTCACACATACACCACCTATTAAATAGAACATAATAACAGTGTAAATATATGTTATGTTCTATATTCAATTTGGCCCTCAATTATATATATTTTGGTCTAGTAGACTCACTTATTCTGGTTGGAAAGCAATAATTTATACATTAATATAAATAAAAATAATAAATTAGTTCCGTAATATTAAACTCGTTGTTTCGGTACAGCATTCAAAGAGATTCTGCAAAAAGTCATCGACTTTTATACCTATTTTATTTACAGCATTTTACAAAAGAAACTGCTGAACATCAATAGAATTAACACCTGAAGAGGCAGCTCTCATAAAAGCCCGATCTGTAATCATTTCAAGATAAATCTTTGAAAAGCATTAACGCATGCTTAGCGAACTCTAAAGTTATTATATTAAATGGAAAAAGAAATAATATGTAATAATTTATTAATGCGAACCTAAATCAGTTTCAAAGCTTTTAGAGTATCATAAAGACGGACTAGTAATAATTATAAGTTTTTTATCTTATCATATTCTAACACTACAACATGTCGCTTTTTACACGACGCCAATACTTATAGTGCTCGTTGGCCTCATTACATAATAATTTAATGAGGCAACATTACTTTAATCGTTCAATGACTATCTGAGGAGTATCTATGATTAAAGTAAGCAGTCACATTCAAGGGCAAACATACAGCTTTCTACTAATGTTAATCAACTTACTAATTACTTTTAGACAAACGCAAACCGAAAGTTCGTAGCACAGTAGCAATATTTACTTTAGTACAAGTTTGTGTAACTTAGAAGAGGCATAATAGAAATATCCTTGGAGGATACCTAACATAGTACTACTAGACTACTAACAAATAACTGTAAATATAACACCCTAACAGGAGCGGCGGTCAAGCAGCGTGCCGACCGGCCTAGAAGCGTATATCGTTACAGTACGTGCACGTAATAACTAATGCACTTTAAGCGACTGACTGGTTGAATCAATGTTAATATAGCAAAAGAAGTAGTAACGACTCCCTTGAAACTCAAGAAAACTAAAATACATATTGTTCTGAATGTAATAGACTCAAACAAACGTTTATTTTCCTCCATTTCAATATATATACGTAACATCAAAATAGGTTGTACTCTGTTTTAATACTTAAAATAGGTCCTTGTATTGACGCATTTGCCTTGCAGAGGGAAGCTACAGCGCAGGCTTACAAAAAAAAATCGTTGTCATGTCTATGACTTTCGTCGATCTTAATGTCTCAACGTTGCCTAATTTAAGAACATGTACTGAAATTACATAATACTTTAGTCACAATATTACATTTATTCATCCAGTACATGTCAATGAATTTGCTGGGGTCAATTAACGTGGTGTGGTTATTGTGTGCGTGTCTGTACTTGTTACATTGTCTCGTGTCGCCTCGCGCTTCGCCCGCTCTTGCCTTCCTAAACTTTTTATAAAACAACTCTAATTCTCCAAAACAATACTCTAAGGAGATTCAGAGAATTATTGCGATAAATGTATTGTTAAACGGATTGAAGGGGAAAGTACATAATATGGACAAACACTCTTTTTTTGATACAGGACCTGAAGCAAGGTAGGTAAAAACACAATCAAAAATTGGTTCCGGATTCATAAAGTCCAATTGTATGATTGTAAGTTACTTCTAATTTCATAGTTTTTAGGAAGTGGCCTTTGTGTCCCTATGAAATGTACTATGTATGAGCGTATGGTTCGGTATAACAGAGTGTTGATCGCAGGTAAAGGGTCTACAGTTCCCGGGTTGCCACGATCCGAAATACTGTCGGCTGGTGCTGCATCGTTCGAAGCTTCTCATGAAACCGGTCAGTGACAATCCTAGCCACTTCCCGCCACCTTCGTTTCCGACACATCCCTAGCCAGCGGTCGCACTCCCTACGTTTTATTTCTAGCTCGATGTACATTTATTTTGTTGGATTTTTATTTTATTCTTCTCCTATGATGATTTCTGTTTTTAATTTTTGGTTTCTCATTCCGTATATAGTTCACTAAGCTGTCCACATGTTATAGTTGTGCCAGTTTGTTTTTCCATCCGTTCTCATTTTTCAGTGGTTCCCAACATCAGCGGGTTTGATTTCCTTCAGGCCACTTTTTTATTTTCGTCGTAGTGGTCCGATTATTAGATGTCGTTCCAACCGGGCGGTATTTCTGAATTATTATTTTTATTTACCACTGTCTCTTTTTGCTACTGTATGTTGCGTTGTCTAGTACACATTTCGTTAAATTAATTATGTGAAGCTGAAGCATGATATGTACTGTCTATGTAACTAACTGACCTAACATGTTGATGAAATATATTGTCCATCTTTGAAATATTCATTTTTGTGAACTCTCTTGGTAAAAATAATGTTACATTTAGGTGCTGAAACACAAAATTGACAACATCAAGAGGATGGCAGCGCATCCTTCACAACCATTGTGTAAGTAGAGTTCATTTTAATTGAATATATTTAGGCGTTATCAAATCTTACCACACATGTATGTTAGACAAAGGGGTGACTCCAAAAAAATATCGGCTATATAAATATTCAAGATAAATCTTTCAAAAACATGCTTAGAGAACTCTAAAGTTATTATATTAAATGGAAAAAGAATACGGTCGCGAACAGGATTCGAACCTGCGCCTCCCAGATAAATACTCCAGGCTCTCTGACCACTAAGCCATCTCGACCTCTGCTCACCACCGCGAATTCTTCTTCCATATTTTAACACGTCTTATGGCGACGTCGTTTCTATCAATTCAGTACCTATACAAGTGACCGAACTGACATTCTTTCGTAGTATTTAGAACTTGTAAATTTGGAAAAAAGACAAATATTCTCCCTAAAATCGAATGTGTGAATGCGGAATTGTTATTTTATTATTATTTATTACTTCGATTTATTGGTCTTAATAAATATACATATTAATAATAATTTTAAATACAGATTAAATAAAAAAGATATATTTATTTAAAAATATAAAAAACAGTAGGCCACCGGTTTCGGGAACAGGGTCCAAGCCACCGGTGGTTAAGGCTCCAGCGAGAGAAACCTCCTGACAATTCGTGCCCCGTCAAGGAGTACTGCTTTCTTCATCAAGCCCTTGACCCAGCTGCCTAACGAAAGCCTCCTAAGATGTTTGTCGCGGCTCTTGGGTATTAACCTATTGGCTGAGTCGACCATCGGTACAATGATTGCTGAGTCAACATCCCACAAATCGACAACCTCGTGTGCTAAGTCAAGATATTTGATTTCTTTATCTTTCTCGGCTTTCGCGAGTTTCTCGTTAGGGATAGTGATATCAATAATCATTGTGCGACGCTATAATGATCTACTCGATCTATCACCACTATATCAGGCTTATTGGCGACATCCCAATACAATGTGACACTACCATTTTCGAGAACTGGGTCGGGCACATATCTAAAGTATAGTACTTCTGGTTCCACAAGTCTGTATTGCAGAGCAAGTGTACAATCCTGGCTACCAGGTTGTGCCTGTGCAAGTACTCGTCGTTAGCAAGACGAGAACAACCGGAGATAATGTGTCGGATGGATTCCCCTGGACGGTGGCATGCCCGACATATGTCAACCGTCCCATCCTTCACAATATACTTCCGGTAATTATGCGTCATGTTAACTTCGTCCATAATAGTAAAAACAAAACCTTCGGTTTCTCTGAAATGTTCACAAGCCAGCACGAAACGCAGCCAGGCCAAGAACGCATGAGTATCAACATCGTGCCCATGAAGGGCACGGTAAAAACGACCGTGGAGCTCCTTGCTTTGCCTCATTCTTTTTTCATATCTTTGCAGTCATTGGTACTAAGTACTATAAGATTGTGCCAGTTCTCTTTCGCCAAGGAGAGCGGAGTGAGTTCTATATCTACACTGACCTCATATTGATGCATATCCACCTCGGCGCGAAGGAAATAACCTCTGAGACTGTTCACCTCGCGGTTATTTAGGGTCCTAGCATTAAAAAAACTACGACCCCCACAGTTCATTCGGTATGCGGTCAGCAGTGTCCGAACTCTTCTATCCAGGGCATCAACTTCCGTCTGAGTCCACTTGGTTATGCCGAAGGGGTATATCAACACTGGCATGACCCAACCGTTAACACTATATAGGCACACACCTTGTTTCCGCCCGACAAAAGACTTGAGTACTTTTATCAGGCGGCCAAAGAAGCGTTCCCGTAACGATTGCTTCATGTCGGCGTCGTTGATGCCTAACGCCCCCGACATACCCAAGTATTTGTAGGTCTCAGTTGGGGCGAGGGTTCTAAGTTGTATGGAGTCAGAGAGTCAAATTCCCTCGGACTCCACAATTCGTCCCGCTTTACATGCATAACTGCACATTTGTCAACACTGAATTCCATACTGATGGACTTACTAAAGGTTTCAGTAATTCTCAGCAATTCCATCAGGTGCAAATCAGTATTGGCAAACAGTTTTAAGTCATCCATGTAAAGGTGGTGGGATACAACCTGACTTCCTCATCTCAACTGATAACCCAGCCCTGATTCCTCCAGTAATGTGCTTAGATGATTTAAGGCTAGGCGGTAATGTGTTTATTACTTCTATTCTTAATATTTTGTGTGCCACCAATACATTGCAGACCTGACCGGCGGCGCGGACGGTTCAGTCCAACTATGGGAGTGGGGCCACCCGTCGTGCGTGTGGTCTCCACGTGCTCCGGGCGCCTTCGCCAAGGTGACGCGCGTGCGTTTCTCCGACTACGGCAACAAGTTCGCCGCGTCCGACGCCGACGGCAACCTGGCCATGTGGCAACTGCACCCCGCGCCACATCAGCCGGGACACCCCCATGCTTCACCTAGGCCTTTCTTTGTAAGTTATTTATAATAATTTCACTTGCTTTGATTTTGGAACGTTACAGGACTTATCACAACAAGTGACCTGGAGATTCCGCTATCCAAATCATTTTTGATCGATTTAAATGAATAATAAAAATATGCAATGGCGATATAATTCAAATATTGTAGTCCCATATAAAAAGTATTTTGCTATCTAATAATATTTTTGTTACAGACCCATCAATGTCATAGTAAAGGAATTAGCGATTTCGTTTTTCTCGGTTCTTGCAGTTTAGTTGCTACAGGTAAAGTGGTTACTATATTTTCCATTTCATTGATTTATGTATAGTCGAAAATGTTGGCGATACTATCTTTTGCTAACATTCCATTTAACGTCTTGCGCTACTTTAACTTTAACTTGACTTTAAACCATAGTTGGGGTCAACCGCAAAAATTTTCGACTGTACATAGGTACTGAATAATTTTTCAGGTAATAATTTATGTTTTAAATATTGCAGCTGGACATAGCTCGGAGAGTAAAAACGTTGCCATATGGGACACATTGATGCCTACGAAGAAAGCATTAGTGGTTTGTGAGTATGAATTTTTGTTTTAATTCTTTAACTCTTTATTAATTGACACAATTAAAACTACAATGACAACCAAAATTAGGCTTTCGCGTTTTGCACGTCATTACTATGCCACGTATTACGGAAAGATTAAGGTTACCAATACACGTATCTGAGAGCCACCATAGTTTAAAAAAACCTCTTGCGGTACACCCAGATGAATTATAGTTATATGAAAAGCAAAACTTGGAGCGATTCATTTTCTGAAAGTGTTTAGTTGGTTTCTTTAGCAATCTTCGCTCTCGTGCGCTGTTACCGAATACGTCTACAAGCCGTCATCGTCCGATTAATACTCTAAACATGCAAGCAGTGCTAAAATGTAAGCAACTATGACTTGGTCTGAAATATGTGTCGTGCGTTGCCTTAGCGTGGACGTGCCACGAAGGCGGCGCGGCGTGCGTGTCGTGGGCCGGGTCCATGGGCGCGCTGGTGTCGTGCGGGCGGCGCGGCGACGTGCTCGTGTGGGACCTGCGCGCGCGCGCCGTGCGCCACCGCCTGCACGCGCACCACGCGCCCATCAAGTGCGTCGCGCTCTCGCCCAGGGAGGACTACTACGCTATCGGAGCTGCCGATGGAGACATCAAGGTAAACGCACGCTGCATTATTATACAGCAATAGCTATTTGTTCGTATAGAGAAAAGGTTGCGAGAGGAGAGTAGGATTTCTGATAATCAGTTTGGGTTTATGCCTAGTCGAGGAATAACGGACGCCATATTTGCACTCCACTAATTGTGCGAGAAGTACAGACGTGCTCATAAAAACCTGATGGATGTCGTACTACCAGTCTGCTCCGACGGTATCTCGGTTCACTCGTACAAAGTGATAGCGAAATAGACCGGACCGTAAAGCATAGAATTAACATAGAGTGGATGAAATGACGGCAGGTCACGGAAACCATTTGTGACCCCCGCATTCCCATTAAACTTAAGGGGAAGATCTATAAAACGGTTATCTAACCTGCTGTCCTATATGGTTCTGAGTGTTGGCCCACTGAAGGGGTTCATGAAAGGCAACTGCAGGTAGCTGCGATGAGAGTGTTACGAAAAGAAGGATGTGTGGTGTGACGCAGATGGATAAAATTAGAAATGTGAATGTAAGAGGAAGTCTGAAAGTTACGCCGGTCACCGAGAAGTTGTGTGGAAATCGTTCAAATCAAATAATTTAATTGATAGAATATGGTACAATTGGTCTTAGATTATATGGTTCGCATATTCTGCCACGTACAGCATGCAAATATTATGCGTTTGTTATGCTATGGACATGTGATGCGGAGGAAGATTGATCATGTGACGAGGAAGGTTTGATAATAGAAAAGAAGTGACTACCGAGATGAAGACTAACAGAGATGTATGTAAGAAAAAGACCCCAATTAAATTGGGATAAGGGAAGGGGGATGTTGAGGTATTTAATTATTGTTTAACGGTTACTACTCACGTTCATTTTTCGGATTTGCTCGACTAATTTAAATCTCGAACGGCGGAGCCCTTAGTCATGAGCTGAGTCCGCGGTAATGTTGCGAGTCAGACTGGAAATGCACTTGAGTAGTAACCGGTGAACGATAATTAATTTGAATATGCCTCACGAAAGTTATGACACAAAAAATTTGCATATATAAAATTTTTATATACCATTGGTACCTTGACATCTCAAAGTATGAATATATAATAATAACTTCAGTTACATTATGTTTATCAAGTTTTTATAGAAAATTATCATAATTAATGATAATATAGCCTAGGCTAATAAAGTGAAGCATTACGCGGAAAAAGCGCCTTACAAAGGTGATTACTATGCTTTGCCTTACACTTGTCGTATTATTGTAATAATACACTTTACGAAAAGGCTTACTTCAGGCTTGTAAGCCTGAAGTAAGGCTTTTCGAAAAGTGTTATCATGTTAAAATATTTAGATTTATAAGGAAAATCAACATGACTACGAAACATTTATGACACCGATTGTTAGACACACAAAGCAAGTTGCGCAGGCTCTTGCTTGTTTATGCCTAGCTTATAAGGCAACAATGTGACGAGCCCGTATTAGCAGGCTTCGGTAAAGCCTTCGCGGGCAGGAGGCGAAGCCTCGATCCCGCCCGTCGCGCCCCGAATTCTTCAAGACGGCCAGTGTAGCCGGCACGATGCTACTGCGGTCAGCTGGTCGCGCGTGCGCAACCACTTGCGTACAACTTCAGACATGTATAGTTATATACAAGACGTGCATGCCATATGTATGACATAACGGTGCAAAAGCATAATTTTATACTACCAGTAAGATTGAAATCGAAACACTTATCAGTGAATAAATACACAAACACGCCTGTGTCTCGTTAGGATAGATCGATATGGTACTTATTAGCGTAATCCTTAAATTGCAGGTGTTCTCGCTGACCACACATCAGTTGCTGTACACGTTTGCCGGAGAACACGCTAGAAGTTCCTTCTTCAAGCACATCGGCCAGGGAGTCACGCAAATACATATCGGTATGATTGTCTTTTATTAGATCCATGTTGCCTTATAAAATCCAACCAATAGAGCATTTCCTTACGATCACACGTAATAATGCGAGCAACTCAAGAGAAAACCAAATAAATCCGGTCATACATTTAACTTTGTTACTAGTACTAGTAAGAAAATGATCCTCAATATTTGTTTACTGTCTCCAGATAATGCTGGTCGTCTGTTCTCGTGCGGTGCGGATGGTACGATGAAAGTGCGTAAGTTGCCGGAGCGAGACTCGCCGCTGCCGCAACAGCCGCAGTATTAACTCACGCCTGTGACGTCACTACACGGTAAGATATCATAAAAATACTCTAAACTCTCGTGGATTCAGATTTACGACTATTCCAACCTTAAATGTTATTTGGGGAAACGATTAATTAATGTATCTTTTTTGTAGGTAAGCGAGGCGCAGTATAGAGCATAATGTGGTCCGGCGCGCCGCGTCTAGCCTTACGCCCCCTTGTGATGTACCTATTTATCGTTGTTGCTATTCAAATGTTACGAGTATGATGATCATTATACGCCGTTAGACTAGTCACTGAGTAGGCGATGTTGTATCTTATAATGTATTTAAAATGTTAATGAATCTTTAGTTATTTCTAGTGTGAAATATTCGCTACTTTTAACTTAATAAAAACATGTCTTAGATAAATATATAATTTATTTGTTAGCACTCGCTGTCAGTCGATCAGCTGGTTCCGCGGCAGTGGCTGGCCTAAGTCGCGCGCGTTTGTAAACATACCGCGCGCGATGCTAGGGAATACGTTAGTGTATCATTATTGTATGATGTGGTGTATTTTTAGTATTGTATAGTGCAATAACTAACTCGATGCTACCTTATGAATCCGACTACTGACGACGTCGAAGCCTTTACTAGATAACACTAGCTCTTTTAAATGATTTAGCTTATGATGTGAGTGCATATAACTTGTTGACGCATAATAAAATATTATTTATTAAATACATAACTATATATATATGAATTTATCCCTTAAATCGTCGTTGGCTTACTGTAACATGTTTATAACTATTTAATTCCGTGGCTCGTACACAATAGCGATTGGGTCGGCATCGTATTTTCATATAACATTATTATACTTAATCCCATTATATGGCACCTCATATATCTAGTAGTAAGTATTATATTGTTATCTATGTATTCTATAATATGTGATGTATTCGAGATTATATGTTCATGTTATTTTAAAAGCAATATTTTGTTCCATGAAAGCATTTCTAAACGAAGCAATAAATTTATATCATATATTTTGTGTACTTTCCCGTGCTTCATTTAAACAGTATTATACGCTTGTGGCGAGGGAATATAGCGAAATTATTTTATATAACTGTAACCATAGAATATCCTGCAATGTGTTCTATATCTAAACTGCGCTTGTGATACATACAGTGATATACTACAACAAATTATACCAATTTTCCAATATACATATTAACAAAACTATTTTAATCTTAAATTTTATTTTATTTATGTATATTCTCAAGTTTATTTATCGTTCAATTAGTGAAATTTAGTAACCTTATAAACACAATCCCATGTATCGTACTAACGCGTTAGTAATAATCACTACCTAATAGCAAATAATTCATAATATTAATGTTAGTCATTATTAAATCCGTTGACTAAATATAACATATTCGTTTAAATGAAACCCTATTCTGAGTGAAGTAAAAGACATTGGTTTCGTTGTTTTTCTTTGGTTAACTATTTGTAATATTGTTTAGGTTAATGATGTGAACACCAAAGTTTATTCTATCGAACATAATTGTATAGCTACTGCATAAAATATGAGATTCAGTGTAGTATTTTACCAAAATGCTTTATGAATCAAATTCGCACAATGCACATGTGATGCACATCTGAATTGTCCTAATAACATTCGTGCTAATCGTCGGTTAATACATCCATTCGTAAAAAATCAATAATGTAATGATTGTGTAATCAAAATCTGTAAAATGACATAATAATAAACAAACAGATGTTTAACTGGAATCATAAAATTTTAATAGCTACCACAATATCTTTCGTATGTTTAGATAATATATGTGCTGATATGTACGTGTATATCGAATCTATTAGTAATCGGTCATCACATCGTTTGAAACACGAAGTACTGCATACAGCGCCTAATTCGATATAGATTTGCCAGATTGCTTCGTATAGCTTCACTTATACATTAATTATACACTGTTGTACTTAGGTACGCTACCAAGCTATTTTCTTAGGAAGCTCACGATTTCTATTGAGTTGTAATTAACTGCACCTGTTACGATATAATGGTTGAATGAACAATGTTCAATGCTTATTTTGTTTTATTTATGAAGGAAACATTAAAAATAAAATTTAACTTTTAGTTATTGTTTTATTTTGGACAACTTGCCAAATTGTATGCAACGACTTCTTCTTACGTCATCAAACAATGATCTGTGTGACTGGCACTGGCATGGCCACCATTAGTGATATGAATTTTGATAACACTAAAAAAATTCGCGAGTTAGTCGAAATTTGTCGCTAAATATCAGAATTAGGTCACTGGCTCAAAAGTTATAAGGGTTTATAGGTGGCCGACCTGGGGAGCATCTCCCCAACTTGACCCAATTTGAATCTCAAAAACTAGGGTACCTAGCAAAGATCTGTTTTCTACCAAATTTAGTCGCTAATTAGTCGAAATTTATTACCAAGCCACAGATTTAGTCGGTTCTTGTTTAGAAGATATAATTAATTAAAATTTTAAGGTATAATTCAAGAGCTAGATCGAAGAGTCATCATCAATACATATAATAAAAATGTAACGGATCGCTGTCTGTACATGGAAGATATATGAGAAAAAATATTATTGGAAATTTAGGATAAAACAGATCTTTGCTAGGTGCCCTAGTTTTTGAGATTCAAATTGGGCCAAGCTGGGGAGATGATCCCCAGATCGGCCACCTATAAACCCTTATAACTTTTGAACCAGTAACCGACTAATTCTGATATTTGGCGACTAATTAACGATTTTTGTGTTAGTCATACCGATGATCTTGTATGTGTTACTGATGATTGGAGAATCACAATAAAATAAACGAGTGTTCAACAATAATTTATTTAATAAAACATGTGAGATGCATCAAAGATTAAAGTTACATCATTGAGGATTTCAGCTTAAAGTCACTTAAAACCCACTACTTTCCGTATCATCGGGCTTTATAAATGTAGATGGTTTCACATTTTGACCAGATACAATGTTAGTGCAGGATTTATTTTATTTGAATAAGTTATATTAAAGATTCAGAGACAAAATGGCGAAACACAGTTCACAGAAGTGTTTAGTAATTATTACCGCCCCACAGCAGGTGTACGATGCGGATTAATTGTAGTAAAAGTCCACAAGTCTATCATGGGATAAGATCAGTTGCTCAGACAACGTAATTAAATAAATATTATTTATATCGCAAACAATAAATGCACAGCACGCCAATAATATTTTAGTAGTAAGTACAATTTTCTAATACTTATACTGCATTGCTTATATTGGTGCACAACACTATAACACGAATTCCGGTGAATTTCATGTTGTGTTAGTAAATACATAGATGTACTAGTAATAATTATTTGGTTATATACGATCTTGAACTGAGAACACATTTATACACTCTTCAAACATGAACAATTATTTAAATAATTTCTTGTCAACATCACTCTCTCTGATTCCCAAATACTCCGTAACAAACTTTACTGCATCATCTTGATTTAAAGTAAGCTTTCCTAGCGGATTTTCTAAGAACAATGTTGCTGACTTTGTACCATTAGCTATATTAATAAATTTGCAAAACGGGCTCGTTTTAAATTCGCAATCTTTCGGTTTGGTTGAGGATGCGATTAATGTTTTGGAATTCAAATTAGTTGTGTCTTTTACCTCCGCTCCATTACACCACAATGTAAACTTCAAACCGTACAGACCAAACACAACAGTCACCTCATTGTAAAGGTTCTTTAAACTAATGAATTTATTCGATTTATCCTTAAGTATTATACTACCTTGTTTACTCGAGACTCCAAACCGGGGTGTTAGATCTTGTAAAATAATATTCGCCCAAGGGTTTGCAGGCAGTTCTACTTCTTTCCTCCACGTTATTACCAACTTTAGCAAGGAACCTTTCAGCTCTTGCGTTTCTTCAATAACTACAGGCATAGATGGTTTGATTTCTTCAATCGGAATCAGTGGACCTTTTACAGTACTTTCAATAAACTCACGATGCAAATTAATTATACGCAAAATATCACTAGATTTACTAACGGAAAAGTAAATATTGACGTCATCTGTCGGTACTAAGTGGGCTTTCTTTCGTAACTTCTGTACTCTATTAATTATCTCCCTAGAGAAACCTTCATCAAGCATATCCTGATCGGGAGTAACATTAAGAAGAATCAGAACATCATTATCGCTATGCGCCTCGTATTGATCGTTACCTTGAGCTTGGAATATCATTCTGACTTCAGACACATCAATAGAATGCCCAACTAATTCAATAGATCCATTAGCAATCAGTTTTTCACATTGCTGATTATTTAAGTCCTTTAAACCTTGAGTGACAGCCTTAAAATCGCCTTTCAATCTAGTCCCGAGAAGTTTATGATCTGGCTCTGCTCTAAGAGTAATGCCATATTTTTCTTTATCACTTGTTAAGTATAGTTTCTTGATATTCAATTCTTCCAGGATATACTGTTCTAAAGATTTTACATCAGCTAAATAAGTTGAGTCACGATGAATGACAATCATCTCTGGCAAAGGATACTTCATCGGTACAGTTTTCCTGTCCCTTACAACTCTCCCTAATTCAATCACAGTTTGCATTCTTTGCACAGCTCTTTCTATGTCAGTATCAACCAATTCTAACTTTGGATCAGATATCATGTTGTAGTGTACACACTCAAGGGAATCACCGGGTAACAGTTGGCGTAGTGTCTTGTACATAAATTCTGTAAGGAAAGGAGTGAATGGCGCCATCACTCGTACCATATCGAATAACACACCGAATAGCGTATCTAACGCCACCTGACAGTCTTTGACGCCACTTTCTCCTTTCAATCTTTTCCTATTCATTCTTACATACCAGTTGGTGAGATGGTCAATAAACTTCATTAACTTAGGAACAACAGTATACAATCTATAAGCAGCCATCTCCTTTTTTACAAATTGGATCAGAGACTGCGTGAACGACGCAATCCACTTATCCATCACGTTTTCTCTGACTGCTTTTTCATTAAACCTGTAATCAATTTTATCTTCTTGGACAATTCTTTCTACATTTTGCATTAAGAATCTAAATGCATTGTACCATGGCAAAAATACATCTTTAATAATATCCCTAACACCTTCTTCTTTAAATCGAAGATTCTCCGCTTTGACCACCGGAGAATTGACAAGATAAAGTCTTAATGCATCAGCGCCATATTTCTTAACAACTTCAAGAGGATCAGGGTAGTTCTTTTTTCTTTTAGACATTTTTTGGCCGTCACCAGCTAAGACTAAACCATTTGCGATCAAGTTCTTAAACGGTGGCTTTTTGAAAAGAGCTGTCGACAAAACAATGAGAGTGTAGAACCAGCCTCTAGTTTGATCAATACCCTCAGCAATGAAGTTTGCAGGGAAAATATCATCAAACTCCTTTTTGTTTTCGAATGGGTAATGGCATTGCGCGTAAGGCATTGAACCGGATTCAAACCAACAGTCAAAAACTTCAGACACTCTCTTTAGTGGCGGGTGCCCAGGTCGTGATGAAGGGATCTCCAAATGATCAATGCTTTCCCTGTGCAAATCTTTCACTTCTTTACCAGTCAAAGCTTGTAGTTCAGCAATACTACCTACACACACTACCTCTTGTCTATCGTTTGACATCCATAAAGGAATTGGTGTACCCCAGTACCTATTACGGCTAATGGCCCAATCACGAGCGTCCTTGAGCCAATTTTTAAATCTCTTTTCTTTCACATATTCTGGTACCCAATATGTATCTTCACATGTTTTTATAAGTTCTTGACTCATTTGCTCGACTCGAACAAACCAAGAAGGCACTGCTTTATAGATGAGTGGAGTTTCTGATCGCCAACAGAATGGGTAAGAATGCTTGGCTTGACCTAACTGAACAAGTCTGTTACGAGCCTTCAAATTAGCTATAATATTTTTATCGGCGTCTTTGACGTACTGCCCCAAAAAGTCTTTTACTGGTTCCATAAATCTGCCGCTGGAATCAACAGGGCATATAATTTCTTG
The DNA here is from genome assembly GCA_935421205.1 of Xylocampa areola. NCBI lineage: Eukaryota > Metazoa > Arthropoda > Insecta > Lepidoptera > Noctuidae > Xylocampa > Xylocampa areola. The sequence goes on along the minus strand of OW285214.1, from coordinate 11,822,292 downwards.
ATCCCTAGTAATGATTCCTGCTGCCAGACAAACCCTAAAATCGTCTTCTCCAAAATACGGTGCTTGATGTACAATACCAGTACCAGAGTCGTCCGTGACATAACCATCGACTAGAACTCTAAACGCATTAGTACATTGTGTAACAAAGTAATCAAAAACAGGCGTATACTTAATTCCTCTTAGCTTTTCACCAGGGAATTTCTCAAGAACTTCGAAATCTTCCACATTTTTGAAAATAGCAGATAGCCTTGACTCTAGTATTACATAACAATTACCAGTGTCTTTTTCTCGAACCTTCAAATAAATCAGTTTTGGGTTTACACAGAGAGCCAAGTTACTGGGGAGAGTCCATGGAGTGGTGGTCCAAGCAAGTAGTGAATATCCTTCTGTTGTAGGAAACGAAACTACAATTGCAGGATCTACAACAACCTTGTAGTTCTGTCCAGACTCGAAATTTGACAGAGGGGTAGAACAAGCAGTGGAGAAAGGCATAACTTTCACACCTTGATACACCAAGCCTTTGTTAAACAACTCCTTGAATACCCACCAAATAGACTCCATAAACCAAGGATAAAGAGTTTTATAATCATTCTTAAAATCTGAAACAAGCACATGCGATTTAAGGTTAAGTATGAAATGAATTACTGATAAAGTCAAACCATATGAAATTATAGCTTACCTATCCAGCGACCCATTCGTGTAATGATCATTTCCCAGTCGCCAGCATACTTCATAACAATTTTTCGGCATTCCGCATTATAATTTTCGATGCCCATCTTTGCAACGTCTTCCGGACCTTTGATGCCCAGTGCTTTGTCAATTTCAAACTCTACAGGGAGCCCATGACAATCCCAACCAAATCTTCTCTCTACGTGATATCCCTATAAGTACAATTTATTTCATTTTTAATTATATTTAGCTTTATGTGACTTTAACAAAACTTTTACGACTCTTGGACACCTTCAGTATTGGCAACATACACAGACATCAAACCAAGACATGTTAAGGAAATATACCTATAATAATCATTGAAAATGTTTATAAGGCAATATGGTATTCCTAAGCGAAGTTTTGTATTGAAAAGAGGACTCTGGCAGGGGATACATATAAAACAATTATATTTTTTTAATAAATTTAGGAATATTAATTGCGGCACTAAATGGGTAAACCATCAAATATCTGAGGTCCACTGATTGCTTAAATGTTCATAAATTCCACCGTTTTTTTTTTTTTCTAGTAGGCTCTTCACAGGTGCATAAGAAACATCAAAGCTAGATGCACAGTTTCAAGGGGAAGCCTTATCAAGAAGAACCAGCAATAAATACTAAAAATAAGTAAACGAGAATGAAATGGAAACAACCAAATTAGAGCCTTTTGTAAAAAATGCCAATGGAGTTATGCCATCCAATAACTGGTAAAGAAGAGTAAAGATAAATGGGTAATTGACAGAGGGACCAGATTACAAATGCTTGAAAAAGACCTTAATCGTTGAATCTTAAACATGACAGAAAAAAAGTCAAGTACATGGAGCCTTATATTCAAAGAAAAACACCAGCGAACCGACGAAAGTGGCAGGGGGAGAAGAAGTACCGGAAACAATACCTGCAGAAGTGGAAAAATCTATAAAAACTCAAAAGAAAGATAAAGCTCCCGGGTCAGACAGTATCAGCAACGAATTTCTTATAGAGAACACACAGCACCTGGCCCCGATTCTTACAAACCTTTTCAACGAAGTGATGAGTAGCGAGAAAATACCTGAGCAATGGTCAACATCAACCATAATATTGCTACAAAAAAAAGGAGACAAAGACAACATAAATATCTACAGACCTATTAGTCTGGTGTCTAATATTTACAAAGTATTCGCCAAAATACTCCTCAATAGAATAATAAGACACTAGATGACAACCGACTGAGAGAGCAGGCCGGATTTAGGAGTGGATACTCAACCTTGGACCACATTCATGTTGTAAAACAACTATTCGAAAAGGGCAGAGAATTTAACATAAAATTCTACTGTTGCTTTGTGGATTATGGCAAAGCCTTTGACTCATAAGAACATGAGAAAATTTGGAAAACTCTTAAAAATCAAGGCATAGAATATAAATACATCAGGATCATTAAACAAATTTATGAAAATAGCAAAGCCAAAATCAAGCTAGAAAAGGCAGGAAAGGAAATAAGAATTGAAAGAGGAGTACGTCAGGGTGACCCAGTGTCACCTAAACTGTTCATAGCTGTTCTGGAAGAAGTATTTCGGCAATTTGAATGGCAGAAATGTGGTTTGCAAATTAACTTAAGATTTGCAGATGACTTAATTATCATCTCACAATCGAGAAATGGACTACAGACTATGCTGAATGATCTGGATAAAGAAAGTCGTAAGGTAGGAATAATCATGAATACGAAAAAAACCAAAGCTATGTCGAACAGGAACCATGAACCTATCTGCGTGAACAATAACAAAATTGATTATGTAGATGAATATGTCTATCTAGGTCAAACGATCTCGCCAAAAGAACTTACCTCTAAGGAAATTGATAGACATATAGGAAATGTATGGAAAAAATACTGGAGCTTAAAAGAGAGGTCATGAAAAACCAAGAAACGATCAAACATAAACTTTTCGACACCTGTATATTGCCTGTCCTTACATATGGCTGTCAAACCTGGGCACTTAATAAAACCCATGTTAAAAAACTTGAAGTTTGTCAAAACGCTATGGAAAGGAGCATGATGGGAAAGAGACTTTCGGATAGACTAATAACTACCAATGTAAAGAAATGCATTAGAACAAAGGATGTGACAGTAACTATCAGAAAACTCAAATGGAAATGGACAGGGCATACAATCAGAGGTAAGGAGAAGTGGTTGAAATCCATAATGTATTGGTTCACAAGGCACCATAAACAAAAATGAGGCAGGCCACCAAGGAGATGTGTGGATGAGGTAAAAGCCATAGCAGGTGTTGGATGGACAACAAAGGCTAATAACAGAGAACAGTTGGGGGAGGCCTTTGCCAACAAAAGGCAGACAGACAGGTGACAAACTGCGATTATTTAGGAGAAAAAAAAAAAAAATTTAGTAGGAAAAATGAATGTACCTAAATATAAATATTATTATCATCCATGTATGCTATACAAACAAGACAACTTTAAAAGTTTTTAAATTGCCAAAACCATGGAAAGAGATGTGTGTTGCGGAACCCATAAAACCATAACAAAATGGAAATATGTATGCATTAGTATCATACATCATTTAAGTATACATGGAATTATTTTATACAATCAGCATTTCCATGACATATGGCATTGACCTTAAATCACATCAAGTATTTGAATATATTTAATAGCATTATACCTGTTGATGTGCATATCGGGTGACAATATCCTTGATAGTTCCAGCAAGTATATGGCCATAATGTGGAAGACCAGTGGCGAAAGGGGGCCCATCATAAAAGGAGTACCTTAAAAAAATAAGCATTGTCCATTTAAACTGCAACATAACCTAGTTTAACCCAAACTACTAAGGGCCATGTTTACCAATAATATAACAGATGTTTAAAATGAAAAGTTATTTACTTGTAAGAAAAGTCCATGTTAAACAATGCCTGTTCTTGCTTATGGATAAAGTATCATGTTCTGATTCTTTATACATAAGCTACATTAACCTTTCGGCTCAGTAACATATAGATCTGTATGTTGTAACAATAAAAATCTATTGTGTCTGCTAATGACTGAGGCAACAGCTTAAGGTATTCTATGCAAAATAATTCAGTTAAATTTAAATGTGATTTATGAGCATTATTATTAGGCATTGCATATTAGGCGTCGATTAAACTTCACGACATCTAGTGGACTACATCATGTAGGGCCTAGATATAGTGTAAATGCAAGTCGGGATGTAGGACACTAACTTAGCGATAGGAAGAGCCCAACCGCCCTAGCAAGTTGAAATTTATACCAGATAATGAGGTCTATAGTCCCTATTAGGTGTATAAAATCAAGGTCCTGAGTCAACACGATAAATAGATATAGGCAAATTTAGATTTTCGTGTAAAATTTTTAACCTTTCGGCTCAGTAACGTACAGATCTGTACGTTGTAACAATAAAAATCTATTGTGTCTGCTAATGACTGAGGCAACAGCTTAATATTCTTTTTTTACTTTTTCCTTTTATTTGTGCTGTAACACCTTACTTTTAACCAAAAACTTCAACGTGAGAATGAGTAATATTCCAATTATATTCAGTTATTTCCTTCTGCACTGTTCTTCAACATAAACTTAGCGAGGGAACCAAAAATGGCTTTATAAAATTTGAAAATATTTATTTCATTATTTAGGAGGCAGTGGGTGGGCAAAAGTTGTTAATGATCATGATGAAATGACTTTAATTAAGTAATAGTACATTAAATAAAAAGAAAATATGTTTTCTTCATACAGAGCCACATGGGACACTTTTTACCATTAGGTAAGATACAATTAATTGCAGACTCAACATGAATGCATACAGTGTACTAATAAGAGTGTATTGTGTAATGCATAAAAATAAAACACTATAAAAATGGAATGAATTCAACAACTAAGTCAAGTAGGTATCTAAACTTTTCGCGCAGTGGTGCATACCTGGTTTTATTTTTGGATTGTTTCAAACAATTTTGAAATGCATCGATTTCTTTCCAAAAACACAAAATGTTCTCTTCCTCTTTAGGAAAGTCAATACTTTCAGGTACTCTATTCACTTTTAAGGCCATGGCGAAATTTATTTGGTTCTTAACCTTTTTCAATTCCACGCCATCATATCTTATGTCACATTTGAATTTGACATTGGGTGAATTTGGGTGATTGGGCATGCATGAAAAAAATAGGGTATTTATTTTATATATTTTTTTGAATGTTTATCTAATTATAAGAAACTAATTTGGGTATTTTATTTTTTAGACCAATTTTTAATCTTTTATATTTTTTTTTAATATTTGTCCAAATCACGTAATGTGTTCAGAATTTTTTAACACACCTGGTTTCTAAACGAACTAATACAAACAGCTGTCAGTTCCATGTCAGTTGGTATTGTTTTTTTTTTTCCCTTCGCCCTAATCGGGCAGGCTAAGGTCTTGGACCATACCGCCTCGTCAGTTGGTATTGTCAAATGAAGGTCACAAACGTCAAACCGACAAGTGTTGCCATCATTAGTGTTAAAATTTTGATATTTATAAATATAAAACGCATGTTTTTTATGTTTTTGGGCATAGATCTATTTTGATATACTTGTAGAAATATACATAGTAATCTTAGTTCAAAAAATTAAATACATTCGTATCATGATATGCGATTTTAGTTAAAATAGCTTCACTATAAAAATGCCAGAAAGCATTTCCTTCTTGTACTCTGGCATTACTAAGAATGACAAATGACCTTCAGTCCACAGATTATATAAAATATGAACCTAGTATAATAGTAATCTGTGATATGAACACGTGACGTCACTGCAAGTGACTTCAGGTCAAATGAAGGTTATTAGATATTAATGCCAATTATTTTGTAATCTCTTACTTTTATGAGTGGAAATTAACAAAACAGCATATAATCAAAAAATCTCCAAATGGTTTTTCCGTTAGCACGTCTTACGAAAAATCAGGCATGCCCAATTTCAAATTCCATTTCCTTAGTGATGCGATTCGAGTGATATCAGTAAGTTATGACTCGAGCTCACTCCGACTCGAGACACTCGATCTTCAGTGCATCACTCACTGAGACAAACAACCTTAACCATTTCCACCTGCACGCGTAACGAGTTGAGATTAAGGGCGCTGTTGAATGGAAGATATCAGTGCTATACATAAAATAAATCTATTTTAATTAAACATAACATAACATCACGCCTGTATCATCGGAGGGCGAAGAGTAAGTAAGGCAAAGGAGTACTGTTGTTCACAAAAAAATCATCGATGCACTTATTAAGTCTGAAATGTATAATAGGTGATGAGTATATTGCTATTACATAACATAACATAGCATCACGCCTGTATTCCCCGAAGGGGTAGGCAGAGGTGTACACAATTGTACACCCACATTTCACCAATGCTGTTATTAAGTCCCATGTAATAGGTGGTGAGCCTATTGCCATCAACCGGGCACAGTTCCAAACTCCGGGCTGCTACTGAGAATTTCCTAACAGAAAAACTCAATAACACTTTGCCCGACCCGGGGATCGAACCCGGGACCTCCTGTTCAGCAGTCGCGCTTGGGGCCACTAGATCAACGAGGCAGTCCTATGCTATTAACTGGGCACAATTCCAAACAACGGGCTGGTACTTATTTTCTAAAAGTAAATCTTAATAACATTTTGACCAACCTAGCTCGGGAGTCAAACTCACGGTCAGCAGCCGCTCTTGCAACCTATAAACCAACTAGATAGTGTAATACCTATAAAGTACTGTTTTGTTTCATAATCTGTTATCATAATGTAGTAGGCACAAAAAATTGGTGGTGTGAAATAAAAAATGATGCCTGCTATCAAAATACCTACTATTTTGATAGTAGGCATCATTTTTGGTGAATTTATCTTTTTATATTAAATTTTGAAGTTGGAAGTGGTAGTAAAATGATAAAATTACTCGAAAACATCATTTCATTTATTCATTAACAATTCAGAATATTGTATCTGAAATTCTTATACCTACACATTCATGCAATAATACTAAATAATATAACATTTACAATTGTATCTATTCAAAAAATAAAACAAGCCAATTCGAATTCGACAAAAGAGCGCTATAACATAACAACTGTCAAAAAAATTAAAAATGTCAAATTAAATGTCGATGTTATTTTTAATTATTATCATAAAATTCCAATTAAAAAATAACGTTAAACATAAAATAATGTCAACCTAAAATAAAAATGTCAAATTAAATGTCATTGTTATTATAATATCAGATTACAATTCATCAATTGAGTAGTAACATCGATTCAACAAGAACAATTCGAGTTTATTCTGAAATGCTCTTGTATAAACTTGACCCTTAATTTCTATTGGCAGTTAATTATTTATTTTTACTGACTTATAGTAGGCACTATGCATAACAACATCAAGATGAGGTACATTTGTCATCTAGTGGTAAGATCAGACTCAAGTCGCATCACTAAATATATACCGTTTTTGAATTGTCAATGTGTGCGTGAAATAGTAATGTACAACATGGATCATCATGCATATTGACACTATTATCGATAAACAATATTTCACATGTAAAGAATTGGTATACAAAATGAAAATATTTTCAATCAGTTTATGTTAATAAAACTAAAATCACAAGGGTAGGTTTTATTTAATGCGCTTAATTAATTAATTACATTATTATAATATAAACATTTTATCCGCTCACATTATAATATATTACATTAGTAATAGGTACTTTGTAAAGAAAGCAGCTTTAAAGGACCCTGAGCAATGTAAAGAGTATGACTGATTGAGATGATGATTGACTGAATGATTTGAATCTACCTATCCTAATACCGTTGCGGAGGTGGTCTGGACTCAGCGCAGCACACGCTTGAGGTGTGCCGTGCCTCTTCTTCTTCTTTTTTTTACCGGAATTTTTTTTTGGATAAAACATATATCATAAAATTGTGATATTCTCTTAAATTTTTTGTAAAAAATTTGTAAACAACATATTCAATACGCTATCACTATAGGCTCAGTGCTCACTGCCTAAAGGTGATATTGCAGGAATCGCCAAATAGTTTCCATCGGGGTCTCTTTTTAAAATTAATATTAGTAGCGCAGTTCGTTAGACCATTATTAACAACAAAGTAGTTTGGCGGTCGGGATTCGAACCGCATTTGGGGACTACTGTAATATATTTATTACGTAACCTGGGACGATAAGCGTTCAGACAGACACACAGTCCAACAGACAGAAACGTTTCCGAACATTTTGGTTTCATCTTCTGTATCGATAGTACTCTCGGCCGTGGGGCGCCGCCATCTTGAAAATGGGCTTCTGTGGGGCCTCCCGGCGAGGTCATCACAGACAGGAATTTGTGTGCGACCTTGCGTCATTAATATCAATTATCACGTTATCTGTTTTTTGTATGACAGGCATATCTATGATGTATATATGAATTAAACCTCATTAGATGTGCTACAATACTGTATTTATTGCGATACTAAAATTGTTTATACCTACTTAAATGGCATTTTGAATGTAAACACAAAAGTACCGTTTTTTTACCTATTTTTGATTAAGTTATATAAAAATTTTTGTTTCGTAATAAAAATAACTATTAACCATGATACTATATACCTATTTACATCAATCTAGCAAAAAATATTGATAACCGTACATACATATTCATTCTATAAACATGTAAACAAAATTTACGCGGGAAAGAATGCGGGGCGCCGCTGTGGAATGGCTATATTGTTTATGTTATGCGATCTTGATAATCTAATCTAAACGATAGATAGCTCATAATAACGCTAAATCATATAGTTTCAATAATATAAGCTTATCAAAATAGGTACTCAACTCGCGAGCTACCTACAACTTTGTTGCAATACTGTTCGTTACCTATTATTACGTCATTCAAATGAATTGTTAATTCGAATACTTCATTTCATTACAAATGCATGATAAACAAAAAAAAGGGTACACAACAATAAAATGATAACAAAATACCGTTAACAATTACGAGGGAAGCGCGCGAAATGCCGTTATAAGTACCTATATTTACATACGTAAATGCTGTTACTAGGTGGACTAAAAGTACCTACTATGTTATTATTTAATGACTTTAGTTCATCCTTAACACATATTAATAGGTCCCGAGTGGATTAAAACGATATAAAATACATTTTAAAGCTTAAATATGATACGTGTAATCGATGACGTCAACTCACCGCACGGTGGTTAGTCCACAGACGCGCCATTTTTGTTACTAGCCGCCGTGCGGTTAGCCCACAGACGAGAGGAATAAAAAATATATATAGTTTATTTCAGACAACCTTTACACCGTCCATAGTATGAGAAACAAACAAGAAACATGTATTAAATCACCCTCTTAACTAAGGATCTCCATAGGGTACGAGATCCTGTTTGCTACCGTCTTCAGGATTTCATTGCGGCTACCACGCATCCTGTAGATCAGGGATACCGTTTTTTGCGCATGACGGCATGAAAGCCGTCAGTATAATAAAGCGCGAACATCCCTGACGCACTACAGAAGCGAGGCAGCCCCAACATCATCCTGAAAACGTTATTATACTGGATGCGCAGGTTGTCCAGCGATCTTTTGGTGTGACTGGTCCACAAAGTCCCAGTGTATATGCTCTGACAATATGCTTTAAAAAGAGTTATCTTAACTTCGTCAGAGCACCTGTAGAATCTGCGAGCCAGCATGTTACCTCTGACCGCTAGAGATCTGCGCTCCCTCTCTATGTCTATATTGTCTTCAAGGCCCTCAGTAATGTAATGCCCCAGGTATTTAAACTTCTCCACACGATTTACGCTTAAACCATTCAAGGTAATATTGTGTGAATGGTTGGGACATCTACCGGAGGCCTTGACGACCATGTATTCACTTTTTTGTACATTATACAGTAGGCCATGTGTTTTTGCATACTCCTCACATACTTTCAACATCTCTCCGAGTCCCCCTGCCGTCCGGCTCAGCACTGCAGCACCATATCGTCTGCGTAGCTTATGTTGTTGACCTTAACTCCATCTATTGAGCAACCGACGCGCATGCAGCTGAGCTCGACGATGAGGTCGTTTACATACAAGTTGAAGAGCTTGGGGGATGTCAACCCCCCCTGTCTCACCCCGCTCTCCAACCTATATGCTTCAGAGAGTTTATTGGCCCATCTCACATAATTGGTTTGTTTACCATACCAATATTTCAATATATTGAGCACGACCACTGGTATACCCTTGTCCCTCAGCTTTCTCCAGAGCACATCGTACGATACAAGATCAAAAGCCTTGGAGAGGTCAAGGAAACAAGCATACACCGGGGTCCTGCGATTGGTATAGTGCTGGATAGCATGCTTGAGGCTTAAAATTGCGCTTTCAGTGGATAGCCCGGGCCGAAAACCGAACTGAGCGTCATGCAAGTTAATAAATTTATCTAAATAAGAATCAAGCATGCCGTCCATCACCTTAGCTATCACATTTGCTAGTGATATGGGACGGTAGTTCGTCTTATCCGAGATATCACCGGTCTTGTTCTTCACAATAGGCACTACGATGGTTTTCATTAAGTCGTTAGGCAAATACAAATGAGTCATGCACATTGTGAAGAACATGGCCAGAACCCTCGGTAGATGAACCCCAGCGTACCGCAAGTGCTCAGCACTAAGGCCGTCATGACCGGGAGACTTGCCGCCTGTCATTTTCTTTAGAATATGCCTTACATGGCTACCAGTTACATGTACAATTGAGTCTTCCCCCTCACGTCCAGCCTCAGAGCTAATAGCCGACACTGAAGGGCCCAGCGGGGAGCGAGCCTTGAAATGTTCACAGAACATGTTTGCTATTTGAACCGGTTCACTTATCCCATCCACACTCATAGGCAGGCCAGGCCTAATATCAAGCTTTCTAGTAGCTTTCCAAAATTTACTAAAATCTTTAGTTGATCTATGTTTGGTCAAAATGTCCAATCTAAGCTTTTCCTGACTGTTTTGGCACCACTTCAAGCGACTTTTGAAAATTCTACGCGTCTTACACATTTCGTCATAAATGATGCCAACGGCTGAAAATTACGCCTGGCCTCCCCGGGAGCTTCACAAACATGTTTATTCCAACCACATAGGTCCTTACTCTTGTTTCGTTTATTGCCGCGCTTCTCGCTGGATCCCACAGCGGCATCACTCAGAATTCGCACAATGTTGTTATATAATTTATCCAAAACAATTTTGTGATCATCTACACTACATAACCCCCGACTGCATTCCGTTAACTCAGTGGGAAAATCTATGTCGCTAATCCACTTTGACATAATTTATGGTACTTATTTATTTGACTTTCATCTCTCTCTCCCCACACAACTGAGCTACGCCTGCAATCGTTTTGTCATTAGCTTAGGTCTTATTACATTAATGTTACATTTAACATATAAAGGCAACTGATCAGACAAGTAAACATCTTCAATGACTTGTACCTCGATTATAGTTTGCCAGGCTGATAATGACACTACACAGTGGTCTAGCCAACGTCTACACCCATGAGCCTCACTGACAAAGGTATAAGTAATACCCTGTCGCCCTAATTTTTGTACGTCAGCACACGTCCAAGTCTGATCCGAGCAAAAATTCATGAGTTCATTAAAAAATAATTCATGAGGGTGAGCATTAAAATCACCCAAAATAAATAAATTCTCAACATCCTCACTAGCCACAATTGCACTTATTTCACCAAAAACCTCTGTCAAAATAGGTAAATTTTCAGATGAGTCTGTATATACAGAAAATACAATAATAGAGCGGCTATCAACAACCTCCCTTATAGCTATTAGTCGGGGGCTGGTACAATGCAACACCGTAACTTTCTCAAATATACCTTTCCGCCAGAGTATGGCTATTCCCCCATAAGGTCTTCCTTTCAACAAACCCACAGATGTGTCTACAGCAGATTTACCCGTGTATTCAAAATTATTACAAATACTCCCCAATAACGGTATATTATGGGGAAGCAACCACGTCTCCTGGAGTGCGACCAAATCAGATATTTCACATAAGTCTCGTATACTATCAATAGACCGCTTAGCCGACTTACAGTTAAAACTAATTAAATTAAGATGTTGTTTACAATTTGAATCCATATTACGTTACATAATTATAATTTACTAGCTTCATTTTCCCGTTTCTTATTAAAGATAAAACGTACAAAACGCCTGAACATTATGCCGTTAGGCCAAAAAATTTCGTTTAAAAATATCTCTAAGTTACATTTAGATACATACACTTTATAAGCATCATACTTTTTAGACTGCTTCATAATTATCTTTTTTAATGTTACAGTATCACTAGTTTTATCTTTAATGTAACCAATAATGTCATTCTCACTCGTGTCCTTACTAACATTCGAAATAAACAGTGGAACTTTCACATCAGCCGCTCTAAATTTATCGTCGGGCGCACTAGAAGCACATCCTCTCTGCCCAATGAGTTTATAATAACGCTTTGATGATTTGTTTCCCACTATTTTCCATTCAGATTCGCAGTCACTCACCTTTTGTTTACATTTCTAACTCATACGCGGAAACGCTTCCGTGCACGAAGCCAAAGTATCACTAATAGCAAACCGGTTTGATGCGTCGGCGCAGTTATGTTCACTTAATATCTCAGGTGTTGTCAAAACCGCGGTACCAGCTGTCACCTCCACGCGTCCGTCACGACGCTCCGTCTCGCTTACTCCTGCACTGACTTTTCATATACGGCTCGCCTGGCGGTCGTTCTTCACACCGTTCGAAACCACGTCCTTCGTAGGGGCCTCCACGTGCCCGGGTGCATTTGTGTCAATATTTTGCATGCAAGTAATAGAGATAGATGTATCCTCGCTTCTTTCACGTTGCGCTTTAGGCGAAGATGCGTTCCTCGCAGGTAAATGCCGACCGTTAACCTTTGATTCAGCTGATTTTATAGGTACATATTGTGGCAAGTAATTAAGTCCTATAGGTCCACTATTTAGTTCAAAGCTGTTTTGTAGACAGGCACCTCGTTTTTTGTTTATATTTGCATATGCCCCAACATCATCAATAAGCGATGCATACTTCATGTGCTCAACTTCAAATTTTAGTTGATTAAATTCATCACACGACACTACTCTGTCTTCCAATGCACACAGCTGATTTTTAAGACACAGGATATCTCTCAGCAACCGAGTCACGTCTACGTTGTCAAAAGTGACTGGTGGGAGTTTGTGTAGGTCCTTTGCAACAAAAACTGGGAAGGTCTCTGGATCAGCACTTTTCAACACACAAATAATGTCATCAAGATCTCTTGACATTTTCTTCTTTCCCTGTTTTCGACGTTTGGGTATATTTTTTGCATTAGACATCGAGTCCACGAGTAATCTTTTTGCTTTTACAATTTCTTCATCAGAAAAAGAGGTAGTACACAATTGGTGTATACTTTCCTCATCCATAAAGTCCATAACGTTGCGTAAAAACGCCAAAAGTTCGTTTATAACGACATTACAGTTTGCACACTTCACAGTATTAGACGACATTGTTTCTAACACATGAGTCATCGAATAACGATTCACACTTTCGCTTACATCGGCTCAGCGCGCGAGACTGATTAGGATTAGGTAACCCAATTAAAATTTTGGAAAAATAATCAATGTGCAGAGATAGTTGGTACATCTACACTTTAAATAAATTCTGATAACGGAACTTTTTGTTCTAAAATTTCATCGACACAATAGTCGACACTGACAAGTCTCTATTTTGTGTATATGAAATGAAAATTTATATTAGAACAACGTACTCAATATTGCTTTTATGACCATTGTTTTTAACTGTAGAGAAAATTCACTATTTTCTTGATCGGATTTGGTTTTCCAAATAAATTTTGTAAAGATATTTTTTTCCAAAATATGGCCATGAAAATATATGCTGTTGTTGACAATTTATTCTGGTTATTTTTATAAGAAACATTGCAGTCACCAACACAACACGTAGTCATTCCTTATAAATTTTAAAATTGTATAAAATATACAGGATTCACTGACAATACAGCAAATATAAGTCGTAAGATACATATATTACTAATCTGTGATATAAGTTAGCGTGATTTTTGACAGTGACACCGGAGAAAACAACATCTGCCAATAGTGCTGACCGAACCTAATTAAGCTTTGTCTTTCTAACATGTGATATTTCTGTAAGAGATTCCAACCCCATAGTAGGCTTTGTAGGTCTTTTTCTATCCAACGTTTATGGTTTAAAACGTAAAATACATTTATCACTATATTAACATGTGGTTTTGAATACTGGCAACTACATTTCGTCATAATATTGATCTAATGACCAAAGAATAACTAAAGGACATGAACTAAACCAAAGTCACCAAACTTATTTTGTCTACTGCCCACTTTGAAAATTTTTGCGCCCCCCATTTTTTTATCTGCTTAAAAACCACTATCACTTCAAATGAAATAAATTATTGTGAGCTATATCAGCAGAGATTAAACATTCATTGTAAACGAAACGTTTATTATAACCCGCAAGAGTCAACTTGAGATCTGAGCGCAGTAGGTAGTACACAAAGGCGCTCTGGTCTCAAGTTAACACTAGCGGGCTTTACCTGCCAATGAGAATGATTATTGAAACGCAACTTTATAGTATTCAAATAGTGTATATATATTATTCCATAGGATATGGGTGTGAGTAGTTCAAGTTTCGTAATTTACGTTAGGAAACCTTGTAGGTATTGCATTGTCTTGAAGTCTTATTATATCCAGAGTTCTATTAATACAGGGCTCTTCAAAATGTAGAGAATATGCAAATGTTTTATCGTGGCTGGTATCAATATTCTCTTGACCCAATGATTCCATCCACTTTTTCAAGAACTTCATTTTTGGTAACCTAAAGCATGTTAGGTAATTTGGTTATTATCATAACACATAATGTGTAGAAGAATTTGTACTCGTATGTGTGTGCGTGTGCGTCTCTGTGTGTGTGAGTATATGTGGGTGTGTGGGTGAGAGAGTGTGTGTGAGAGTGTGTGTGTGTTTATGTGTGAGCTTGCTAGCTTAGACAAAACCTTGCTCTCTTTTTAGGGCTCAACTGTGGGGTAGCGGAATGGCAGAAATGCCGATACTTTCAACTAGCCCGTTGAGCTCTTTTCACCTGGATAAGTATGGATTTGTGGGTACCACCCCAGGTTGTGATGCAGTAGCTAATCAACGATTGACAGAGTGCGTAGTATACTTTCTTCCTTAGGGTTTCATCCGCCACCTGTCTTAAGTTCTTAAACACATATAATAATTTTCGAAGTCTATTAGCAAGTGCATCGATGTGTGGATGAAATCCCAAGCAAGAGTCTACTATAACTCCAAGGTATTTTATATGTCAGGTTTTTTGGAGATGCATCCATGTACATGGTGTATTTTGTGCACGATGGGTGGAACACGTGTGTGCTATGATTGTCTAACCGAAATACCGGAGGGAAGCCTCCTGTATTGCAAATGACATGTACTTAGTTTTTTCTGAATTTAGTGTCACCAAATTGTTCTGTAGCCATCTTGATACAGTATCGAGACCGGTTTGTGCACACTTGTAAGCTTCCTTCCACGTATAAGCGCAGAACAGGAGAGCGGTGTCGTCTACAATGCCAAATATATTACCTTTTTGAAGATTGAGCACACATAGATCGTTGATATGAATTAAGAAGAGCGTTGGAGCGATTACGCTGCCCTGTGGCACACCGTGTGTGATTAAAAGTTCTGTTCTGATATGTGAATTTATCTCAACGCTCTGTGTGCGATCACTTAAGTAGTCTGCAAATAATTCGAGTTGAGTTCCTCGTATACCTATGGCTTCCAGCTTCTCCACAAGGAAGGAAATAGAGACTGTATCAAAGGCTTTTGCCAAGTCTAAAAAGATACCAATAACTTTCTTGCCCTCATCTAGTTTCCTAACTATGTTGTCTGTGAGGTCATGAACTGCGTCACTTGTGGATCTCCCTACACGAAAACCGTATTGAGAAGACGATTTAATATATAATTTTTCTCAAGGTAGCTTTTTAGTCGAGAGTTCATGATACGTTCAAGGATTTTGGATAATGAGGGTAAAATAGCTATCGGCCTATAGTTGCTTACTTGTTCTCTATTTCCGGCCTTGTGGATATGATGAATTATAGTTCTCTTAAATGTTTTGGGAAATTTTCCCGTGCTAAGTGACAGGTTGCAGATGTATGTTAATGGCGACACTAGTAGGCCCCTGTTCTGCTTAACAATGTCTATAGGTATTTCCGTTATGATTTTGTTTACTTCATACTCGTCAGTAGGGAGACACTTGGTGTTGTTTTGCGTGTCCCAGACAATTCCGAGGAACTCTATATATCTTGTCGGGATTAGTATAGATTTTTCCATATTTATATTCTAATGTAGGCTGTAGACAAACTCTATAGCAATGTGGACGTGAGCTTGTAGCGTTTTCCTGCACCGCTGGACTAGCATATAGTTGTCTAAAAATACGACCAGCCGGAGGCCTTTCTTGCGTCATACTTCTGCTGCTAGTGCAAATGGCAGACATGTCATTTGCAGTAACTGACCCTAGTAACTACTGCGTAAAAAACAAGAGACCGGAAGATGATAATATGCTTGGCTTAGGTCAATCTTTACCATCCAGTTGCCCGCTTGTAAGAAGTTGAGCATTTGGTATTGATGGAACAGGTAAAAATGTTTGGGTTTCAAATTGAATATATTTTCATTACCTCTAATGTTGGTAAAATTAATAGTGGTGTCTGATTGAAAGGAATGCGAGTGACAAAAATTTGTCTAGTATTATTTTGGGTGGCTGAACTTTGGCTCATGTCTGCTTATAGAGCCGTAAGCAGCCGCCCAAAAACCTTCCCGAGTCATTTATGATTATTCCTGTTGGCTTGGTCTTTTCGACTGCTCCCTCACCTCTTCTTTTTGTCATGATGGTTGAAATTACGCGGTCTAGTTTTTCCTTGCTTCGATTTATTTTTGTTGAAAACGTAAGGATTTCTCACGTGAGGTAGAAGTTACCGGTGATTTAGATCACACCGCGGGTTAGCTCGGAATACGACGTGTTTATCTAACTTATCGATGCCATTTTTTTTTGTAAATATGTGGCTACATTTTGAAGATCGAACATATATTCTGAAGAGGGGGGTAGTTTTTCAATATCTTCACGTATGTATTTTCCCTTTAATACGCCGTAGTTCTAACACCTCTGCACGTTTACCACAAATCATTTGTAAAATATCATGAGAAACGGTTTTGTACTCCTATTCTTTACTAAATAGTTCTGTCAACTTATCATAAATTGAAGATGATGTCAACTGTACACCAGGATTCAAAGACCAATCAATAATATTTCTCAACGCTAAATTTACAAACTCATTTTGCGCTAAAAAAGCATTAGATAAAGCCGCAAAACTGCGTTCCAGCTGAAATGGATCTCCTAAACGTCTCAATTCTTCGTTTACTTTAAGCTCCGTGAACTTCGAGAAAGCTGCATATTTCTTTGAACAGCAGTGTAGTGTACTGTGTTCCAATCCGAGGAGTCGAACCTTGGCATAGCTATAATATTTTATTTTTTTTTATTTCCAAATAATGTTGTTTAAAAAACACTTCTTACATATAAGATTTTCTAATTACAATATAACTCTATTATAGGAGTGTTTCGATGAAATCTGGTACCCAAGGTAAGATTTAACTTGTGTTATGGGTACCAGCGTTCTCGGGTTTAGGTTTTATACATGGCAGTTACATTGTAGTCGGACAAACACAGTATGATTCACATTATACTATATTATACAATATGGAAAAAGTTTTAATAATAATGAGACTACAGCCAAGCCTCTAGGTGTTTGTGCATGATCTGGTATGGGTATAGTATGGTATTGGATGTATGAATTGTTTGTGTGCTAGGGTATGTTTGCGTGAGGGTGTATTAGTGTTTGTGCATAATTGTAATCTTGTTATAAAATATAAATCTTTATCAGGTTTTCTGTATTGTCATAATTTAGTGTAAGTAACCATTTACAGATCTTACACTTACATTAAAGTCGGCGCAGAGGATATATATTGCAAAGTTTATTTATTTTATTATATAAATGGTTTGATAGAATATTATAACGCCGCTGCGCGAGAGCTGTTTTTTTTTTATGGAATAGGGGGCAACCGAGCAGGCGGCTCGCCTGATGGTAAGCGATTACCGCCGCCCATAGACACCCGCAATCCCAGAGGAGTCGCGAGTGCGTTGCCGGCTTTTTAAAGGGTTTGGGCCTCCGGTACCCTCACTCACTCGGCGAAACACAACGCAAGCGTTGTTTCACGCCGGTTTTCTGTGAGGACGTGGTATCAATCCGGTCGAGCCGGCCCATTCGTGCCGAAGCGTGGCTCTCCCACCGTGGGAGAGCCACGCTTCGGCACGAGTAAGAAAAAGAGAGTACTAGTACAAACTACTACAAACTATTGTTCTACAATAGTTTGTTGGACATACTTTAGAGTATTTACGATTTTTGGTTGCATTAGCTTCATATGGCAATGAGGAGTGTTTGCGTAAAATTGTGCAGAGAACAAAGAGCTGTCTCACTGTTAGAAGTTGGCAATCCTTATAAAGAGATGTGGTAGTATATCTGAAAGGCTTGAATGTCATAACTTTAAGGACAGCTCTTTGTTCTCGTTCCAGAGATATAAGTGAGGTTTTAGGTGCACCGCCCCATACTGTGATACAATAGTTTATCAGGGACTGACACAGGGCAAAATAAACAATTTTTAGAGTGTTGTAATCTGCGGATTGTCTTAGTGCTTTAAAAATAAATATGCACTTACGAACTCTTGATGTAAGATTACTAACTAATATGATACTTCCAATTTAAAGAAACATCAAGACTCCTAGATATTTTACAACTGCAGACCTTGTTAATAGAGGACAGTCAAATTGCGTAAAGGACACATTGAGGAAACAGGTATGAGCTCTAAGCACCAAGGAATCTGGGAGAGGTAGGTTATTAGTTTGTAGGGAGAAAGGTATGTAAACCGTTTTCTCTAGGTTTAGTGTTAGGAGATTATCTGATAGCCACTTCATCACTGATTTAAGAGCATGCTCAGCATGCTTTGTTGTTTCAGACCAATCGTTACCATGTTTAATTAGCGCCGTGTCATCCGCGTAAGTAAACGATGAACAATTTGAAAGAGACATTTTGCAAAGGTTGTTAATATAACTCAAAAATAATGTTGGACCTAAAATTGAGCCCTGAGGCACATCATAACTTAGTGATTCAGTATCACTAATAGTATTGTCTATCTTAACACATTGGGTTCGATCAAAAAGGTAGTTAAATTTTATGAGTGTGCCCCCGAATGCCTGCTACTTCCAATTTGGATAAGAGGTGAGGAATAGACACAGTGTCAAATGCTTTAGAGAGATCTAAGAAAATAGCCACGCATTTCATTTTACTGTCCAACTTTGCCACAATATGATTAACGAGTGATGCGACGGCATCTTCAGTTGATATACTACCTCTAAAACCATACTGGTTGTTACCTAGGATTATATAGGATGTATAGAAAATTTACCAGTCGATTATTTATATTTTTTTTCCAGTATCTTAGAGATTGCAATTATTATATGTCTGTAATTATTGACACTGTGTCTGGCCCCAGTCTTGAATATCGGATGGACGATAGCCTTTTTAATACCTTAGGAAAGCAGCCCGTGGATAAAGAGCGATTGCAGATATGAGTAATGGCTGGCACAAGCACAGGCAGACAGGATTTTAACAATCATCGAGATTGTATATGCCATCCCAACCCACTGCTGCGTCTGATTTTAAACCAAGACCAAGACTTTCGACCTCTATTTCGTCTGTGGGCAGAAGCACGAAGGAATTTACAGGTTCAGCATAAAGAGGATAATCTGACTTGTATGAGGAGGATGAAAATTTTTCAGCAAGGTTCTTGCCAACGCTGGCAAAGTATTTGTTAACGTTATTAACAGACGAAATGGTATCAGTAGATATCCTGAGAAGATCACTAGGTGAAATTGCATTGTGGTTAGTTCCAATAATATGTTTAATAATTTTCCAGGTAGCTTAAGAATTGTTTTTCGCTTTACGGAAATCTTCTTTTTCATATGCAGTTTTTTATATTTTTGAGTAATTTATTGCAGAAATTACGATATCTACTGTAGGTAACTTTGAGAGTATAGTTTTCGGGTTCCTTGCTTAGCATGCGAGCCATGCTATCTTTGTTTCGAATACATCTGAGGAGCCCATTGGTAATCCATGGTTTCAGTATTCTACGTTTGGAAGTGTGACGTACATTGATTTGGAGTGCTTATCGATGACAGATTTAATAGTGAATACTAGAGTTTCGGAGGCAGTATTTGCATCTGCAATGTTCATTACTTCACTGAAGTCCATTTTAGATATATCAGTAATAACAGCTGGATAGTCTATCACAATGCGATTTGATTTGGGTGTTGGTGGTGACGGATGATGGTCAATGCTTATAAATGTAGGCTTATGGTCAGCAATATATGTGTCAAATACTAGGCTCACATTTCTCAATTGGGATTTAATCATTATGTGGTCAATGAAGGAGTTGGCGCGAGTAGGGAACAAGTGTGAGGGTAAGTGTCCATGTGAGGCAATAAGGTTTAGGTACTGGTTAGCTTGAAGGGTTAGGTTGTTCGGGCTGATATCAATGTTGACATCCCCCATTAACACTATATGTTTTATGGTGGAGATTCATGAAAGAATATTATCTAAACCATCAGTGAAGTTATCAAGATTCTTTATTGAAGGGGAACGATAAATTGTTATAAGAGAAAGATTAAGAAGCTTCAGATTACAGACTAGGCTACTAGCATCAGACATGACAGGCTCCAAGACGTTATGTGGTAATTCCAATTTCACGTACATAATAATACCATCATTTTGATTTATCGGCTTACTCGTGTGATAAGAAACATAACCTGACACACTTAGGCAACACTCCGTTAAGACTATAATATCACATGAAAGTTTTATGCTGAAAAGAAATATTCTAAAATTCTCGAAATTATGATTCACACTGCGTATATTTAAATGCATTAGTTTTAGTGAGTTAAGTTTATTAGTAACATATTTTGTGCATGACTCTGGCTCGCAGATATATGAATTTGTTGTACCAATTGAATCTATATCATCTAGAATATTAATATCGAAAATTACTTATAAAAGTAAGTGTATATTTGTTTAGGCCATGAGAATTGTTATAATTATTATTCTTCAATAATGTTGGTATGCAGGACAAATTATAACGTATGAAGACTAATGAGTTCCTGGTATAGTGAAGATCACAAGCTGTACGTTGGAAATTAAGAATTATTGATTTATCATGACATTGACACTGTTCAAAATAGAAAAATGTGTAGTGTAGAGGCTTATATAAACAACACGGATATTGGAAAATTGTATTTTGTAAAAAATTGTAAAGAAAAGGTAAAACTCAAAAGTAAAAAGTTGAGAACATTGAGTAATAATAAAATACGATGGTAAATACGGCCACTTCGGGCCTGGGCCAAAAATACAGTAAGAAAAGGGTCTGTCTGTTATTAAATTCAAAAGAAAACATGCAATAGCAAAAAAAGTCCCTACATTTATTATTCACGTTTATGCAATTTTTTAAGACCGTGTATTGAGTTGACAATAATAGATTCCTTCACGTTCACGGAGAAAAATTTTACCATTTTGCGACCATTAAAATTTATATTTATTAAGTTAATAAATATAAATTTTGTTGAAATTTTGTCGAGCCTCGTAGAACAGTTGAGAAAGACAAGAAATATCATACGATTCAATACAGTAATAGAAAAACTACATGCATTTATTTTTAACTTATGTGATTCTACTTAAAGGACCACACGGGAGTCGACTTCTGACTTAATATCGAACAAATTTGCTCGCCACTTTTGGCTGGGAGTGAGGAAACACACAGGCATTTAAAAACTTACACTAAAGCAACAACAGCTCTCGTTATTACATTAGCACACATTAATAAAACTACAGACCAACCAATGATTTCAAAAGAAAGGATACGCCCATCTAAACATTTTACAGAAAACTTCTTCATACATGCAAAAGTAGCGCCATCTGTCATAAGTCATACGAACTACGTGACGCCGCGTTTCATAGGTCGAAAACTAAACCTTGTACGTGCGTATATGTTTTTTTTTTATCACATTTTATTATTGGTCAATATTTTTATACACACATCAATCACGAACTGAACTGAGTTTTTACACGACTGCGCTAGAAGGAGGGTTATATGTTTTTCGGGTGTATGTATGTATATTTCTTTGGCATGCTCTGTAGCCTAAACTGGTTGATGGATGTTAGCTTTAGATGTGTCGTTAGATTATATTAGTTTTTTATACTATAATTTATTGCGATAATAATACATGTCACAAAAAAACACATGTAAAACAAATTAATATGAATCAGCTTTATTTGAAATTGTAAAAAATATTGTTATAATAATTAAGTATTAACATATTAGGTACTTACTAAAATTACTTACACTAAGTTCTTAAGACAAAAATAAAACAAATAAAAATGACGTTCGTTCAACGTTACTTCGCGCGCGCTGCCGGTCACACAATGGCCGCCATTACGGACTTCGGTAGTAAAATAATTATACCTTTAAAATGGGTTAATTTAATAATTTGATTGGAACAGAAGAAATCTAGGGTTATTTACCGATGATACGATATCCCATGTTTCATTTTAATATTTGTATCGTCATTTTTGCAGCCTTTTACCACGCAACTAGGCATATTTATGACAAACAAATACTCGTTCTCTCCTGCGAGTCTCAGTATATATAGTGTATTATCTATGCTGCGAGCGGTCCACGGTCGACTGAGTTACGTTGGCCCTAAACTGTCATTTTAGGGCCAACGCGTTGGTGCCATTTAGTTTCGCGGTCAGCCGGGTCCTTACGCTAGTAATATATATGTCAATGACACCAACATACAATTGTGTCACACACGATCAAACTCATGTTCTATCATTGTAACCATACAGGTAAAAAGTATATTATAGGTATCGTAGTATGTGAGAAAAGATGAGACATCGAAATCATGCCAGATAACGTCGATATCGATAAATTTCAAATTGTTGAGTTTTACGTAAACTTGGAAATTGTTTTTTTTTTACAAATCTACGAAACACTTCCACAGATAAATCTTTGAAAAGAGTAAACGAATGCTTAGCGAACTTTAAAGTTATTATGTGTTCCCTTTGACATCCGAAGTCCATTTATGAGAGAATACATCGTCTTTTCTCGCACCTTGTCGCTGGATGTCGCTTCTTCACCGTTACGTGACCACGATAAAAACGCCCCCAGTAGCCCAAATCTGGAACTAACTCAAACAGCAAGCCACCATACTCTGTATTTGTTGCGTCGTTTTTCAAATCGAGCACGCGGTCGTTACATTTTGAAAAACCTTATTTTCATACCCTCATTTGGTCACAGATTAGTAATATATGTATCTTACGACATTTGGTTATAGATTTCGTTTTTCTTCAAACGTATAACGATTTCAAATCGAACTTTCGTTTATATTTTGTTTTACTTTCGAAAGTAGGTTAAACTATGTTAGTTTACCGTTACGTGATAATTGTGTGAAGTTCGTTGTCGTAGTATTTTTTTTTTCATTGTGACCTTGAACAATAATTATAAAATTACCACGCCTTCGGTGAACAATCTCGCGGGTGTGTTTAATGATCGTGATTCCACACGTTTGCAAGAAAGTGAGCGTCACGTGCACCGTCGAGTGTCTCAGGATCTTCAGATTCAAGTTCAAGTTCGAGTGAAGATGAACAACCACATCGTAAAAGAAGGCGCCGGGACGACGATTCCTTTCGAGAAATAGACCGAAGATTTGAGTTATTATCCCAGCAGTTGGTGAATCATATAAATAACATTTTTAGTGCTAACTAC
This sequence comes from Xylocampa areola, assembly GCA_935421205.1. NCBI lineage: Eukaryota > Metazoa > Arthropoda > Insecta > Lepidoptera > Noctuidae > Xylocampa > Xylocampa areola. Next base: position 11,798,601 of record OW285214.1, on the reverse strand, counting down.
GCTGCCGCGAATCCAAGTACTTCTTGTTCGTATACTGTACCTACATCGGGAGAAATGTATAAAATATTGGATGATCAATTTTTACGCGCGTCTTTGTCGGTAGAAGATATTGATGAGCTAAATGTATCCGTCAAGGAACCATCTATACCTAAAGCAAACCCTGAGCGGTTAGCTAAGTTAACAGCTTAAATCCACCTGAGCTGCGTGATGTTTATCGCCTGCCGGGGAAGAAAGGGTCTAATAGGCCGATAGTGGTAGAGTTCCTAACTGTTTTCACAAAAACTAAGATACTGGACGCTTGCCACACTTTCAACAAAGGACTGCCCCCCAACGAAAAATTAAATACGGGACACATTGGTATCCCCGGTGAAGTAAGACCAATTTCTATTACTAATCACCTTCCTGGTACCTTGCGTCAACTGTTCTACGAGGCTCGACAAAATTTCAACAAAATTTTTATTTATTAAGTTTGGCATATCAATGCCAAGGAATCGTCGTCCCGGCGCCTTCTTTTACGATGTGGTTGTTCATCTTCACTCGAACTTGAACTTGAATCTGAAGATCCTGAGACACTCGACGGTGCACGTGACGCTCACTTTCTTGCAAACGTGTGGAATCACGATCATTAAACATACCCGCGAGATTGTTCACCGAAGGCGTGGTAATTTTATAATTATTGTTCAAGGTCACAATGAAAAAAAAAATACTACGACAACGAACTTCACACAATTATCACGTAACGGTAAACTAACATAGTTTAACCTACTTTCGAAAGTAAAACAAAATATAAACGAAAGTTCGATTTGAAATCGTTATACGTTTGAAGAAAAACGAAATCTATAACCAAATGTCGTAAGATACATATATTACTAATCTGTGACCAAATGAGGGTATGAAAATAAGGTTTTTCAAAATGTAACGACCGCGTGCTCGATTTGAAAAACGACGCAACAAATACAGAGTATGGTGGCTTGCTGTTTGAGTTAGTTCCAGATTTGGGCTACTGGGGGCGTTTTTATCGTGGTCACGTAACGGTGAAGAAGCGACATCCAGCGACAAGGTGCGAGAAAAGACGATGTATTCTCTCATAAATGGACTTCGGATGTCAAAGGGAACACATAATAACTTTAAAGTTCGCTAAGCATTCGTTTACTCTTTTCAAAGATTTATCTGTGGAAGTGTTTCGTAGATTTGTAAAAAAAAAAACAATTTCCAAGTTTACGTAAAACTCAACAATTTGAAATTTATCGATATCGACGTTATCTGGCATGATTTCGATGTCTCATCTTTTCTCACATACTACGATACCTATAATATACTTTTTACCTGTATGGTTACAATGATAGAACATGAGTTTGATCGTGTGTGACACAATTGTATGTTGGTGTCATTGACATATATATTACTAGCGTAAGGACCCGGCTGACCGCGAAACTAAATGGCACCAACGCGTTGGCCCTAAAATGACAGTTTAGGGCCAACGTAACTCAGTCGACCGTGGACCGCTCGCAGCATAGATAATACACTATATATACTGAGACTCGCAGGAGAGAACGAGTATTTGTTTGTCATAAATATGCCTAGTTGCGTGGTAAAAGGCTGCAAAAATGACGATACAAATATTAAAATGAAACATGGGATATCGTATCATCGGTAAATAACCCTAGATTTCTTCTGTTCCAATCAAATTATTAAATTAACCCATTTTAAAGGTATAATTATTTTACTACCGAAGTCCGTAATGGCGGCCATTGTGTGACCGGCAGCGCGCGCGAAGTAACGTTGAACGAACGTCATTTTTATTTGTTTTATTTTTGTCTTAAGAACTTAGTGTAAGTAATTTTAGTAAGTACCTAATATGTTAATACTTAATTATTATAACAATATTTTTTACAATTTCAAATAAAGCTGATTCATATTAATTTGTTTTACATGTGTTTTTTTGTGACATGTATTATTATCGCAATATATTATAGTATAAAAATCTAATATAATCTAACGACACATCTAAAGCTAACATCCATCAACCAGTTTAGGCTACAGAGCATTCCAAAGAAATATACATACATACACCCGAAAAACATATAACCCTCCTTCTAGCGCAGTCGTGTAAAAACTCAGTTCAGTTCGTGATTGATGTGTGTATAAAAATATTGACCAATAATAAAATGTGATAAAAAAAAAACATATACGCACGTACAAGGTTTAGTTTTCGACCTATGAAACGCGGCGTCACGTAGTTCGTATGACTTATGACAGATGGCGCTACTTTTGCTTGTATGAAGAAGTTTTCTGTAAAATGTTTAGATGGGCGTATCCTTTCTTTTGAAATCATTGGTTGGTCTGTAGTTTTATTAATGTGTGCTAATGTAATAACGAGAGCTGTTGTTGCTTTAGTGTAAGTTTTTAAATGCCTGTGTGTTTCCTCACTCCCAGCCAAAAGTGGCGAGCAAATTTGTTCGATATTAAGTCAGAAGTCGACTCCCGTGTGGTCCTTTAAGTAGAATCACATAAGTTAAAAAGAAATGCATGTAGTTTTTCTATTACTGTATTGAATCGTATGATATTTCTTGAATATAATGTTTATATAGATTAATAGGGCACGTCCAATGACTAAAGAAGAAGTAACGAGTAAGTTATTATAAGGGTCACCCCATGGACTAATTATAAAGAGGACATCGCATAAGCGACTGTGCACCGTAATTTTAAGTGAGTCCTGACGTCAAACAACTGTGTGTGTGGCCCGATCAAGCCACGCCCACTCTTGCTCAGTCTTCCAGCAGTCATCCTGTGCATACGACGATCGCGATCATATAGTATTTTTTTAATATCCCTCGATATTATTATGAGAAATAAAGAACTGTTGTATTTTATCCAGCAAGAATTACTCGGATAAACGTTCTGATGCCATGATAAGCATCACATTTCATTCGTAAGTAATTTTCGCAATGTATCAGGCAAGTTCCAGAAAATTCATGAAACGTCATATTAGTTCTATAGTTTTTCTACTCGCCGCCAGACGTCGAAACCCTTAAATATAACATAAATAGCTAAAAATGACATAAAAAAATACTTTTCATTGATTATTAAACGTATGAAAGTAGACTTAACATAGTGTTAAGTCTACTTTCATACGTTTAATAATCGTCAAGACGTCAGGACGTCAGGACGTCAGGATTATCGCAATAAGATAATAATACATGTCACAAAAAAACAGAAAGCTAATTTTGCCAAAAAAATATCGTATTAAGATTTATCATTATTAAAATTTTCTAATGATAGAATATTCAAAAACCGCCATCTACAGTGCAGAAAAAGCAATCCTTGAATAGCCGAGTCGGACTGTAAATTACGATGTTTTGTTAATGATATTTCATAACATTTAATACATATGTCATTTTATTAACTTTTTTCAATACTATTACGACAAAAATATAATTATTTTTTAGTGGTGCGAACACTTATTTCATAATAAAGTTTGAAGACACTAGAGACATCTAGCGTAATTTAGCTGAATTACGTAAGAATGAATTGAATATATTAACTTTCAGTTTTCCCTATTCACCGCTAGGTGGAGAATGAAGAAGTGGGCGGCGTTTTCGGTGTTTGACAGCCCCCCTTCGTTTAGAAAAGGCCCTTAGAACATCTCCTCTTTATAATTGCTTCATGGGTCACCCTGGCCCTTACGATAAAGATTAATCGATTCAAGATAAATCTTTGAAAAGCATTAACGCCTGCTTAGCGAACTTTTAAGTTATTGTATTAAATGGAAAAAAAAATCCTCTTCCCGGATAACGTCGCCATAAGACGTGTTAAAATATGGAAGAAGAATTCGCGGTGGTGAGCAGAAGTCGAGATGGCTTAGTGGTTAGAGCGCCGGGAGCATTATCCGGGAAGCGCAGGTTCGAATCCTGTTCGCGACGGTATTTTTTTTCCATTTAATTAATCGATTCAATCGTTGTAATAAAACCGATTAACAATTTATTAACTGCCATGGGCAGCACTAGGTAATGGGCGAGGCCTACGCCATTTTAGTTTCTTTTTTGGCGCACCAAACATAGAATTAGAATATTTTTGCTACCCCATAGAAGGACATAGAGCTCAAAAAAGTGCAACCGTTTTTGTATTGTCAATGTGTAAGTGCCATAGTGATGTACAACGTGGAAATATTTACACATATCGATTATCGATAAACAGTATTTCAGATGTAAAGACTTGGTATACAAAATGAAAATATTTTCAATTAAATTATGTTAATAAAACTAAAATCATAAGCGTAGGTATTATTTAATGCACTTCATTAATTAATTACATTATTATAATAAAAACATTTCATGTGCTCATACTATAATTATATTTCATTGGTAATAGGTACTTTGTTAACAAAAGCATCTTTTAAGGACCCTGAGCAGTGTATAGAGTATGACTGATTGAGATGAAGATTGACTGAATGATTTTTACCTACCTATCCTAATACCATTGCGGAGGTGGTCTGGACTCAGCGCAGCACACGCTTGAGGTGTGCCCTGCCTAGACCACAGAGCGGCGGATACTAAGAGCCAGTATCGGGCAAGATCTATTTCTCCCGGCAGTAGTGAGGTCTACGCTGGCAGATTTAGGGAACTGGAGAAAAATGGCTTCCATTTGTGATTAGGCCGCTCCCTCTCGGAGAAGAAGGCGTTTAGGAGGCAACCACCTCACCTACCGCCTCACCGGCGCCTAACACCCGAAACCCCACCCGTATGATGTAAGACAGGCGGCCCTTTGGCTTAGAGAGGGTACTCTATTAACCCATCGTGATCCCAGAGAAGACGGTGGCATAGTGTTCACGTGCTATCGTGCACAGCGAGGCTTGGGGGAGACCCCTTTACAGTCTCTCCAGGGATCTCTCAGGGGTCTTATCCATAAAGGCCGGGCGCATTTTTGAACGTGTCCCCCGAAAAAAAATGTATATCCTATTATCTTTTCTTATTTCTTCTTTATCTGGCTTTCTTTATCTTTATAATTTTTTCTTCTTTGTCTTTATTCTTTTCTTTATCAATAAGTCCCATCCATTTTTATTTTTCCTTAGCATCGACAGGAAACCTTTTACTGTCAAAAAATATTTCATGAAATTGTTATATTCTCTTGAATTTGTAGTAAAAAATATGTAAACAACATATTCATTACGCTATCACATATAGGCTCAGTGCTCACCGCCTAAAGGTGAAAGCGCAGGAATCACCAACTAGTTTCATTCGGGGTTTGTTTTTAAAATTAATATTAGTAGCGCAGTTCGTTAGATCATTATTAAACTAAGGTTCGTACGAAGTAGGTTGGCGGTCCGGATTCGAACCGCAATTGGGGACTACTGTATACTGTATAGCGTGATGAAATATATTTATTACGTAACCTGGGCCACTAAGCTACGCTAAGCTTCTTATATGTTATAAACGTTCGGACAGACACACCGACAAACAGACAGAAATGTTTCCAAACATTTTAGTTTTATCGTATTTGGTACCACAATTAAAATTTTGGAAAAATTATCAACGTGCAGAGATAGTTGATAGATCTACACTAATAATAAATTCAGATATCGGAACTTTTTGTTGTAAAATTTCATCGACACAATAGTCGACACTGACAAGTCACTATTTTGTATACATGAAATGAAAATTTATATTAGAACAACGTCCTCATTATTGCTTTTATGACCATTGTTTTTTACTATAGAGATTATTCACTATTTTCTTGATAGGATTTGGTTTTCAAAATAAATTTTCTAAAGACAGAATATTCCAAAATATGGCCATGAAAATATATGCTGTTGTTGACAATTTACCTGTGAAATGAATCTTTTTCTGGATTATTTTTATAAGAAACATCACAGTCACCAACATAACACGTAGGCATTGCTTATAAATTTTAAAACTGTATAAAATATACAGGATTCACTGACAACACAGCAAATATAAGTTAGCGTGATTTTTGACAGTGACACTGGAGAAAACAACATCTGCCAATAGTGCTGACTGAACCTAAATATGCTTTCTCTTTCTAACATGTGATATTTCCGTAAGAGATTCCATTCCCATAGTAGGCTTTGTAGGTCTTTTTCTATCCTACGTTTATGGCACCAAAACATATTGTTTAGTTCATGTTCTCTACTTCTTTGGTCATTGGGCACGTCCTTTTTTCTTCTTTAGTCGTTGCTATACAATTACTAATCTGTGGCGCAGCGTTGCCAGAAGGTTACTTTTGTAACCTTTTAGGTTACTTTTAACGACGTCTGGTTACTTTTAGGTTACACGTTGTGAAAGGTTACTTTTAGGTGTCTTTTTGAATTTTGAAAAATTAATTTTATTTCTTTAATTGATTCTAATATTTAATAGAATGTAGTGAGCACAACTGTTGAAAATACTTTTATCTCTATCGCGCCAATATATACCAGCTAATCACAAGTAATTACAACTATGACCAAAGTGTCCTGGCCAGTTTCGCCTACTAGCTTGATAAATCGGGTTCTTTCTTGTTCGAGACCACTTGATTTGTTTATAATGTTATGAAAAGAAAGAATGTTTGGTGTTATATTTTTTGGTAAGAATTGCTAGAAAGCCAGGCAAGTGTACAAATTAGTAAGTAGGTATACGTACCAACTTACTGTTTAAGGTTAAATGATGAGTTTATAAACTAATCTCTGTATCTAACTCGTCTTTACTAGGTAGGACAACAACATTTTTTAGAAAGTTATACTAGTTCAATGGAATAAGTACCTACACCAACAGTGAGAAGATCGGCGACCCTACCTACTTTGCAGACTAATGAAAAGAAAACAAAAGTATGCACCTACTGAGGTATAAATACCATAATAATGGGATAAAAATATTGAAGGTTACTTTTTTAGCCATTTCGGTTACTTTTGATAAGACCCAGCTGGCAGCACTGCTGTGGCGTCACTCCGTCAAGTGTGACGAGTCGACGTGTGACGTAAATAAATAATAAAAAATATATTTATTTATATACATCACAGAGTACTTTTTTATATACTGAAATAGAGGTCTATCTTAGCGGTCAAATTGAGTAATGCAAAGTGGCGCCCTCTGGACACGGGTTTTGGAACTAATGCCAATCATATATATAGCAATATGTGTACGCATATACCTACCGAGCTAGTTTATAGCTACTTAATTTTGTTTAGTTTGTATATACAAAAAATGAAAAAAAAAATTACTAATAAAACAATGTTAATCTATGTTATAATTATTTATTTTTTCCTTTTAAACACTTAATATACAGTTTCTTTGATTTTATTTTATGCAAATCGGTATCATCATCACACTCTCTCTTATTTAATAATATTTTATTTATTTCTTTGCAGTAATTAGATATGAAGAATCAGCAGGATATTTTTATTAAAAAATCTATTAGGTTTTCTTTGTGAATGGCGCATTCTATGCTATAATCCTATAATATAGCTAAAATCTACATGAATTAAAATTACAGTTTTAATCAACTCCTTTAAATGTTTTTTTAAAATATTGTGTGATTTATATCCTGCAGATTCGATATACAATTTAAGAGAAAGTCGCTGGGACTGCAAAGCCATTTTTATTTGCATATTCCCTGTATCTTAAATATTCAGGCTCATGGTCGGACATCAAATTTTTATTACATTGATCACACCCCTTGAAGACTTTTTTCTTGGCAATTTAACAAAATATCCCGTAACATATTGAAGGCCTCCAACTTGTCCAGGGTCACTTATTTTCTTCAAGGGGTACGAATGTGATTGTGATGTGGGTACACAATTTATTTGTTCTTTGGTGCCCCCGCCTGTAATGAGTACTTCATGCAAAGTATAACAAATGTCGTCTTCACAATTTGCCCCAGGGGCATGAACACTAGAGATGCTGTTAACTGCAATATGGTAAATACTGATTCAAATCTTTCTGATATAGGGTTTACGTTGCGGTATACGTGGCTTCTTATTGAACCAAACAAAGTTTTCTATTGGATCCTGATATACCAAATTTTGTTGCAATATTTTTTATTAAATATTCTATACCCTCTAGAGTCCACACCCAATTATTTAATGTGGGAACATGCTCATTATTTAATATTTAACTATTAATAAATTTCATATGTTTCAAGAGTTATTTGGACTCCGTTCGACATTAATTTATCAACAATACTAATATAAAAACACACATCATAATTATTTAATTATTCTTTTGTGTCAAAAATTCAAAGGATTGATTCAAACACAATCTTAATAAAAAGCAAGAAGTTATTAAAATATAAAATAATAAATTAAAAAGCTATAAAAATCGTTAGGACAGACATAATTAAATAATACATGATTGGCATATTTAGGTAGTGTCTATTGGCTATTTGTGACAAACCATATCCTTTCTTTCATTAAATGTCATATTTGGTTTGAGCGACATTTCATCAAACAGAACAATACATAATGTGTGTTTCAATAAAAAAAATCGGTACTTTTCCTTATCTGTTCAATTTTATGTGAGTTTGACGTGATGGAAGAATAAAGATTTTTCTAAGAAATCTGTATCCTTTAGGACATGGACATCCTTAAGGATTGACAAAGAAACATTTTTTTTCTTCTAGCGTGAAACGACGGCCGATTTTACCCTTTTTATATTATTTTATATATCTGATTTGTAGTTATGTTTTGCAGTGACTTGATTTTATTTGCATTTACTGAGTTTCACTCCAACTAGCAAAAGTCTTCTGTACAGATCCTGCTCAGATTGAGTTCTGCAACACGTTTCACTTGCTTCTTAGTCACAATTCTTGTCCATTGCATTTTGTGAGTCTCTGCAATAAAATTAAACAAAATTTATTATCAATAAAACATTGCAAAATCCATTATTAAAACATGAATAAATAAGGGTATATTTTAATTAGTTTGCCATAAATGTTTTTAAATGCAATACATAATTTACAATCAATGCTTTATTGTAGTATTCGAAAGGGCATTACTCTTTTTTGTATTTCATCACATTTCACCTCTGTACCCCTAATTTTATTAATCCTTTCTTAGCCCCATATAGAGAAAGTCAAAAGATTTTATTTCAAATTATCCTTCATATTCATATTATTTGCATACCATAATGTCCATAGGATGTTAACATTAAATAAAAGTGGAATCATTATGGACCCTGTAGCAAAAGTAAGAGAGTACAAAAATATAAAAAAAATTGGCATTATAAAAAGACAATCTTCAATTTGATTTTATTTTTTTGATATTTTTATTACATGTAATGTAACTTGTATTATTATATTACATAACATAGCATCACACCGATCAGAAAAAAAATCCAAAGTGGTTTTTTTTTTTACATAGCCGAAATGTTCCAGTTCGACATACTGTTCTCTATCTTTCAGATATGATGCACACCATTAATGTGTGTTTCCGCGGATTCCTATACCATATAATTTGTATAATAAAATGTTAAACTTTATTGTACGCATCGTCATATCGAGTAATAACTGGATTGCATATTTTTTATCATTTATAATAATGCCTCTTAAATATATTTGTATACTGCTAGTACAGTTGACCATTGTTTTCAGAAGCCATTCTGGCTTTCATCAAAAATGTTTTATCTTTCACAAAAGTTATTATTATATTTAATTCAGACTACTATTATTATTTTGAAAAATATTATGATATTGCGATACAAACACACTCAAGCAGATGAATAGAATAGGATAAAAATTACAATCAAAGTGGCCCACTAAATGATAGTTTAATATTGGTATTATAATAACATACCGAAACTTTCCTTCGTTTGCTTATCCTCTGGTGCACCTTGAGTTTCTAGCTGCATAGCCTCAAAATTCGAATCCATTGTTGTAGCACCAGTAGCAGGTACTGGAATTACAACCAATTTATTATGAGTATTTACAGAAATAAAATCATTTATCATTTAAACTTGGTGGAGCTACAGGTTCTGCTAAAATATTTAAAACTTAACTTTGGAGTATTTGCTAACATTTAATTTCCTGCAATTAAATATGTAAGTCTTATATAAATAAATAATAATTATTTATTTAATAACATAACATATAACAGCATCATGCCTGTAATCCCCAAAGGCCAGAAGGCACAGTTGTCTAACTCTATTTTTGTGATTCTGTTAGTAAGTCCGACGTAAGAGGTGGTGAGTCTATTGTTATCTACCGGGTACAATTCCAAGCTCCGGGCAGATACTGAGAATGTCTTACTGAAAAAAATCCAATAACACTTTTGCCAACCTGGGAATCGAATTCAGGACCTCATGCTCGGCAGTCACGCTTGGGACCTTAAGAACAAAGACATATTATATATTTTTATAAAATGTGTTTCAGTTTATTATACCTTTTTATGTAGATGCTTCTAACTTCTGCATAGGTCTCAAAGCTCTTCTTTCTTATTTCTCTCTAGCTCTTATTTCTTATAATTGTCATTCATTCATTTCAGTGCAAAATTTAATAAGAGATAATCCTGTAATATAAAAATTTAAATATATTAGAATAATATATATACAAAGATTTTAAGTTCAGCTGAACCAATAAGAAACCCATTGAATTGACATATACACATAACTGGTAACAAACATTGGTTTGCTTTGAATAATGTGCAACAGCAAGTTATTAAATGATATAGATGTAGTCAGAAGGGTGGATAAGTGAGGTGCTTAAAATGGTGTATGTCTAATGCACAAACACATTTTTTTATGTGTGGAAGCTCAGTAGTGACTGACAACTCTATTAGCAGCCTGCTTTAAGAAGCAGTTTTTCTTTTCATAAAATTTAAAACTTTAAGCTATATACTGTATTTCTCGTTGTTTGGGAGTTTCCCATTCATTCCCATCTAAATAATTCACCTGTGTTTTTCAAAGAGTTTTTTAAAGAAAAACATGTTAAGTAAACCATTTGAATCGGACTAGTAGAAAATTGAACTTCATAACAATTAGTTCCTATTGTGTCTGACAATTAATGAACCCACAGATTAAAGCACATGTATGCTGATTTAGTCAAGTAATCAATTATAAGTATGTGTGTAATCCACAGAATACAGAAGAAACCGGACAATATAAACCAGCATGGTACTGAGGCAATCACAACTACTTTTAAATACTTAGTGTCTTACTTTGAAAATCTGTCAACCTTTATGCTTATGTAGCTGTCTATTTTAAATTTTATGTTATGTGCATGTGACAGAAAGAAGAAACACGTTCCCTTGAAAATTGTTAAATTTACTAAATTAGCCATATTACACAGGTAGGAAGAGGGACAGGTGGAGCCTTCTGGTTTGTTCTGGATTCCGAGGTGCTAGCAAGCAATAAAAATTCCTACATTTACAGTGGTTTTAATAACAACACCTGGATTCAATGTGTTCATTGGATATTTTACTATCACTGACCTGGCATGTTTTTTGTTGGTACAGCTTCTTTGCTCAATCGATTATTCCGGCACCAATATTTTTGTTCGAAGTGTACATGTGACTTTTTTCAAGTTGCAAAATATCACTATAAATTGAATATACCCATGTATTAAACAGCTCCTTATCCATAGCTTGATTTTATGCCAATGCACCTCGGGTTTCTGAAATAATAGTGTAAGTAATCAGTAGTGTCGAAAGTTAAAACTTACAATAAATTTACACCAGGCTTGCTATGCCTATATCCAGGGTGGGCCTGCTCCAGAGGGTTCTGATAAGATAGGGAGCTGAGACTGAGAGTTTAATATCTACTATAACGTTTGGTTATCATTCGTTTATTTGTGCATAACACCCCAAGTAGCAAATCATAAAATAAAGGCATAGTGCAATACTAGTTACTTGTTTTTTTTTATATTATAGGGGGTTATGGGGGCAAACGAGCAGACGGCTTGCCTGATGGTAAGCGATTACCGCCGCCCATGGACACCCGCAACACCAGAGGAGTCACAAGTGCGTTGCCGGCCTTTTAAAAAGGAGTACGCTCTTTTCTTGAAATTGTTTGACTCGAACCCTTCTCAGAAATGAATCCTGGATCCATACTAGGTTCAACGGCCCTGTTTATGATGACACTGACCTAGCAGCTTATTATTGATAAAACACTTACCTAAGTTATTTTCGCATCCAAGGACGCAACATTTTCTATTAGACATGATAAATAAAAATCACACTCATAGTCAAACGAGTCATATCTCATCACTTAGACTTTAATCAACCGAGCACTAAATCTAGAGGAAAGCTCAACTCAACGGGCTTAGGTGGAAAAACTTTGGGACTAATAAAATCTAGAAAAACATAAAAGACAACGAAATTAAATAGGCAATCCAACGGCCAATTTTGTTTGAAAGAAAATATCTCATGACAACTGACATTTGCAGAAGCAAGTGTTGCAAAAAAAATCTTATCATCAACACAAAATTACTTTTTACATTTAATTTCATTACATGAAAAATATGTGACGTATATGATACAAGAATTGTGATTTTTTTACGACATGAATTATCGACATGTTGAAAATCGAGCTATGGCAGGTCACACGGTCACACCAAAGGGAACTAGCACCTACAATCGCAATCGCGCCATCTTAAGTTTCTTGTTATAACTACATAGTCAGAGATAGTGATTAAATTATATATAGCGCCATCTGTGCAGAGGTTTTCTAAATTCCTTGCAATGTAATGATACCAAATTAAAATGACCTAAAATGGTATGAATTCACGTTACTTTTGGAGTCCAACCTAATTTTGTAGTATTATATTTGAACAATTTCTCGTTTGCCACTACTAAGATTGTCAACCCTGATATACATATATAAAATATGGACTGCCACTGGTTAAAGATATCTTCAAGGTAAAAATAAAAGTTGTTATTGTAGTATTTGTAATCAGTAAATTTTCTGCAGGTGATGCTTTTTACATGTTGATGATAAAAATATCGTTTCTGTTTTAGTTTGAGTAAGGGTATTGGTATAATCAACGAACTTGATGCAACAAGATTTGAACAATTTCTCCGCCGTATTGTTAGTAAATTGAAACTGCAGAACACTGAAATATTTACAGAAGATGAAAGAATGAAGCTGGAGAAAGTATTTGGTGTTGAACAAGAGAACTTAATTTTGACTATTAAAACACTACAGTATATTTTTAAAAGAATGTTAAAGTATATATTCATGCCTATTGATTTAAAAAATGATCTTAAAGCTATAGGGTTGAATAATGATAAAGCAGATTCTATAGTCAAAGTTTGGTCAGCAGAAACAAGAGCAACACTTAATGAACTTGGTGCAATAACAAGTAATGAAACAAATGATGCCTTAATTTTCTCTTGGAAGTTAAATGCTGAACTTAGTTCAGATTACCAGAAAAAGAGCAAGATGCCAAAAGCCTACTTATCATTATTACGAGACAATAATTTAACTGAAATTGAATTGACTCATCCTGAGCTTTATTCAGTGTTTCTCCAATTTGAATCCATACAAAATGAATTAGATAATTTATTTCCATAATAATTTGTAATATAAAAATAAAACAGTTTTAGAAGTTGAAATTAACCTTTCGGCTCAGTAACGTACAGATCTGTACGTTGTAACAATAAAAATCTATTGTGTCTGCTAATGACTGAGGCAACAGCTTAAGGACGCTGATTGTAGCCAGAGTGGCCTATTAATTTCATTTTTTTTTTAATATATCTTCTCTCAGCCACTTTGGAATACACAGCCTCAAATGTGATCTTTACAGAACCAAGTTGTAATGTAAATTGTTATTATTAATCAGTATAATCGCAAAAGTTCAACATTATATTTGATACCAATAATATAGGATGATTTCCAACAAATGGCTTGCATCACATCAGAAAGGATACATACAGCTGCGGCTAAATCTGATCACGTCTGGTAGGATGTGAATGCATACAATCAGCGCCATACCGTCGCTTGAGAATGTATGCGTTTCTGCACCTAGTCAAATAGTTTCATCCCTACCCTGTTGACATGTTGTAATTTTTGAAAATGGTTGAAGTTGACGTGGTATTTTTGGCTATTGCATTACAAGAAGAAGACAATAATCATAAAACACAGATGAGGAAAAGAAACATTTGGATTGATGACGCGCACGCGACACTAGCCAAAACGATCCGATCGGATACGACGACAGGCGAACGGAGCCGATCGCGCGTCGCAGCATAATTTTGGGTACGATCGCGTGGCGCGGAAGACGCCCACGGCTAACCTGCTGTGCGCGGCTTGGTAATATGGGCTTTAAATACAGTGTACACGATTTAAAACCGTTTTAAGATTGTAAAAAAGTTTGCGATGCGAGCCGTTCAGTGGAAATCCTTATTTCTATTGTGTCTAGTAATTAGCGAGTCAACAGATTAAAGTTAATCATTTGCAGAAGTTTCAGAGAAAATGAACCGAATAGTTCTGTATATTGTGCGTTTCTGTTATCTGCTGTATGAAACATGAAGAATTTAATAGAAACATTATGTAAATATTATTATGATACATAAAATAAGGATGTTTGCTTTAGCCTAAATAATTTACTCTAAAGTTATATAATTTTTTGTGGAAAAAAATACGGTCGCTTGCAAGATTCGAACCTGCGCCTCCCGGATAAATACTCCAGGCGCTTTGACCACTTAGCCATCTCGACCTCTGCTCACCACCGCGAATTCTTCGTCCACATTTTAATACGTCTTTTGGTGACGTCATTGCTATCTATTCAGTGGGTCTGGTTCATAATATCGACAGTCACTACATCGACGGTCGCTGTATCGAAAACGTTCCATCGACGGGTTAATGAATCGACAGTACCCGAAATCGATAGTACGCTATATCGATAGTGCACTAAATCGACGGTACGCTACATCTACAGTACACCAAATTGGTAGTACGCTGTATCGACAGTATGCCATGTGGATAAAACGTTGTATCGACATTACACCATATCGATGGGACGCTGCATCGACGGCCCGGCCCGAGCCAAATTTAAATAAAACGCTTTTATAAGCTTTTTCAACGTCATTAATCACAATTTGTTAAAGTTTTGTATAATGCTTACTCTTGATGTAACTCACATAAAATTTTTGAAAAATCATAAATTCGTATTCAGTAAAGTTATTTTTTTTCATTTGGCCACCCTCGTCTTAATATACCTACCCCAGGTTAGCTAGTAATATTTAGTACATTGTTTACATTATGGACATAAAGAATTTTTTATACTTTTACGAGATTATTAGCGGTGGGTAGATTCGGGGGGACTGAAACGAAGTAATCGATTCTGGAGCTGGAGAAAATAAGCTTATTTATTCCTTCAAATCCTTATCTGCTCCGCCGATCGTTTGATTCCGGAGCAGTTCCGGAATCAATCACTCTACGAAGCTATTTGGTTACTTTATGTACTCCAGACTTGGGCAAAACGTAATCAGGTTAACGATTACGATTACAGATTGCAATCATGATTAAAGATTAACGAAGTAATCAAAAAAGTAATATTTTAGTGATTAATGATTATTAGTTTGTAATCGTAATCATGATTACTTTTTTGATTAAGAACGTGTTTGCAAATCTGGCAAAAACAAGGTGTTTTAAGGTACATTCTGCGGTAAAATGAAAATAAATCAAATGTAACCAATAATCAATTTCCACTTAAAGATGACTCCATTAGTTATGATGCTGTCTTTCCTAAAAACATGCTGCAGTGAACTGAAGACCAACGCACATGCTCACAGCTCTACTTGTCGTAAGAGTTCTGGTAGCAGCCACCGAAGTACACCTTCAGGTCACTCCAGCAAGTTCTTGGGTAAAATCTCTTCATAAGTAGCAACACAAGCTCAAACTCGGCACGCCTAGTTCTACTCGTCTAGGAGTTCTGGTAACAGTCACCGAAGTACACCTTCAGGTCTCTCCATTATTCTTAGGTAAGATCTCAATGACTAACAAAACGAGCCCAAACTCGGCACACTTAGCTTTACTCCTCTAGGAGTTCCACAGTAGCAGCTACCGAAGTACACTTTCATTCAGGATACTCCATTAGCTCTAACCACTCTAAAGTATCAGTTATTAAAATAAAAGTACTTGTGCTTGTTCATTCAGCATTGTTTCCGACTCGGAGTTAGTTGAAAAGATGAAAAAGTATTTGTCGTAATTCCACTATAAAAAAAGTAGGTTGCGCGTTTTCGTAACGCATCTAAAATGACGTTCTCCAAATCACATTTTGAATTTGATCACTCATTTTCAGAAATAAGCACGGTTCATGAGATGAGCATTAAATTATGTATAATCTATGAGATGAGCTACCTATCAGTCGCGCTTAGGCATGCTGAAGGCAATTAAAAGGTTGCTTACATAGAGGTGATCTGCCTTTAATTTGCAGACTAACGACATATGCCTTCCGCCGAGGCAATTGAAGCGGATTGGAAGGAAATTGAAAAGGAATTGGAAGTCGTAATTGTGTCAGTGCATTCGACGTCGTGATCATGAATCGCCACATTATATTGCAGAGAGGAATAGTAATAGTAGGTATCCCAAATAATTCGAGTCGGCGGTGTTGCGGGCGTTACTGTATGTTGAACTTGGTAGATTTCGATTGCGAACATTCTGTGTCAAAACCGTCTCGTCATCTTCACCCATAAAGTGCGTTTGTTAGGTATTTATTTATTAAGTATTACAATCACGTTTTCTTAAATGGTATCTTTAAATCTATACCCCACAAAACCGTTTACACGGTTTGTCTGCGGGAACGGAACATACTTTCGTTATGTTAACAATGTTTTTAGTAGTGCGGACACTTACAACTATATATATATACTATATTATTTGTCTTATAATTAGTTAAGGAACATCCAAATATATACTTAAACCTAATAATTTTGCAATTTTACAAAGAATACAATAGGTCGGACACCCGTACATAAATATTTTTCGAATTCTAAATTAATTTTATTTTCACAAACATGATTAGAACTTGCATTATATGCCATGGTACAACCGAAAACATGAGTTGTTCACGATCATATTAGTTCCATGCATGAAACTGACTATAAAGTATCAATCTAATTTTATTTACTATGTAAAATTCAAGCATGCGTAATCATGTAATCTTGGTAACTGATTACTGTCATCAAGATTATCGATTACAAGTAACCATGTTTTTTATTATGGCATAGGGAGCAAACAAGCAGACGGATCGCCTGATGTTAGGTACCTATGCGATTAACGCCGCCCATGGATACCCGCAACATCAGAGGAGTCACAAGTACGTTGGCGGCCTCTGCGATGATTGCATGTAATCACGATTAATGTAATCATGATTACTTTCAATCAGATTATTATTTTGATTACAAAAGTAGTTTGATTACGCTCATCTCTGATATTATACTCTTGGAAGAATTACTATATATGAAAAATTACTCTGTGGAAGAAGGTGACGTGGTGGGTGACGTTAATTAACTTTATAATCTACTTTGGATTATAGTCTTTTAAGTAGCAAAATTTATAAATCGGTTTTCTTCTTTATCAATACAAAATAGCATATTGGGGAATTAGACCATTTGTCTATAATAGTAAAATCTATTTAAAAAATTGATTCAATAAATAAAAATGAATACGTATGTTTTACTACTATAAAAAATCATAGTAGGATTTCATCTACAATATGACATTTTCCTCTTTGGTAACACTAGTCTGCCCATACGTCAGAGGTTTTGGCAGCCCGCGGGTGAACTATTTTCTTCATTGTTTGAATTGAATTGAATTGACCTTTCCTAAATCTTAGGTGTAATTATTTCATCATTAGACGTACTCTGGCTGTACCCTTATTATATAGTATACATATTTAGTCAAAGTTTCGGCGATGGACTCCGAAGATGACACAAAGGATGATGTGGATTCTGGGAATGAGTCTAGCGGAGACGATGTCGACTTTGCAATGGACGTTGAGACACACAGTGCACGGGAACGACAAACGGAGCTTGAGGAATATCGATATGAGGTGTTATCTACGGAGGAAATCGTTCAGCATATGGTTGACTGCATCAAAGAAGTGAACACTGTTGTCGAGGTCAGTATGTTGGGGTAAACAATGGACTAATCGAATGAGGTTACTCGTACACAGTTCTACTTTAGTAGGTTCTTTTGTGTCGTAGTCTGATTTATTTGTGTTGAAATGTAATATGTTACCTTGTTATAGCTACCTACAAAGTTAGGCATTGCTCAAGACTTTGTTAAATTCTGCTGTTCCACAAACCTAATTACCATAGAAGAGTTATCTGAAAAAAAAAATTCCTTGTTATTTACTATGCCATATAAACAGTTCAATTTTGTATGTTCAAAGAAATATTCAATATCTGTTGAGGTGATAGGTTGTTGCATACTGAATGTAAAAAAATAAAGTAACAAAGGTAAAGTGGATGACTCATAACAATCATGACTACTTAGATAATTATCTGATGATTAATACAATTTACTTTGTGTATATGAAATACAACAATATCAATGTTGTTAAACATTTGGAAAAGAAACAATTTCTTATATTGGTTTGTATGTCACTAAAACTCGAATAAAACTTGATTTGTACCACTACTCTATCATGTTTATAATATACACCAAACATAAATATAACTAGATTATTAAGTTTGGGTCACCTAGCCTACCTTGAATTTGGTAATATATGTTAATAACTTAATCGTGTTTGTTGTATAAATTAGGTTTTTAGATCTGAAGATGTTCTTTGATACTTTGCACTATATACCTAACACCTACCTACTATAAAATCAATATAAAGTTAATAAAATATTCCTTTTAGATACCAGCAACAACAACCCGCATACTCTTAAACCATTTTAAATGGGACAAAGAAAAGCTCATGGAAAGATTCTATGATGGGGACCAAGACCAGTTGTTCTCTGAGGCTAGAGTCATTAATCCATTCAGGAAACCAGTCATACAGAGGCCGAAGGTAATAAAATGTATACTTTCACTTTTGTTTTAGTTGAATTTGACTTTGTTTACATCACCAATGGTTACAAGGTTTTTTGCAAACTGACATTCCATTATTAGAAATAACATAATCTGCGTCAGAGGTCATCATATGAAGCTTTTATTTTAAGACCATCATATTATTTTAAATGAGGAAATACATATAGTTACTTCATATATATAGTAATTAAATACTAATTAGTTAGTTCATCATTCATAATTAGATAATTATGGATTAAAATTATAAAATTACTATTTATCTATTTTATTATGAGATGTGCACAAGAACAATGGATAGAAGAATAACAGAAAAAGAAATGTATGCACAAGATAAAGAACAAGATAATTTTATGAGAGAAGGGTGATTGTCTTTAATATTTAATAACAATATTAACATTTGAAAGACAAGTAAAATTAGAAAAAACTGATTGTATAGTAAAAGGAAATGGTATTATTCAAAAATTTATATTACTTAATGCATATAGACTATATAAATAACATAGGAAATTGGAATTGTGCCCAGTAGATGGCACTATTGCCATGAGAGCCTATGGTCACCACAATTACATGGGACTTAATAACAACATTAGTGAAATGTGGGTGTACAACTGTGCACACCTCTGCCTACCCCTTCGGGAAATACAGGCGTGATGCTATGTTATGTTTATATATATATATATTTATATGCCCATATCCCAGTTCAAGGCAATATATATTAGAATATAAAAAAGTGATAACTGCCTAAGTCTGACAATAATTTTAGTGTAAGACATATATTTAAATATCACTAAAAAGTTCATTATAATTTGTATTTTGCTCATTTATCAAACCCCCTCACAATTTGGTCCATTTTAGGCCTTTTGGCTGTTTCACCTAATATAGTGTACTCTGTATAATTGAAGTGACCTGTTTTTAGCATACAGTACCATAACTTTCCTCTTGTTCTACATACAAAAATCATGCAGGGGTAATGTAAAAAGTTGCCTTGGTTTAAGTAATATTTATTAGGTTATATTTAGGTACTAGATAATACCACCCTATAAATGCTAATAGTAGTATCAGTGCCATCTAGTGTGATATCTAGTCACATAGCAGTGTCCAACCAAGTTCAGAAGTAACTAAAGAAAACTGATGCACCAACCCTGTGTTTACTTTTTTATTTACTAGCTCTCCTTGGGTAATTGTTTTTTTTTTCTGGGGATAAGTCCTGTCCTCATCCTATTGTCCTGTTCTACTTTATCAGATTTTTTCATAAATCTGATGGAGTTTTGCATGATTGAGTACTCAATACTCAATTTTATTGTGTTCCACATTGAGTAACAAACTCCTTACCAACTTACATGTTCATTTTATGAAATGTTTTTCAGTAACGAAACATTGAAGTAAACAGGGACCAGGACATAATGCCATTAATAGTTGTAGTTTAATATACAACTCAATGTTTTTCCCTTTGTGGACTCATTACAATAAAATCTATACTTCTATACTAATATTATAAAGAGGAAAGCTTTGAGTTTTTGTTTGTTTGTTTGTATGTAAGGATTCAAATCAAAAACTACTCAACCAATTTTAAAAATTCTTTCACCAGTAGATAGCTGCATTATCGCTGAGTTACATAGGCTATATTTTATTTCAGTGATAATAATATTTCAGTCAGAAAATCCACGCGGGTGAAGCCGTGAGCATTGGTCATAGGTGCTGCTCATCCTTTTCATATCTTTTTCCATAAGTACAAGTTAGGAGAGTGTGAAATATCCTTTAGATCAAAAATCTATGTACCTATGTTGTTTTAGTTGCCCAGACGGATATCAACATCAGGGACAGAAGAATGTGAAATATGTTTTTCAGTCCTTCCAACCTCAGTAAGTGGATTTTTTTCATATTATGTTTTCTTTTGTCTGTTTGCTTCTTTCTTCAAAGATAAAAATACGGTTGAGAGCAGGATTTGATTTTACGCCTCTCGGCTAAATACGCCAAGCGCTCTGCCAACTGAACTATCCAATCTCTGCTCACTATAATGAAATATTCTTTTGCATTTATAAATATCTTATGATGTCGTTCTTTAATTATCTATTAGTAATATTATATACTTAAGTCCGTGGCGCGGTTGGCGCAGTGGTCGTGAGATCGGCTGCTGCGCGGCATGGCGCAATTCGATTCCTGCACTGAGCAAATGTTTGTATGATCTACAGATAATTGTTCCAGGTCTGGGTGTGGTGTGCTTGTGAAATTATATGTCTGTAAACACACCCACAATACAGTAATAAATTCCTAGTGTGGGGCAAAGTTTTATATAAAAAAAAACATGTCCATATACAGTGACTTATTCAAATTCTTCTCGAGACTATATCTTTCTTTTACGAAAATGTGTAACTTTAGAATTCACTATGCAAGTGTATGAAAGATTTATCTGTATTTATTAAAACAGGAGTAATAATCCATATCCATCCAATAATAATAGATGTAAATAATATGTCCAAGCTACTGGTGGTGGGGGTAATTTTTGTTTTTATTATGATGCCCTCAAAGAATAATGATTAGATATCAATGATACAAGGTTGTTCACCTTTGCATACATGTTTACTAAATGCTTTGATTAATCAAAGTTTGCTGAATGCATTATGAATAGATTTGTGTTTATCTCAATCTCTTGCATATATCATTTTCTAGTTCTATTATACAACTATGTATATATATATGGATTAAGAGAGACAAATTCTTTCAAACAATAATTATTCTACAAGGAATTTTTCCTGTATGTGGCTCTTGTGGGAGTGTTTACAACCACAAGTCTCATACACATACACCCAGACTGTAGATCATCCAACACAAACTGCCTCATTGGTCTAGCGGTCGCATGGGCCGAGCAGGTTCTGATTCGAGGATTCTGATGAGAGGTTCTGGATTCTATTTCCGGGTTGGGCAGTCTTATTGTGATTTTCTGTAAGAAAAATCTCAGTAGCAGCCCAGAGTTCGGAATGATGTCCGGTCGATGGCAATAGACTCATCGCCTATTACATGGGACTAAATAACAGCATTGGTGAAATGTGGGTGTTTAACGGTGTACACCTCTGCCTACCCCTTCGGCGAATAAAAGCGTGGTGCTATGTTGGTATACAAATATATTTTTTTATGTGCGGGAATCGAACCTGCGACACGCAGCGCAACAGTCGCTCTCGTTACATTACATTTTAAATCTTCACTATTATTTGTATAAAAAAGTGCATCAGTAAAAGTAGATTAATTTTAATAGAAAGTAGCCGGATTGAATAGAAGACCTACTTCCGATGTTTGCATTCATTTGACAGGATATATGTAACAATGTTATCAGTTAAATAGTTACCACAAACACTATTAAATACAGTTATCAGTGTTTTTAAGAGTATACAAAGTTAACAATTAATGTGACTTTTAGCAATTGATATGGCATTTAAATGAGCATGTCTTCTGTTTTTAATTTGAGAGGGTTACACAATGGCTTGGTTATTCCATTTGGACTGTCCTGTTGGTCTAGTGGTTAGTAGCCCTGACTGCTAGGCCGGAGGTCGTGGGTTCGATTCCCACCCAGGACAAATGTTTGTGTGATGAGCACGATCATTTGTTCTGTGTCTGGGTGTAATTTATCTATAACATGTATGCATTTAGAAATATATAAGTATGTTTATCAGTTGTCTAGTACTCATAACACAAGCTCTGCTTAGCTTGAGACTAGACGGCGTTGTGTGATAGTTGTGGAATATTTATTTATTTATTTATTTATTTATTCCAACCAGGACTGTGTCTTTTATTTTTTCTGCCTCTATACAGTGGCGTATCTAGAGCTATTCTCTAGGGGAAACCTGACCTCGAACAACCGATCAATCGGTAACCCAGTAATGTTTTGTCCACTGCCTGAACCTTCGGGGAAGGTAGGAGAGATGTTATGTTAAGGTTTTATGTTTATGCATTTTACAGATGATGACGGGTCTGGAGTGCGGCCACAGGTTTTGCACACAATGTTGGTGTGAATATTTAACTACTAAAATAATGGAGGAGGGCCTAGTGAGTACAACAATTATTGTCAGTTATCATAAAATTAAGAAGTTAGTAGGTAGGTGCTTAGGGTTCTATTTTAAATAAAATAAGAAAAAAATATGGCTCAATACTTTTGCTGAGATTACTTCCCACGACACTAGTAACAAAAGAAACAAACTTGCATCATAATGCTCATTGCTCACACTTCCTCTTTGTAATGCATTTATGTATATACCTTGTAAGCGAGTTTGAAATTGTACTTAAACAATGGCGAAACGCTTTCCTGTAAAGCACTACTGTTTACACTTCTTATACAATTTCTGTCTTAAATTCTTAATCCATGCCTTTACAAACACACATGCCTGGCGAATAGGTATGTAGCGTGTACTGTAATTTTGTATATGTGTGCGTAATTTTGATATTGCACCACTGCACAAAGTTGGAACTTGTGTATTTTTCCATTTTGGATTTTATCTACTCAGATAACATTGAGTAAGCGTAATATGACGCATGCAAACCGATTAAATTCTAATTAAAATATTATGTTATTGTTATTGCTTTACTTTCTTACGTCAAGAGATCTGTTGATCATACGGTTTTATTGAATGGTTTTTTATGACTTCCTAATGTTGGCAGTTGATTTGATATTTCACGGCTTTACCGTAGGTTGATATTGAGGTGATATCAGACTATACAAGGTGAAGGAGACCGACACGATAATTTTAACTCGAATACGTGACGTGACGCAAAAAAAATCAGAATTAATTGTTATTAGAACGAAAATCTCCTTCAATACTCAATCAAATAGCAAGGTTTATAAACATAAATAAATGACAAGAATCTATTAAAACCGTACTGAGATCTCGATCCTTATTGTAACTGTTTTTTATTTAGGATTATATATTTAAGTTATTTTGGCCTGGCCATGCCAAAGACTTGGCAGCAATCAGAATAGATTCTTGCCCATTAAGATTTCTGTCAGGGAAGAAGAAACGCTCTTCAAAGAATGTCTTTTGTTAGGAGAGATCACATACCTTAAACTTTTGTGTATCGTAGGGTCAGACAATAGCGTGCGCGGCACACGCGTGCGACATCCTCGTGGACGACGCGACCGTCATGCGACTGGTGCGCGACCCACGTGTCAAACTCAAGTATCAACACATCATTACCAACAGTTTTGTGGAGGTGAGTTAGAACATCTATATGCAAGAAAAGACCCTGAGAAAGACCGTGACCTTTAACATTTTTTGAGATTTTCTGTTAACAGCATAAATTATTGTTAACTGCAAATAATCTGTCTATTTTAAACTTATCTTTAGACGATGTATTTAATTAATAAAATATAGGCATTTTTTTCGTTGAATAACGAAGTCAGCGTATCAAATAAAATGTGTCAACTATCAGCCTGGTTTTTCTAATATCTAATTTATTTAAAAAATATATTTTTTTAAAGGATATTTTCTGATGGGCTCTGATGTTTTTTTTTAGTCTTTCCTTTCGAGTCTTAAGCTCAGTTGCACCAACTTTAACCGATATGTTACGGTGCGATTTTGTCAGAATTTATCTAAAATAGCTGTAAAGTAACACGTCGGTTACGGTAATAGTTATGTTGGTGCAATCGATCCTGAATATTCCCTGTTCTAATATGTCAGTGCAACCGGCTGCTGCGTTGGTGTCCGTCACCGGACTGCAGTAACGCGATCAAAGTGGCGTATGTGGAGGCGGCGCCGGTCACGTGCCGCTGCGGACACACATTCTGCTTCGCGTGCGGAGAGAACTGGCACGATCCCGTACGGTGCTGCCTTCTCAGGAAGTGGATCAAGGTAATAGCAATTCAAATGATTTGAAGTTTACAAATTTGAACGTTAATTATAGTTAGCTGTTAGCTTTCAAATAAGTTTCCCCTCCGCAACATAATAAAATTTGCATTATACTATGTTAATGTGGACAACGCCTGCGGGTTATTTTTACGGTACATTGGGTAGATTGTGCCTTATCAGGCGCTGTACAGGAGCGTTCCGGAGTCGTTATTCCTTCCACATGCTGAAGGTGGACCAGCGGGGTGGTTTTAGTGGTAAAAATCTCACACTCCCTGTGAGGACGTGTGATGACGGTTTTAAGGGTACTATGAGTTTAAGAGAAAAGTATGACACAATATTCTTGATTTCAATAATTAACTTTTTTATATGGTCTGCTTGTATAGTTAGCAATAGAAATGTTTTACCACTCCAATTCTATCCTAATATCGCACATCCTCAAATGAAACGGTCTATTCTCGAATTCTTTATTTTCTTGTTAAAAAAATATGAAGTTAAAAGAGTAATCATGGAGTTTCTTGCTGGTTCTTCTTCATAGGAGTCAACAATTTTGGAACCGTGCAACTAAATTCTGACTTTTTATAAGTGCCTTTTAAATTGGTTTATGTGAAATAAAAACCTTTTAATTTTGACTTTGACTTCTACTTCGCTTACAAGATTAAAGTCGTAGATACTCTCGCCCTTAGTAGTATTTTATTACATTGACATAAACCTTCTTGTTAGAAATGCGACGATGATTCGGAAACGTCCAACTGGATCGCGGCGAACACGAAGGAGTGCCCGAAGTGCAACGTTACGATCGAGAAGGACGGCGGCTGCAACCACATGGTGTGCAAGAACCAGAACTGCAAGGCGGACTTCTGTTGGGTGTGCCTCGGGCCCTGGGAACCGCACGGCAGCAGCTGGTACAACTGCAACAGGTGCGTGTTATGTTTTGTTTAGCTTCACAACTGCAAGGCGGGGATGATTTGCCCGTATCCGTGGCCCTTTGGTGGTGCAAAACAGGCAACACAACTCTGGTGCGAGGCTTCGGCCGCGGCTGGTTACCACCCACTGGACGAAGCCGTGCCGTAAAGCGACCTACTCGTGTTTCGGGATGTAGTTCGGTGCAACTGTTGTTGGAGACGGGTCTGGGCAGTTACATCAACTCCCCAATTATCGTTCTCCCCCGATCTATCCACTTTATTTAGAGTGAATGAATTTCTTCCGGATCTACGTATTCCATCCTCGGCCACACCGTCGCTTACCGTCAGGCGAGTTGGTGGCCAAAAGTAGATCCATTTTTGATAAAAAATTGCGGATTTTTACACTGCGGATACTCAATCACAAAAAATCACGTGTTGCCATGGTGTAATTCAGTAAACTCTTAAAATAGCTTTTTATGTGACGGTGTACGCCAGTAACCTGATCAAACGTGATATTTAATAGGTACGACGAAGATGAAGCAAAAGCAGCTCGCGACGCGCAGGAGAGGTCGCGTGCAGCGCTGCAGCGCTACCTGTTCTACTGCAACCGCTACATGAACCACATGCAGTCTCTGCGCTTCGAGTCCAAGCTTTACGCCTCCGTCAAGGAGAAGATGGAGGAGATGCAGCAGCATAACATGAGCTGGATTGAAGTATGTGTTGCTTTTAGATATATGTAGCTTTTTCACCACTTATGATAATAATATTACTCCTTATGAACGAATGGTATGATAAAAATTTTGCTTTTCTACACATTTCTAGCATTAATAGTCTGATGTGTTAACAAGGTTGACTCTGAAAGTAATTTGAAAACAATACGTATTCTGCTGATGTGTTCTTAATTCTTATTTATTACATTGTACTCACATTTTTAAATTTTTAGATATTACTTTGTATAGATCTTGGATGGTTTTATTAGCATTATGCTATCCAGATTATCTCGCGTTCTTAATTGTCATAACTAAGCTTTTAGGGCGTTCGCTACGTTCAGCGTGCGTACGCGACGAGTGCACGGAGCGGGCCCCCGTTCCCCTACAAACCCGTCGCACGCGTCCGCGACAGTCCGCGCAGCTCATACTATCATTCAATACTAATAAGCGAGGCGGGCTACCCGCCGCGTGCGCACGCTTAACGTAGCAAACGCCCTTAGTTAACCTCAATGATAATGATATAAGCGTTACTAAATGTTAAGACTTTAATAATAAAGCAATAGTACATTATAATACAAGTGCCCTAAGTTAGTCATCACAGTCCAGGTTGAATTGCTAGCCGAGCCTTGGCGAGGGTAGCAATGACCGACCGAGACTTGTCTTGACCATTAGGGCACGCGGGTCATACGACGTTTTTCAACACTCTTGTGAGGAAAAAAAGAATGAAATAACATTAACAGTCCTCCTGCGATCACGAACGCTGCAAAGTGTTCGAAACGTCAGGAAAAACATAAAACCAATAATACACGCGATTAATCCGGTTAAAAGTTGTTTTATTATAATGAAATAACATTATATTACATTTTGCAAAGACATTCAATTAAATACATTTTGTAATTAAGATGGCAAGCGTACTTCTTTTTTCGTACATCGAGTCTATGATTTATTTGCGCGCAGGTAGAAGGAGGCTCATTGACGAAGTTGCCAAACAGCCTAATATTTTTGT
Source organism: Xylocampa areola (assembly GCA_935421205.1). NCBI lineage: Eukaryota > Metazoa > Arthropoda > Insecta > Lepidoptera > Noctuidae > Xylocampa > Xylocampa areola. Next base: position 11,771,187 of record OW285214.1, on the reverse strand, counting down.
TGCTATAACAAATTACATGCTAATTCGGCTAGAGAAACATAAAAATGAAGAAAAAGCACGCGTGATTAATAAGCCTCATTGTGATACTAAAAGCGGTGGAATCAGAGCCACTTTACAAGTAAAGAGTGTTGAAAAATACATTATAAATACTCAAGCAGAGTTTTCCTCGGCGTACAGCTAGTATATAAAATAATTTGATAATAATTAACTACACATTCCAATTCCAAAACATGATACCAAAAACTTGACCCAGGTGCAATTCCTGAAGAAGGCAGTGGATATCTTATGCCAGTGCCGGCAGACGCTGATGTACACGTACGTGTTCGCGTACTACCTGCGCAAGAACAACCAGTCGGTCATCTTCGAGGACAACCAGCGCGACTTGGAGTCCGCCACCGAGACGCTCTCCGAGTACCTGGAGCGCGACATCACCAGCGAGAACCTGGCCGACATCAAACAGAAGGTCCAGGATAAATATAGGTGTGTTCGAGAACATTCATCTTATTTCACGCGTTCCTCAAGTTAGACCTTTCTAAGTTGCGATCGATCTCGACTCACAACTTACAGCGGACATCTACCTTCCAAATAATTCTACTACGTCACAATTTATTTGTCGTTTATTTACCATTAGCTTACTAGGCACTTTAAGGGGTAGGGTTGCACAGTTTTGTCGATTGACTTACTTGTCAATCGACAAAACTGTGCAATCTTTTTGAATGCCAAACATTCATACGTAAATGTTGTTGACAGATATTGCGACAGTCGGCGCAAGGTGCTGCTGGAGCACGTTCACGAGGGCTACGAGAAGGACTGCTGGGACTACACAGAGTAATCTTGCCTCCTCTCCCTAACACACACACAAACACTAAGCACCACACCCACACCAACACGAGCCCCACGTCGGGCGCCAGTACTCCCGCGACACGCTTTTGTTTCTATCGCGTATAGACTAAAAGCTGCGAACAAAATCACATTATATTACCTTTTCTTTCTACTGGGACCGATCTACTGAGTATTAAGTTCATACAAGCGAGAGAATTTACTTCTTACTGACATTATTAAATAAGACTAGTGTGGTAATGAATAGTGTTTTGTATACTGTTCTAGTTTTGATCAGTCGATTCTAGAAGTGTTCTCGCTGGTCGAAATTCAGCTTTACAATAAATAAGCTTAAAACTTTTAGATTTAAATAACTCACCCCTTATAAAGATGCCAGAGTGATGGCTTACATCAATTTCTGTAATTAATTAAAACGGTTGTCTTCCGATAGACAAGGGATTTTAATACGTTTTGAATAAGATTAGTTAATTCCGATTGGCCCGTAACCAAATTAATGAAAAACACAAAAAAAATATTACACAAAAACGAAAAAAAGATGTTTGAAAAAAAATATGTAAATAGGATAATTTAAAATTAATAGAAATTAAATAAATTCATTACAGAACACGAAAATTATTTCTATAAGCAGCTTGATTAGTCACAATTTATTAAATAAAACTAATGTTTGTTCATAGAGAAACATACGGTCACACTGTAATTTTGTATAATCAATTTGATGACAATTTAATATCAAAATAATATAAAAATTATTTTCGTACAAAGGGTTTTATTGAGAATGCTGAACTTCCTTTTGACATGGTCTGTTTTGATTTCCAGAATAATCGTTTGTGCAGACTTACAATCTGCAATTAATTTTCTTTTTGTGAATAAAGAAACTAACTAAAAACTGGAACAAGTATTGATGGTGTGTCTGTAGACTGTTTGACCATGACATTTGTTGACCTGCTTATTAATAAAGCATAAATACACTGCTTTACATAATGTAGGATCCTGCGTGTTCTGTTCAATTTAAAATAACCGGTATGCTCCCTCTTCCTTAAGACTTATTAACCACCTTTGGATCGAGAATACAGTAAATTTTAGACAATTAACATTTTAAAGCAGTGTATTTATGTGAAGAAGGAAGTTTTTTAAAGAAACTTTTAGCTACGCATTTGGGTATTTCCAATACTGAATTTGTGTTTGATTGACTAACAACATGTGTGTAATGAAGATCTCATGAACAGTTGAATCTATAAAATGTCAAAACTTTAATTTAAAATTTATGTTGATCATACATTGTAACGTCGTTGCGAGAATGCCCTAACTATGTTAAACGCAGACATTACGGTCCTATGAAATAATACGATTAATGGGAGGAATTGTAATGATAACATCCAAAACACACTTGCAATTCCAAGGGTATTAAAGATCAATGCATTAGTGAAATAATACGATTATAAAAGACTGTGCTGTATTGGGACGTGATGAGGGATTATTTTTATCGTGTCATAGTATAGTACAATAATGTTTAAAACATTTTCGTGACAAAATATTTTGTGCGTGTCGGCTTCCCCGTGCGTTATATTAAATGGCTTCTAAATGAATGTCAGTTAAGATCAATCAGTAATAACAAACGGAATGTTTGTTTAGATTTATTTACTTATACTATTTTCTTGAATTAAATTAGTATTGTTTTCGACTTCATTTGGACATCAAATAAAAAAAAATACACGCAACACGCTTCAATATAGCGGTCCCCGATTTGTAATAATACGGTTGTATAATATCATTTTCATTTTAAGCCTTTGGAACTACTTTGACTGATTACACTGTGATCTATGAGCCAAATATTTCAGTTGTAGGAATTGAATAGAAAAAAGTATGCGACAATAATTATAAAATCCCGAAACGAAGACCGCTAATATGCAATGCGTGCAATGCAGAAGACAGTTTTCGAATCGATTATGATGTGATTTCGTGATGGCAGCATTTAGTCCTGAGCTAGGTACTCCGACACCCGCATACCTACACCTCTGCCGTATCTCGTAACATAAGTCTCACATTATAAACGTTCAGATCTCCTGTAATAATTTTAATAGAGTTCATTTTATATTTTTTTCGACTGTAAACTTAGAATTTATAATTTTTTTAATATTAATCATTTTTGATATTTTAAAGTCGTTTTAGCGTCGTGTAAATCGCTTAGTGTAGTAAAAGTTTGAATCTTTGTATTATTACGACCTCATTTTCATGGTAATGTAAAATACTACGATGTATTATAAGTTCACATAGCGGTGGTTTGTTTCGATTGTCGATTTTATTCTCGATAACGAGTCTTTTAATAAAAAAAATAGCACAATATGATATAATAACGATTATCGGTTAAGAAGAAACAAAAAATATTTTTACCAAAAAACCTATTTTTGTTATTAGAGTACCGTATATCAATATAAAACTGTTAGTTCAGCACTTAGTATGTTTTAATTCTGTGATCAATTTATAATTTAACGCCTCGAAGGCGTTCAGTGTTGTCATGTGTGCGATCAGCTGCTGCAGGCGCAGCGGTGACGTCACGCCCTCACTTAACACTCAATTATAATATTTAAAATGTAATTATAAAGTTTCAATAAAAGTAACGACTGGTACTGTAATGGTGTATTTACTATTTAAGAGTTGGAGTCGCGAACTATTTGCCCGTGACGTTTTAAAGCATAACATATAGTGTAAACAGATATGACACTAATTAAGCATTTCGGGACTAGATGGTAACGGAGCCGATTCGTACAAATAGATACATAACTATTTTTGAAGGTTTTCGATTCGCGATAATCCGCTTTTTTGTAAATTAACTCTCGCGCTACATATCTGTCATTAATGAATAATAAATCTGTGAATTGTGGTACGAAACGTGCACAAGTCAGTTGCACTGCCAGTAAATGTCGTAAATTAAATAAATAAGAAGCTTGTTGTACGTGTCCACATAGTGGGCGCAGTACTAGTGTAGGAGGCCCCCTGGCTCGTTCGGACTATTTGAGAAATGTTTCTACTTAATAACAGAGGGCTTCGATTCGGTACACACATACTATTGTACATATAGATGCTGTATAGATATTTATATGGTTAATATGCCTATGTATTGACAAGCATCTTGTATGTGTGCCTATGTTAAGGACACAGTTGTCTTAAGTAAGACTAAGATGGAAATAAAAATAAATAAAAATAGTAACATCGAAAGGAAGTTTGTTATTTATCTCATTTACCTTTGTCCTATCCTTCCCAGCAGCTGAGATCCTTTTATTACAAACAGAAATTATGTTTCGGGAAGGGAAGGGAAAGATTTGTGGGTACATACAATGATAATTTTAAAATATTGTTATTAAGTGCTTCAAAAGATTTAATGCCAAAAGTGAGTATGGATAAGTGGCTATCATCAAGTGTGGTCACAGAATAAATAATAGTGGTTTATGGACCACCATCGGACTTAAGATGTACCTGTGGTATGTGGTGTTTATGCCGCAGATGGATAGTAGAATCCGCTGTTTTACAAAACTGCTAGCTGATTTACAAAACAGTACTGTTATGAAAAACGGCTGAACGACGTTTAGCGGTTCTACATAATTACTGAACTTTAACACGCCGAATTGTATGAACGTTTTGCGTTTATCAATGCAGCGGGTTAACGATCAGAGATTATGTGAAACAGTGTGAAATGAACTGTCAGATTGTTGATTTTAGTTCGAATTTTTTTCGCATATTGCTCTGTGTGTCTTGAAACAACAATAACCTAACTTTATTTTACTTTTATGTCAAAAGCAAAAATAAAGATGAAAATCTAGAATGACGTAATTAATAAACCACTATTAGTCGACAATATAATATATATTATATTATCGGGATTATGAAAGAAAATAAATTAAATTGATCCATGAGCGAGCGAAGCGAGCTCGGGATTTTCATGTACCCCGACACGAACTGGTTTGGTTCGAAGAGGATGACAGGGCCTAGTGAGCGAGCGAACTACCCCCGTCGTCCTCTTCATGTTTAGGTTTTTCTGACCTGACAGACACAAAAATAGGAGCTCCGTCGTCACAGCCAAGGAAAGACTATCAGAATACAGTATCTTTTTTAACCGACTTCCAAAAAGGAGGAGGTTATCAATTCGGTTGTATTTTTTTTTTTTTTGTTACCTCAGATCTCTGTCGTTTATGAACCGATTTGTTTTTTTTTATTTGATAGGATTTACTTTCAGATTGGTCCAATTTAAATTTTATGAAAATTGGTTTGGTAGTTTGGTATTTAAATCTAAATAACTGAAAAATAATACGTCGTCCAAGTAAACGAAATGGTGTATTTCGCTTTTGACTTGACTTCCCGGTGGTGTTTACGGTCTCTAGAATAGTTCTAATGAATTGCCTATGTTCCAGCTTCATCATCAGATGATGATGATGATGATGAAACCGGAAAATAAGAAACGGCAATCCGTCATTTTTTTTTCTTAATTTTCATACTTTTAAATGTAAGCTTCTCATTCTCAAGCGTCTCTTTTTACACGACTGCCCAAAAAAGGAGTGTATCTAAGTATGTATGTATGTATGTAAGTATGTTTGTGAGTTTCTTTACCTACTCCACCATAACTTCTTAATGCCTGAACTGATTTCGATGTATGGGGTATCGTCAGAATCCTTACATTGTCCCGTGAGTAACATAGGCTAGCCAGTTTTTTTTTTCTTTTTTAGTTTCGTCTTGTTTTACGCAGTTCACTACTCTCTTTTGAAATAGCCTTAGATCTAGATTTCCTACTTTGATGTAGGCGTTTCTCCCCTTCTTTGCTCGTCTCAATTAAATGGCCCTGTCTCATATGGACAGCGCGTTGAGTAGGTCTACCCATAGTCACTTCCGATAAATCAGTTATGGAACGCAAGATACACTAAAAAGTAAGAAATAAATTAAGTTTTAACAAAAAATAAAACCGACTCCAAAAATCTTTCTGTTAAGTAAAAATTTACTAAAAAGTAAAAAAATAATTGCATTATTTACTTACTTCAATTTAAATACAAATATTAAAAAAAAATTAAGAGTATTCTGAATAAAATCAATTTATTAGGACAATCATATACAATTACTATTATTTTTGGAGTCGGTGCCAGCAAAGGATAACAAATGTGATCCATGAAGTAGCAGTAGGCAGTTGTTGTGTTCATTTGTAAATAGGTTCAATTAGGTATTGTTATATTATCGTAATAATAATTAGGGTTAACGTACCTTTAAATATACTACGCAAACTTTAGGAAACTTCCTAATTTTTAAAGTTTGGCCGGCACCGACTCCAAAAATAATAATAATTGTATATTATTGTCGTAATAAATTGATTTTATTCAGAATAATCTAATTTAAAAAAAATATTTGTATGTAAATTGAAGTAAGTAAATAATGCAATATTTTTTAACTTTTTAGTAAATTTTTACTTAACAGAAAGATTTTTGGAGTCGGTTCTTTTTTTTGTAAAAAATTTTGTAAAAAAAAAATTTTGTATACCTATACAATAAACAAATCTGTCCCACTGTAGATATGTCATCCTGCATTACGTCTAAACGTTTTTTTAAACATATCGCGATGGCAATCCAGCTGAACGTTGTTTAGCTGTTTTATAAAACGGTACTGTTTTGTAAATCTGCTAGCAGTTTTGTAAAACAGCGGATTCTACTATCCATCTGCGACATATACATATACAAGAATTGCCCGTTTATAGGTATTAGATTTAACTTTAATAAATTTCGTAAGTCATTAGCATAACAAATAATAATGGAAATAAAATCGACACTGAATCGAGGTTATGAAAGAAAATAAAGTTGACGCATGAGCGAGCGAAGCGAGCTCAGGAGTTCCGTATACCCCGTCGCGGACAGGTTATGTTCGAAGAGTTTCCCTTCGTATTTAGGTTTTTTCTGACCTTACAGACACAAAAATAATTCAAGATAAATCTTTGAAAAGCATTAACGCATGCTTAGCGAACTCTAAAGTTATTATATTAAATGGAAAAAGAATACGGTCGTGAACAGGATTCGAACCTGCACCTCCCGGATAAATACTCCGGGCGCTCTGACCACTAAGCCATCTCGACTTGTGGTAGTGGACAGAGCGCCTGGAGTATATTTTTCCATTTAATATAATAACTTTACAAAAATAATCATTCGACCCAGCCACGAAATGACAACTCAGAATACAGTATATTTTCTTTTACTTGAGTAGTGATTGTTCATTTCATGTAAACTATACAAAAAATAAATCATTAAGACTATAGTTATGTCATTCTGCATAACGTCTAAACGTGGGTAGCAGTTTTGTAAAACGCATCAAAAGGGCAATCCAGCAGCAACAACGTTCAGCTGTTTTATAAAAGGGATCTGTTTAAAAAAAAACCGAATAAGGATCCACCAGGTCATCCAGGTACTTATTGATAAGACACACAAAGCCATGAGCGACAAAATTAAAACCAAAATCTAAAATCTGACGATCCATTTCACGCTGTCTTACATAACCTCTGATCGTTGACCCGTTGCATTAATAAACGTAATGTCGCAGATGGATTGTAGAATCCGATGTTTTACAAAATCTCTACCTGCTTTACAAAACAGTACTGTTTTATAAAACAGCTGAACAACGTTCAGCTGGATTGCCATTGCGATACGTTTAACAAAACAGCTACCCACCTTTAGACGTAATGCAGAATGACATATCTACAGTGGGACAGGTTTGTTTATTGTATAGGTATATTAAATGGATAGTCACCATTCACGTAAAAAAACTATACTGTATTCTGATTTGACTTTCCGTGGCTGGGTCGACGCTGGGTCCTATTTTTGTGTCTGTAAGGTTAGAAAAAACCTAAACCTGTCCGTGTCGGGATACACGAAACTCCCGAGCTCGCTTTGCTCGCTCATATATCAATTTCGTTTATTTTGTTTCATAATTCCGATATATTGTCGACTATTATAGTGGTTTAGTATTTACGTCATTAAAAATTTCATCTTTTTTTTTGCTATTGACAAGTAAAATAAAGTTAGGTTATTATTGTTAAGACATACAGAGCTATATGCGACAAAATTTCGAACTAAATTCAATAATCTGACAGTTCATTTCACACTGTTTTACATAATCTCTGATCGTTGACATTGATAAACGCAAAACGTTCATACAATTCTGCGTGTTATAGTTCAGTAAGTATGTAAAACCGCTAAACGTCGTTCAGCTGTTTTTCATAACAGTACTGTTTTGTAAATCAGCTAGCAGTTTTGTAAAACAGCTGATTATACAATCCATCTGCGACAGTACCTAACACGTTTATACAATTTTGCGTGATATAGTACAGTAATTATGGAAAACCGCTAAACGTCGCTCAGCTGTTTTACATAACAGCACTGTTTTGGAAATCAGCTAGTACTTTTGTAAAACAGCTGATTCTGCAATCCATCTGCGATATATACAACGGCATGACAGTAGGTAGGTACACAACGTACAGTAGGACCTAATTGATGTGCATTAACAGGTTCCTTGTCCACGAAGTAGACACAAAAGTTAAACAATCGCCGTGTAATATATGGGATTCCTTGGACAGGGAAAGGGTTAATACAAAGTGTAACAGAAGTCGGTATGAAGATTTCTACGAAGCAGCTGTTTTTTACAGCTGTGTCGTAATCGTTACTTTCGATAGTAAAGTTGTTCGTATACGTGAGTACCTATATTGACTCCCAAAAGTATTACTACGAATTTCTGGTACATTTTGTATATTATTGCACAATTTAAAAATTGCATTGACATCACGACCCTGAAGAGATGGTCATGGGACAGTCGGGACGCGCCCTTAATTTGATAATGGTAGGACGTTACATATAGCCAGCTATCCGCCGATGTACAGTTCCTTTATTAAATTCGTAGTTCTCAATACCTACAGGAAGTTGTTTATTGTCGCAGGGATGCTCTGGCCCCCTCTCCAACGAGACCTAGTAAAGCCTAGCAATAGAATGGTGAGTTGTAGTCTTTTTACTTCTATTTTTGTATACATGTAGAGGCCATGTAATGCCTATATTAATTACTATTTTTCAAGGAAACATTGCAAAATATTAGACAAGAACGGGGTTTGAACCCGCGACCCTGAGTTTAGTAGAACTGTAAATTATTGCTAAATAAATATCGCCAAGCGTCTTCTTAAGACGAATACAAGGATACTTATGATTTCTACACGTCAGGAATTATTTAATTTAATAACTTTTTCAAATAGTGACTATATTGTAACATTGGCAATCGTTTTCTTCATTATGTCCTAATAAATATCTATGGGTTGCAACTTCTTTTAATTTATTGCAGTGAGCACTATGTCAGCTTATATTTACAGCAGCAAGATGGGATAATCTTACTGAGAATCCAAAAACATTAATAAAAAAATATTTTAGGTACCAAGCACAAACCAAGTGTTTAAACTTGTCAGTAACCCATGACTTCGGTTAACTCGACTGATATATATTTATTTTTTATATTAATAAGAGAGTAGATTTAAAATCCACAGATGTCCTAGGTCTTGATAATAACACCCAAATAAAATTAGTTGAATGCGGATAATGTTGCTCAATAACTAGAAAGTAGATAGGTCTCTACACGAAAATATATACCTAAACGCTGTAAATAAAAATGATATGTTTAACATACCCATTATCCCTGATAATCACTCACAAACTTTCTGTTTCAGGGCGAGACTCAGTTATTCGGAATGTTTTCTATATCAATGTAAAATCAGACAAGTGAATAAAGACTAAATGACTATATATTTTGCCGCCCTAGTTAGGTTGTTAGGTACATACTAGTATATCCAAAAACTTCATGACATTTTGTAATTTATAAAAATGTATAGGAAAGTTTTGTATATTATTAATAAAAAACATAAATAAAAATAGACAATGCCGTTTTATTTCGCGTTCGCATTACGTACGTGGTCAGGTCAGTCGACTTAAGTACTGGTTTTACTACGCTCGTATTAATCGTTAGGTACCTACATAGTAATGATCATGCAGATCAGAGTTTGCAGTACCTACGATTCCAGAACTAGGCAAAAGACTTAAATACAATTGGGGACAGGTAATTACTTAGGACAAAATTCTTTGATAGATTCAGATATTTTGTACGAAGGTAGGTACCCATCTCAATTAATCAACCTGTATAATGTGTACTTTGTTGATATAGTAAAAACATGATTAAATAAAAATGAAGTAACATGTGAGATAAGGAATGTCATTGGTCATTCTTTATCTCACACGTTACGATTTTTATCATCTGGAGTTTGATGTCGTTTTGATATTATTTGATGTAGCTAACTAAACTAAAATTAGAGTACTGCTGTATTTCACTCACACTTAGGTACTACCTAGAAGAGCGAGACATAGATGTCAAAGAAAAATTCTTGTGACCTCCTAAGTATGCTGTCTAGAAATATTCGGAAATTTTAGTTTATTTCTTATTTTGAATTTGACGTTACTTATATTTTCCGGTCTCGTCCAAAGGGTAACTTTTAGTAAAACTTTGCAAATGTGTAGTTGGTTTACATAAAAATCAACTTTCACTTTGTGGGTAATTAAGTTGTTTGCTGCCATCTTTAACCGACTTCCAAAAAGGAGGAGGTTATCAATTCTTTTCCTTTTTTTTGCCAACGCCAACAAAGGATAACAAACGTGTAAGTACATTCATGAAGTAGCGTATTACGTAACTAAGCTGTCGCTTTAGGCAGATGTTGTGTTCATTTGTAAATAGGTTCAATTAGGTATTGTTAGATTATCGTAATAATAATGATGGTTAATGTACCTTTAAATATACTTTGCAAATTTTAGGAAACTTCCTAAATATTTTTAAAGTTTGGCTGGCACCGACTCCTAAAATAATAATAATTGTATATTATTGCCCTAATAAAATGATGTAATTCAGAATCCACTAAATAAAAAAAAAATTGTATGTAAATTGAAGTAAGTACTTAAATAATGCATTTTTTTTTACTTTTTAGTGCATTTTTACTTATCAGAAAGCTTTTTGGAGTCAGTTCTTTTTTTTGTTAAATTTATTTTTATATTTCCGTTTTTGTAAATAATATTTCCATAAATATTTTTTATGTGGCCTTTTATCGGTCTATCATCTACCAACTCCAGAAGTGCCAATGTACAAAATTCTCACTTACATAAGTATAGGTATTGTCGTAAGTATACATTTAATATGTTTTTATAAAAATAAAGAAATCAAAACAATAGAAAAATGCCATATCATCTTTGATTTCAGATTTGTATAAGAATAAGAGACGCTTATCTATCGCCCGTTATCTTTATGAGTGACTTGCTGTTATATTAAGCAAGTAATACCCATTCAGCATCTCTTCAGCAGGGTAATGTCATGCAGTTAAGTCACTTCGTACTTGTGAATGCAAAATCCATAAGAGAACTACGGGTTATTGTAAAATTTCGCATTGCTTGTAGTCACTATACTTACTCCAACATCAATTCAGCACCACGTTAAGCGTTTAAATTTATTTTGAATTTGAGGGGCTCCCTTAACGCATAATTATGAAGTAAGTAATCTGCGCCGAAAGGTCGAGTTAGTTGATAATGTTGTACCTAAAATTCTAAATTCACTTTGCGAAATAAAAGTTAGCAGGGCACAAGATGATGCTACTGCTGATTTTTTCATAATCCCTTTTCTTCTGATGCTCAATATATTGCAAGTTTTTTTTTTTATCAACAATGGATCTACGTGTGCCCACCAACTCGCCTGATGGTAAGCGACGGTGTCGCCGAGGATGGAGCACGTATATCCAGAATAAATCTATTCACTCTTAAGTAGAGTGGATAAATTTGGGGAGAACGATAGTTGGGGAGTTGATGCAACTGCCCAGACCCGTCTCCCAAAACGGTTGCACTGGACTACATCCCAAAACACGACTAGGTCGCTTCACAGCATGTATACTAAAATGATGAAATAATGTAAAGACGATCAAGCACCAGTGGACCCCAGTGGTATTTTGAAGAATGGAACAGTTGACATTATGTTGGAAATGTCCTCTTCCGGAATAAGCCCAGAAACACATTATCTACGGCTGTTTTCATGCTTCGTCGGCTACCATTTGCGCAGGCACAATCAAGTATATGTTTACAGATTTGTATACATAATGCTTGCTCTGTTTTCCTACAATCTTCGATTGAAATCAAAGATCTAGTTCTCGACAATGGCGATATCATATTTATTGTGTAAGGATCGATCTACCATCACTGACAGAAATGTTGTTGCCAATAAACTTGATATAGTGTTGATAGATCGATTAGAACGCCGTAAGATGATTGTCGATATTCCACATGACGCATCCTTGTGAAAGTTGAGAAAGATAAACAAATCAAATATTTTGATCTAGAGCAGGAGTTTGTCGACATGCGGAACGTGGACTCTGCAATAATTGTGTCTATAGTTGTTTCGGCCAATGGACTTAGAGCAAAGAGCCGCAGAATGCAGAAAGCGGTACTCCTCGACATTGCGTGGTTTGTGAGGAGGTTCCTTACTTTGGAGTCCTAAAGACCGGTGACACTGCCCAAAACTGTTCTCGATGCAGGGTAACTACATGTTTTTTATATTTGTGAATCAAGTTATACTTAGTTATCAAATAACTTAAAATCATACATATAACAATAACAATAATACATATAATAAAAATGTAACGGATCGCTATCTGTACATGGAAGATATATAAGAAAAAATATTATTGGGACATTTATCTACGCAAATAGCACCCAAAACAATTATTGTTAGAATTTCACCTCTTGAGCCACGGGTTGTGGGTTCTATTTTGGCATGTAACAATGTCATATGTACTTACTTAGTTAATCTAAGAAATCACAGACATACGGTGAAGGGAAATGGGAAACATTGTGAAGAAACCTCGACCTAATAGTCTGAAATTCGCAACCCTAAAGCCTGAGCAAGCGATACCGTGGTGATTAGCAATGCTCGTGCCTGTTCTGTATTAGAAAGGTCCCTTGCCCTGCAGTGGGACAGTTATGGGTTGGTTATGTTATTTCGTATTTCATTCATATGTCTGGTCACTCCTTCATATTCTGAAAGTTTCTCATATTCAAATTTTCGAGATTGCAGTGCAGTTTCGTTTTTTGGCTTGTCTTGGTTAAGGCACTCCTGCGCTACTTGACAAAATACAATCAGGTGAGGTGCAAATGCATAATCGATCATATGGCGAATATGATCAATTATGCATTTGCACCTGACCGTTATGTAAAAAGACTCCGTGGGTGATTTTCTTTTGTAGATATTTCCCGATGATGGATTTTGTATAGCCAGACGGTTATTTTATCCAGTCAGTAACAATTTTCTGCCTAATCATTATTACCTCAGTAAGAGATCTTATTGTCCGTATTATGCCGTTATCATAAGCAAAACTGTTATCAAATTATATTTCTACAACCTAATAGGTACTTCAAATATCTATAAAAATACCTTTTTTATCACATCTTGTCAGTTAAAGTACTACTTAAAAATCAAATGAATTACCAAATAAATATATTTGTTACGTGAGCACCAGAATACCTGGGTCATTCTTCAAGTTGGATTCTTTGCCTCATTTTCCGCGCGTTAATATTTTTATGAAACTAACTTCGAAGTAATAAAATTTTCATTAATACAAGCTGATTGTATAACCATGAACATATATTAATGAACATTATAATATTTTGAAGTTGGTTTCATAAAAATATTAGCGCGAGGAAAATGACGTAAGGAATTAAACATGAAGAAAGAACCACCTATCATTTGACGACAATCTAAAATGTATTTAAAAACAATGTTGTCCAATGTTCTCAGGTAAGTGACTTTGCCACTTGTTTCGTTGTGTGTTGTTATGAGAATAAATTTTTTAAACCTAAACCTACTTCGATTTCTAACGCTTATTTATTTATAAGATATCTGCAGTTATCTGCAGATCCTACATTGTACATGTCATGCGTGAGTTTAGAAAAGGACTTTTAGATTAATGATTTCCTATTGAAAGTGAACTATTTTAGATTTAAGGGAAATTGACTAAGTGTATGATGCCCAATTTTTTTTTATTAATGATTAGACGACCAATTTCTGTACTGGTTTAGTTGCTACTACAAATAATATATAATGTAAAAATACACAATCTTGTTGATTATGATTACAACTATACAGCCGATCCCTAGGGAAAAGGGCTAAAATTTGGAAACCCAAAATTGCGTCATCTTGTTTACAACATGAAAACTGGAACCCTAAAATAGTCCTGTTTTCCAAGTGGTAAGGTAAGCAATTTTGACATATATAAGGTCCTAATTTATTAGGTAATTTCCTTTAAAATATATAAGTCAAATACATTCCCTGAAGCTAAGAATTAAATGAATATAACAAATTATTTGTAATTAACATAGTACTAGCAAGATGAAAACTGCTCCTTGAACGGCGAACATGAAGAAAAAAATCAAATTGTTTTAAAAATTTGAACTATGGCTTAAATGAATCCTTATTACTTACACATTGCCCCTTAAAAGGAAATCTTAATATATATAAATCTCGTGTCACAATGTTTGTCCTCAATGGACTCCTAAACCACTTAACCGATTATAATAAAATTCGCACACCATGTGCAGTTCGATCCAACTTGAGAGATAGGATAGTTTAAATCTCAAATTATAGTCGCGTGCGAAGCCGGGACGGACCGCTAGTTACCTAATAAATTAGGCCCTTATATTTATAATTGTAGTGTTTTTGCGTGTAGAGTTGACGTATTTTGACATAAAGGTCAATGTACAGGGTAGCTCGTACACTACGCATGAAGCACATAAGATTATTAATTCATATTACCATATATACTATATATAATCATATTACCGGGTTCAACTCCATATCTGTGGAATTCAAGGTTGGCTTGAACTTGTAAACAGAGATTTACTTATACTATGCCAACAAGGCTTTGTGTTTATATAAAAAATACGGTCACTAATTGATGTTTTAATCGGTTTGTATACCATTTATTGCACTTGAATAAATACGGCGCTAAGGTCTATCGAAGATTCTTAAATTTAAAAAACCCTTTTTTGGAAGCCATTATTTGTAGTAGGTACTTAAAACCGAGGATACCCTTATAGCGGAAGAAAACCGCTACTACTCACCTCGACTTCCGCTCATTTTATCTGGAGTTCCTTTTACTATTTTCAGTGAAAGTGCATCTACTTTTGTTAAATTAGAAAGCTTAGGTATTAACAATTTGCCTTTTATCGTATCATTAATACACAACGCTAAATATAGGTACCTATTCTTATTTTTTTGAAAACAAGATACTATCAAGGCTAAATAGTTCACAATCGAAAAATGCCACATCACGTTGCTTGTTCATAATGTTGTGTTCATGCCAACAATAGTAAATCGTTACTGTGTAATATTTCGATAAGATGTTCTACCAGCTTATTTATGTCGTGGATAATAAATACAAGTGATGAGTTATTCTGAAGGGAAATACTTTTTACTAATATATCTTAATTTACTTACTCGTTATATAAGATTCTATTAATCTTCATTTGTTAGGTTAACCTACAGTAGGCGGATCATTCGGGGTGGGGGGGGGGTGGGGGGGTTTCCGATAGACAATGTCTGAGGATTTGGACTCGATCAACGAGAAAGAAAATAGATTGTTAAGACCCTCAACAAAAGAATTACTGACCGCTATCCCAGCCTGTGTAAAATATATACGTATGTAAAACATGCACATGGGCGCGTTAACAAGACTGATAAAAAATTATGACTTAATCGTAATCGAGTTTCTCGTTTAGTATATAAAAACACGTCCACCATTACTACTCATTACTAAGGAGTAGTTCAAAGTGTTTAGAGCTGCTTCAAAATGACGATATTTTATATACCACTGGTGTTAATTGTGTTATGTTACGCTCTATATTATTACTTCACAAGAACATTCAACTACTGGAAGAATAAAAATGTTCCCGGACCGGAACCAACAGCGTTTTTCGGAAACTTAAAAGAGTCAAGCTTGCGCACTAAAAATATAGGCGTTGTGTTCCAAGAAATGTACAATCAGTTTCCAAAGGAGAAAGTTGTCGGTATTTATAGGATGACAACGCCATGTCTCCTCATTCGAGATTTGGACATCTTAAAACATATCATGATTAAAGACTTTGAAGTTTTTTCCGATCGTGGTGTGGAGTTCAGCAAAAAAGGATTGGGACAAAATTTATTCCATGCTGACGGTGAAACATGGAGAGCTCTAAGAAATCGGTTTTCTCCTATTTTTACTTCGGGTAAATTGAAAAACATGTTCTATCTTGTTAATAACAGCGCTGATGTTTTTTTGGAGAACGTTACCAATGAGTGTCAGAAGAACCCTGAGTTTGAATTACACTCGCTTGTTCAGACCTACACTGCATCTTCGATCTCGGCCTGCGCTTTTGGTATTAACATTGACGCTCTTAATGATAAACTGGAAACGCTTAAGCTTATTGACAAGTTAGTTGCGACACCGAATTATGCATTTGAATTAGATATGATGTATCCAGGACTTTTGAGGAAACTCAATCTTTCATTGCTTCCATCTTTTATACCAAAATTCTTTAATGATCTTGTGAGTAGTATTATTGCTCAACGAAATGGCAAACCATCGGACCGCAACGATTTCATGGACTTAATACTCGAACTACGTCAATTGGGACAAATAAATACTGCAAAATTTGGAAACAGTGTATCATACGTAGATATAACAGACGATGTGATAGTTGCGCAAGCTTTTATATTTTATATAGCTGGTTTTGAGACGAGTTCCACCACCGTAGCCTACTTGTTGTATCAACTAGCTTTAAACCCTGACATTCAAGATAAACTTATAGCAGAAATAGACGAACATATCCAGGCCAACAACGGAGAAGTATCATATGATTCACTAAAGGAAATGAAATATTTGCAGAAAGTATTTGATGAAACTCTTCGTATGTACTCTGTTATAGAACCATTGCAAAGGAAAGCTAGAGTAGATTACAAAATACCTGGTACAGATCTAGTAATTGAAAAGGACACGGTAGTGTTAATATCATCGAGGGGTATTCACTATGACGAGAAGTATTATCCCAATCCGGAAGTATTCGACCCTGAGAGATTCAATGCGAACGAAGTGGGCGATCGCCACCCCTGTGCTTATTTACCATTTGGACTTGGACAGCGAAACTGTATTGGTAAGTAGTTGTATAATATGTAACAAATACGTTATTTTTTACTTGAATTAAATAATGATGCTAATGATATATCGCTAAAAATCTCAATAATCTTAGTTTAATCGGTGGCTTGGAACAAGATATTTTCATTCAATATCACACGGGGGAACAGTACTATAGTTCGATTATTTTGCTAATAATATTGTCAGTTTCGAAGAACGATATGACGTTATCTAAAAATTGCGAACATTTTCGTAGGGTCAACATAAACATTTCTTCAACATGTTATCATTTAATCATTCATTAGTGGAGCTATAAAAGGAAATAGGTTTATTTTTCAATAAATAACTAATCTAAGCTTAGTAACAGCAACAGGCGAAATGTTCTACCCTTTATTTCAAAGCATACTTATTTAAAATGGTAGTTGAGTAAAAAATATTTTCTTGTGTTCTTCGCAAATGTTCATTTATTTAAATAAATAAATGATATTTCTGTAATATCACTAATTTCATATTTCCAACTCATTCATTCGTTTTTTTTCCATTCACATATTTATAATATATGTTAACCGAACAGCCGATTTTTTACGGTTTTCCGTGTAAAGTTCGTGAAAATTTGATCCTATTAGAAGAAAAATCGGTTAATACCTACTTTAAATATGGATCAGAGCAAATTTTACATAAATCACACTTTATTTTATTCTTCTGAAATGTTATGCATTATTATAATTAATCGCATTTTTTTTAAACCAAACGCACATTGTTCTAATTCCCAAGGCAGACACAATACTTAGTCAAACAGGCGGAAAGAGCCACGCGTTGAATTGGGGTGTTTTACACGACTGCCCAAAAAATATAATATGTTTTTAGGCTTCATGTATGTATGTTTGTGAGTTTCTTTATTCCACTTCTAAACGCCTGAACCGATTTAGTTGTATGGGGTAAAAAATATATAATTTACACATGGCAGGCGTGCTTTTTAATTAATTTCACCTTGTTCACATTTTAGTTTATACTTGGCATGTGTGATTTTCATAACTTTTAAAATTAATAACTTTTATTTATTTAATTAATAGAATAAAATTAATAATTTTTTTTTTCTTATTTTAAAATAACATTGCTAATGTAATGTTAAGCTTGTTAATGCCAAGAGGATCGCGATTTTTAACATGTTCATGTTTTTTTAGGAATGCGGTTTGGTAAGCTGCAATCTCAACTATGCGTAGCGAAGCTTCTAAACAAATTCAGAGTGGAACCATCGAAAAACACCGTAAAGAATTTAGGTGTGAATCCCAACAGAAATATTATCGGACCAGCTGGAGGGATACGTGTAAACCTTGTCCCTAGAAAGAAAAATAACTAAAAAAACATTAAATTCCAAGTAGGTGATGATTTAATGATGGATTACCGTTATTATTGCGAAAATAATGTAGTGAGAACATTACGTTTCCTTCCTATTCAGGGAGCAGATAGTAAACGTGTAAATAACAAAGTAATATAAGAGTTCTGCGGATGCAATATAGTCTATAATTATTTACATAACGTTCCCTTTATTCAGTCATGTAGTTCAATTAATTATCACTTGCTTATAACGGTGAAGGATCACATCTTGAGGAAACCAGCACACTTAAGAGATATTCTCGATGGTGTGTAAAAGCCATCAAAGAGACCTACGGGTGGTTTAAACTCTGACAATAGGGTGTACATCAACCACACGATAAGAAGAAGTCCTGTAGTAGCTAGTATAACTAGGCCGTTATAGTCCCAATACAGGTAGGTATATAATAGCCCCAATGAGCCTGCTCCCATATAGAGAAGGCACGAGCATTGATCAACTCACTAGGTTTCCTGGGGGTTGATGACTTCAGATCATTAGGTATAGGGTTCAAGACGATTTTCTTCTCTGTATGTTTGTGATGTCTCGGATGATGATACTGAGCAATTCCTTCCATTAGATTAATTACCTTAATGGGTGAGCAAATGCCCGAATTTACCACTTCTGGAAAAATAATCGGGTAGAATCCCATCTCTAATAATGCTATCCTCCATTATGCACTGTCACGATTTGGCGCGTAGCACTTGAAGTAGCAACTTGATCTGTTTTCTACGTCCCCTCCCGCTCCCATCAGCATCATTTCACCTCCACACGAAGCGCTACAACTACGACTTTGATTCATGTACTACAACAGCCTATACTCCCATTTGCACCCTTTGCAGCATCTGATTATTATACGTCCCACACGTAGCGCTGAGGCTACACGTTTCTACGTTAGCGTTATAAGTAGTGACTTTAACGCTACGTCGTTTATTGTCGTAGTAAATTAGTGTAATGCGTCGCTGACCTGACATGTAGCATTGGATACCGTATTAAAAATACTTTAATAATTTAAGAGATAATTTAAGATTTAAGTATCGATGTCGAAGATGGATTGTAAAATAAGCTGTTTTACAAAACCGATAGCTGATTTACAAAACAGTACTGTTATGAAAAACAGCTAAATGACGTTTAGCGGTTTTACATAATTACTGAACTTTATCACGCAGAATTGTATGAACGTTTTGCGTTTATCAATGCAGCGGGTCAACGATCAGAGATTATGTAAAACAGTGTGAAATGAACTGTCAGATTGTTGATTTTAGTTCGAAATTTTGTCGCATATGGCTATGTATGTCTTAACATTAATAACCTAACTTTATTTTACTTGTTAATAGCAAAAAAAAGATGAAAATTTTTAATGACGTATATACTAAACCACTATAATAGTCGACAATATATCGGGATTATGAAAGAAAATAAACGAAATTGATCCATGAGCGAGTGAAGCGCGCTCGGGAGTTTCGTGTATCCCGACACGGACAGGTTAGGTTCGAAGAGGCCAGTGAGCAAGCGTAGCGAGCGAACAGCCCCCGTCATCCTCTTCGTTTTTAGGTTTTTTCTAACCTTACAGACAGCTTGGCGGGGCTCCGTCGACCCAGACACAGAAAGTCAAATCAGAATACAGTATAGTTTTTTTACTTTAATGGTGACTATCCATTTAATATATATATACAATAAACAAACCTGTCCCACAGTACATATGTCATTCTGCATTACGTCTAAAGGTGGGTAGCAGTTTTATTAAACGTATCGCAATGGCAATCCAGCTGAACGTTGTTCAGCTGTTTTATAAAACAGTACTGTTTTGTAAAGCAGCTAGAGATTTTGTAAAACAGCGGATTCTACAATCCATCTGCGACATCGATATGATGACATATAAGACGTTTACATCAGAATGTAATATCTCTATCTTAATTTAATATTTATTTGATTTATTCTTGCCCCGAAGTAGTTGGTGCCCTACAAAATAACTTGTTTTTTAACTGATAACTCGATTCAATCCCTTTTCCCTAATCGAATATAAATATAGTATGTCATATTCGATTTGTTTTCATGTTGTCATAATTTTAGTTTTATGACATTTTAGACAATGTTCGCATTCGTACGATAATTATCGTACACATACGAATTTCATGCCTCCGGACGATGTACGATATCATTATTATCGTACGCAGATGGTACTCTAATTTTCATTATGTTATATATTAATTAATAATAGTGATTATTTTGAAAAGTACGTGAATTTTGCTCCATGTAATTAATTTTAGCATACGCAAAAATATTGATATCACATTTAATACGATTAATTTTGCTCCATGTACGATAAGTATACTGTTCCGGACGATTATTAATATTACCTACTTAGAAAATATGAACATTTATTAGTGCCTACTTGATTTGTACCTATATTTATATTTAATAAATAAATGAGAGGGGAAGACATGTGCGGGGGGAGAGGTTGCCGCCGCCGCCTAACGACTAATCGCGCGCGCTCTAAACATATAGCGTCGCATGTATATGTGCGTAGCAACACGGCGCGGTGCGCTGCCGCCGCGGGGCCGCTCAGGCGCTCGCCGCGCCCGCCTTGCCAGTTCGACCGACCGCCTAGCCGCGTACGCACGCGCTTCACGCGCACAGGTCTTCCTCTCCATTATTGTCAATTGAAGGCCTACCTATCATTTCATAGACACCCAAGGCGATAGGTACTACAGCTAACCATTCCCGCGCAATCCAGTAAAAAGTGTGCCCGCCAATTATATATTTTGGCCGCGCACATTTATGGTCCTTCGAGCCGGATCTAACGTGGGATACAAGCTACAGGTAACAGGATGCCGGTCACCAGATCGACTGGTCGTTCTTGCGCACCGGAGACACAAGAACTCGCGTATGACGCCGACAATATGCCGTTAGCGTCGTCCGAAATTGCCGCCGCCATCTTGTCGTCAGCCGCCGCCGCCGCGCACGAAACCCCAACGACCGATGAAACAACCACCGCTCCTATATCATCGCCAGTGCCACCGCCATCATCGAAATCGCGAAAGTCAAAACGCGCGTCGCGCCTCGCAAAAGCTAAAGAAGAGCTCCTTCAACTCCAGGTCGAACTCGCAACCGCCCGTATCACGGCAATTGAAGACGAGTCTGACAGTGATGACGTCAGCAGTGAAGTCTCCATGCAACAAACGACAAGGAGAGTAGGTACATGGCTGAACGACAGCCAACCTCACCTTGCCGTGGCCACCACCACAAACAATAACAAGTTGTATGAGATACCTACTCCTTCTGCCGCGTTACCACCGAATCACGCTACGAGTGCCAAGTGCGGACCTATTGTACAAGCCGACGTTCGCGCCATGAACGCTCAGCCCGCCTTCTCGTCAGCGTTAGATACCTACCGGCGCGTGCCGCCCGCCTGTACGCACGCGCCACCCGCCGTCACCGTCGCCTCGGTGAAAAGTCACGTGGACGCCACCACGACCCCGATCCCCATGCTGCCAATCGCAACCGGCAACACCGTGACACACGATGCCGTCACGCCACGCACCGACCTACAAGAGTTAGCCTCTGCAATCGCCCTCGCCGCGAGATCCAACCGATTTATCGGTGACCTGCCTGCCTTTGACGGATCTCACCAACAGTGGCTCTCTTTCCGCGCGGCGTACCTCGAAGCGTCATCTGTATTATCAGAATCTGAAAACATCGGAAGATTACGTCGTTGTTTACGCGGGAAAGCACGAGAAGCGGTATCAAGCCTGCTTATGTACGGCACGGCCAAGTCAGAAGTACTTATGAAAACATTGGAGGCCCGCTTCGGACGCCCGGACACTATAGCCCTTGCCGAGTTAGAATGACTACGTTCACTGCCGCGACTCACTGATACGCCTAAGGATATATGTGTTTACGCTACCCGAGTGACCAACATAGTTGCCACGCTGACTGCATTGAACCGGGTTCATTACCTGTACAATCCCGAAGCCACCAAAACAACGATAGAGAAGTTAACCCCAGCCATGCGATATCGGTGGTATGATTTTGCCGCCGAACAGTCGCCAGAAGAAGCCGATCTTCTGAAGCTCGCGAGATTCCTAGAACGTGAATCCGACCGATGTAGTCCCTACGCCCAACCCGAGAACAACGAGCCATCTACGCGCCGAGTACATAAAACTTTTAGTACGATAGGTAACAACAGTACGAAAAATAAAAATACCTACAAGTGCGCCGAGTGCTCCGTGGATGACCACAAAACAGCGGAATGTCAGAAGTTCATTGACGCAAGCAGTGATCACCGGTGGGATGTTGCAAAGTCCCGACGGCTGTGTTTTGGATGTTTACGTTTACGAACGAAATCTCATCATTGTATACGAAAGAAGTGTGGGATCAATGAATGTAAGTACACTCACCATAAATTGTTACACAACAATAACACACCATCGGACAGTGAAAAGAGTGTCGTAAATACTGAGACAGTAGCATCGGCTCGCGTGACAGGTATACATGCGTACCTAAAGATCATACCTATTCGCATCATCGGACCGGCGGGAGAGGTCAACGCCCACGCCCTACTCGACGACGGGTCAACCGTCAGCATCATCGACTCAGCGTTAGCAGAACAAGCTGGAATTACTGGCCCACTCGACCCACTCTCCATCAACGCCATCGGTGACTGCCAACTTCACGCTATCGCTACAAGGTGCGACGTCGAAATCTTACAAAATCCACGCGCGAACAATGGGCGACATGCATCTGTTATCACAGACGGTGTCAGAAGAGGACGTACTCGGCTGCCCTCACCTTGAAGATATCACTACCCATCTGGTTTATGATGCAGCAGAGCCACGTCTTCTAATAGGACAAGACAACTGGCACCTTCTGTCCGTCACGGAAGTACGTCGAGGGGATATGCATCAACCCGTTGCCTCATTAACACCATTGGGGTGGGTACTGCACGGTGCTCAAACACGGACGTTAGGCCGACCTGCACATCACGTCAATTATGTTAACCCGTCTCATGATGTTAGCATGGATGAACAGTTACGAGATTATTTTTTATTGGAATCGTTACCAATAACACCAAAAAGACCTCAAAACGACCCAGAGGAGCGAGCCATAGTTAAGCTGAAGTCCGAAGCGCTGATTCAAAATGGTTATGCCGAGCCCGCACCCGCCGTACCTAAGAAAAAGAACGAATGGCGTTGGGTAACCGCCACGAGTAATGTAGCTGATGACGCGACTCGTGATGTACCTACAGACTTAAACTCAAGTCATCGCTGGTACCAAGGGCCGCAATTCCTGCGAAAACATCCGGCAACATGGCCATCAAACAAATCCGAAATTATTATTACCGGTGAAGAAAAGACGATAATGTCATTTAATGTTGTCAACACAACAATAAGTTTGAAAAACGTAATACCTAACTATAATAACTTCACTAAATGGGAAAGACTACTGCACTCCACAGCACGTGTATTACAATTCATTGAGTGTTGCCGCCGCCCTAAGATCAAAGACACCGCCGCGGCCGCTGACTCCGTCAATGCCTACAAACGAACAAAGAAAAACACAGAGACTGACCCAGACTGGAATAGACGTACGCTCAAGAAATTAAATATTAATGAAAATCACGTGAAGTTTCAAGAAGATGTCTGCGATGTCAAATCAATAAGAACAAGCCACCAGAACCGTCAACTGGTGACCTGCCCCACTGCAGACTGGCTCACAACAGTCGGCTCTTTACATACACTGGGGTGGACTACTTCGGCCCACTCTCTGTCACTGTGGGCCGCACCGTTCAAAAGAGGTACGTCGCGCTCTTCACTTGCCTAACGACGCGCGCCGTACACCTGGAAATGGCTACCACCCTGAGCGCTGAGTCAGCTGTCATGGCGCTGCGCAGAATGATTGCGCGCCGTGGCTGCCCCACCGAGGTTTGGTCTGACAATGGGACCAACCTTCGAGGCGCCGATAAAGAACTGAGACGTGCCATTGACAGAGCCACCCAGGACGAGACTAGCAAGCGGGTAATCAGCTGGCGCTTCATACCTCCCGGCGCACCATTCATGGGCGGTGCCTGGGAACGCCTCGTAAGAAGTGTGAAGACATCACTGACTGCCGTGCTACATGAGCGTCATCCTATTGAAGAGGTACTGGTCACGCTACTCGCCGAGGTCGAGTTTACGGTAAACAGCCGGCCTCTTACCCACGTGTCGGTGGATCCCGATGACCCTGAAGCCCTAACACCAAATCACTTTCTACTTCACGGACCCGCCGCTACATCCTCACCTGGCACATTCGACGATAAAGACCTTATCAGACGTACACACTGGCGCGCGTCCCAATGCCTGGCTGACCTGTTTTGGACTAGATGGGTACAGGAATACTTACCTGAACTGCAACGCCGGAGACAGCCCCACGGGAAAGGCCCTGTATTGAAGATTGGAGATGTCGTGCTCGTGGCCGACAACACGCTGCCACGAAACATGTGGCCGATGGGTATCATCATTGCTACTTACCCAGGTAAAGATGGAGTCGTGAGAGTAGCCGACGTCCGAACGAAGGGAGGTGTCCTGAGAAGACCTACCAAGAAGCTTGTGATCTTACCGACGGCGCCAGAACAGATCGCCCTCCAGCCTACTGATAATTGAACCGCCAGCCCGGCAGACGGTTCACGGCGGGAGAATGTTCCGGACGATTATTAATATTACCTACTTAGAAAATATGAACATTTATTAGTGCCTACTTGATTTGTACCTATATTTATATTTAATAAATAAATGTCAGTTATGCGCACGCGCTAATAGCTGTCGTACGTCTTTTAGTTACACTCCCCTCGTACCCAAACCGGTTTTTGACTAGTGATGGGTAAGCGCGTTATCGATAACTACTGCTATCGATTAACGGCAATCACGAAGTATGGAACGATTCTTATCGCGATCCAATTCTATAGGAAAACGTCCTCTTGAAGGACCAATAGACACAAGTGAATGGAAGGTGCCAAAGAGAACATCGCGCCCAGCTGTAAACACACCTGCTGATCCGGTTAATACTTCAAATCAATTTGCAAATCTACCTGCTGAACAAACAAGTACTGGAACAACCTCCACGGCTGCGGCTGCCCGCCTTCGAGATGCTTCTTCCGCCACAAAGAAGATCAACCGTGTCCCACCCATTCTGCTGAATATAAAACCTACCTGGACACATGATTACGTCAGGACGCTGATTCTAAGGTACTCTAAAAATTTTCATTTGCATTATAAAGGAAATAACAAACTTGCAGTGGTTTGTCATACCTCTGATAGTCATCAGGCCGTGAAAGAAGGACTTGTTGCAGAGAACATAGCCTATCACACCTATACAAGAAAAGATGAAAAATTGTTTAAAGCAGTAATCTTTGGCCTGCCTCATTATGTGGAGGACAACCTCAAGTCTGAACTTGCATCTTTGGGTTTTCTGAATACAACTATTCGCAAAATGAATGTCCCGGAAGGCAAAAACTCCTACTGTCCGCCCTTCTTGGTGCAACTGCAGGCTGGCAGCGAATTTGAGAAACTTCTACAGGTTAAATTCCTCAGTAACTGTGTCATTCAAGTCCGTAAATACAAATCCAAAAATATTTATGGTACCCAATGCTTTCGATGCCAGGGTTTTGGACATTCCTCCCGAAACTGCAATCTTACTCCCCGATGTGTCAAATGCACGGAACGACATTCTACATCTGACTGTCCTAAAAAAGATAAGGAACAACCAGCCCAATGCTGTAACTGTTATGGGAATCATCCGGCTAACTACCGACAATGCAATGAGCGCCAAAAGTACCTAAAACTCATTCAAGAGAGACAAGAGCAAATCAAAGCCTCCCAAAATAACATCAAAGTAAATATGAAGTCCACCAAGTTAGACGGCAGAGCGTGGAATACCGTCACTGCCACTGGTAAACAAACTCCAACTTCTTACCATCTTGATAATACCGGACCCCAGGATCAAGCCACTGCGGACATGCTTGCAATTCTAATGACTATTAAGTCTATTAAAAGCCAATTTCTCGCTTGTAATAATATGACGGACAAAGTTATATTAATTCTGACTCATCTTGGTCAATATGTCTAGTGCCTACAAATTACGTGTACTTCATTGGAATGCTGATGGCATTCGTACTAAAATAACTGAACTCTTGCAGCTGGCAAGAGAGCTCAATATAGATGTTATAGCTTTGTCTGAGACTAGAATATCTCCTCTATGTAAACTGTTGACCCCGGGATACTATTGCTACAGAAAAGATAAAAGATGCAACGGGAAAGGTCAAGGAGTAGCTCTTCTTATAAGATCTGATATACGTCACACTCCTCTTAATATACCGACTACACAAAATATCGAATGTACTGGCATACAACTTGACTTATCAAACAAACCGGTCTCGTTTATTGCTGCTTACCAGTCACCAAACTTGCCTCTTCTTGCAAGTGATCTCACGGTCATCCTTAATGAATATCAATCCTCATTAATAATGGGTGATTTGAATACAAAACACCCTTATTGGCATTGCTCCTCTTCCAATGTTCATGGCAAAATATTGTTTGAACATATGGTAGATAATGACTACGATATTATTGCCCCATCCACACCAACTCTGACTCACTACCACAGTTCATATACACCTTCCACACCAGATGTAATCCTGATTAAAAATGTTTCTAATGTGAACGACCCTCAAGCTTTGTTGTGTTTGTCATCAAATCACTTACCTGTACTCTTTACTATCGATGGTGAATATAACAAGCAACCGCGTGTCATTTTTAATTACTCAAAAGCATGCTGGAAAAAGTTCCGGCTGCATCTTGATACGCGTATCACACTTTCTTCTGCCACTTTTTGTACAAGTGAATCTATAGATACAGCTATTGACCACCTCACTAACACTATTCTAGCCGCTCGTGAGCTTAGTGTACCCAAACTCTCTAGTACAGGTTGCTTAAAGTTGCCTAGACGTCTAAAAACTGACATCAAAAATAAAAATAATATCCGACGTGAAGCACATAAAGAGCAAAATCCTCAAATGCGGAGATTATTGTTTACCCGAGTGAACTTCCTACAGCGAAAAATTAAAACAAACATCACACATTTTAATGACTCTGTGTGGAACAATAAGCTAGCGAAAGTAGATAACCCTACCTCCGACATATGGCGTGTGATAAATTCCATAAATCATAAACCATTAGTCATTCCCCCTCTCAAAACTCCACTCGGTTTCATTACTTCAAATATTGAGGAACAGTGTGAAGTCTTGGCGGATGCGTTTTTGAGTAATTTACATCTCACAAAAGACTGGATCGGAAATCCTGATACTGAAACCGCAGTCAGAGAGTCGATAAATACTCTCAATAATGCAGAAATCCAAGATCGCATTACTCTCATTAGGCCTGGTGAAGTCCGTAAGATTTTGAACAAATTAAAGACCCGAAAAGCTGCTGGGTTGGATGGCCTACAGAACATTTTATTAAAAAACCTATCCCAAAAATCTGTTGTCTATCTAACTAAGATTATAAATGGTTGTCTTGTCCAAAGTTATTTTCCTATAATTTGGAAGGTAGCAAAAGTATTGGCAGTAAAAAAGCCGGGAAAAGACGAAACCGTCCCTACTAATTATCGCCCGATTAGTTTATTACCTAGTCTAGGCAAATTATTTGAGAAAATAATTTTATCTCGTCTTTCACAAATCACGGAGACATCTTTAATTCCAGAGCAATTTGGCTTTCGTAGATCACATTCAACCACACAGCAACTGGCCAGAGTCGCAGAGCATATTGTTCATGGGCTCAATGAACATAAGAGTACGGGAATGGTATTACTGGACATTGAAAAAGCTTTTGACACCGTCTGGCATGAGGGCCTTTTACATAAATTAATTCTTAATAAGGTACCACTTCCTCTTGTAAAACTTATACAGAACTATCTGAAAGACCGTAATTTCTCTGTCTGCATCGGTGACCAGTTCTCGAGACCTAAGCCTATCCCCGCCGGAATTCCACAAGGCTCAATTCTTGGCCCATACCTTTTTATTTTGTATCTTAATGATATGCCCAAACAGCCTCATACAAACCTAGCTATTTATGCAGATGACACGGCTACATACACAACTTCAGATGACATAGATATTGTTATCTGGCGTCTACAGTTTTCCTTAGAGCTTCTCACATCTTACTTTTCAAAATGGAAACTCAAATTAAATGCAACAAAGACAGAAAGTATCCTATTCACTCGCAAACGTGCCATACCTTCTAGACTAGTTAAAATAGATGGATACTTGATACCTTGGAGTAAATCGGTTAAATATCTAGGTGCAATTCTAGATATCAAAATTAACTGGAATAATAATACCGACGCCCTCCGCGCAAAAGGTATTAAGGCTCTAAACGTACTAAAGCCCATACTAAATCGCAGCTCAAATCTCAGTTCTCAAACAAAAATGCGAATTTATACGACTCTTGTGAGACCATGTCTAACATATGCTGCTCCAGTTTGGAGTAGTATCACGGACTCAAATTATGATAAACTACAGCGTGTCCAAAATAAAGCTATTAAAATTGCATATGATACACCATTTAAAACAAATCTCAAAACTTTGCACCACAGTATTAAATATCCATTTTTAAGAAATTACATATTGAAATTATCTCGCAAATTCTATGCTCATACCAACAAATTGCATCACAATACTCTTATCTCTGAAATTGGTAAAAGTAAAATCACCACTTATCGACAAACATACAAACGCTACCGATTGCCGCATCACTATTTCTTAGACGACAGATAACAGCGGCTCGCTTACTGGCTGACCGACAGTTCTCAAAACTGTTCGATGTACCCACATATTTACGCAAATTATTGCTAAAGATAATTTACTGTTAAATGTTGTATTTTCTGGTAAACTTATTGTTTGTGATTTATTAATAATTAAAGCTTATCTTAGGTACGGTTATGTATTAAGTTACGGAATTGATTGAGGTTGGTAGTCATTCAATCTCATGATTTGTTTTGTTTTTATGTGTAAAATTATGTGAGCTCGAACTAAAACTCGCGTAACCCACTAGTTGCAAGAAGTATTCTTATTTAAGTTATAAACACTTTAACAACTTATGTATCTTATTTGTTTATAAAGGCGATGCCAGTCTGTTTAACATAATGTATTTATTATTTTTGTGTACAATTAGAATAAGATCTTTTTGTACCTGTTGTGAAATTTATGTAAATAAAGACATTTAAAAATCAATCAAATCAATAAATAAATGAGAGGGGAAGACATGTGCGGGGGGAGAGGTTGCCGCCGCCGCCTAACGACTAATCGCGCGCGCTCTAAACATATAGCGTCGCATGTATATGTGCGTAGCAACACGGCGCGGTGCGCTGCCGCCGCGGGGCCGCTCAGGCGCTCGCCGCGCCCGCCTTGCCAGTTCGACCGACCGCCTAGCCGCGTACGCACGCGCTTCACGCGCACAGGTCTTCCTCTCCATTATTGTCAATTGAAGGCCTACCTATCATTTCATAGACACCCAAGGCGATAGGTACTACAGCTAACCATTCCCGCGCAATCCAGTAAAAAGTGTGCCCGCCAATTATATATTTTGGCCGCGCACATATACGGTACTGGTACCATAGTTGTCTTGCTTGTAGTTGTGAACACTGATTTTAGAAATATAGTAAAGCTTCAGTAATAAATAGGTATAATTAACTGTCGTCCACGTCTATTAAATTACGGTGCAAATACATATTAGCATTGAACGTTGTCAGGAAGAAGGGAAAGTTGTCGGAAGAGGTCATGTCATGGTCGGGACACGCCCATAATTTTAATAATGGTGAACATAATTGCCTAGCATATGTAGTAAGTTTAAAAGTAAAATTCCATAAAAAAAACTAGTATACATAATTAAATCTTTTATATGTATTATTATAAAATGCGTTACTTTAATGTCCATCTGAAATCTTAAGCCGGTGCATTTGAAATGGTTTTATATAGTTTATTTATTTATACGTGCAGTGGATTTCGGTCATATTATCTCTGTACCTAATCTCCCGACTGATCATGAGCTGGACATGCCGCTGACATTGGACGAGATTATAGCTGCTGTGAAGCAGCAACAGAACAACCGGGCGGTTGGCAATGACTCTGTGCCAGGTGAGTTACTTAATTACGGCGGTGAGGAGTTGCATGTTCTTGTGCGGAAGCTTTTTGTTCGAATGTGGAACGAACAACAAGTACCAGCTGATTTTAAAGTGTCCCGTATCAGCGCCCTATACAAGAACAAAGGAGATCGCTCCGATTGTAGTTCCTACTGAGGGTATTTCCCTTCTATCAGCTCCTGGCAAGGTCTTTGCCCGCGTTATTCTCAACCGCCTTAAGCCTCAGTCTGAGAGGATTCTACTGAAAACTCAGTTTGGCTTCCGGCCTGACAGAGGCACTTGCGAAGCAATCTTCTCGATACGTCAACTACAGGAAAAGAGTCGGGAACTAAGTCGCCATCTGTATTTGTGCTTTGACCTCGAGAAGGCATTTGACAGTGTGCTTCGAGAAGCTCTGTGGGTAGTAATGGAGAAACTGGGATGTACGGCGAGGTTTGTTAAGCTCGTGAGACTTCTGCATGATGACATGAAATGTTCTGTTGCAGTCGACGGCGAACAGTCGGGTTTCTTTTCCTTCAGCTGTGGGGTGAACCAAGGGTGCGTTCTGGCACCTACATTGTTTGCATTGTACCTGTCGTGATCCGCGAGGTTGTACAAACATTGTCCGAAGGAGTCCACATCCGCTTTCGAACAGATGGCAAATTATTTAATCCAGACAGACTCCGAGCTCGGCCAAAAGTGTCGTACGCTTTAGCAACAGAGATCATGTATGCGGATGATTTGTGCTTCGTAGCAGAATCCCCAGATGGCCTGCAGTACCTAATATCCGTTTTCTCCGAGTCTTGTTATAAATTTGGCCTGAAGGTCAACGTTAAGAAGTGATGGCCCAGGACGCACTTGGCCATGAACATCTGGCAATAAAACTCGGTGAGGATGTGCTGAAGCAGGTCGATAAGTTTCGCTATCTGGGAAGCACTATCACAGCTAAGTGTGACCTTGATGCCAAATCAACAGCAGAATCGGAGCCGTAGCCGCAGCTTTTGGGAAGCTAAGTCGCGAGGTCTTCTGTTCCCATGATTTGAAACTAGGTACGAAAATCTCCGTATACATGGCTATAGTACCTACTGCCTAATCTCCTATATTCCGCTGAGACGTGGGTCTTGTACCGTCGGCATATCCGTGCTCTTGACCGATTTCACCTCAAATGCCTGCGAAACTTGATGAAGATCAAACGGTGCGACTGAGTACGGAACACTGAAGTGCTGCGTAGGGCAGACGTAGATAGCATTGAGGCTTACTCATGCGACGTCAACTTCGTTGGTGTGGGCACGTATCACGAATGGCAGAGGAGCGAGTGGCAAAGCGCATTTTCTTTTCAGAACTCTAGTATGGTAAGCGGAAACGCGGTGGCCAGTATTTAAGGTATTAGGATGTGTTTCTGAAAAAACATTTAAGGAAATGCAATATTGAACCTTCGCTATGGGAGAAGTTAGCGACTCAGCGTGCAGAGTGGCGCAATCGCGTCAACATAAAATTTTACGACTTCGAACAGGAGCGTAAGTCTGACTTAGATCAGAAAAGGAACGACTTCAAGTCGCGGCCACCTGCAGTCATCCCATGTAATTATAATAACGGTGTGCTAACGTGCGCCGAATGCGGGCACGTACGTTTATTGCTAAAATAGGCTACGTGAGCCATTGGAGAGCACACCAGCGAGCTAAACAGTCAAGCTCCTAACAATAGTCAGGACTGGAGTCTGAAGCTGTCGCTATAGCCGAATGCGGCTGTGAGGCTATATATTATATTGACTTTTTTTACCGTGAGGAAAAAATTTTAGGTTAACGGAGTAGGAGCATATGACGTATTTATTTCAGTTCTTTTTATTTTTTCTTAAACATTATGAAATTCATTAATCAATAAATACTCCTTATTTCAAGTAATAATTTCATATTATAATAAAACAACTTTTAACCGGATTAATCGCGTGTATTATTGGTTTTTTGTTTTTCCTGATGTTTCGAACACTTTGTAGATGCAAAGTGTGTAGTGATCGCGCAAACCTAAGATATTACTAATAATTTAAAATAAGTCTAAACTTCAAGCGAAGCAGCTCGGTTTTACTGTCAACGAGGATGTGCCTGTATTCATCTCGGAACAGCTAACTCCTAAGAACGCCCGCCTGTTTTTCTTAGCCCGAGACTTAGCAAGATCAAAGCAATATAAATTTTGCTGGACTGCATTTGGACGAGTCTTTGTTAAGCAGGATGAAAATGCGAAGGTGATCCCTATTAGGAGTGAATCGCAGGTGCATAGCCTGCTACTGCAGGCATGACTAATTATTATTATTGCTTATATATTAATGTCTTTTGTAAATCAATTTCCACTAGCACTTTTGCGAGTCACACATATTAGTATTTCTTGGTTTTCATATGTTTTATACTACTTGTTAACACTTTATCAATGTAACATGTCAACAAGCAAAAACTCTATTTTAGAGCATGCTCAACATGAGATACAATGTAAATCACCTACACACAAACATTCCACTATAAACTCATTCAACAAAATTCAAATAACAACAAACCAATCACTTAATACACTAACACATCTCAATACTGTACACTCTAAATCAAAACTGTTTCATATCTTTGTTAAAATATTGGCATATATTAAATATTATAAATTTTATAAGCGACTTCATACAAACATACACCATGAGGTACACCTATTGGATCTCTCAAATAATAATGGACAGTAACTTAAACACACTTTATGAGTTAGATCACACAGAGATTGCTAACTCCGCCTTAGTTGATATCGAACATATATCAAATTTGAACTTTCAGAACTCAAACTTAAAATTTTTTAACTCAAAATATAAGAAGCATTTACGGCAATTTTGACGACTTAGAGATTAATTTATCACTGATAAAGTTAAACGTGGATGTACTGATTCTCACAGAGTGCAGATTAAACACAAATAAACAAATACCGCTACTAAATAACTACACTTCCTTTTTCACATCTAAACAGTTAAACCAAAACGATGGTGTAGTAGCCTATGTAAGAAATAATCATACGGCTGTAGTAACAGAAATAAATTTAATGCATGCATCTGCTCTCCAAATAAAATTCTCGAATTTTACTTTATTAGGTATAAACCGTTCCCCATCTGTTGCCTGCGCTGATAACTTCATCGCCTCTTTAAATAATTATCTCGAATCGTGCAGTTCACATAAGAATATAGTTATTATCGGTGATATTAATATAAACATAATCGACAGGCCCTCAGAAATGTCTACGCAAAGAACAAATAGACTAAACTACTTAAATATGTTATCTACACATGGCCTTCTCCCGGGACACTGCCTACCCACTAGAGAGAAAAATTGCCTTGACCATGTCATTCTAAAATTGGATAAAACTAAAAACTCAGCCTTTGTGGCTGTGTTAAATACTACAATTACGGATCATGCTATGGTTTTCCTAAATATATCCAGTTCAAATAGAAAACACAGTTCTTTTTCAAGTTCCAAGATGGTCACGGATTATGATAAAGCCTTAAATTGCCTTATCAATACAGACATTTCAATGTTCGATGCATACACGCTCCCTGATGACTTCGCCAACAAACTTGTGGAAGTTATCAAGGCGTCTCTCCTCTAAAATTCTAAAGTAAAATCTGTTTCTTGTTCTAAAAAATCACTAAAGCCCTGGATTACTACAGGTGCGCTGAAATGTTTACGGCTCAGAAATAAAATGCATCGACAGACAAAAATAGATCCCTACAACGTAATTTTAATTATAACATTTAAGCGTTTCCGCAATTATTGTACCAGTTTGATTAAAAAGATTAAAAGAATATATTACAGAAAACAAATAGAAAATTCAACACATAGTCCGAGATTGCTTTGGTCTACGTTAAATGATATCTCACAGTTTAGAACACCCAAAACTTCAAACAGTCATCTCCTAAATAGTGTGCTGCAACCGCTAGATTCCTTAAATCGAGTTAATCAGTTTTTTATTACTATAGGTAAATGTTTAGCGGAAAAGTTAATAAACCAAACTGGCTTGCCCAATTTAAGTGATCACAGTACAACTGGGTACATTTGTGAAAGTTCTTGTACCTCCTCCTCCTTTGTGATGCTGGAAACCGATCCACAAGAAGTAAACAGTATTCTTATGAGTCTTGACTCAAACAGTGCGCCTGGTTGTGATGATATACCAACAAAATACTTGAAAATGTCTAAGGACTTTGTCGTGCCTTTGATAAGCCGCCTAGCTAATTTATGCTTTAAAACTGGAATTTTCCCCAAAAATTTAAAACGATCCGTAATTACTCCTGTGCATTAGGGGGGGAACGTAAGCGATGTGAATAACTATCGACCCATATCTGTGTTACCAGCAATATCAAAAATCTTAGAAAAATTAATCAATAAGAGACTGACCAGCTACCTTGATAAACACAAGATTCTTTCAAATGCACAATATGGGTTTAGAAGAGCACGTTCAACACAAGACGCTATCATGGCTCTTACATCCGAGGTTGCAAGAAAAGTAGATAAGAGTCATAAATGCTTAACTGTTTTCTTAGACCTCAAGAAAGCGTTCGACACCGTTTCCGTTCCTATCCTTTTGAACAGACTTGAAAGTATAGGAATTAGAGGTGCGGCTCTCTCTCTGTTTGAAAGTTATCTCAAAGAAAGAAAACAAATGGTTAAAATAAATAACCTAATAAGTGCCGAGGATGATATCTATTACGGAGTACCGCAAGGTAGCGTATTGGGCCCGACACTATTTTTAGTTTATATAAATGGTTTATGTAACATGAAAATTGATGGAGGACAAATATTCTCGTACGCAGACGACACTGCGGTTGTTTTTTCAGAAACTTCATGGGAGATGTTAAAAATCACAACTGAAAAAGGTTTGGCACTGATAGCTAGCTGGCTTAAAACAAGCCTCCTTACTCTAAATGCCGCTAAAACTAATTTTATTTGTTTCTCTCCAAACCAAAGGACACAGCCTGGTTCAAACTTTGAAATTAAAATTCACGTCTGTCAAAACAGCAATACACCTGACCCAATCTGTGATTGTCAAACTATTCAGCAAGTTAGCCACACAAGATATTTAGGCATAATAGTTGACCAAAGACTTTCATGGCACCCTCATATTGAAATTCTTATGAAACGAATTCGGAAATTTA
Organism: Xylocampa areola; assembly: GCA_935421205.1. Lineage (NCBI taxonomy): Eukaryota > Metazoa > Arthropoda > Insecta > Lepidoptera > Noctuidae > Xylocampa > Xylocampa areola. The sequence goes on along the minus strand of OW285214.1, from coordinate 11,735,412 downwards.
TATGGATATTTAAAACCTTACGACATGTTATACCCGCTCAACTTATAAATAAAATATATATTGCCCTGGCCCAATCGGTAATAACATATTGTATACCAATCTGGGGTGGTGCCACCAAAATTAAATTTCTTGACTTAGAGAGAGCACAGAGATCGCTTATCAAGGTTATGTACTTTAAGCCCTTCAGGTACCCTACAACCGACGTTTATAAGGATAGCAATTTGCTTTCAGTCCGGAAACTCTACCTTTTAAATATAACACTAACCTTGCATAAGTCTCTTCCTTTTGACCCAGCTACCCAAACCAGAAGACGCAAAGACATAGTGGCTCACTCTTCTAAGATAAGGACAGTGTTTGCTCGACGGCAATACATGACTCAGTCAACCTTTATCTATAATAAACTAAACCGTAATCTAGACATATATCCATTACTGCTATATAAATGTAAAAAAACATTAATAGAATGGTTAAAAACTTTAACATACGAAGAAACTGAAAATGTCTTGATTAGAATATGCTAACACATAACTGCACTCTCACACACCTACACAACACACCAGCTTACACACACTTACAGTTTACACGCAACACACAATCTCTTGCACCACCCTACATACACAAACACACCCTTGCAATACACTAACACACCCTCATTCACCCCCTACACACAACAAACACACCTACTCTCACCCCACACGCACACACACAATCTACATAAACAAAGAGCTGCTTATAATTTAGGATTTCTTTTTATTATTTGTATTCACTTTTCTATTATTTTCATCATTGTTAAGTAATTATATAAGGGAAGAAGCGAGACAGCCCCAACACAAGTGCTTTAAATAACTTACTGGGGCTACCTCAATTTATGTAAGGTCACAATGTATGAGTTGAAAATAAATATTTTTGTATTTTGTATTTTGTAATTTCATACTTACAAAAAACGTAAAACAAATTTTTGTGAAAATAATTAATAATTTTACCAAAAAACACCAAAATTCAAATCACAGATACCCTACTTGACGGGAGGAAATAATCAATGAAATCATAGGTAGTGAAATTGTATCCTTTGAAGCCTCATTGAAGCCGGCCCATAGGTACTCGCCGAACTTGCCGGCGGCCTCTTTGATATCCTGTGTGTTTACGCGGGTGTTTCGGCCGCCGGGTGATTCTAATAATAAACATGACGTACGAATATTCCAACGTAGAGTACCTAGGAATGGTGAGATATTATATCCTGTCTGATGAAAACTTAGAAAGTGCGAGGCGAATGTACGCCGAACAAGAACACTTACAGTTGTTGCGAAGAAACGGTATCTCTGCTCCTCAAATTCCCAACACTAATCTAATATTACGGACGTATCACCGGTTACGTGATCATGGCCAGTTCCAGCTTCCGAGTCATGCCAGAGGCAGAGGACGGCCAACCCTGTCCATATACGTTGAAGACGCCATACTGGATTATTTCCAGAGACACCCCAAGGAGGAGCACTCGGCAAGCAGCTCGTCGATTTAGTGTAAACCAGTACGTGGTATGGAAACTACTTTATGCAGTAGACATGCATCCATACCATACCTCACGCGTGCAAGCTTTGCATGCACCGGACACCGGACTTCGCATAGAGTGTTTTCACTGGCTGCAGAACCATCCGCAAGGGAACATCTTGTGGAGCGATGAGTCCATATTTACTCGCGTTGGTATTTACAACATGCATAATGAGCATTAGTGGAGTTGTCAAAACCCACACAAAATTAAAGAACATGCTCATCAAATTCGGTTTTAATGTGAATGTTTGGGCCACGATTATACATGATCGCATAATTGGCTCAGTTTGGATCGAAGGCCGATTCACGGGAATAACGTAGCGAGAAATGATATGTTCCGTTATCAACACAATGTTGGAAGACGTTCCTGTGCTGTATTTACGAAGCATGTATTTCCAGCAGGACGGATGTCCAGCTCACTACGAGCGATCTGTGCGTGACCTGGATAGTCAGTTCGGTGATCGGTGGATAGGTCGCGGTGGACCTGTGAACTAGCCGGCGAGATCACCAAATCTAACACCTTTAGACTTTTATTTATGGGCTGAACTAAAACGTTTAGTGTAAACTGAAGAAGCTCGTAGTCTAAATGACTTAAAACATAAAATAATAGACACTTTCAATATTCTTAAAAGTGATAGAGACACGCTTCTAAGTTTATCAAACAATTTCCAAAGACGTGCTAGTTTGTGCTTAGAAAAAAACGGTAGACATTTTGAACAATTACTCCGATTTCGCTAAAACGGTACCTACTTTTTTATAAATAATATTAATAATGTAATTTTGTAAACATCAATCACAACGAAAAAGTTGCTAGAAATTTTTCATCACTTTATTATATCAAATGTTTATTTAATTTAATTTAACTAGGTAAGTACAGCATATTAGAGGGTGCGGTCAGAGGGTCGTCTTAGGGGTTCTAAGCCCGAAAAGTATTAAGAAATGATCGAAATCACAAAAATAATCGGAAATAAAACACGGAAAGTTGCGTACATAAGTACTTATTTTATTCTGTTAGAAAGTTTTAAATAAAATTGTAAACAAACGGGTTATTAACTTGATCTTAGATGGTTCGGTGATAGGTAGCAATAATTGTGACATATGACTCGATTAGATACAAAATGATCTTTAACTAATTCTTATTTCTTTCTTAAGTTAACTTTTCGCTAAAGATTTCTCAACTGAAATTTAATAATTGGAACAAAAGGTTCATTAAGTATCAAGTTAAAACAGGTGAAGTGTAAGTGATTATGTAAGAATTTTAACTAAAAAGATTTGTTTACATTAATATCAAAAGCTTGAAGAGATCTTAGGTACGAGTCGGTTTTCGGTTTCAGCGTGTGTTATGCTACACTCGAGCGTAATCGCCCGACGCACGGCCTGTTAGGTACCTAGCGAAATCAATGTGTGTGCGTCTCGCTCACACTTTAATTCATGCCCGATCGCAGTTCTACATCGTTTACTATTTCCTATTTTACCTACTATTAATTTTACTCACGTACCGTAGGATGGATTAATTTTATGTACTTTTTTAGGATTACCGGAACTTTTACAATCTTAATAGTACAAAGCAATTATCGTTGCGTATGGTTTATATTCCACTTACACAACACACCGTTTTTTTTCCTCACGGTAAAAAACATCCGGTATATGTAGGTATGTATATATAGTTTATGAGCGCTGGTCAAATAGGGTAAATAAAATTACGGAGCAAAGCAGTCAAGTTCTATATTTTATCGTTTACTTAATTTATTTTGTACAAACTTCAACAATATATATATAATAAATACTCAATTAAACCTCTATCATTCAGCAAACTGAACTCACTTTTTTGTCATAAGTATAGTTAAAATAAACAATACAATGATATTATAACTTATTGTCTAAACTTAATTAAACACAACTTCTTTGTGCAAATATGCCTAATAGTAGTTATAATCTTTGGTTTCACCAAAATAAAGAGACGACATGTTGGTAGAGCATGTCGTGTAGAGCCGTATGGAACTTCTCAATCTCGACACCTAACGCTATAAGGAGCTTTTAAATCAGAAATACACTTAGACTGTAGTTCTTATCACATAAATGCTTATACATTTTTTTTATTAATGCATTTTTGTGATAACAAAAGACTATAAGGAAAGAAATCAGAATTGTTTACGTAAGACATTTTAACTATGTCAAACTTTAACTTTTCGTTGGTTAAATTTCTATACACCCGGAATGGGAAATAGGATTCCGAACCCTAATTACAACTATGTTTGTAGACTATATAACTCTGATAAATTCGCAATTGTCTCGTTTAACCGAAATACGACAGAAAGTTTCCGATTTCATGACTGGTTTTTTTTCGTTATAAGAGCAAATAAATGTCTAGCTTGTTTATAACGTTTACCTACTAGCTAATCATAGGATTCACATTAACTAATATTGTGTTAAGCAGTATGTTAACCTTATATAGCTACTAATCAACAATTGGTGTATATATTTTAGTGTTTACACGGCACTATCTAGGTGAGAATATCAGTATTGTCGAGTTAAATCATACTTCTAAACTTAAAATACTTACGTGATTTTAAGTTACAGATTTTGATTTTAGATTTTTACAAACACGTCAGCAAAGACATTAAAAACAAAAGTTCAAGATCATCTTATCCGATCAGTCTTCCAAAGCGCAATATAATATTATAATAATATATTAAAGGACAGAGCTTGACTGGCTCCACACGGCTCTCAATTAACTAGTTACTCTTGTGTTAAACGTAAAGTAACGTCAGACGTAACGTAAGAGAGGGAACGCAAGTCAGCGGCGACACGCGCCGGTGACGCGACGGTGACGCGCCGGCGACGTGACGGTGACGCGCCGGTGACGCGACGGTGACGCGCCGGTGACGCGACGGTGACGCGACGGTGACGCCGCGGCGGGCGCGGGGCGTGCGCGGCCTCGGGGAACCTCGCTCGCTCACTCCCCGCACATTCATTTATAAAATTATCTACATAATCATTACTTTGTAACCATAATTATTGCATAATATGTGCAAAACGGTAAGCGTCTCATTTAGTTTACGATACACTGACTCTTTAAACCTTGCAACACTTAGAATTGTCTTGCACTTCAGATTTTTCTCATTTTATGTAAACGAATTGAAAACAACCGGCACACAACTATTCGGTGACATGTTCCGTACAATGTAATGAAAAGCGAAACCTCTCGTCGAGCACACGTTAACGTTATTGCTTCAAGCTTATTACGTATCGCTGATATCAATAGATAGTAGACATAATATAATAAATTACGTGTTGCGACGTGCGGTTTGGGATCTACCCGGCAATAAGCTCTCAATATTTACAGAGTAGTAGAAAATTGACCACTTCCAAAGTTAAATTACAAAAATTTAATGATTCATTAGTCTGTTGTGCTAGAAAAGACAATACTGTCACAGAAGTGAACCGTCGTGAGGTAACGGCAACGTCCGGGGCCGCAGCGACCACGCTGCGCGACCTCCGTCTATCTAGAGAGATGTCAATCGAAAAATAAACAATACTTCAATAATATCTACCTTACTCGGTAAGGGACGTTCGATCTCTTAGGTATATCAATATTATCTTATTGCTAATTTATAGTGATGTCTTCCAAGTAGCCGAATCGGTTGCACATCGTGAATGAACGTTAAACATTATCAACATCGTCAAAATGTAATCTGCAAGAGCAACACTTGTCGAAGCAGTACCAGCCCGCTCGCAATTATTAGATATAGGTACTATGTGGCGGCGTACGCGGCGACAGGGTGGACCTGGTGGGCCAGGCCACGCACTGGAAGACCTGAGCGCTGGACAACGTTTTCTTGTAAAAGTTACTTCGCCGGCAATAGACAATGCAAAAATGTATGGTATAAGCTCGTGGTCTTACGCCCATATATTTTTGGGTGTATTAAAATTACAATTTGTGTAGTCTTTTGGTAATAATTTCCACAAGGACACAAGTAATAATTTCCACAAGGACACAATTGCCCTTAATGTTGCACGAGTCAGACGTCAGGCTCCCAGGGCTAGCCTGTCCCGGCGGGCCCCGCTGGCCGGGTGTCCGCGGGAGGGCGGGGCGGCGGCTGGGGAACGCCGCCGCCCGGAGCCCGCAGCTAATGTAATCAGGGGAAGGCAATTACATTAACTAGGTAATGTGGAAAGTGCGCGTTACATAAAATGGCTCGATTCCTATGATGCGTACTGAATTAGGACGGAAGTGAATTCTGGTACCGATTTCACAGCTGATTTGTTAGCTTATATAGATAACGTTGCAAAAATTTCTCTAAACTCTCTTAATTCCGAGGACCGGCGGTGGCCAGCCTCGTATAGATAGACGCGACCTCGCGTCGTTTCGGTACAGTGAGAAGCTTACAAATTGGAACTATTAAAAACTATACGGACAAAATTGATATGAATCGGCGTAGCCATTGCTTCTCTTAAGCGTCTATTAGATACGATTATACTAGCGCCCAATAGCGCGGGCGAGTCGTTGACGTTGATGTATGTACTGTAAACAAAGGCTGAGTGGTGACGTCACGCGTCGTGCTACATCGATGCTGCGTGTGAGTGTGAAGCTGAACGAAACAAGCGATCACTGCGCGTCGCACTCCGCCGCACCACTACACACACCAGTAACGGGACAATAACTTGTGCTATTGCTCGATACCATTTCGGGGAAGTAAAATGATATCTCACAATCAGTAACAAATCATCGAACTTCACAATATTTATAAGTACAGCTCTGTTTTAGAATTTACAGATAGACAGTGATATTCATCGAATACAAAAATAAGCTTTTAGAGTTTCCTCAATTTTATCCAATATCTTACATTACATCACTAGTGACGAATAAAAAAAGGGCACGCTCGCGATAACGATCCTCTCCGATCGACGGCTCCACTCACCGGGAACAGTCCGAACGCGAACGCAAACGAACAGATACGAATCGGAACGACAGAACACGGTGAACGCGCGCGAACATCGGTCGCAAAACAAACGATCACTAAGCTTCGGCCACGCGAATACAAAACACTCCAGTAAACACGTCGAACGTCTCTAGAACGCGAAAGAACAACGTCCAGGGGATCAGCGCGGACGCTGGCGGCGCGGGCCGCGCGCCTCGCTGCCGCCCGCCATATGTACACGCGACACGTCTAGCGTAAACAATAATTAAGTGCGCTTGGGTGGGCTCAGGAGCTCTGGCAGCGGTGCGGGCAGCGGCAGCGGCGCGTCGGCGGCCAGCGCGGGCAGCAGCGCCAGCGCCAGCGCGGGTCAGACCGGCGCCGGCGGCGGGCCCGCGTCCGGCGCGCGCGGCGCCGCGCCGCCCGCCTGCAGCACCACGCGGTGCCCGTTGGGCGTCACGGCGTCCAGCAGCACGGCCGTGGGCGCGCCGCCGTCCGGCCCGGCCGCGTCGTGCGCCACGTGCGGCCCGCCCGGCTCGTCGTGCGCGCGCCGGTGCCGGCGCCACGCGTGCTGGATGAGCCGGGCGCAGTACTCCTCGCGCTGGCGCCATAGCGTGGACGATACGGGCTCGTAGCCCACCTCGTCCGGCCGCCCCACCTCCAGGTCGCCGGGGTCCTCGATGGGGTTGCCTTTCCGGGCGAAGAAGTCTTTGGTGAGCGCGTCGAGGATGTCCACGCAGAACATCATGTCGCCGCGACATATCGGGATGTCCATAGAAATGATCTTGTACTTGTTGGGCTTGTGGATCTGCAGCGGCGGCTCCAGCACGTCCAGGAAGTCCGACAGTTGGTCGTATCGGATGTACTGTGTGCCATCCGGATCGAACCGCTGCCAGATCTCGTAGTACATGTCGTAGTCGTCGTCTGTAAGACCTTCTTGCACGTCCTCTGTCGCCTGTTCACAAAATAAGAGATCATGTAGTCTGAACATGGTATACTTTCAACTAGAACTAAAAAGTAACTATATGTACCTGCGAGTAATTCTCGAGAATGACAGCGATGTACATGTTAATAACAATGAGGAAGGAGATGACGAGATAAGACAGCAGGTAGGTGATGCCGATGGTGGCCGAGCCGCAGTTGCCGGGGTAGCCGCGTTCATTATCCGGTAGGTCACACTCCTCCTCGTTTATAATACCATCTAACACCCCGTCCCATCCGGCAGACGTTGACATCTATAACACACAATATATTGTAAATGGTTAGATTACATTTAGAACACCCTCGCAGCATTAATTCACGCTAATTCAGTTTAAGATCATTAGGGATAACTGACCTGGAATAGCAGGATCATACTCTGTACGAAAGTCTTGAAGTTGTACACGTCGTCGAGACCGCCCTTGTCTTTGACGTGCATGAAGAACGACATGCCAAAGATGGCAAAAATAAACATGACGAGGAAGAGTAGCAGACAGATGTTGAACAGAGCTGGCAACGACATCGCAAGGGCAAACAATAACGTCCGGATACCCTTCGCACCCTTCACGAGTCGCAATACACGACCGACCTTAGCTACTCTCACGACTCTTAGCAAAGTCGGCGACACAAAATATTTTTCTATAATATCACTCAATACCAAACCTGTGAACAAAACGTAAATATTTGATGAGTCTGTTGGAACGGAATATTAAAATAGCATTTAAATTAAAATATATACTCACTCAGAATTGAGAAATTGACTACTACAAAATCGAATAAGTTCCAAGGCTCAACGAAGTAATGGTAGCGTAAGGCGAACATTTTTAGTAGGCACTCTGAACTGAATATCACGATGAATATCATGTTGAGGTAGTCAAGGACTGTACTAAACGTCTCCGACTGCTGGTAGTGGTCTAGCGTCATGGTCAACATGTTCAGCCCGATGAACAACATGATGATCATGTCGAACTTCTTGTCTGTCACTATCTCGAACACGATGGCTTGTGGTCGCCACTGTAACAAACAATCTCATTTCAAAATTTTATAAATTAACTAAACATCTTATCTGGGTACATCTGTCTCGTGAGTCCGATGGCGTAGCGGTTCTTTGTTGAAGCGGCAAATTTGGAAATGCAGTCTGGAAAACGTCCAATTGTTCTAAAATAGTACCGGATGCGGCAATTTTGAAATCCGTAGTGGGTGCTATCACGACTCAAGCTACGATACTGCGTACGTGAAGATCTCCAACTTCGGAAGTTATAGAAAAAGTTATGAGGTTATTAAATTGTGTGTTAATTTAAGTGTGCTATATGTACAGTCAAACTCAAAGGAAAATTATAACTAAAATCAGAATTTCCCAATATTTGTTTATGAATTAAAACTTACCAATGAATCTTTGTAACAAATTGCAATTGAGAATAGAATACTCTGAAGAATAGAAAGTATCATAAGTATAGTATAGTAGTTTATGAAAATAATAAGTTCCTGGTATAATTCGTTTCAAAACTCGGAATATTAACATTAGGACCATATGACGGGTAATACTATTGTACTCTTTGTTAATTTTATTGTACTATATACAAATAAATGAAATTTTAATAAAGATTGTCATTTGTACTGACTGTACACTAGTAAAATATTTGTGGAGTTCATCAACTCGTTAGTTCTTTTCAAAATGTTACCTTTGGTCTTGGTATAGCTTTCAGCGGCTTTTTAGAACCCATTTTCTTCATAGCGTTGTAGTATTTCTTCTGATCTTCAGTCATGAACATCTCGAGACTGCCACCTGCTTTCTTCTTCTGCTCGTTAAAGTTGTCGATGATCACACCGATGAACAGGTTAAGGGTAAAGAATGAGCCGAAGATGATGAAGAACACGAAGTACAGGTACATGTAGATGTTCGTCTCGCGGATTGGTTGGCGTCCCACCTGAAATTGATGAAATACATTCATCAAGATTTTTAAAGAACCTATGTTTTGCTTTAAACGAACTCGAAGTTACGTAATAGTAACAATTTAATGTATCTACGATGCTGCTGTACAAGCTTTTAAATCCAGAAGCACATATATATACGATAAATTTACCTCTCTCGAATCAATAGCGTCGTTCATGATTTGAATCCAACCCTTGAAAGTGGCCACTTGGAAGAGGCAGAGGTATGCCTTGCCTACGTGGTCAAAGTTCATAGGCGAGTTCTCCCAGGTGTAGTTTTCTAAGATGCATGCGTTCCGGTCTGGTATGATCTCGTGGCTCAACGTGGTATGGTTCAGATCCACGCACTGGAAATTAAATTATATAATTAAAATAATTGAGACAACCAATGGAACAGGGCATATCCGCTTCATCTGTCCAGCATATATCATAAGTATGAGTATAATATATTGAACATTGAATTATAGCTTGAGGAAGTTAATGGTCTGCTTTAATTTTATGATCTTTACCTTAAAGTATTTTCCAGCGAAGAGCTGTACACCCATGATAGCGAAGATGAGCCAGAAGATAAGACACACCAACAATACGTTGAAGATGGACGGGATGGCCTGCACCAGCGCGTTAACCACCACCTGCCAGACATCGCAAATTAGTACTACTGTTCATGAGGTTCCCACGGGACTTGCATTTGAGTTACACGAGTGTATAATTAAATAAATACACTCCCGTTCTAAACAGCGTGCACTTGTAAATTAGCGCAAAGTATTCTTTTGGAATCAAGAAAGCAAAGACTTTATTAGTACTGTGCAATTATATGTAGCATTTAAGTTTATATAATTTTTCAATTATTACTGTTTTGTTTGGGTGATTATGTTTATGGAACTGATTGAAAATGATATTAGTATAATCTACATAACATGAATTTATTTACATAACATCGAGTACACCGAAGCACATCTAAAAGCAACATAAATACTACACTACTCTTACCTTATCGACTAAGTTAGCCATCCACAATGTATGGAATTAGTAGTAATGCATGCGACTTGCCGCTCGTACGATGAAGATACAAGAAGAAAAAATCTAAGGTGCAGAATATAAATTAGCATTCCAATTAACTAAGTAATTACAAAACTCTATACTAGCTAATAATAATAAGACCAATAGAAAAAGAGACCAAAACATGGATGAATATCTCTCCTAAAATAAATCCAATTGAACCATTTCTAAAAGAGGTTTATGACGAACAGTGATGATACTAAGCCATTCAGGGGTGCCACCGACCACTTCAAAATGATTCACTAATAAATATAATCGATAGTCCACTACTGCCAATGAGTTGTTAACAACTGTTAAAATTAACAATTTAAATCAAATAAGATCAGGTGATTGATGCAGAAATATCGAAAAAAGGAGCCGTACTCGAATTTTGGAAATATTTAAATGTAAATAATGGTTGTAGAAGTTGAAATAGAAATGTGAATGTGAAGTGTGGAGCGAAGTGTGTGGTAAATGGATGAGCGATAGGGTGTTGTCGGCGGCGCAGGGTGGTACGTACCCTCATGCCCTGCATGCGGCTCATGGCTCTGAGCGGGCGCAGTGCGCGCAGTGTTCGCATCGTTTTGAACGCCTGAATGCCGCCGGCGCCACAAAGCGCTGCTACGAAGTTTATAAGCGAGACCTGATGAAATCAAGGGTTGCATGTTGAGACAATTTATATATCAATAATTTGATAGCAGCAAAGTTATGACGCAGTAAATCATGACCGGATCACCTAAAAATTAAGAGTATTGTAAGACCAGATTCAACCAGCAACGTTAAACTGGAGTATTCCATAATGTGGTTGAAGACCCACGACCTGTGTAACAAACCTTTGGACAGTAATCTTTTGATGAAGACGTAAATATAAACACAAAATGAACGCCTAATCCAGAATATCAAAAAAAGATAGAAAATGTGATATTTCACTCAAATTACACAAATTTGTACATCGAAGTTACTTTGAGGACATCCGAGAATTTTATATTAAGTATGTTTAACCGTTAAGTCTGAATTCATCTTTTCTTTTTTCGATTCCCTGATGTCCCAAAAGTAAAACTACATCACATGTTGAGAACAAATATCAAGATATATGTATGTAATATGTAGTAATTATGCTTTTTATGACATCGACAGCATTCAAGATCATGTGCCATTTTCAGCTTAAACATTGTCTTCAATCAATACGCCGGATATATTTTCAAATTAACTTTATATTTTATGTGAAAACGGCACTATCTCGCATGACAGCACAAAGATAGAAGTTGTGTTGGTTCATGCACTTGAAAATATTAAGATTTCAAGTCACTCTGTAAAGGCCTTTAATATATTTAGCCACAGATAAAATGTCAGGTAGCGGGATTCGTGGGTTAGAGATTCACAAAGAAGCGGTATCCATAAACAAACAATACGACATCGAGAGCTCGAGGCAGCGAGGTGAGGCCGTTCTGAGTTTCCACTGCCATAGACATCGAACAATCAAAGCTGCACGCTTTGAGTTGCGCTGCACATCTGACACGACAAACAATTTATATATATTTATTTTTAGATATAGTTTATATATTCAGAACAAGATAAAATCAAATAGAAAAGTAATTTCCGAAACAACATAGAATTTGAATTCTAGCATTACAATCAGATAACTACATTGATTGGCCATCAGACACTTTCGTTTAGTTTTTATACCGCAAACAGCAATTTGTTCCAAAGTTGGGATCGTATAACTTGATGTGCAACGCAACAGTACCGACACAGCCACGTGACGAGTGGTGGCGCGTACTCACGCGCATGCCCTCCCAGCGAGAGACCGCGCGGAGCGGCCGCAGCGCGCGCAACGTGCGCATCGAACGGAACGCCGGGATGTCGTCCGCGCCCGCCATCACCGCGCCGTGGTTTACGAGCGACAACTACCGCCACACCATTCGTCATTTATTTTATTACAAAATATGGGTCTTACACCTAGATTTATACGAAGTTTACTTTAACTTATTAGGTACTCGGTCTTCTCAGCTAGTAGTATTCTTAACATTCACAAAGACTCCTAAAGTGAAGTCTGAATAAAACCTTTACTTTGTCAAGATCCCGTTATGGTTTACATAATCAGTAATGTAATCTGCAAAGAAATTATTAGAGCAAATTTTTAATATTTTATCAAATGAAACAGTATATTACCATGACAATGATGAAGTCGAGCCAACACCAAGCGTTCGTGAAGTATTTCTGGAAGCCGAGGGCAAGCCACTTGATCAACATCTCAAGGAAGAAAATGACGGTGAAAATACGATCCATATAATACAAAATGTCTTGAAGAATCGGTCGATGTGGTAAATTTACATCTTCTAAGGCCTGTTATGCAAACAAAAACAAATATTATCACCATGACAAGAAATTCCTAATAGGAACATTTAGTTCATAGAAATGTTGAGAAAACTTACCAAAGCCAAACTACTGAGCAAAATCATTGTTATCACAGCCGTTTCAAAATATGTGTTCTCAATGAGTTTGAACGTTTTCAATCGCAGCATGCCCCAACCTTGCCAGAAAGGCGACTCGTCGTCTCCTGCGAGGAATGGGAACTTCGCATAGCATGGTTCAGGACAGCAATCAGAAGGACTGTCGTCAACAACTTCTTCATCTGCGGCTACTATGATATCCGTCTTTCCTAGACCTCCATCTAGTTTTCCATCCTCTTCCTCTTCAACCATTTCTGTAAGAAAATTTTAAAACAAAAATAAAATAAAGCTAAAAAAAGTTGAAATTATATAAAACTAGTTTTAAGGCTAACCTTCTTCCAATCCTAATTCTTCTTTACTGGCGTCCTTTTTCTCTTCGCCATCTATCGTATCCGCAGAGCCTTTATGACTTTCATCTTTGAATGACCGAATCTTGTGACTGCCGTATGATTTTTGACTTATTGTATCGTCGTCCTAAACAAATCATGGTATATATTTAATACCAAAATCAATAAATCTTTGGAAATATAATGTTATAATTTCAATATTTACCTGTATAGGGTAGCCATGATGATTTAATTCACAATCTAATCGGTTGTCTCTATGATTATCTGTTATCGCGTTAATATTATTTAACAATATTTTCCCTTTCTTGTATTTATTGTCACCTGAAATTAATAAACAATAGTGTGAATAGCGTTCCCATCTTAATAAAACCAACAATATTAATGAACAATCATTATTACCTGGTATAGTGAATTCCATACCATCACCTATAGCTACTTCTACTTGGTCTTTGAGTTTCTTGTCTTTGTACAGTACGGCGTCATCGAGGTCTGTGCCGAGCTCCAATTCGTTGTCAACTCGCTCTGAAGAGACACAGCGGCCACACAAAGCCGCCTTTAAGCCTACATGTCGTATGATGTGTCCACGATGCGATCACGAAGAGGCCACACGACGACCAAGCATAGAAATCAGACCATGACGAATAGACTTAATAGAATTCGATAAATTGTGCCATAAATTCATGTTATGTATTGAAAACATTATATTTTTAAACCCTGTATGACATGATATGTTGACGTATAAGATGATTATTATGTGTAATTGGATATGATAACAATATCAGTCTAAATATTGATAGATGAAATTCACATTTAAACAATTTGAATATCTTGAAATTTAACGTTTTAGCAGTTGCATTTCACGATGATGATAAATTGTTACATGGAATAGATTCTATATTTAAACAATTAATAGGATACACACACAATTGTCATGCATAAACACACATAAAGCAAATAACACATAATATTATTTATACACTTAATGATAACACAATACAAGCGTGAAGTTTAACTTAATCAATAGTAATGTATATGTACGTACGTAGGATATGTAATGAGGAAGTACACAAAAACGATTTATGAATCAAAGAAAACTATTTAATATATATAATTTACAAAACATCATAAATATATAAATCACGCCATCACGCGTACCAGAACGGTTAGGCAGCGTCGTACACTATAGGTACATACCCATTGGACAAATGTGGTTATTAATTTTCATATGTCATAGGTAACCTATTGCCATCGACCGGGCATAATTCCAAACCTCGGGTTACTACTGAGATCTGCCTACATAACTTTTAGCCCGAAACGGGTATCAAACCCAGCAAACGAGCTTTTTAACACTAGAGTGGTGAGGCAGTTTGTAAAAATGCAAAAAACTAATTGGCACCGAAAGTATCGGATACCTAATTATTACTTCAGGATTCGATATCTTCGGGAAGCATATTATCAAACTTACAAAAGTATTTTGTAATTTACCGAGAAATATTTTGAATTCAAATTACACTATTATGGTGGTCAAAAGATTATTCGACTAAACAATATTTCGTGATACCGTTCAGAGGTCGAGATGGCTTAGCGGTCAGAGCGCCTGGAGTATTTATCTGGGAGGCGCAGGTTCGAATACTGCTCGCGACCGTATTCTTTTACCACAAAAAGTATATAACTTTCACAGTGCATGCGTTGAAGCTTTTCGAAGGTTTATCTGTAAAAATGTATTATTTTTATTCGATGCAACATCGATAATGCCACTGAAAGTGCCGAGACCGATAAAATGTATCATGTAATATTCGGATCCCGTAACGCTCCAATTGTTGTTTAATACGTTTAACGATAGACGAAACCAAACAGAAGTTTGAAAACTAATTGATCTGTGCTTTATAATTTACTACTTTTTTTTCGAACCTGCGACACGCGTCGCAGCAGCCGGTCCACTGCGCCAACCGCGCCATCCAATTAAGTATTGCTCATTGATTTTGTTTACGCTTTTCTTCCACTTAGTATTTTTCTTCGACATTAGGTCAAAGAACTCGAGATGTGGATCTATGAACGGTTTTACGAAATATAGAGTTCATAGGCAAATAACGCAAACATGAATATTATCTAACGCTTAATCTATATTTATCCTACAATTCATTGGCTACAAGACGCAGTATGTATTGCTTCTGCGTTATTTGCCTATTACCGAAACTTGTCCAATAGGAACCACGTTAGTGAAATACGCACTGTATTTCATTAGCGTTGTTGATTGTTTGAAATGATAGTAACATAAATGAAAGGGATAGATACAGAATGGAAAAGTAACAGTGTAACAAGGACTCAATCACACGACATTAATACATAAAGGGTCTGCATTTCTACACTTGGATCGCTAAGGCGCAGGCAACGCACAGTGGTCACAAATATCAACACGCAAGTCAAATATTTTTATTCGATACATCAACATTAACTCCATGCTAAGTATTCCAAATGTTTTGATTACACACAAATCATGCTTCAACACTAATTAGAATATTTTATGAAGTTATTATTACACCAAAGTAGGTTATTTTGGCATGAATTTCATTACAACCAATTTATTACAATCAATCAACCGTTTTCCTTTTTTACTGTAATTATTGTCATATTTAAAAGTCATGTAATCATGAGAGCTAATCAACACCGATATTGTTTTGAATTTGAACTACTCTTCAAAATCTTTTATGTATTTCAAGGCTCGACAAACCAATTGGTTCCATTAAAATGCATTATATTTTAGACTCTACTATTTTTTTTTTGCCTCGAGGCACTTGACCATAGGCGGAACAATGAAGGATTATATTACATATATATCTACAATAGATACAAAATAAAATACATAGATTTACATTGACATGCCACAACATACTGGCATACGGACACACATCTTACCGGGCGCGTGGATCGCTATCTGATTGGTCAGTTTGTTTTTCAGTAGCTTCATTATATCGGCTACGTTTCGTTTGACCCAATCAGTGAACCTTGATATTCTGTTGAAGGCCTCTGCTATTTTGTTGGTGTCCTGGTCAGCAGTAGGTGTTGACAAACTCGATGAGCCGAAATTTGACAGTAACAGGGCCAAGAAAAGGTTGAGTACCTGGAAATTTGTATTCTTTGATAATTTCGCCTACCTACTGCTAAAGTAAAACGTGCACTTAATGGGTGTTTGGAAATACTTCCTTCTATGTGTGTTTTATTTTGTAATAGGTTAATAGAAAAAAAATCGTATTTGTGTGTATTACAAATAAGGGCATCAAATGGGCTTTGTTTGTTTCTACAAAGAACTATAGAAAACCATTTAAATTGTGTAAGTAATTTTAATTTCGGATACTGACCACAAGATTACCAATGACGACGGTAGCCAAGAAGAAAGGTATACACGAGACATCGCCGACCAACATACAGTCCCACATACTTTCAATCCATTCTCCACAAAGTACTCGGAATACAATCATGAAACTGTGCATGAAATCCGTGAAGTTCCATCGCGGGAGGTCTCCGTCCGGGAAACGGTCTACGTAATCTGTACATACATACGGACACATTAATAAATGCTGAGGGGTCTAAGGGGTTTCATATATTAAAAAGATCAGTAAATTTTATATAAATATCTCCTCTTTACTTATTTAGGCCAAAAATTATTACTTAATTCGGAATTTTTTGTTTAGTTTCACTAAAGACATGGACATTGGGCAACAATCACAACACACCACATTAAACAACAATATATATATATTAGTATTCATACGGGGTGAGTAGTTTATATAAATCATTATATTATATATATATTTTAAAATATATAGATACATATAAGTAAAGAGATTTATTTTGGTGTGGATTTAAATATATTAATAGATAAGCAATTTAGCATTATAATTTAATTCACGGAATACAAATGTCGCAGTACAAAATCTAAGTGTAATGGTTTTTTTAATTACATAACAGGTAATGACAAAAATGTATATGAATTCATTATTAAATTTTATTCTGCGACTGTTATAAAAAGCTCCTTCATATTATTGTGTACTTTGCTAATACAGTGATAAAGTACTATAAATATTTTCTAATATTCTGTGTCATTCCTAAAGCTATCTATATCATGCACTATGTTACGAGCCTATAAAGTATTAAGCTTCAAAACTTCAACAATAAACATACTTACAACAACAGCATGCCATTTAATAGTACTATAGAATATTAGAGACATAAATATAGCGCTTACGGAAGGCTAAGAGAACGTAAAGATTGAGAATGTCCAAAGAAAAGATGTATAAAGGAAATATGAAAGGTAGCTAGCGTAATGTCTCACAAGTGAGGCGCCTTTTCCATGGGGCTTTTAGAAAGAGGACTGTACATACTTTGAGGGTATCAGGCTCACTTGGAAGGGGACACATCGAATCGTACCAATCGTCTAATGAGCACAACAGTGTGACGCACATAAACACAATATTCACTATTCAAACAGCGACGGCGAGCCCCGATTAAAGTGTGGACTTTGTCGAGTAACGTGGTTAGCATTTGTTAACCGCAACATACTATGTCATGATATATCTAACCCAGTGCCGTCTCTGGACATTTTTATCAAATTTGGAAGCTCATTCCGGTGAACCGAATCTATATTACAGGGGCTACTTTTACTAAATGAATTTAAGTTATCCTAAGAGAGGAAGTTCCAGAAATACATATTCCAGAAGATTTTTATTAAGATTAAGAATAATAATACCCATATTCTTACTCTTGGGGCACCTGCATAAATAATAAAACAAAGACTGACATAGCATGTACTGAACAAGACTGTTGAATGTTGATGAGTTAATATTATTACTATAATAAACGTCTTAGAAAATGTTCTTTCAATAAATCATTTATTTTAAGACTTAGTTACCAAAATACCATCCACGCTTTAATAGTTAATGTACTTAACACTAAATATACTTCAACAGTTCACCGACTGTTTGGTTTTATATATCATCATTATTTTACTGCTTAATTCATTAATGTGCTTGTTGTGTTAAATTAATTTTATACATACAATATGAATCACAAATCCATTATATGAAAGAAAATATAATTTTTGATACAAATAATATGGTGAGAAATATGAACCCGAAACAATTATAGAGCGGAAGTTAGTTGACAAAACATTTACTACATTTTCGAAACAACTATTTCCGGAAGAATATAAAAATATAAGAGATGTGCAAATTCAATTAGAAATGACTGTGTTGTAACTAAGTGATTCTGCACACCATATGTCCACAGCTGGTAAAATTATTTCAACACGAGATTTCATATATCACAAGGCTGTTGAAATATATTTGGTGCGCTACATCGGGCGCCGCCGCCGCGAACCAACAGTCAACATCTCCAATCAAACACCAATGTACATGCAACACTCCCACCGATTACACTTACCCACGTAATTTTTCCCGAATAGTTGCATACCCATCACCGCAAATATGAAAATAATGATGCACAATACGAAGGTCAGGTTGCCCAAGGCACCCATTGTCCTACCCATTATGGAGATGAGTAAATTAAGTGTCGGCCATGACTTTGCCAATTTGAATACTCGAAGCTGCAATTACAAATTGTGATACAAGGCGTCACACAAGCTCGCTTACCGGCGCTTCACCTATGCTACTGCGGAACCCTTCCACGACCCTCAATCACTCACCAGTGTCTCAGAGAGTCGGTTGCAGTGCCGTGCTGTGAGTGATTGGGGGCCTCTTACGTTAGCAAATGTGTGCTTGAGTTACCTATCGATGTGCACAGAATTATTTCTGTATGAGTGGGATATATGTAAGTTCTTATCGTGAGAGCTTTTGGATCGATAACATTTTTGATCAATAGTCATATATTTTAGGTTCTAATTTTATCTGTGTCTCTTATATAACGACATAGATCCCATCAGTAGACGACCTGATGCATCAAAGTACCCTTCGGAAGCGAAGCTGCAAGTCAAATCTATGTTACTCGATGCAAAGCTTAAATAATTATGATCTGAAGCTGCGTGGCATAGCTTTATAACGTGTCTCGTTTCAGGCTCGCCTGCGTTTCTGAGCCACATTCCGTGTTATAAAGCCACAGCAAGGACTCATCAGTCCGTCATGAAAATAATGTTGAATCAAGCTCAGTGTAAAAATTTCTGTTGTGTGAAGCTGAATAATTAATAATGAAGCTTAATTCTTTAATTAGAGATGCTAAATTTTCTTTTAAATTAGAACCTGTGTAGTTCTTGCCAAACAACTGCATCCCCATCACCGCAAATATGAATATAATGATGCAAAGTACAAAGGTCAAGTTCCCTAAAGCTCCCACCGTCCTACCCATTATGGATATAATTAGGTTTAGCGCCGGCCAAGACTTGGCCAGTTTAAATACACGTAGCTGAAAATTATTCACCACATTTATACATACATTGTATTAATATTATTATTAGAATCAGTCTTAAAGTAATACGAGTGAATGATGAGGTGGAAATCATGTAAGTGAACTTAAAAATGATGATATAAAATTAAGTAAATTTTTTTTTATATCAAGCTTCAGGGTAACATTAATATAGGTAAGAATAGCAAACAAATTAGTAAATATAGGTACGACGGTAAGAAGACAGAAGAAATAGTATCGACAAATGAATGATATCGGTTCATGGAGTCTTATTTATAAGAGATATATAGTAAGAGCCAATACATACCAAACGAAATGAACGCAACACAGACAAACCCTGAACTCCTTCCAATCCCAACTCCAACAGTGATAAGGCCACAATGATAAAGTCAAATATATTCCAACCCTCTTGAAAGTAGAACTTTGGGCTCATAGCTACTAATTTCAACATGGCTTCTATTCCAAATGTAGCAGTGAAAAACTGAAAAGTATTACAAACGTTATGTAAGAAATTGTTCTGGCATTTTAGTATAATATGATGCTATTTGAAATTAATGAATCCTATACGGAACAGATAAAGCATTCCAGATTCACTAGCTCTTTTTTTTTATTGACGGCATCTTTAAGTTCAATATAGGCCGTCCATCTAAAATGATTAGTCTTGAATATGATGCCGATACTCACGTAGTTGCCACTCTTAAGGGCTCTCTCCATGTCTTTGTCCATGTCGTGGTGGTCGAGCGCCATGAACAGCGTGTTGACCACGATACACAGTGTGATGAACAACTCCACAAACGGATCGAACACCAACAGCGCCACGTATTTCTGAAACTCCAGCCACAACCAACAGCAGTCCCACACACAGAAGAAGTCTATAGCCTTCATCAGCCACTCGAGGAGCCTCTCCTTCATTGTAGGCCCATCCTCATCGTCTTCCGCTGTTGGGAAGTAGTACACTGACACTGTTGCGTCCCGTTTACCAGCAGAGTGCGTGTGTGTGTGTTAGAGAGAGAGAAATAATTTGTTAGTATTCGCTCATTATTTTTATTACAATCAGATTTGTTTCCAATAAAAGATGGAGTTGATTTTTGATTAAGTTGTAATTGTTTTAGCCAATTCATTCTTTTATTGGAACTTTTTTCAGTCTTATAATCTAGACACCAATATCCATATTTTTTGCAATATTGCTGGCTGTCATTTATCTACTAACGGTTGGAAGGATGCGCAAACTTGTGGCACTCGGGTGCTGGTCGGAGACACTCCACAACAATATTACACCACGGTGCCAGGTAACCTCGTGCAAATCAAACTCAAACATTACTAGCGGTGACTATACGTATAATACTCGAATACTCCCAAATGCTTTAAAACATATTGCTTAACTACTTGAAATGCTCATGAATGATATTGAGCGTTTTCGATCAATTTTGACTTCCGCAGACCAAAAAATATGAATATCGTGACAATCCATACTAGACAGTGATTTAAGCAAATCTTTGAAGCTTTTTGCATGATACATGTCGATATATAGGTTTCACGTTCTTGATATTTTTACTGCATGACGCAAATAAGACTCATGATTATTATCTAGATTCTAATAAGAAAAACACGTGACCATGCATCCAAATAGGATTTAGACAGTACAACGCATGCAATAAAAAACTAATATAGTCTGCTAAAAATATTTCTTCAATTTTGTACATTGAAGTTATGAACTAAGGGGTCATCCATAAAGTACGTCACACTAATTTCGTGATTTTTTGACCCCTCCCCCGTCCTTGTCACAGGTGATCACATTTGTGTGAACCCCCCCACCCCTAGTGTGACGTCACATATTTTGCAATTTTACACTATCAGTTCCGTAATTTGTTTTAATTCTATTAAAATTTTTTTTTAATATAATCAACATCAATACAAATATTTGAAAAAAATTACGGGTGAACTCGCCAACCAACGAATATAAACCTTTTAAATAAAATATATTATTTAAAATCATTATAAATAAAATATATTAACTAATGTATTAGATTTTGAAATGTGACGTGAAGAAACTTAGGATCCTCCCTCCCCTTGTCACATAATGTCACACTTCGTCGACCCCCTCCCCCCCCCCCTTAAGGTGTGACGTACTTTATGGATGGTCCCTAAGGAAAAGCAGTGCTTGTGAAGGAAAGATTGTGAAAAAGTGCTGAATAAAAATACGGCAATGGATAGGATGGCATGTGAGTGTATCAACTTTGTAGGATAATGTATGTACGCAAAGTAGGATGTTGAGGCAACTACTGTCCACTCGTGTAGGGAGTCGAAGAAAAACTATTATCTTTTTATTTACTTGGCAAAGCTTCTGCTTTAATATATGATAAAGAAGAAAATTACGTATGGCTTTTTTCGCAATTTTTTTTATTGTCTTTCATTTGTTTAATTCTGATTCTTAGTTTATTTTTCTGTATTACTCTTTCCTGAGCAACAATTTTGGCATTGCTTTGTATTTAGTTATTTTTCTTCAACTAATTGTGCGTGCGTGTGCAATGTTCTATTGCGATGGGCGGCGGCAGCATCGCCAATAAATGACATCCACAAATGTTCTGTTGTTTCCTTTTGCCAATTATGCTTTTTTGTTGCATAATGAGCAAATACCAGGCAAGTGTGATCTGTTAGTGTTAGTGTACAAGATTGTTTTATATTTGTTTTTGTATTAAGAACTGTAGGTTTGTTAAAAAGCAAGATAAACATTGAACATTGGTAAAA
Source organism: Xylocampa areola (assembly GCA_935421205.1). Taxonomy (NCBI): domain Eukaryota; kingdom Metazoa; phylum Arthropoda; class Insecta; order Lepidoptera; family Noctuidae; genus Xylocampa; species Xylocampa areola. The sequence goes on along the minus strand of OW285214.1, from coordinate 11,713,038 downwards.
TAGAGTATTATGCGGAAAGATAGCGTTATCCGCAGGCTATAAACATTGAAAGTGTATGGTGTGCTATGGTCGTACCGTTCTGATCACTCGCTCGACTCTGTCGACCTGCTTGCTCGATGATTTCGTTCAGGACCATGACGTCTGGAACACATTAATAAACCCGTTAGAGGATTCTCTATGTTTCCTATAAAGGTGTTACCGCGTATAACTGCAGAAAATTTGGACACGCAATTAATTTTGGCGTGTTGTTTAAAGAGAAACTATTCGGTTCCAAATAAATATATGGGTATCATACCTCTCATATCCACTACGTTAGGTTGCTGTGAAGATTCTATGAACGGATTGTCTGTTGACGGTTTTAAAACTTTTCCAGCCTCATCCGTGCATTCAGTCGTACTCATTTCCTGAAACAGTACAGTTATAAACTAAGTAATCTTATGTCCCTCAATCTGGTAATCTGGTTTGATATTTCCAATTAAATCTCGACTCTGATTGGTATTTACCAATAGGTCTCTATTGGTAAATACCAATCAGAGTCGAATTAACATTATATGTATGCTTATTGAAAAGGTTTCTCCGCAAAGCTTTAACATTTATTTAAATTTATTGGTTCTTCTATATTTAGACATACTTCCCATTTTTGAAACTTAGTGATTAGTCCCGCTAAATATTTTTTCTTATGAAAAATATTACTTACGTATTCTCTCAGTGGTCTAGATGCTAGCGAGAAGTCTTGTCCAGGCAGCGGGTAACCATGTGGCTGTGACGTCACACTGTGATTCCTAGACGCCGAGCGGTTTCGTAAGCGCGCCTCCTTGGTCTGCGCCTTGCCGCCGCCTAGCAAGTCACCGTGTGACGTGTACGACAGGCGCGACTGGTGCGACGTGTACGACGAATGACGAGATCCTGAAGTAATCACGAATTTAAGTTTGGCTATACGAGAGAATCGAATATGCGAAATGCAACAATGGATAAAACTTTTTCAAACGACGAAAAAAGAAGGAGGTAAAAAGGAGGCAACTTTCAAATCAATGTCCTATTATCTATCTATTATAATTGAAACCATAGATCAATAAAGTAGATAACTCTTACTGATAGTACTAACCTAAATTAGCGTAGTAAACTGGAATAATTATAGCACCGTTCTCTTCAGACATTGGGGTGACAGCATTGGAGTCGTCGGCATAAGGCAGGTGTTCCTGTGCATCCAGGTACGTGGACAGCACCAGCGGCTTGCGATCCGCCCCCGGCGGGTAACGCGGCCGTCCGTTCGGTCGCAACGCCATCTGGTGCGAGCCCCGAGACCCTCGACGCAAATTGAACGGCGAGCCAGGTAGTGATAACGAAGCCTGTGGCCATATATTCAACTCAAAATACTGACGTGTTTTCTTAATAGCAATACATACATAATTTCATCCTAATTTACATTTTTATCATCATCACAAGTTTCAGTTAAGAATTATCAATTATTTTATCTTTACATATTTTTCCTCAATTCAGATCGAGTAGCCTTAATGCGTCCACACTATTGTCGTATCTCACCAACAAAGTTTTCACTATGTGTTTTAAGTTTATCTAACCGGCTGCAGAGGCTTTGACTAAAGCTTTTGAAGTAATTAGTCCTAAATATTACTGTTATGTTAATGATTTCTTTACTTTCATGTGCTGATAAACAATAGCGAGAAATAAAAGATAGAAATTCAGGAATGTAGAAAAAGTAAAGTATAATGAAGTAAAGGAAATGATCGGTGCTCATAATGGTCTACTTGAATATTAAGGGCAAACTTAAATAAATTGTTACCTTAATTACATTTCAAATAATATGAATCACTGCAAAAGAACGTGGAAGATACTAATAGTCAAGTCAGAGGAACAAGAGCTAAACAGAGAAAATAAAAGTGGAATTAATCCTATTGTAAAGGAAGAGGTAGGGGAGCACAAACACCAATGAGGATTGAAGGACAAACCTGTGAGCCCTCGCGCAGTGGCCCATATGGTAACTGGCTGATTTTATTTATGCGTTCAGGGTGGGGGACCTTCAATACACAAACAAAATTTCGTGTTTATTACATTAAAATAAACTTATAACGATCAAATATCTAGTATCCAATAAATAGGATAAAAGGACGGAGATTAGGCATTGCCATATTACACAGATAACAAACATAAACAAACCAAAATGGCATACAATAAAAACTGAACATTGCAGCTTAAAAGCGAGACTCGTGATAGAAACAAAATTACTCTTGTGATATGAGAGGTTTAATTGAAGTCTACGAGTGATGTGTCACTAGCTTTTAATGAGAGTATGATAAAAAGGCCTAGGATATAACATATATGTACAATAAGAATTTTTCTTCCATTTTGCATCTCCGAGGAAAAATGATATGATGAATCAAAATGAAGATGAAGATGCTTCATAAAACTCTTATTGTAGAACAAAATACTTAAAAAAGTAGCAATGGTACTTAATGAGTGAAAGCAACAGTTAGTCAAGTAACTTTGTTTATAAACACATGAAGTATTGTGGGGCTCACATGCATATTTGCATACGACTAAATCATAGTCCTATCGTAGCTATTTACTTCATTTAATCTACATCTATAGTCATGACGACTGTTCCTTTGTTCATCCAAATATTGAAGCCTCCGCATGTCGCTAATCGAAATTGAGGAATTAAATGTTACTTCAATATTACTATGATCAGTTTTATTGATAATATACTTATATCTTGACTGAACCTACCTCTTCATCGTCGATACGTTCAGTTTCGGCCCGGCCCGTTCTTAAACATTCACATTGCAAAAGAAACAATCTACCATGACAATAGACTCATTCGCTCCAATATTATTTCTTATAATCAATCCTACATTCTTTGAATGTGTTCTTTAAATATGAATACTGCTATAGAAAACTAATTTTGAATCGTGTTATTTGTGGAAGCTATTTAATTTAGCGCTCACATTAAAGAAATATTATTGGAGACCAACTGTAGAACTACTGTTTTGCTACAGTGCATCATTCAATGAGCAAATATGAAACTTCTTGGAACCATGCTCACATTAATCGTTCCATAAAAAATATATTCAATGAAATTAATTAGGTTTTCTTGCATTCATGAAATAAATAGAATGTAAAATCAAATTATCTTCGTGCTTGCTAATAAATGTTGTTAACACAAAAATCTGATCTAATTGAGGAAATATGTAATGTATCATCTATTCTTTAATTTTTAAAGCATCTATCTGTGCTGTCCTTGTATTAAAATTGGGCCGAATTCGTGGGCAAATCTACTTACTGTGATTATTGAATTGAATGATTTTGAAAAAGTGATTAGAGCACAGATAAATGTAAAAATAGATTCTTACACAGAAATAAATACCTTTAAAGAAAAGTCAGCTTCTAAAAGAGATCATGTAACTAATACGCATGCTTCAATATTATAGAAATTCTGATATGACTGAGGATCACATGGCTTCACAGTTAAAGAAAAAAATATCACATTCGATGCAAATATTCAGATAGCGATAAACAGAAATATATACAAGTCTAACTGGACAATCTAAGACATTTAACTCATCTGCATATTTGCATTAGCGTAAGAAGATATTGGACACCACTGGCAAAAATAAATAATTGGAAGCTTAGCAGTAAACACATAATAATAAAATAGTTCTTTTCAACTTGAATAAGATATTGAAAGTGCTAAATGATGATGACAGTGAGACAAGAGTGGAATTAAAGCTTCTCTCTGAGAAGATGAATTACTATTTGCATTAAAGCAGCGTGTATTTCTTAGAGTCAAGTTGAAAAGACACTGCTCGGCTGACAATAATTCATTATAATTTAAAATTATCAACTTTTCAATTAAAAATATTTATACAACAAAAGTTTATTTTAAAATGTTTATAAATCGACAGAAAACTATGAGTCATAAATTGAATGATCGTCATTATAGAAAATATTTACAAGTTGACAGAGTAGAGTTGATAACGAAGTAATGGCTGTACAGAATCATTGTCAGCGAGGTGATGCGTGAAGAGCGGCGCATACTCACCATGCTGACCTTCCTAGGCCGGCGTGCGGAGTCGTGGTGCGGTTCGGTGGCGGTGGGCTTGTGCGTGGGCTGTGTGCTCACCGAGTCCTGGAAGGGGTCGCTACGGAGGGACATGCGCTCCCGCGTATTGTCGTCCTGGTTGCCTCGCTCCTGGTTCACGAACAGCTCGTAGCTCTGACACGAGAAGTCACTGGGGGACTTGGCGGGATGTGCTTCCGCATAGGCGGCGGCCTCCGCGGCTGCGGCCTGCTCCCGCGCGTGCGCCTCGCGCGCCTCTTGCTTGTCTGCTCGCGCGGCCGCCTTCTGTTCAGCTTCCTATTATACACAAATGACAATCTTAATAATTATAACATTCTTAGGCTCGGTTGCACCAACATTTTAACTTTAACCGTAACACGCTACTGTGTCATTTTGACATAATTTACATAGAAAAGCTGTCAAAATAATAAAGTAACACGGTTGTGGTTAAAGTTATGTTGGTGCAATCGAGCCTTAGTGTTGATATTTTGCCAGAGTTTGGTGGTCGACACAACGTGAGATAGTTATTATTGGCTGTTATTTTTACCATATATAATATATATATATAAGTTACGAAAAGAATCTTCCCCTAACGTAATTTCTTACCCTTAACGCCTCCTCCTCGGCCTGCTCCTCCTCTTCGGCTTTCTTCTGCAACTCGTCGTATGACATAGCGACAATGGCCAAGATCAAGTTGACGAGATAGAAAGAACCCAAGAAGATGATCACTACGAAGAACAAGACGTGCCACGACCCCGCAGACCTCAGCACCTTCAAATATAAAAATCTAATAAGAAACCCCGTTGTTCATTACTTCTTACTCCTCATATAAACGTTAGAATTTTTATCTAACATGTTTAGAAGAGTACTTACTTTAATACTTCTTTTATAAACATGTATATTCGATTTTTAATAATATACAATATAAAAGTAACATACCAATTGATAAAGATTTTCCCAATAATCTTGAGTCATAAGTCGGAAAGCTGACAAGAAAGCCCAACCAAACGTGTCGAAACTCGTGTATCCGTAGTTAGGGTTTGGACCGTAGCCTTGCAGACACATATAACCGGGTTCACATTGACTGAAAGCAATATTACAACAATAAATATGAAATCATACAAGTATCTCAAGTAGCTACTATATAACACATTACGTTCAGATAATATTCTTACCCTGCTCCTGATGAATTTCCACAAAGTGGATATTCCCCTCCACCCCCATACCAGTTGGCTGAAAGTATGATAATGCGTTATAATAAGCCAATTCATAATACAGATATAAACATAAAAAATACTTTGATTTCGGTAATATCGGCTGAAGATTATTCTTACTCTCATTCTGGCAAAACCTCTCCCAGTTCTCATCGGTGAGGTTACCCCAGGAGCCGTCTTCTGGGAACACTTTTATACATTTCTGCGTCAATACTCCCATGTAAATCTGTAGGCCCATCAGCGCGAACACAGACAGTGAAAACATCGTCAGGATTATCACATCTCTCAGATTCTTCACTGACTCTATGACGGCGCCGACGATAGTCTTTAAACCTGTGTGGATACATTCTCATAAATGATGTTACAATTTACGACATAATCATACAGTTGAACTCAGTCTTCTTATTTAAGGTAATAAGATATTTTCGAGTATCTGCCTGCCCTTTCTTAAATATAGTAGATATAATTTTATCAGCTTTAAAAAAGTAAAACTTTTATTTTATATTTCTAAAATCAAATACAAATCTTCGTTATAAGATTATTTTGGGTATTCGTTCACCACATTTTACCTACTTTGTCTAAGGTATGTCTATTATAATATAGCTTTACCAATATTTGTATCTAACATCTAAATAAGCATAAAATCTACATTTTTATATAATTTAATTACCTACATAATTTTAACATCTACTCTTATATAAAATGATTACCCGGTATGATAGCCACAGTCTTCAGCGCTCGGAGTACCCTGAACGTTCTGAGAGCGGCCAAGTTGCCGAGATCTATGCCCATCGTCACATAACTGGAAACAGACACCCACAACAACAACATCTACGTTAATACGTATCACTACCACACTACACACATTGACTCTAATTCATTATTCCTACGAATCATTTAAAATATCAGGAAACGTTTTCTCGTTGCCTTCATTTTGTTCTCTACAATCAAATTCATCAAATTACTTTCTTTGATATATTCCTCCACAGCATTATCTAAATTAATAAATATTTCTCTATTAAAAACTAGAAATGACATCAAATATACCGATATACTTATAATCTACAATTCAACGATTTTAATAACTTTCTACTTAATTGAATAAAATTGTCTACTACTCACGCTAAAGCTATAACTACGAAGTCAAGCCAATTCCATGCATCTCTAAGGTATGTGAATGGCTGTAGTATGAAACCCCTGGCCATTACTTTCACCGCTGATTCAAACGTGTAGATCCCGGTAAAGATAACTCTGGAAAAATTCACCTCCACTGAGGAACGCCACTCGTAAAATAATAAAAATATATCTATAATATGAGATACAGTATACAAGTTCCGCATCTCAACTTGTAGGAGATGATAGATAAATGTATGAACAAAACATTATGTCTAATTAGATGTACATACTGTTATATTATATGTAATAATAAATGTAAGTAATAATACGTCTAATTCCAATAAAATAATAAAAATAATGTAGGTATGTACAATTATGAGAAAATTGCTGTTTTGTGTGTTAAAATAGGTACAGTATGATGGTAATGAATTGTTACTATTTTGGAAAAACTGATTATTGAAATAATAGGTACCAACGTTTTAATAGTGTCTTGAGCGTAATTGCTAGTAACACATGTTATTGTATAGTTTAATGTATTATTTAAGATGATATCTAGTTTATATTTATAACGAATATTTTGACAAATATGAACATGAATTTTGGTCGTTACAGCCAGGGAAAATTTATAATTCTCTAAACGCCTGTCTAAAGCGATTCAGGATAACTATGTATAAAATATACATGTTTGATATTATAAATGTTTTCCAATAATTTACTATAAACAATTTCTAATAATTTACTTCCGTTTATCTAATTATTGATTATATCAATTGGAAAACTAGCTGAAATACTAACAATTTTGAAACTAGCGTGCACTCTACTAATTCTAGTACCTAATAAAGGATATGTTCTGTCGTCCAGTGGTATTTCAGAATTGCAAATTGAAATTCGTAATTGAATTAATCTAACTTAAATTTTGGAAAAAATATATAATAAAATGTATACTCACTCAGTACTTTCGACGGTTGGTGTCGTAGGCATTATCATAAGAATACAGTTGACTAGAATTGTCGTAATGATAAACAACGAGAACAAAGGATGTACTAGAATATATATCGCCACTCTTCTTATAGGATTGAATGGGTCTAGTAACCATAAGGCGTCGGTTGCCGAAAATCTGAAGATATCTTTACCCTTGCTTATGACTACGAAGGTCTGAAACAAAATCACAAGTTTATTAATACTGGTGCTATAGCTTTATGTGTCTATTGAGAACAGACGAACGAGCGGTACCAAGTTTTGCTTAATTTGTGTTCTTATTAATAAAATGTGTATGTGTTAAAAGGTCAGAAATCTAGAATTATACAGGAAAAATGCTCAAATAAAAATACCGGCGTGTATACAAAAACATACTCGTTCTTGTGGTCAGTTAAATTGTATTTATCTTTTAAACAAATTATGTTTGTAATGTGATTTTTCGGTTAAATCATAACAATATTTTGCCATTGGAATATTTGGTCTTCCTTCCATATAAAATAATATTGCAACATCTCAAATCATATGACAGAACGAGAAAAGTAAAACACCATTTAGGCCTTGTTCTAAGATTTAGGTATTCAGAATATTCTAAAATATTTTAAGAGCTTTAAGTCGTCAACAAGACAGCAACACCCATATCTATACCTCCTCACTGCAATATTTTTTTATTTCATCGGAACAAACGACGAGTTTCTTTTTACTATTTTATTTATTTTTATTTTTGTAGGAACCTCAGAACTGTTTCCGAATTGCTAAGCCAGAAGCCTACAGGTGACCTGAACCACTCTATCTTAGCGTTTCGGAACTACATGAAAGAAGAAAATGAAAATACCAAGATTTAAGCAATATTTGATGAGACCGAAAAGATAGGCACAACCATTAAATCATACACTGGTATCACACCCTCGCATAATTTTATTTAAACTCAACGAAGCAAGCAAGGCTTATGTAAGGATCGTAGCTGGAGGCGTTCTTTAGTTCCTGCCTACCCCCATAGGAATAAGACTTGAGTTTATGTGTGTAGTAAACATCAATACAAACTACATTTTTTTTTCTAAAATCATACCTTATCATTATTTGTTTTTATTGATATGATAAATTATATATCACCACGGATACTACAAAATTGTACAGCAAATCTGCCCCCTATAAGGGTCTCCGCCTATTTTACCATGTGTACTACTTATCTTGTCAAATTAAGATCTATGACAACCGTTACGGGTAGTCAGAGGCCTGAAAGTCTGACAACCAGTCATACCACGAGATATCGCGTTACCCAGTTACTGGGTTGTGGAGGTCAGATAGGCAGTCTCTCCATGTAAAATACTGGTACTCCATGTAAGCTGCATCCCGTTTGATTGGAAGCCGACCCCAATGTAATTGGGAAAAGGCTAGGCAGATAGACTACTTATCTTGCCAATATTTAGATTTTTGTCTAGGTTTAATCAATATTAAGCCAGGTACTGACTTATTAAAAATATATCTTATTTATTAAACGGAGTCACTTAAGTTAAATTTAAGCAAATTGCTAGAAGCATTTTAATTCTATCTTCATAATCTTGAATTATGTTTTGTTCGATGAACCAATGTTAAACTATTAAACAGCCAGACGTCTTTACCATAATGTATTTTATTTACATAAAATATTATCTTTAACAGATCCGTATCAGCATTTTTAAATCGTTATTACACTATATCTTAATGAGCTTGCAACATCTAAAACGATATCTTACTGTTTGTTAGTAAGATTAATATTGCCAGATTATTACTTATTATTTCGGTAAGTGGTTTTCATCATAATTTTAAATCAGTTCGTCTGTTTTAGGTCTGAGACTTTACAAGGTAAAATTAATCGTGTTAAAATACCTAAAGCTTACTGGGTATATGGCTGAATGCGGCCTTTATCCGTAGAACAGACGGCACTAATTACGAAATTCCAGAAGCATGCAAAATGCCAAACGCGACGTCATAGTCGCAGTGTTGCTCAAATATTACATAAAAGCTACCTGAAAATGTTTTGGTACCGCTCGAAGCTCGTCGTAACTCGGAATAAGACATCGTTTGTACGTACTCTTTGGTTATGATAAAAGGGGTCGATGTCCTCGAGCGGTATGGAGGACACCTCCGCCGGGAAGGTGCCCTGCATTCGCACCGGCAGCGGCAGGCCCTGCTCCAGGGTCGCGTCCGGCTGAGGACCTTCGTCCTCGTCCTCGTCATCGTAGCGCACCTATGTCGACACAACAGAACCGTTACAATCACATACAAAACTACGAATCAAATGTTAAAGATGCCAACGGCAGATCCAGAGAACGCGGGTTATCATTACTTATGAAATATTAAAACGCCCAGAAAACTAATGCTTTTTTTTCACTTAGAAGAAACACCTAATGCCGCATTAGATGTTTATTGACCTCTGGATCTACATTTGTCATTTTTTGTTTAGAACACAACCATTTACCATCTTCATCCAGTTTTCTGTGATATTTTTACTTACGCTTAGTCATTGAGCCAATCCAATGACTGAAACAAGCTAGCCTACTGTAAGCCTAATGTAACAGACCATATATAATATTATTATGAGCGTAATGCGCTATGTACTTGTAATAATACTGTCGATCGCTCACACAACTAATATTATTACAGAGTTCGTTACTGAGTCAGCATGTCTTGTGAAGGCGATCCAAGCTAAATTTTTATTTAGTATAGTGCTGCTGTTTGTGTGACTATGATGCGTATCTGGCATTACTAAAAGCGTTTGTTTTTGAAAATTCCACACTATTATGTTACCATTCCGAATGTACGAAAGAATCATCCGAATACTTCACCTGTGTTAAACACCAGGGAAATTGTAAATCGAACTGGCGTGGATTCGAAAACGGTTCCAAAATAGGAGGCGTGACTAGCGCAAGCCCAAAATGTTACAAAATACGAATCATAACCAACAAAATTTCATATTGATCTGAATCATTCTTAACTTTAAACTATTATGCACTAAACGCTAGCTAGGTGATGCCACCATGCTAGACCTAGATGACGGCAGTCGATGATGATATGACGAACATGAGCCAGTCCTGTGCAATGCTTGATAATGGTGAATGTTATGTGCTGGTGTACTTCGATTTCTAACGCATATTATAACTGTAGACCCTACGTTTTACATGTCATCCGTGAATTTAGTAAAAGGACTCTCATATCGATGGTTTCCTATTGAAAGTTATTTCAGATTTAAGGGGCATTGACTACGTACATATGATTCTCAATTAATTATATTACCGGGTTCAAGGTTGGATAGAGGCTTTACTAATATCTAATTGAGGAAATTACGTGTTTCTGTTAGTTACTAGTGGGAAAGGAGTTTTTATTTATATGAATGGTCGGAATTACTATTTGGATTTTGCATTTCTTCGATAACTCCTTGAGCAATTAGAAGGGAAGACATTGTTCAAAACTGCTTTTGGCGAAATGCAACTAAACATGACAAGCCGTCGTTTTAGCTACGGTGAGATTAGCTGTTACGTACTCGGTAAATCACATGTGTTTTCAAATAACAGCTAAACTTGTAAACACAGTCCTTTACAGATAGTTTGCCAACAAAGCGATGTGTTTAAGGATAATGCTTTAAATGCGGTAAATATGCTTAAATTGGAATACATACAAGTTATCGCACTTGAACAAATGTGGCGCCAATGTTTGTGGGAGCTTGCAATATCTTATGTTGAAAGAAATTTCGTTTGTGAAAGCGATAACTTGTTGAAAAAATTCTCTAATAAAACGAGCCGTAAAAAGGTAAAAGGGGCAAGCAAGCATTCTTACTTCTTTTTTCTTTTTCGTCCGCCCCAAATCGTTCTGGAATAATTTAAAAATTATCCGTCAGAGTATTACTTTTGTTTGTTTCTGTTGCTATCTTGTGTGTGCCACACCATCTTTTGTTACGGTGATTTTTTTGTGTGCTAACTAATATTTTATCACTCGTGTCGACATTTATATACTTTGTACCTAAGATTTTTACAGTGTTTCTTTTTTTTTGTATCAGCACAGAGCACACGTGTTGTAAAACCGGAGACACCCTGATAGTGCAAGTGGGCCGGTACTCACCTCGCCTTCCGCTCGTTTTTTTTCGAGTTCCTTTTGCTTGGCATGCTCCTCAGCTATGCGGGCTTCGATAGCGGCCAGTGACTCTCTTGTGAAGGGTCGGAACAAGCTTCGTTCTTCCTCGCTGATCGAGTCCAAGTCCTCGGACATTGTCTATCGAACTCCCCCCGAGTGAACTGCCTACTGGATAAGAAAAGAAGACATAAGTATTTGAATTTTAAATAACTTAAATTGGATCAACGCTTCTACAAGTAACAATAAGAGAGCTTGCCAGAAAAAACATCCTTCAAGATAACTCGTTACTTTATATGTATTTTTCTATCTATGACATAAATAAAATGGTAGAATATCTTATCGAAATGATACACAGTAACGATTTACTATTGTTGGCTTTAATCCAAAATTATGAACAAGCAACGGGACGTGGCCGTTTTCTTTTGGAAATAATTTGGCCGTGATATTTTTTTAAGTTTTTTCGATTTAATTTCCTACTAAGGATAGGTTTCTAGCTTTATTTCAATATTTGTTAATAAACCATCTATGTATTTCTACAAAATAATTAATTATCAATCTGTGAATTTTCAGTCTAATTACTTAAACAGAAAATTCACAGATTGATAATTAATTATTTTACAGTAACATGTTTACACAATTCTTAACTTGGTAAATCAGATGATCAATTTCCGGCTAGAAAATTAAGGCGCATTTAATAAAAGTAAATCTAAAGCCCCTGATTTAACTTATAAAGATCCCGAGAGATTGTTGGCTTTATACAAATTGTGAAGACGATGCTATATTTAAAAAATATAATTTTGCGAACAACGCCTGCTCGGCTGTATTTGTTTAAGGCACTGTTTGTGCCTTCCACAACTAGGCCAAGGGCAGTTTTTATATTGTGCGTTACAGCTCTTAGGGTATTTTTATTCCTTTTCTTTATCGCTTTGGGATAGCTTATATAAGATTAATATTCGTACAAATAATTATTTATTAGGTACTTTGCGGTTGGCGCAACTAGGACTGCTTTTCGACCCCTTTAGATTTTTATCACAGATATGTATATCTATATACTATAATAAAATATTCTCAACTAGATATAATGAATCTTTGAAAACATTAAGATCATGTGAAATATTTAAGACATCGTATCACATTTAAAGTTATCTCGTTTTGCCTTCGACAGATACGCAATGCGGGATGGGAAATTTGTTTTCCCCGCACTGCGCATTTGTAGTGGCACCTCTAGATATTTTCTTTGTTTAATCGTGGCGTATTGTCATAGAAATCTCTAAGAGTTCCTAGTAATTTCATGACAAACAAATTGGTTTTAACTTTCCTTTCACTTGACTTGGGGGTCCACAACTTTCTTTTGGTATCAAAAAAGTAGTAATTTAGCTTATTGCTTTTCTTCGATCTGTTCCAGATATTTCCAAACGCTCAATATTAGTTAGGCCACCTAAAATAAGCAATACTTAAGTGTATATGTTAAATGTATGTATTCCATCCTTCTATAGAATTACTAGGAAATGAAAATGCCTAAAATAAACAGTCTTTTTTTTATAAATTTTATTATACACACTTCCTAGGAATTTCATAATTTTTTTTAAGTTTAATCAGTAATGTGTCAAATCCGAGATGTTCTTAACTCTAAAATACTACAATTTCTAATGTGTAGTATCCTACTAATATTATAAACGCGAAAGTTTGTAAGTACGGATGGTTGGATGGATGTTTGTTACTCTTTCACGTAAAAACTACTGAATGGATTTTAATGAAACCTTACAATAATATAGCTTAAACATCAGAATAACACATAGGTTACAATTTATATAGATATTATGTGAATTGTCCAAAATATGACGATAAGTGTCAAGTAAGTAGGAAAAAATCTACCATCTGCGAGCTATTCTGACGTGCGCTGCCTAAACCCTTTGAGATATAACAAAATGTTGTATGGTGGAATTGTGTATCATAAATAGGTCTACAGAAAAATCTGCGATGGCATATGTCTATCTCTTAAGGATAATACACTACATCCATTTTAATACTTAACATGTAATCTCACGCACGTATAACTATGTACGTCATAACAATTAAAATCTATTGTGTCTGCTAATTAGTGAGTCAAAGGGTTAAAAAAATGGGCAATTATGAAGCGGTAATAAAATATCAGAAGAACGTATCACCTTCACATGACATTAAAAATGGCCATTTATTATATCTATTTGATATCTTTGCTACCTACTCTGCCTGTAAACTTTTTTCATTTTCTCTCGTTACGGATATTTCGATGAAAATATTTTTGAATATAACAAACAACATTTACCTGCTAACAGTGAATGGGCGGGTGTGTGTGGTGCGGGAAACGCGCGCGGCCGCACGCTCTACGCCCGCGTTCTCCCGCCGACCACCTACGGGCGGACCGCCCTTCTGTAACCGATAAGTAAGGTTACGAATTTACTGGAGAGATACTAAGCATTTCGTATATATGGGGAATCTTTAGTAAGAAAAATAAACCTTGTAAAATCTGGTACAATGCCACATGAAGATAAATTGACCTTGACCTTTGAGTTTCTTGTCAGAGATCAGATAAAGATGCTGTCGCGCTATCTATCATAAATTAATACCTATGTAAAAGAGTTTCAAAAGACCTATTTACATTATTTGTATGTACGTCCCAGGTGGCAAATGATGTAACTCCGGGGATCATTCGCACAGAAGCTTCATCCTCTACTCCCTGAAACTAAATTAGAGGTATTAGCAATTCTAATTGGATGTCTATTTAGAATTGTTAATACCATTCATGTTTCCCCGTACATTATGGGTAATTTGAAAATTCGTATAATTACTATTTAAAGTCCTGTATAATTTACGGTAAAGAAAGAAAGAAAGTAAAAGCTTTTATTTTTGCGCGCCAATTAACGCGCTCAAATACATAAACCTAATACTTGTTATAAATCATAATTAATATAAGTAATATAAACAAGATAAACATACATTATCATGTTGGTAACATTGTATTATAGTACCTAATTTAAAAATAATAATTTGTAATCTTTACATGGTTCACAAACTACCTTCAAACTACTGAGGTATATCTTAATTAATCTATGAAATTTGTTTTTGGTTTACAACAATCAACATGAACCTACATAAACTTTGTATGTATTACTATAATTGAGAATATTTATAGACAAAGAAGTTGATCTCATGATAATTCAGGATGTGTGCGTCGCATGTGCGCAAAAATAAGGGCATTACTCAGCATAATAATGTGACTACTGGTGAATCTAATGCCAACAGCAGCGCTGATTTTCAGCAAAACCCTTTTGAGTGACGTCATGAACGCAATGTAGATGTTTGTGTGTGTGTAATGAATCTGCATAAATGTAAAAAAGATAAATATACGTTATCTAGGATTCTAGATGATCAAAATAAATTGTGCAGTTTGTATTATTATGCAAAATGCATGGTGGCCATTGTTGCGTAAACGAATAGAGGTAAAGTAAACTAATGACCAATAACGGATGGCAAATGCCATCAAAGAAATGAATACCATTTAAAGATGCAATGACCTTCTTCTTAGTGACAGTAGTTGGTAAAAATCGGAACAAATTATCGATTTTAAGTGTAATTTTCATATTGTTGCAGTGTTTATCTACAGAGAGAATGCTAAGATGTAAATCGATTGTTCAAAAGTGAAGTTATACGGTAGTACGAGTAATACGGCTTTGACTTCAAATGGTTCCTTTTAATAATTGTGGAGTTAAATTATTAATGTTAGTAAATTTTTTTAAACGACAATGCTTTTCGTTTACAACAGACTCGACTTCTGTGAAAGCTGAAATATAACCTATGTTTAATTAATCGATGTCATGGATTTAGAAGCGAAGACTATTATTCTTGTTTAGGTTGTTTTTATTGTAAAGAGATGATACAGCATTGTCTCAAGGCTACAAAAATGAGGTCGAGAAAGAATAAAGATTTCTGGGTAAACATGTAATACAAATTGCCGAGAATGCCAAAATTATTATTTATCGAAAGGAATAACACACTATTTCAATTGAGCATCCATGGTAAAGAGAGTGAAGCAAGACAGCTGAGTTGCAACTGCAACAGTTATAATACTTACAGCTTAGTAGGCGCTCTGCCAAGTAAGCTGTAAGTATTATATCCAAGTGTAAGTTTTATAAAAGGTAACGGTGGGCACAATTATTCGGTGACATATACGTGATTCATTGAGATGATTAATTGTGAACAAATCAGAAATTATTAGAGTTAGGTAAATAGTTTCATCCTATCCCTCTGTTGGCTAAATGCCTTTTCATTCGGAGAAGATACGATTATTTACATTATGATATTTGTTTACTTATTTTGACGCCTTAATATAATACTTATAAGATAATAATTTATTTTCTCACCACAATATAGAAAGAACATTGAACAAGGTATCAGCAACAACATCACAACTTCAATATAACATATAGGTACTGTGGGAGACTGGCGCCTAAACTAGACGTAAGAACTGTATTTCAGGTCACCAGGTCTCCACCCCTTGGGTAAAGAAAAAATACTTTTTATTTAAGATTGATTACACGTACATTGGTCACTGACGGTTGTGGTAAGTTATTCAGAAGTGGTTTGTACATTATAGTATGGTTACTAGTAGTATGCATAAAATGTATGTTTGTGTGATATATATAATATAAGTGCATGAGAATAGTAGTGTATTATGTTTGCGCATGTGAGGTGTATGTAAGTACGTGGTGTGCATGTGAGTGTGAGCGCGAGAATGACATGAGTTTAATAAACACAGGTAATGGTATTAATTTGGAGAAGGACGGTGTGCTGGCATGACGGGTTGTTAAGGTAAGTAGTTATTATATTTTCATCACATTGTATGACTGTAGTGTACCTATATTTTTTTTCTCGGTTAATTATCCTTGGACCGCTAGTAGTTTTTCCGTTTCATCATAGTTTAAGGTTTTGAGATTATAAACAGATTAGATATGGAGTGAATAAACTTATTGAGTGTTGTGATACTGAGTATAGCGTGATGATAATCGTCTAAAATCGTCGTAGCTGACTGCGAGTTGGCGATTTCAAATCATTAAATAAAATTTTCAAGTGTTGTTTAATCAAGATGTTTTCTTTTACTATACGTTTATGATATCTTAGATTGACTAAAAAAGTAGATACATTGAAAATATACCCACATATTATTTGAATTTGAACTCACAGTTTGTCAATAAAAAAAAACACTAAATCATTTTTTTACGCGGGACGTTTAGTGCATACGACATACACTGAAGTAAAAATAGCATATTGTGATTTGATTCTTTTTGTAATCGAGTCAGAACATAATGCACATGTCCATCGCCGTAGACAGCAGGAATTCAATTACATCACTTATCTAACATATGTTTATCCTTATAAATAATTTGTTACGTTGCACTCACCTGTCGTCCGCGAGAGCAGTGTGACCGCGGCTACTAGAGAGATGAAAGTTACCACGTGATCGCTGATAGGGACAGCCAGCAAATGGGCAAGATTTTTCATGACCGACCTGCAATGATTAACATACCACTTGCTGTTTTAATATGTTTCCAAGGAAATCTAATTATTTTTGGCACATTTTGTGACATTTCGACACTCACAGCCAAGATAGATATGTGACATCACTACTACGGGGAATCTGTCCAATTTCCATCTGTAGTAGATCAAACAATCGATGGATAGGCTGTAAATTTAATTTCCCTTTATGTACGACCGGTAGGTATGCTTGGCAACTTTATTCCTATTATCATAATATCGGCCTTCGGCTGACTTGAAGAGCCATGACACCAGTGGGCTTACCCTTGAAAATAATCCCGCTCGATTTAAATTGGAAATATGTCAGTTTGTACTTTAAATGACAAAAGAAATATTATTGTTTTGGGATAATATGAAGACAACATGCTTTAAAATGGAGGCAACTGTAATTTAGGTAGATTTATTTTAAAATTATGGGTTGTTTTAAGGCGTCTATTTAATATTGGAATTGGTATTAGGTTCAAGAGTACTCCAGAGGTCTTATGATAGAAAGGGATTTCTTTTAATTATCATAAAATTGTGTACCGTATATAGTACAATGTCTTGAGGTGTGTGTAGGTCTAGAGGGCGCGCGGGGTGGTGGCCGCGTCGCCCGCTGGCCGCGCGCGCTTCTCTCTCCAGTTTTGGCGCGCGCGCAACATCTGCGTCAGCCTTTAGCCGCGTCTGTTGAAGAAAAATTACAAATTAAAAGAAATTACACTTGTAAATATATAACCGCATTCAAAATGTTGCATTCGGTTTTTAATCTTTCATTTTAAATTATTATTAACGAATAGGCAGGTATGTCGTGGTGACTCTAGTATCTTAAGATATTATTAAAAAGAAATACTTCTTTAGAAGTATTTCTTTTTAATAATATCTTAAGTAAGTAATTAATCTTCAAGTAGGTAATAACCTACTTGAAGATATTAGCCATTATGCCATTGACAACAATTGCTATATCCCCGACAAAAGACAATTAATAAAAAAAAAATGTCTCGAATTTCTGAGAATATAATTATGGCCTTCATTAATAGCTAACAATGCTATGCAATAATAATGGCAAATGATGTTGAGTAGGTATTCAAAATAATCAAGTCGCAACGCAAGCTTTATGGTGGCAACTATAGGTTTATGATGGGAAAGCAACTCTTTAGTAACTAGTGTTAACGACACTAGTTACTAAAGAGTTGCTTTCGTCTTAAATGAGATGCCTGATATCCATCTTTTAGCAATCCTTACAATTACTAACTCGTATACAACTTTGCAGACAATACAATTACTAACTCGTATACCGAAAACATCTTTCAAGGCTTCGTTTTAAAAAAAATGTATATTTCAAACTCACTTTATGAAGAAGTGTTTTAACAGGGTTATCTGTCCACGAAGCAAACACAATAGTTATACAATCGCCGTATATCATATGTGGTTCATTTGACCGGGAAATTGTTCAGAGAATTTACATCACTTCATTTATATTCTTTGTGTATCTATATGAAGTACTAGCGGTGCCCGCGAGTCCGTCCGCGTGGATGTCTTAATTAACACCATGTCGTGCATGAACACAAATTCATAATAATTAAAAATGTTGATACCCAGCTCAGCGCAATGCAAAGCAGCTACTGAGGACAACGTTATGTAGTTTCTATGTAGTATCAAAAAAAAAAGTATAAATATGTTTGTTTACGTAAACAAACATTTTTATACTTTTTTTTTCTAATTATGTAATTATAGCTGTGCCCTCCGGTTTCACCCGCGTTAATTTGAAGAAAAAACCTACAAATATTTATTCCACCAGGCAGCGCCTGGTAGATAATAGGCAATAGGCTCACCACCTATTACATGGGACTTAATAACAGCATTGGTGAAATCTGGGTGTACGACTGTGTACACCTCCGTCTACCCCTTCGGAGAATACAGGCGTGATGCTGTTATGTTATAAATGCGGACGTGGTACTGGATCATTATTTTGTTGCAGAGTTATTTTAAAACTATGATACCTCCAAAGATATTCATTGAAATCAAATGATGTGCAATGGCAATTTAGTTCAAAATTAAATATTTGTGATGAATAAAGTATTTATTTGGATAAGGTTTTATATCATGATTATAAAAACACCTTCGCAAATAATGCATTATTTTAAAACATATTTGATAACCATAAAAAAGGTTATCGTGGGTCAACCTTAAAAGATAGACAAATGCTGTCGCGGATTCTTTTTTAGAACTTTTAAAGAGGAACAATTCTGTGGTACATGATTTTTGCGTAACTTTAACTGTTTACGCAGCGCACGCAACGGAAGCTCTCAAAAGGAATATTTTTTTCCTGCTTTTTGCAAAATTTTTCATTGATGCTCCGCTCATATTGGTCATAGCGTGATATTATATAGATTTTTTACAAAAAGATTTTTTCAATTCGAACCAATACATGCTGAGATTAGCGCGTTAAACCAAACAAACAAACAAACTCTTCAGCTTTTATAATATTAGTGTAGATGAATATTCGTCATTACTTAAGGTGATTATAGTCTCAAATAAAATTTAGCATCTGGGCGGGATATTGGCAAAAACCATACGTCTCGCTCCGCTTCCCCGCGCACTTACTCAATATCAAACATTATTGAGTGACAGACGTAGCGCGTTAGTTATTGGTTAGGTATTATTACCAGTTTATTCTGCCTACTCGAACTTTTGCAACTCAACCCAATGCAAACAGAGGTATTGTTTATTGTATGTATACTTTAAAACACGTTCTCATTTGTGGTTTGACATTAGAATTTTGCACTTATGTGTAATACCTAATACTGTACTTGATTATTTCTTTCTTTTAAAAAACGAAATTGAAATATTTTGATGGGATAAATACCTGGATAAAAAATAAAACTTATAAAACGTTTATTTCAGTTCAAATAAAGTTTTCTTGGCACAATATCTGTATTATTCGGAATCAATGTCAATCTGCCGAGCCTTTTCCCAATTAAATTGGGGTCGGCTTCCACTCAAACCGTATGCAGCTTAATACCAGTATTTTACATGGAGCAACTGTCTATGTGACTCCACAACCTAGTACAACGGGGTAACATGATATCTTGTGGTATGACTAATTGTCAGACTTTCAGGCCTCTGACTACCCGTACGGCTTTCATAGATCTTAATTTGACAACCGGACTGATGGCTTATCGTGCTATCCGAGAATCTGAATCAATTTCTACAAAATGAATTATTTATGTGATAGTGGGTAATAATAATTGCTACCTTTTGAGTATAGTAGGTGCATTTTACATTTAATAACTATTTATTTGACATTTTGAATAGGTGTGCAAAATATATTTTAAGAAGGAAGGCCTTTAGGCGTCTAGATCAAGGCCCTGATACAGGCCTAGCGAGAGGTGTTGATCAAGGATCTTTGTTATTAGTCCAGTCCATAAGCTGAAATATCTAACGCTACAATTATTGCAGAATCCATGTCTCACATGTCGACAACATCGTATGCTAGATCAACATATTTTTCATGAAACGAGTGAAAGATAATATGGTTCTCATTATTAGAGATAGTGATATCGACAATTATTGTGCGGCGCTCTTATCAACCGTTCCCTGCTATATCACGTTAATAGGTAATAATAGTCATGTTAGTGACGCTAGATCGATCGATAAAATGTGATACGATTAAATTATTTTTAAGAATTACGTTGGACGAAAGAAAATATCTTAATAATAACTATTTTTTAAGGAAACATTGAAAAATAATAGACATGAACGGGCTTGAACCCGCGACCATTGAAATTCCGTGTCATCACTCTATCAACTGAGCTACCGTGTCGTTCGTGTGTATTAAATTTCAATGCTTAAAAAATTGTCTCTCGGGTTCGATTCCCGGATCGGGCAAATTTCTATTGAGTTTTTCTGTTAAAAAATTCTCCGTAGTAGCCCGGAGTTTTGTTTCCACCACCTATTACATGGGACTTAATAACAGCATTGGTGAAATTTGGGTGTACAACTATGTACACCTCTGCCTACCCCGGGATTACAGGCGTGATACTATGTATGTTATGTTACTACATGGTATTAACATGTGTTAAAAATATCAATATATATGATTTAAAAAAAGAATAGGATGTTGTTCGGCATCTTACAACTGCAAAGTAGTAACGCTGAGTTTAGTAAATCTGTAAATGATTGCTAAATAAATATCACCAGGCGTCTTCCTTAAGACGAATACAAGGGGACTTAAATAGTAGGTTCATGATACCTAAGATATTTGAGTTCTTTTTTTAGAGTTTCAATGTTGCACCATTGTTTTACAATAATATGACTTGACAAAATCTACACTACACCCATAAGGGTTGGTCTACATTTTTGTAGAAGTATCTTTGTAGGATCCCTTTGGCTGAATTGACTATTTTCACATTTTTTATTTAAACAGTTGTGGGTGTTTTTGACAAATAACCGAAAAGTGTATTTTTTTTTGAGGATAGAATAGTAATTTACTTATTCGTCTGTTTTGCTATTTCGTGAACTAGCTTATTGCAAGAACATTGCAAAACTCACGAAATTTTAGGTCTTTCTTGTGAGCTATTTTCAAAATTTTGTATGGAAATTTTTCCTTCAAAACTTTGAGAAGGCAAGCCAGGCTTCTTTTTGTGAATAATTTTCGCCTTGATCTTCTACTTTCTCAATCAATATCCTGTTCTTTTCCTTTGAAATCATCGGTCTAACGGAAATGTTTATGATTAACACAGCATTTTTGTACCTACTACACTATCTGTGTAATCTATTCTTTGAACAATAAAACTAGGCCTCCGCCGAGCCAGCCTCCCCGTACGAATACCGAAGCGAGACTGAGCTAGCGTCGGCCACCCTCCGTGCGAATATCAAATTAGTATAATACTGAATTGTGACGTCATAATTATTCTTTTAGAAAATTTCAAACTTAATTTTTAAAATTGTCTATAATCTGATGAAAAATAATTAAAATAGCTTCAGTAGGTAGCTTAGGAGGAGTTGGAAACTTTATACGTGAATCATAGGTAACTTTGGATTTTTTCTGTAATAACGAACCTAATAAAAAAATTAAATATATTTAAAATTTATAGTTTAATAGATCAACATTTTGATATATTTTTTTGGAAGCATTTGGTTCATCCGTTTAGGAGGAGTAAGCCTCCAAAGATATGCAGTTGGCGTAACTAATCGCTTTAATTTGTTAATTCATTATAGAATATTACGATAGATATAACATAAATACATCGGCGCGTAGTTAACAAGATTGATAAAAAATAATGACATAATAATCATACCTAATCAAGTTTCGCGACTAATAGATAAAAACATGTTGACCGGTGATACTAGTCGACGTGTATATTCAATAACATAGTAACATAGGAGTAGTTCAGTGTTAAGAGCTGCTTCAAAATGACGATATTTTATATTCCGCTAGTGTTAATTGTGTTATATTACGCTTTATATTATTACTTCACAAGAACATTTAACTACTGGAAGAATAAAAATGTTCCCGGACCGGAACCAACAGCGTTTTTCGGCAACTTAAAGGAGTCAGCACGGCGCAAAAAAAATATGGGCATTATCTTTCAAGAAATTTACAATCAATTTCCAAAAGAGAAAGTGGTCGGTGTTTATAGGATGACAACGCCATGTCTCCTCATTCGAGATTTGGACATTTTGAAACATATCATGATTAAAGACTTTGACGTCTTCTCTGATCGTGGCGTGGAGTTCAGCAAAAAAGGATTGGGACAAAATTTATTCCATGCTGACGGTGAAACATGGCGAGCTCTAAGAAATCGGTTTTCTCCTATGTTCACATCGGGTAAATTGAAAAACATGTTTTATCTTATGAGCAACCGCGCTGATATTTTCTTGGAGTACGTGAACAACGAGTGCCAGAAAAACCCTGAGTTTGAAGTACACTCCCTTATTCAAAAATACACTGTTTCTTCGATCTCAGCCTGCGCTTTCGGTGTCAGCATTGACACTCTAAATGATAAAATGGATACCCTTAAGCTTATTGACAAGTTAGTTGCGACACCGAATTATGCATTTGAATTAGATATGATGTATCCAGGACTTTTGAGGAAACTCAACCTTTCTTTGCTTCCATCATTTCTACAAAAATTCTTTAAAGATCTTGTGACCAGCATTATTGCTCAACGAAATGGTAAACCAACGGACCGAAACGATTTCATGGACTTAATACTCGAACTTCGTCAATTGGGACAAATTAACACTGCAAAATTTGGAAACAGTGTATCGTACGTTGATATAACAGACGATGTGATTGCTGCGCAAGCTTTTGTATTTTATATAGCTGGTTATGAGACCAGTGCCACCACCGTAGCCTACTTGTTGTATCATCTAGCGTTAAACCCTGACATTCAAGATAAACTTATAGCAGAAATTGACGAACATATCCAGGCCAACGACGGAAAAGTAACATATGACTCACTAAAGGAAATGAAATATTTGCAAAAAGTTTTTAGCGAAACACTTCGTATGTACTCTATTGCAGAACCACTGCAAAGAAAAGCTAGAGTTGATTACAAAATACCTGGTACAGATCTAGTAATTGAAAAGGACACGGTAGTGCTAATATCGTCGAGGGGTATTCATTACGACGAGAAATATTATCCAAATCCGGAAGTATTCGACCCAGAGAGATTCAATGCGAGCGAAGTAGGCGATCGTCACCCATGTGCTTATTTACCATTTGGACTCGGACAACGAAACTGTATTGGTAAGTAGGAGCGTTAATATTTAATTTTTGTGCCCTTCACTATAATTGTTTATACATAATCAATTAACTACCATCCCATCGGACTATGGGTATAAAGGAAGAGGGACTGCACCTGCTTGCGCTTACAGTTGTGCACTATAATATCTCCTGCGTAGTTACTTGACTAGTCTCCATGAAAATAGGCCGCCATGACCGAAAATTAAATATTAAATATATATAGGATACAGGAAAATGTTCATCATAATTAAAGATTACATGTAATGTGTACAAGACATACATTAAAGACTTCGTTTTGATGATTTAACGTTACGTAACATCTAATTTCAATGTTACGTGAAGTCCTTTCAATAGTCCAAGATAGTAAGTTTTACATGAAAATCTATTAATTTATTTTTGACAGTAAGATTTCTAATTAGATTTAAAAAAAAATTGTCTCTGAATCAAATCGACTATTTCAACTTCAATCTTACTGAGAAAATTAATCACAAAATGCATTTCTTCTTACAGTGTTTGTTCATGTTCTTTTTTAGGAATGCGGTTCGGCAAGATTCAGTCTCAGTTATGCGTAGCTAAGCTTCTGGACCAATTCAGAGTGGAGGCTTCGAAAAATACCGAAAACAATTTAGGTGTTAATCCCAACAGAAATTTTATAGGACCAGCTAAAGAAATACGTGTTAATCTTGTCCGCAGAACAAAAAAGAACTAAAAAGCCATTAACATTCCACGAATTGATTTATTTAAATTAATTTAATGTCGGCGTGCTATTATTATTTTGAAGGTAATATAGTGAGTAGCTATATTATCTTCAAAATAAGGCTGTAAGGTAAACAAGAAAAAATTACGTACAGTGGCAATACAATTTGAATTATTCACTTATGTTTCACTTAGTAGTAAATAATATTAATATCAACTGCTTTCAGGACATAGACTTGTTTCTTACAAGGAGAATTAACGATCAAGCATTATTCAATCATAATAACTCTTGCTCACTCCACAAATTTGATTTCAAACAATTTACCATAATTTTTATACATGTTTCCAATAAAATTGTGACCTTAATGTATTAGTTTTTACCAACTACACAATTTTTGAATGCAATAAATTCTTCTTGACAATTCAAAAGGGCTTGCAAATGGTCTAATTAAAATATGCATTTATTGTATATGATGACTCATCATTGATCAAGATGTTTTCAAGTTTTAAATTTTATCCCAACAGGCTATGAATTATTTATGGGCGGAGCTAGTGAATATCTGCTTCCATTCATGACGAGGCTGCTTTCATTATATTCCGTCTCAATCCCATTCAACAGTCACTGGCGGCGACGAGTCTGCCATTCTAGTCGTCTACCATGCCGCACAATATCTCCTTCTGACAATTCAACATGACTGCCCCGTACAGCCGAGATCTTTAATATTATCGAGAAGATTATATACAATCTAGTCCGTGGATTGAAACTATTGAGTACGGTGCTTATATATTTCCATTATTGTAAAACGAAAGTCAATTTTATAGATACTTTTATCAATTTGCTTTACATATTATCACAGTATAGTTTAAATGATATGATACGGTATCAGATAACTCTTTAAATAATATAGGTATTATATTTTTAAGTAGGTACAGTAGGCCGCCCGTTCGTGGCAACACTATGGCCTTGAGCTGACCGGTCGTAATAAGGAGGTTCAATAGAATGCGACGCTAGCTTAACTGGTTTTGTTACCACTGACGTGCAGCCTACCGTACAATCTATCAAAATATTATTATCTAATTATTAACGTAATTAACAGGTAACAATATAAATTCAAATATAATGAACCATGTTTAGATGTCGCAGATGGATGGTAGAATCCGCTGTTTTACAAAACGGTACTGTTTTATAAAACAGGTGAACAATGTTCAGCTGGATTGCCATTGCGATACGTTTAACAAAACTGCCACCCACCTTTAGGCGTAATGCAGAATGACATATCTACACTGGGACAGGTTTGTTTATTGTATATGTATATTAAATGGATAGTCACCACTCAAGTAAAAAAAAGATACTGTATTCTGATTTGACTTTCCGTGGATGGGTCGAGGGAGCCCCTATTATCTTATTATTTATTTGTTTCGCGGGGCTCCTATTTTTGTGTCTGTAAGGTTAGAAAAAACTTAAATACGAACCTCTTCGAACCTAACCTGTCCGTGTCGGGATACACGAAACTCCCGAGCTCGCTCATGGATAAATTTCATTTATTTTCTTTCATAATCCCGATATATTGTCGACTATTATAGTTGTTTAGTATTGACGTCATTCAAAATTTTCATCTTTTGTTTGCTATTGACAAGTAAAATAAAGTTAGGTTATTATTGTTAAAACATACAGAGCCATATGCGACAAAATTTCGAAGTAAAATCAACAATCTGACAGTTCATTTCACACTGTTTTACATAATCTCTGATCGTTGACCCGCTGCATTGATAAACGCAAAACGTTCATACAATTCTGCGTGTTATAGTTCAGTAATTATGTAAAACCGCTAAACGTCGTTCAGCTGATTTTCATAACAGTACTGTTTTGTAAATCAGCTAGCAGTTTTGTAAAACAGCTGATTCTAAAACCCATCTGCAACATAGATACAACAAAAAAATAATTACGAAATTGCATATTTTTATAACTATGGGAACATTAACTTTACATCTTAAAGTCGTGGATAATTCCTAATGCTTGATTTACCTATTGAATTAGTGTTATCGGGTAAAAACGCCTGGCTTGGCTAATTCCCGACAAGTAACACAAAGTACGTATATGGTTAAATGGATGGTCCCGCTAAGTCTGCCTTATGCCAAGACTTGGCAATCTCTCGAGTAGTGTTTATTAGTCTATTGGCTCTCTGGAGGAGCCGCGGCCCCGCCGCGAGGTCTCGCTCACGCACAATCAGGTCAAGGCATTTGTTTCACAGTCAAGTATCTCTGCGGCTTACTCTAATAACGTTGACAGCTTTGGCTTGTGAGAACTGAAGATCTTTTCTTTGATGTTAAAAAGAAAATCTTGATCGCTTATGTAAAGTTATGTAATATAAATAAACGTTATGTGTTTGAGCTACTCAGCCTACCGCAGCTAACTTCAAACGTGGTTATCGCCCAATTAAGATATGATCGGTGATCGGCTTACTTTGTATTACGGTACATTTATAAACAAGTAGGTATGCTTTTAAGTGCTCAATGGTAATGAATGTTATGATACACAACACAAATAGTCATTTGAATTGGAACATAACCGGAGAACACCGAACAAAACGTTCATTAATCACGAAGGTTATACTAAAAGTGCCACATGTAACGTACAAAGATGGCCGGGTGTGAGAGAAAGTAATAAACATCGGGTTCTCGGTGTCTGTAATTCAATGAGCGGTGGTAGATACGTCTGGGTAGGGAGGGCGAGTTGAACAAACCCAGTGCCGCATAGATCGATACCGGCGACCGGCTCAGGCGAAACGCCCCGTACATTGCAGCACTTTATGAAAGAAACGCTATCTCTTTTTGTATATATCAGTTCGATGTTCATACAGTTTTTTATTAAAAATTCAGGCATTTCAAGCAAACTTTTAAATAATTTGAATACAATAGAAATCTGAAAAACGTCTGAATCTGTGGTAGTATATTTCAAAATATGCTGGATTTTCCAAATTAGTTAAGATTTGAGATTTCCCGTAAAATTATAAGCTTGTACCTACCGCACCTAGTGAATAACGTGATATCTATTTTTACGGCTAGGATAATTTGATTTAACCTGTATAATGAAACGGCTTGATGATTTTTTGTTTACCATCCAGTGTATAAAATGAAAAAATATATCCGACCGACGAAATATAAACACAAAATAATTTTCGCCGTTATGTATATTAAAAATACAAATAGCAATTAATTGATTTTTGTAAATAGAAAAACACTAGATTTACTATAAACCAACTAACCCCTAAAATGTAGGTACATTTATCGTAGTATCGGAAAAAAAAAAACGAACGAGACGATTCGTTCCGCCGGTTACGCGACACTCATTAGCTTTTGTCGCCATCTAGTTGTGAACAGAGCTAAACATTTCTAAAGAAAAATGTCGTTGTAAATTGTTCTTTGCAAATAGCTTCGCAGCAGTTTATAGTACCTACTAGAGTCGCAGTAACATCGAGAAAAAGAAAATATGTACATAGTAGACATGAGCGTTCATACTGATATGAAATTTACATTTTCTAGAAACTGTTTAGGGACATTGCGAATTTATTTTAGGTTGTGGCACTTTATCAAATTAAGTATTATTCGTAAAAAAGTAACACAGGACATAGACACTGTAGGTATTATTATTGTCCGAACTATATGACAGTGACAAATAAAGCTCTCGAAAATAAACTATGAATCAGTTGGAGTGGGAGTCGTCTTGAGTCATATTTTATGTGGAATAACTTCCTAAACGTTAACATAGGTACGTATGCTTACCTACCCATATCTTATACCAAGACAGGTATTAGGTAGGTAGCAGTCCTTATGTCATTATGTCAACATTAATATCATGAAAGCCGAGTTCAACATATCGATTGTGACAACCAAATAGATTTCCTAGGATTTTGTTAACCTTTAAACGTCCTTGTCTTTAAAGTTTATGAATAAAAAAATTCAGTAACAGTACCTAAGTGGGATGCGTGTTACAAAGTTTCGAATTTCTCCATGAATTAATGTAAAAGTGCAGTACATAAAAACAAAGTTACAATTACTGCTTTTCTAGTGAAAAAATGTACTAAACAAAACCAAGTAATATGTGGATTGTACATCTAAACCGTTCATCAAATTATTCATATTTCGTTTTCAAAGCAACACAAAAACTATCTTATGCACTCACAAAATTATATGAATAACACCGTATGACTGAACTTGCGTCATTAATTGCTCAAATGTGGATAGTAAAACTATTTACTTACTGCTCAAGCTAGTATATAAGTACTTTCCCAGCGCGGACTTTGTAGAAATGTAGACTCACTGGCAATGGCTAAGTTTGTAAGCAAACATGTATTCATTACAACTTATCTATACTAGGAGGAGCTTGCGCGCTCACCACTTTTCCTTTCTTCGACTTTATTGATTTCCATCCCTCTCACTCGTGACTCATTCAATGTGGATACTCGAAACTTTAAAATATATTTTAATTTGAAATGCCCGTTGCCCTAATGATGCTCGAAGTTTCTCTTTTCAACTTAGCGTTTTCCGATATAGGTGTACCTACCCAAACTAAGTAATATAAGGAAATAATAGACGCTTATTGAATAAATTTTACTTTGATTTTCTGCGGACCGTCTTACGATCCACCTCTGTACTGTCATGAACATTAAGCAATACTAATGCACCAAATGATACTACTATAGCTCCAAATACGTAGTTTTTGGTGTAGGTAGCTGATACTACCCACTACATTCACAGAAAAGACGGGCTCATTACCACAGGTCACACAACCAAAAATGTGAATGTAAATCGATTTCTAGCAAATAATTTATGAATGAGTTCTATTAATACGTGAACCCCAAATCAAATAGTCGGAAGTCAAAATAACCTCAATCATTTCAATTATTATTATATCGTATCAAGTTAGTCGCACATCAAAATTGTTTTAAATATGCAGGAAATATACCTACGCCAAATAACAGTTTTGTCAGACATATTTATTATGCATAGAAACATGCCAAAGTTACTTCATTGCGTATAAACACGCTTATCATTATTATATTTATTCCACAAAAAAAAACAATATAAACATTGAAACTGGTTTTGTTCATTTTATTTCAGAATATTTATTTAAAGTATATCAATTGCAATCATTAATTTGAATGTTATGTCAATATCCAATTATGGAAAAGCACTTAAGTAATTGATTCAGATAATCCCAGCGACGACTAAATGTATATTTATAAATTCTCACCTAGCCTTCTCCCAACTTTGTCGAGGTCGGCTAGCAGTCTATTCGGCTATGGCATGGAATGTGGCGAGACTGCATGTTGGTGTCAGGCTTTCTGTCTAAAAAGCCCTGTCATAGATCTTCGTTTGGCAACCGAGACCGTGGATATATTCCGAACGCATTCAACTCTAATCTCTTCAAAGTTAGAGCGGACAGGCTTCTTCTGGGTAAGACTTCGTCGAATTTGTCTCCGTCACCTCTGACCTAGACTAGAGTCAAGAGAAAACCCATCTCAAATAAATAAAAAATATGTATAACGTACTGTTCACGGCGCAGAGGTCTCGATATAAAATTATATTTTGGTAACCCATCTAGAAAATGAGCGCAGCTTAACTTGGATCGATCGATCTGTGCGGCTGTTACTCAACCACAAGTCCTTTCTTCAAGCAAGAAGAGTACCTATTCTATAATTATTCCTACTTGGGAATTGCGTTAATGTTAAGAAAAACCTGGGTTAATGGTCACTTAGAATGGTTTAATGGCGACCACGCTTAGGATCGTGAAATCAGCTTTGTTGTAAACAAATCATGTTAGTGTCGGATGAACTGGCTCAGTATCGTATTACGTTTACTTACTCTTTTACAACTGAATACTTTAAGCCGATTGCAGAATAAGCCTAGTACCTACAATATATAAACATACCTTCCTAGGCATTATATATAAGTAGGTATTTGCCTTCAGGTATGTACGTAATTCCTAGCTAAGATAGGTATTTATCTATTTTTGTGGGTCTTAGCCCAGTAGATATTAATAAACTATCATTGAAAAGCCCTGCCCCTTTTAAAATGGCATCTTAAGACACTTCCAAGTCCTGAGTAAGCTGTGCTCAGAACTTGAAAGTTTCATACATTTCAGCATTTTATGACAATCTTTCAAGTTATAACACAGATTAATACTTGGCCAAGCTCATATATGAGATTTACCCAGCCTATTAAACAATAATTGGTTAAAGTTAGATAGATTTTGTTTTTACTTTTAACTTATATGCACTCACTCTTCAAAAATAATCGTTACTATTATTATTACCTACAGATAAATCTATCCAACGCAATAACGCATGCGTAATAGTGCCGTTATTATGAATACCAAGCTGATGCAATACTATGATGAATCTTTTTTATTCAGTAGAAACTTCTCCTTATAATAATTTATCATTTATAATTTCTGATTATCATAAGCTCCAATGTTACGCAATTAACAGTAATAGATGAGAAAATATGGGATGTTCAGGCAGTATTTAGAGAGGGGATCGGATGTATGGATCAGATCTTCTCCTTAAGATGCATAGCCGAAAAACATCTGGCAAAGCATAAGAAAGTCTACTGTGCTTTCGTTGACTTCGAGAAGGCCTAAGTGCGTAGTAATCGCAACCACCGCGCATGTTTGACAAGATGCATGAACGTGGACGAAGCAAAAGGCATATGTAAGGATCGTAGCAGTTGGTGTTCTGTAGTTTCTGCCTACCCCTATGGGAGAAAGGTGTAAGTTTATGTATGTGTGTATGTAAGTTACGCATTTAACAAATACATTGGCATCGCTTTGTTCAGCAGCAGTTAATCATCAGTTCATCAATTCATGTCAATGTGACGTATCGTTATCTGCAGTACCTAATACAAAGGTCACTAAACACCTTCCCTAACTTCTACGTCATTGTACGAGCCTTCCCTTAAAGGGTTCCCCAGTCTTACGGGCCAAGGAATCAGGTAAAGGTGACGTAAGGGTCCGTAATTATAACGGGGAGGCGTTATTCTTTGACTTTCAATGTGTATTTATCTATCTATATAAAAGGCAAGTGTTTGACTGATGTATCAACGCACAGGCCAAACCTTTAAGGCTAGAAAATTGAAATTTCGCACACGTATTCCTCAAGTAAGGATTAAAAAAAATTAAACACCCAAAGAGGTGAAATAGGCGATCAAAGTTTGTATGAAACTTTTATTCCTTGGACGTATTTGCATAAAATTTCGTATAAATTGAGTACGGCAAAAAGAATGAGTTACGTATTTCAGCGTTTTCTAAAATTCAACCCCTAAGAGGGTAACATTTCTTGAATTCTTTAATCCCTAGGACTTGCATACCATAAATTCCTTTTGCGTATTAATACACCCGTGATGCTACTTAGAAATTTAAAACCGCCACAACTTTCCTAAAACCAACTACTTAGCGGCCTTAACCGGCAGATTTGTCCGACAACCTAGCTTAGAGACTCCAAAATATGGAACGTAAGTATACCTAATAAAGACGATTCGTATTATTATTACTATTATATTTATATCTATATATTATTATTATTATATTTCCGATTCGTAAATGCTACAAAAGACAAATTAAGTTCGAATTATGTTCGATCTTAATAAATACAAATTAAATCCATGTATGGC
Organism: Xylocampa areola; assembly: GCA_935421205.1. Classification (NCBI taxonomy): domain Eukaryota; kingdom Metazoa; phylum Arthropoda; class Insecta; order Lepidoptera; family Noctuidae; genus Xylocampa; species Xylocampa areola. Next base: position 11,680,877 of record OW285214.1, on the reverse strand, counting down.
CAGAATTATATGAATATACATATATTAAATGAATGAGCATTGAAACCATGCAGGTTTACCTAGGTACCTATTTCAATGATTGGGGATATTCTTACATTCCAATCCACAATAGTGCGCCCTACCTTTGTACTACCTATAGGTACAGTAGGTAGGTAAGATGCAGGTCGTTGTGACGTAATTACATTTTCATTAAGCTAGAATGTCCGCGTGGGAGTGCCCATTGATACTGGCACTTTAATGTACATTACTTATGCCTCAATTACGTCCAACGAGCATTCATCCAATTTTAATACTTCTATGAAAATAAACAAACAATTATCGAGATCTATTTTGGGTGTACTAAGAAGAAACTGGTGTAACAAAATTATAATTTATGCGAACTGATGAGGTAGATAAAGAATGTGTGTCTATTTCTATGTAAATGGTATGTTTTGTCTAAGAAAAAATTACTTCCGTGTACGAATAATTCACTGGCAAAAAACAGGATATTGTGTTTTGTAACCTTGTAATTCGAGAAAACAAAAGCAATTTAAGGCAAACCGAGGAACTAAAAATGATCGTAGATATTTATAATCCTCTGTATGTTTTGCGGCAATGTATCAGTTCCAACGATAATAACCTAATAATAAGATAATACAATAAAAAAATACAATAGCTAGCGAAACAAACTACATTCCTTATGTCAACAACCAAGATGTGCACACGGAAAAGGTTCACAAAGGATACATGTTTTCTATCCTCTCATAATGTAAACAATAACGAAACTACCTCAACGCCGAAAAAGGTACGTACCGATCTACCCCCACACCTATACATTATTGCTACGTATAGATTCTAAGTCTCAGCGGTCAACGTATGCAGCCTTCATCCATTCAGACCGCTCGCCATCTGTCCACGGTATGCCTACTAAATATTCTGCTGAACTCAACAGATATAATGCGATACAAATCGAATGTTTACTTTCAGTTCTAGCGCCGTTCCGGTCCGGAACCGGCCGGGACAACACTATCTAAAGATACTGACGCCCGGATCTAGGTCAGGCAAGCCTTTCAACGAACATTGCTTACAAGTGTACCGCGTATACTTACGACGTTATTGGCTAATTGTGGTTGAATAATTTAAGCTAATTTTAATGTATAATGAGCAAGGATATCGTTTGTTAAAATAGAACGAGTTCTCCTTGAGAAGCCAGTTCTGACATAAGTTGCCGGATATTTGTTGAGTTTTTTTTTTAATTTTAATGAAAACATCTTGGAAATGTTATTTATTTTAGCCAAAAATGTGTAATTACATTTTGTTATATCTTGAACGGGTAAAAATATTTTTTTTTTAAAGATAAATATTTTATCATAAGTCTTCTCCAGCCAGTTATAAAACCTTATCTATGTTAGGTTTCAGAAGATCAGAAAATGGAAATCTTGATAATACAAATACAAAGGTTAAATAGGTCAAAGTAAATTTCATAAAAATCTTTGCACAACGGTCTGTCATAGTGAGGTGATGATATAATGATCATAAACAGATGCGCTAGCCGCTACCCTCGTCACTGTGTCAGATATCAAAAACGAATGAATTTATACGCGTCCCATAAATAATACCTGTAACTTGTATTAGATATAGAAAGAAGGTATAATAATTTTCGTTTTTATTAAGCTTTTAAACCTTCTCCGGAATTCTGGACGTTAGACGCAGCGCAAGCGCGGCTACTGAGTATGAGATTTCCCGGTCGGACAAAGTGTAATTGGGTTTTCCGTTAGGGAATTCTCGGTTATAGCCCAAAGAATAGAATTTTGTCCAGTAGATGGTAATTCACTCACCACCACAGAGACCTGAATACCTACATCAGTGGATGTGGGGCTATTATACACACTTTTTCGTAACGCTTCAGGAATATATACATACATATAGCCTGTTTCACATTAGGGTAGATATGGACTATCGATTTCCACTTGCTACAATTCTGACATACCTCTCGGGAAGATGTAATAAGTATTATGAATCACTGGAATAAGGAATAAGTGCATATTTCCTATCACGTATATTTGGACCTGATTATGGATCACAATTTAAGTATTTTATTTCAAACGTCCCACGTGCAGGCGCCACGTATGCGGAGCAGATGCGGAAGTGATGTCCAATACGTGACAGCTAAAGAACCATAAGGGTGTGCAATGAGTTAGGGATACTCACTCTACCTAAGATAACAATCAAACAAAATTTGTGTAAAGTTACAAAGTTTGGTGGAAAGAAAAATTCTGTCTTCCCTCTCCGATCTCTTGAGAACCATCGCTCTGGTTAGAGTGCCTAGAGTATTTATCCGGGAGGCGCAGGTTCGATTCCTGCCCATGACCGTATTTTTTTTTCTTTCTATAAATTTATAACTAGACATCGCTACGCATGCCTTAATGCGTTTGAAAGATTTGTCTGTATCATTTGTGTATTTTTCTAAATCTAATCTAATTTATAATACAAATGCTTATTTTCTACTTATTTTTCTTTTCATTTTATTCGGAGTCGGCCATCTTCGTGTATACATTTGACACAGAATGAACGACTCTGGGTCCACAGACCACCACGTTATCTTCCTCTTCCTGAGTGTTTAGTTTCGATGTTTATTCTTTACTGAATAGCTTTTATTATTCTTTACATCATGCCTTCTCATTAAATGCTCACACCATCGAGACCGATATTTTCTGGATTAGCTCCAAGTGCGGGAAAGGTAAAGGAAAACTTGGCTTGACTTGGCTTTGAAATATCCCCTTATATTGAATCATTGCGTATCCGACGGAGTCTTATTACGCCGCCAACTTCATATGGTTGTAGTCCAGTGAAAGTTCGAGTATCTACAGTAATAATGGAAGTTAGTTTAAAAAGGACAATTGTCTTAGGCACACAATTAAGAATTGTTGTTTATAAATTAATCACGCTTTAATATTTTTGTCCATGCTATCACCAGTAAAACCAAATATCATCGTAACTTCGTGTAGTCTAAATATTGTAGCAAAATGTTTTATCGGCTGGAAGAGTTAATCTTCTATAATCCCTTGTTATTATTTCAAGCAATTACTCCTCACCGAAGTACCTCAACGGCTATTTAGCCTCTCATTAGGATTGTTTTAGCAGCACTCCGAAGCATTGTAAGTTAATTTGCATTAATTATAATAAGTTATTTTAACGTCCACGTTCAGGCTCCGGCACGTGCGGTTAAAGGCAGGAAGTTTTTGTAAGTTTCATCAAAGAAGGTAAAGTGAGCAGATTGTTTCTGTTTATTAATGGGACAGAGATTAAAACTATAAATCAAGTGATCCTTTTTATAGAATGGGAACCTTCATGGACGTCATCGCACTGGATTCCGATAAACTAAAACCTTCCAGGCCTCTATGTTCCACTGGACATTGTTACGGCGTTGTTATTATTAGGAAGATTTAATTGGTTGTCCTTTAATCAATGTAAAAGTTTATGTACCAGTAATTCAGTACAACTAACCAACGAGAAACGTTAAGGCAGCTTTGTATGCAATCGACTTTAATCGAACGATACTAACTATATTAAATTGCCTCAACTCGATACTTTGCTAGGTAATAAAAGGTTTTATAATTCTAATGAACGAGAGAATATATCTTTAAGATCATACTATGATGTGAATTCAACAATAAAATACTCTATTTGAACAAACTTCAATCGTTTTTATGTCACTGAAATATTTAATTTCCTGGGTGTCATGTTTTTCAATTTATATAATATGCATATCATGATTAATATACTTTTATTCCGACTCAGTTAAGCGACCTACCTGCTCAAACAACTCTATTCTATCGTTTACGATCATTAAACTTTGACTCAGAACGACCTTGTCGTTCGACCAAAGTCGCCTTTAGTTTGCAGCTGAAATTATTTCTTGATCGACGATTCAACTTTTATAATTACTGGTACGATAATAAATTGTTTTAGAAACAAATGCACGTTAATAAATGTTGACGATGAAGCTACGGCTAACTAAATAATAATTAAATGTCGATTAGCCACCGATATACTTAAATACTATATACCGATTTGAAAAGTTATAAAAAATACGGTCGTGGGCGACGGTTTGAATCTATGCCTCCCAGATAAATACTCACCAGGCGCTCCCTATCTTCAGACAATTTTGTGAGTTTAGTGTTCGCCATAATGCGTTTGCAAAAATTATCTGTAAATACTTCTTTTATAACCAACCTTTTTGTTTATTTGAAAATGAAAGAAAACCAGTGTATTGTCCAATCCCACATTAATCGGGAACGAGTTTACGAGTAAGCCCGAGTGTGTCCAGGCTTAAATAGAACGGTAGGTTTTAGCGGGCGAGCAAGAGCCCTTATTAAGATTGCCAACTCTTCAGGAAAATGCCGCGAAAGAGGTAAAAGATTTGTCCGAGAAATACTGAGAGAAATCTCGGTCAAATGTTTTCCTCTTTTAGATTAACTTAATAAATATAAGAAAACAGATTAAATTTTAATGATTTTATGAATAGGTCGATACAATTTTGAACGCTATTACTAGCGCTGATCGTATTAAGCGATTAATGCACTATGCGCTTAACTCATCTAACATCTAACAGTGAGTTGACAAATCTCCGAATACTTTAAAAAATATTAAAAACCGTTCAGCATTTTCAACAAAAGTATTAAATAAAAATTAATCGTGAACACGAACAACACAAAGACCAGGAACATTCGTCTCAATCAACAAAATTAGTGTGAATGCTTACGGATCCAAGTAATAAAATAAATGAGAAACGTTTGAACGTATTCACGCTATAGCAATTCAATGGAATTGGATGAATACAGAGGCAGATAGACAGTATCTTCAAAACAGCACCTAGCGTACCTTTCATCCCAATTTTATTCTCATTCACCATTCAACGAGTAAACCGAACATCGGGCACAGCTACTCGTACTATGGATTATCCCCATTGCAAATGCTCTCTCATGAATTCTGCTAAAGGATGCCCTTGACTTAAAGTATTTAATGATTGGGTATCTTCGTGAGTCCTTTGACAAGGACTTTTCAATTCAAGATAAATCTTTGAAAAGCATTAACGCATGCTTGGCGAACTCTAAAGTTATTATATTAAGGGAGACGCAGGTTCGAATCCTGTTCGCGACCGTATTCTTTTTCCATTTAATATAAGGACTTTTCACTATGTATAAAAAATAAAAATAGTAGTATACGGACATAGTTCGTGCAGTGATCGAGTCCACATTCCCAAACAAACTCTGGATTGTAATCTATAGAAAAGGTGTAACTGTCGGTGACCAAAATAAATGAGAGATGAACAGTCACATCAACCTGGTGGTGCAAAATAAATGGGATATAGGTTTTTCGATTATAGATTTGTTTTCAGAACGAATTATTACTTTGTTATCTTTAAATCGATTAAAGATGTGTAAGACAAGAAACAATTTCAATGCGTCACGCAGGCCTTTCCCTTCTTATCGTATGATTGACGAACAACCTAGTGTTGGTGTATAATTCACACACCATTACGAACATCTCTTAATATCTCTTATAGGATAAATAAATAAAATATACTGACAGCGCCTTATCTTATCACATGTAATTGATACATTAATCGAGTACAACATTATGTTCGATAGGTTTATCAGACAAGCAAAACATGTGTGTTCAGAATATTTATAATCCCTAGTTGATCCTATTCACACACTTACGATCAACTGTTTGTGCGTTGGTGTCCCGTCCCTGACCTTTTAACAACAGTTGTTTTACTAAACAAATATTGGAACGATAAGTCACTATCGAACCACGATGTGAACTTGAGGTGATTTGTGTAGTTTGACGGTATTTTCTGTTATTACTTTACTTTCTATTTCAACGATTTAGCGCGTCCCCTAAAATAATCTTAACTATAATAAAACTGAAGAGTTTCCTATATTTTTTTACCTATAATTAATATTTTCCCATATACGATATAAAGGCTGAAACCACAATTTTTGAAGCGTTGTTTGTGCAGGACCGCTTTATCATTCCATTGAGGACTTTGGGAGCGATTTTGACGGGGTTTTCACTATAGCGTAGCTTAGTGGTAACATAATAGACATTCATGGGTTATTTCACAATAATGTATTTATTGTCAATTTGCATGCGCGCGTCAGAAAGAAAGAATTCAAAATAATAAAAACACAAATATTTAATAGACCTTTTCATCTTGTGTGTAAAGTACATTAAGTAATTATTTTTGTTGCTTCAACTGAAGTTTTGTAGTTTATTAATCGTCGTATGGTCGTATCTAGATAACATTTTAACGTTCCTTCTTTGTATGAGAAGCGCCACTTGGCCTTTAGTAGGATAGTGACATGCTGACATGCGGTAGGATTGTGGCATGATAAGTTATAATTGTATATTGTACCTACTAGCATATGGTAATATGACTTATCAAGTTTTATATTTGTATTTCTAAATGGTTAAGGTAAAATAAAACGAAGTGGGAAGGAAAAAAAAACGATCCAAGATAAATCTTTAAAAAGCATTAACGCATGCTTAGCGAACTCTAAAGTTACAATATTAAATGGAAAAAGAAATATGGATGAAGAATTCGCGGTGGTGAGCAGAGGTCGAGATGGCTTAGTGGTCAGAGTGCCTGGAGTATTTATCCGGGAGGCTTAGGTTCGAATCCTGTTCGCGACCGTATTCTTTTTCCATTTAATATTGTAACTTTAGTTGATAATCGTTTTTTTCTCTTGTGAAAACAGGCCTACGACCTACAATGTGACAGTTGCCTCAAGAGAATAAAATATAAGAATATTATTTGGTAATTCTGCGCATACTAAGTCACACTACCTACGAATTACAGCGCCAATGAATCCTTTGAAACTTTAGAAGTTTCGGATTCGTAAATAGGAAAATTAAAATTGGAATAAATTAGCATGGTGGTACAAAGTGAGGCCGTGGGCCTAGCACTGCGATACTCCAGGTCGGTCGATCGATTCCGAGGCGCCGACCCGGTCAACGCTTGGCAGACAACTAGCCTGCCGTTTGACCCCTGTACCTGTGTTAGCACGATCGATATTACTTGTTTTCCTGGCATGTGTTCAATAGTAGACAATAGTGCCTAATTGTCCCGGTTAAGGTGAATGTCAAAATTACGGAAAGTTTTGTGGTTTGTACTTTAAAGAGAGCGTTTTGATGGAATACGTTTTAACTCTCCAAAACACAAAAATATTACGAAAGATTATGTAATCAAATCAATCAAGTATCTGAACCTACTACTACCAAGCAACCGCTGAATTTCACCTGCAACCACAAGCTACAAAATATCCTGAAAAGCTATAAATAGAATATGTAGCACTGTTATTAATCCCGACCTTACTCAACTGAACAAAAATAGTACTTGCACTCTATTAGTAATTCTTCACTCTAGTAGTAATTAAATAATTAGCTTACTAGCTTATATTATAATCCATAGCTTGCACAAAACGTTTAAATCAGCGTTTTATTTGACATAAATCGTGGTTGTATGACGAACGTGGTATCGATCGTATTCGAGGAATTTTCGGTTACAGTCGACGCTAACATACGCACACACTACTAGTATTTATAAAAATAACTACGTGTAAATGACTATATATGCTGAATACTGTTTTCGGCTTTCATTTGTATTAAATTTTAATCATGTTAAATATGGTATTTGCCTATGGAATCTAAGCTTAGGTTTTGTATTTGTGTGTTCAATGTACGAAGTGTTTATATTTTTAATATAAACACTTCGTACATTGAACAACAAAATTGAACGCGCAAATGAAACTTTTTACGTTAAAACTTGTGGTATAGTTGTATCTTGTGGTATCATGGTTCCGTACCCCAATCTTGCACAGCGGAACCCTATTAATAATATTCTATGACTATTGATTTTATTTATGGTGTTACCTTCTTGACTGAACATTTATTTGCCAATTTAGTTTGCATATTGTGTACGCGTACCGTGACTTCATTATTTTTGGGATCTATCGGAATATCAGCGCGACCACAATTTTAAGTGGTCGCATATACTGAGCTAGGGGCCTTTTTTGGTCTCGTGCAGGTGCCTTCTAATTTTAAGTAATTATAAGTTTTTATATTTATATTCTGTAAGATCTGCTTCGAGACTAGAATAAATAATTTTCTTTTGTTCTTTCTATTAAATAGTAAGCCAGTACAGGACTGTATATAGTGTATATTTTAAACCATAATAGGTAGCCACTTTAAATTTACTCAGAATGTTTTAATCTGGCATAGATTATACTACTCCTCCCGACCGTATTAGCCAAGTATACAGGAGATATTATAGTGCACAAGTGTATGCGCAAACACATGTGCACTCCCTCTTCCTTCACTCTCATATACCGATGGGACGGCAAGCCGACACGACCGGAGAGAGATCAGGCGCCGGACCGACGACTTTACGAGCTCTCCGAAGCACGGGGGTCACACCATCAACTTCCTGACTCCGGGCTACTACTGAGAATTTCCTATCAGAAAAATCCAGTAACACATTGCCCGACCTGGGAATCAAACCCAGGACCTCACGCTCAGCAGCCACGCTTGCGACCACTAGACCAACGAGGCAGTCATATTATTAATGGCATTTTATATTTCTGGCATATTATTAATATAACAAATAGAGATTCCCAAACAAGGTACTTAAAAAAAAAACAAAATACTTTTCAGCGTTTTCTGTCCATACTCAATTTTAAGATGGTAATGCACACAACCGTTATATTTAGTCCGATTGTAATGCATACTCTATAGTTAAAACAACAAAATAATGCTAACTTTAATAGTTTTGATGGTACGACCCTTAACTGCGCGTATCCAACTCGCAGTTGGTTTTGAATTATATTTTTTTAGTACTTATTTGCCGAAAGAAACTATGGATACAAGTGTTTGGTATCGAAAAGCTGGTCAAAATCGATCCGAATCAATTTAAATTATATCCGGAATAAACTTGGAATCCATTCAAATCAACAGTTGATGATAAGGGATTCATTCAATTAGAAAATGACCCTATTGCTTACGAAGGTCCTTGTTTAATCACAATATTTATCTAATAATAACTCGTATAATACATTTTATTATAAGATACTCGTAATTTATAGTTACCCAAAAATTTAATTTGATTTCAGACTACCAGGTTCTCACTAGGAACCTATAATAGTCGCAAGTCAAATACTTGTTTTTTTTTATTGGAACTTATCCTTACATTCATCGCGGCAACTTTAGTTTAAGTTCACATATCGATCCGCGCGGTTAGTACTTAGCCACGGGACACTTTCTCCCATAATTAAAGTACGTAAGCATGAAAAGTCATATTACAAATGAAGTAAAAGCGTTTGTTTAATTCGTACCTTTCCTGCATTATCTAATTACATTCGTGTCAATACGCCATTCAACAATTTCTGTGAAAACTCGTACTCACTATAAACGCTTGTGTTTATTGCGATCGTGCCATGTCAATCACATGTCCAGTGTGTACCCTAGGGATACTCCGACCATTTACTATGTATACAAGCTTTATGCTCTGAGAGTCAAAAAATCCCAAACCATTGTTTCTCTTAGGGGCAGTATATTAAAATTTTACTTACCTATTGGACTAGGCAACTGTTAAGTGGTTAACGCTCTAATTTCAACAAGGGCAAATACTTAAAAAAATAACTACAGAAATGACATACCTATTAGTTAGGCAAAGATTCATCATGCAAATGAAAGAAAGAAAGAAAGATTTGTCATGTGCGCATTATAAATTAATTATCTCTTGTCTAAAACGGTGAAAGATTAAATCGTGAGGAAAGTAGCACCATTCTCTGTGGTGTTCTCAATGGTGTATTAAACCGTTTTAATGAACACAACACTACCAAAGAGTGGCATTTCCCAAATCGAGCAGTAAGTACCTAAGTTACAGTTTTTCCGAGCCCTACCTATCTTAGGTATAAATACCTATGCTTTGATATGAGCGTTAAGAGATAAACACATAGTAACTACTGCGATTATTAAACGCTTGCTAAGCCTGATAATTATGTCATCATCCCACCAAGATTGATCTTGTAAGCGGGCCGCGAGATTGGCCCATATCACCCAGCTACATGTATTGTATATGTAACATACCTATTCATATTCACACGGCCTCTTAATACGTATTCCTTGAACATCCATTACATATTCTCGCCTCGTTGTACAAAACCTTGTTAAATGTTGTTCTTACTGTCGAAGTTTTTGTTGAATCTGTAATAGGATGTTTTTTTAAGTTAATCATATAATGTAAAATCTACAACCTCTTTAAAATTGTGCCTGCCTTTATGTACCTACGTTTTGGTTAATGTAATCAAAACATTGTTTCCGCTTTTCATTCATATACCGTCTGTTACTGGAAAATTATTTACCATTAATATCTCAACTTCCATTTAGTAAGTAGGTCATAATACAACGGCGATAAATCTCGGAAAAAAATAACACGAAAAATCTTTATCCTATTGGTACGAATGAGCGTAAAGCGGAAGGAAGACAATATAAGGCTTTAGAAATGACATGCTCCAATTGTTCTTGTAACTTGGATGAATGGGAACATTGACTGGATTTTATGTCTATAAAGAACAAAAGTCCTCTGTTTAACGGTGAATGAGTAAGTCATATCTTGGGCATAGCTGTTTGACTATTCAGTTTGCTTTAACATGGGTTTCCGATTTGGAGAAAGGAAGAGGTAAGCATTATACAAATAGGTCAATGCTACTAAAGATCTGGAGGAAGTGAGGTAGGTCAGGTAGGTAGTGTCATTCGATTTTTTATTATTAATGAAATCTGTTTTAAGCTTTCTTACTAAACAGAATTACACAATATAATTAATAGACGCTATCGACCATGAATTATCAACCAAACTGTGGAAATATCGACGTAAATCGGCTTTCCACCCACTTCCCGTTATGCCACTCAATTCCGCAATTTCGGCCGTCCGAAGTTGTTGATTGGCTGAACGCGACCAAATATAGCTCCGCAGATATTCTCACCATATAACTACACATGTGTATAAATAAAACCTGGCACAAAAATATCCTGGACATGTAATAATAGCGAGGTGAGAATGGAACTTTGTGCAAAGATAGTTGTGGACAAGGGATGGAACGCGAGAAAAGAACAATGGTAAACTTTCGCGGTAAGAATGGAATGTTTGGCCTTTGGAGAAAGAAAGGTCTTTGAAAAGTATGTAGGTACCTGCTCGGTTAGCAATACCAAGACATATAGTCGTATATTACATGTACAATCAACTTAAATTATAAGACAGCTTTGCCGAGTTGTTAGATCACAGTGAATAAATAATAAAATATCGATTGCATGGTATGTGTTGAAAAGAACTAAGGAGTCAAGCCACCATTTATTCAGTATTTTTATGGGCGGTTATGGTACGGATTAGAGACCAAGATAGATAAAATATTAGTAATTTATAATCGAAGAATAATAAAAAAATACTCTATGGATTTACGCAACCTACAAAAGCTTAGTAATGTAACATACATTACATGAAAAGGTTAAGTAAATCGTTTATAATTATGTTGCCCTAATAATTATGTACTTACTATCACTACTACCTCCTATTATTTTAAATAATAGAGAAACTACAATAAATGCAAAAAAATATTTAAAACTACTGCTTTAATATACAATTCACGTTAATTAAGCGACCTAGTTCAGCAAGCTCCGTCAAACAACGTGTTATGTGGAACATAGCTTCACGACATACGCACCATTTTCACGCGACATCTTTTTAGAATTTTTAAAGAGCTCTTGGAGCCGGCTGCTATTGTGGTTATTCTGGGTAAAACCAGCCTGTGTTCGTCGCCACAACGAGGTAATTCCGCTAGTAGTCTTCGTATGTTTTCGACATGTCTTTATATTCCGTGGTTATATTTTCGAAATATTTTTATACAAAGCACTTAGCGATACAGAAATCAGACTTTCCCGCCTTTTAAATAAAAAATCAAAGCAGTGTTTGTTTTTCTTTTTAATGAATAGTTATATTTCAAAAAAAGAATTAGTTGGATTGTTTTTAAATTAATAGAAACTACATGGCATAAATCTCAATAAAAATTAATGTATGTATTTTCTTTTTTTACTGTTTCGGGCTTCAAAACTTAGGACGTAATTGGGCCAGTCATTTTTATGAGCGAATAAATGTAAAAAGATTATATTACAATCGTAACTTCTGTGTTAACAAAATCTTAACTTCTCTTTTGCAAGTTCTGTGATCTTTGATCAAAGACTCTTTTTTTCTTTTATGAATTTTAACGACTTGATTCATGTTTTTATGAATATGCTATGGTTCAGATTTTCATTCATATTATTGTGATCGTCCTCTTTTGATGTTTCTTTAAATAGAGAACGATTGAGATTTATTTAAATTAATACAATGAAAAAATGGACATGCCATAATAAGCGTTTCTCTTTAGTCTATACTTCCGTTGTGTACTACCTGGTTACATAGGAATGACCTAGTTTTGCCTGTGGCAGCCGCATCGGCGCATCGTGCACGGCTGTTGCCACTAGCGACACCACACGATCATGATTACATATTAATTAATACTTTCATATTGTACCATTAGCCTCTGATGGAGTGGATCTTTGATTTTATTGTTAACTAGCTGTGCCCTGCAATTTTCCTCGCGGAATCCCATTTTTCCCGGGCACAAGAATATCCTATTTATCTATTCCAGAACCTAAAGTAAATATATAAGAAATTCATCCCAATCCGTTAAATAATTTTTACCTGATTGATCATCAAACTTTTACATTTTAAATATTAATAGGATATTGAGATAAAGGTTTCAAAATGGGCTACTTACTCGGAATGTTGAACCTAAATCATTAAAAACTTAATTATCACTATTGTATCTGCATTAAGAACTTTACAGCAAATGAACAAAATGGCTCTTAAAATCAGTGCCTCATTCTCCAAATATACAAAATAAACAATAACAATAATGAACGAAGACATATCCCGACATTTTGATAGAACCCAGTCAGATCACCATTCATTTTGCCCAAAAAACCTCGTATAACAAAACAATTGGTAATCACCTCATCAGGATTCGACTTCAACCTTACCTTTTAACACTATATGTGACATCATTTACTGAGATCGAAATTACAACATAAATTTTGCACGAAAATTTAAATTGTTCACGAAACAGAACGTTCCTACGACGTAACTATGTAAGTTTAGTATCTATAAAATATTGGAGCAGAACTTAAATAGACGCAGCTCAAAAGTACGTAGAGCTCGAAGAGACACAAGTAACTACAGAACATGCAACCCTTACGTTTTAGGTATACGCCCACAATGTAAAGCCAAGTATTTTCATAAAAATCAATGAAAATTGAAATAGTTTAAAAGAGTTTATAGCGGCTTGTGTAACCTTATAATTTACCATGTTCGTGCTCATAACCAGTTGCAAACTCTGATCGTTAAGCGATCCTGTGGTGGGTAACCTAAGCATTGCCATCTGAGCGTCTCCTTGTTTCGGAAAACATGTTTATCCGTGGGTTCTAGAGATGGGTAACACTGCGCTACGCCGCGCAATTGCGCCAACTCAGTTTACTGCGCCGCGCCGGCGACGTTGACTCACTTCTTCAAAAAGTGTTGACGCACAGCGCATATATGAGATAGATGCTGGTGACTCTATACGCGTATTATATATATAACGTACAGACAGAGTACGTTATATATATATCGTACTCTGTCTGTGTCAACACAGTCAACACATTAGTGAGCTGACCTCTCTCGTTCATTCTCTCACTCAGTCGCTGCACCAACGTAATGGTTTCACTGCTCTGCGCTGCTTAATGCCAACCAGCGCGGGGCACAGATGGCGCTCGATGCGTTTTGTAGCTCGTTCGACGTGTTGCACTTTACTGCACCATGGCGCAATTTTGAGTTAACTCAAAGAGCCGGTGCAGTGAGCTGCGCCAGAAATACTGAGTTGACGCAAGGACTATTGCTGAGTTACCCATCTCTAGTGGGTTACGGTTGATATCAACATATAGCAGTCTTTAAGGCAAGTCAGTGGCTTACGGACGGCTTGATCAACTCTGATGCAAGGTTGAATTCTAACTTTAAATAACAATAAAGACCATTCAAGATATGTCTTTGAAAAAGCATTAACGCATGCTTAGCGAACTCTAAGTTACAATATTAAATGGAAAAAGAATACGGTCGCGAACAGGATTCGAACCTGCGCCTCCCGGATAGATACTCCAGGCGCTCTGACCACTAAGCCATCTCGACCTCTGCTCACCACCGCGAATTCTTCTTCCATATTTTAACACGTCTTATGGCGACGTCATTGCAATCAATTCAGTACCTATACAAGTGACTGAACCGACACGACTAACTTTGCAGTTAATTAGCTATTTATATATGACTATTAGCTATTTATATCAAATTAACTGCAAAGTTAGTCGTGTCGGTTCAGTCACTTGTATAGGTACTGAATTGATTGCAATGACGTCGCCATAAGACGTGTTAAAATATGGAAGAAGAATTCGCGGTGGTGAGCAGAGGTCGAGATGGCTTAGTGGTCAGAGCGCCTGGAGTATCTATCCGGGAGGCGCAGGTTCGAATCCTGTTCGCGACCGTATTCTTTTTCCATTTAATATTGTAATAAAGACCATATTGATTTGAAGTTCAGAATTTAAGTATTCCGAGACACAAAGACACACGCCCCATACAAATTGTAGTGTACGCACAAAGCGATAGACAAAGCAATAAGTCTCGGAGGGTTCACTGACCTTTGCCGCGTGTATTGAAGATCTATCATCTAATAAGTGAACCTAAGCTATGGCATAAAACAAAGTAAATGTGACCTTATAACAGGGACTTTGTAACAGTATCATTTATTATTGATGTACAACAAATGTGTCTGTACAACTGTGTATACCTCTGCGTAACCGTTCGGAAGTACAGACGTTATGTATTTTGTTGCAGTAAAGATGTTCGTATTTTGCCTATGAGTCGATTTCAGCTGGTTGATAGCAAAAGATTTCAATAAAGAAACATTATGATAGAGAATATTAACGAATGGACCCAATAATAGAAAAGAAAGAAATATTTTATAGAAGGACTCACTGTTATTTTTAGCGAACTGCCAATCTTTGAAGACTGACCTAACTTCTAATCCAGTTCATGCTCTTTTTGTTGCAGAAAGGTTTTAAATTCTCATCCTGTCTTAGCTGATATCTGCGTACCTATTAGCTATCTGGGCTACCTTTGAATTTATGATCCCTTTGTGCGTCGAATGTTACTGCTTTTCTACGAGTAAAAATATTAATTAAAAATATAAGTGCAGTGTGGCCATCCAAGTGACCATCAATTTGTTGATAGCCAATAGGTACGCCGAACCTCATGGTTAATTAAGTTTTGCGACCAACACTTTGCCACTTCAACTTACAAACCCTATCTAGAGCTTTGTTAACAATTTTGGCTTACAACGAACTTGTCAATCAATGCCTCTGTCTTTGTTAATGGTTCGTTAACTTTTACTGCAGATCAATATTGTACCTACTCCAAATCATTCTTGCTCTTCGTATTTTGACTTTTCAAGTAATAGTTGTTTTACTTACAATAAAAAATAACTTGAAGATAAAATAAGTGACAGGTACAGTTATAACTTTTCTTCATAGCGTCTGTGTTAGAAGACATCTGAATCTTTAGAAGCATTCTCGATAATCAATTACGCTCCATATAACAGTATTTTTACATGATTATTTGTTAAATTAAAAACTATACTATGTTACATAAATAATCTTTATTCGTCTTCTTAAAAACATGTTGGCATATCATCAATATGTGAACATAAAAGATTTAAACGTAATAAGAATACGTATTATACAAATACTATTATATATTCTGCAAAAGGAACATACGCTTCAGATAGCTTATTCGAGAATATTGTTTTTACAGAAAAATCTGGTGCTATATTTTTGTAGATATAAACGTTAACCTAATTTAGAATAAATTTATTCGTTATGACTAGGCTTCATGATAATAAAGACAAAGGACAATGCCAGAGACTCTATAGAGCTTTAACCCACCCAACAAAAATTCGTTTACAAGCATGCCAAATGTACCATTTTATTCCTAATTTATTAGTGATAGCTAAAACTACAGTTAAATGCCTCAAGAACTTGCCGTTTTAGTTTAAATGGAAGATCAATGTTATCCTCTTTATGTTTTTAAATGTTTTAGGTTAAGTCCAGTTTCATTTATGAAAATAAATAAAAAAGTGCTTTATATTGTTATAATGCGATTCTTGGGAGTGTCTGCTAAGAAAGGAAGGAATTACGAAAACAATTACATAGCACCAACTAGGTTAATCTTGCTTTTGTGAACCAAGTCCTTTCAATAAAGATAAAAAAAAAAAAGGTTAATCAACAATAGTAATACTTTTGACTTGACTGTTGATTGGTAATAAAATAAAACAACATATAGAATGATTAATCTATTTATCTTCAAGAATTATTAAAACATTATTAAGAAACGCTGCCGGCTGATCAATATTGTTTTGATGTAGTGCCCAACCAAGGTACCATAATAAGGTCATAACATGAACTGTTTGATTACGCACTATACAATTGCAGCAATATCCTAATATATGTAGAGTTGATTGCACACCTATTGTTAGGCTCTATATCAAGAATATACATATAGTAGCCGTGCTCACTGTGCGCATGCGCGTGCGTGTCTATGTGGAGCAGCGCGGTGATGAGCGGCGCGCGCGTCTTTGGACAATGTGCCTTGATTGTATCCTACCCCATATTAAAATGGATAGTTTCCACCATTGTGCGACACTATTCTTGTAAATGTGAATCCATTTCTTGTGAGTGCTCTGGACACACCTCTATTAAATAGAGCCCATGTTCTCGCATATATTCCACATAGTAATAACAAATCTGTTTTACTTGATATGGTTTTAAAGCTATTAAAATCAGTTCACTATATGTTAATATCAGAAACTGCTGCAGTTGTGGTAGAATTTCATAAATTCTGGAAAACATTGTTCTATATCTATTTAAATTAAAATCTTGGACAAATGAAACTTAATGATCTGGTTCATTAAAAAAATGCAATGCTCGTGTCAATGTTATTTGTTGAGCACCTAACCAATCATGAATTAGTGAATGAAATGCGGTGGCACTGGTATTGCTTGCTGTGGCACTGGGTATGGGTCAAGTGGTTGATTTGCAATTTCAGCATGTTCCTCTGGTTGTCCTCTTGAAATATCTTGTGATAGTTGGCAATTAGTATGCATCCAACATAAGTCGCATAGAAATGCATATCTTGATATACCTGCAAGTAAATAACATCATTAGTTTAGTGGTCGCAAAGGAGACTGCCGATTGGGACCTCCTGGGTTCGATTCCTGGCATGGGCCGTCTAATTGAGTTTTTCTGTAAGACATTACTCAATAGCAGCCAGGATTTGGAATTGTGCCCGGTTGATGATAATAGGCTCACTAACATGGGAGTAAATAACAGCATAGGTGTAAAGCGGGTGTAAATCTCTGCCTACCCTCTCAGGGAACACAGGCGTCATGATATGTATGTATGTGTAGTAAATAAAACATATGAACACAACAAATGACTATTCTTCAAAAGCTTTTACAAAAAAATAAAGAAATGCCTGGAGTTTCCAAGTGTACATAGATACATAGTATTTTATAAGGATGTGATGAAAAATGGCATTTCTATGTGAGCAACATTGCATGCGATAGTTAGCTTTACCAGTATCCTTGACTGCAAAGTGGACATAATAAATAAAAGATTACTGTGCATCACCATGTAGAGAAAAGGTTAATAATATATTATTACAAACCACATTGTGAGTATCCCATATAGTAGCAGCTAATGGACCACTCGTTTCAACTGTATGATATCTCTCTCATTGTTTCTAAAACAGATCGCCCACATCCTAGACAAACATTTGAGTAGTCCAGATCATTTTCAGTATTCATATTTCCATTTCTGCAATGCTAGTTTAGCCGCAACAAGCACTCTTGATAGACTACACCTTCTGGTGGAAGCTGAAAATTATAAAATATTTGTACATCGTTCAGATAAACAAGTTCATATTATTGTTCATATAACATAAACTTGGCTTAATAAGCTTTGTAATATCATAGTATTATGCTACTTTTTCAATAGGTATCTAAGATGACTCACTGACTGTATTTTTAGGTATTATATTTGTTCATAGTCGGTTACACTAAGGTATATGCAAAGTTGTTTATGCAAAATCGCAGCTTTCATAATTATTATCGTGATGGTACAATAATTATGATTCTATTATGCTGTAGGTAATACCATTTGAGATTTATTTTTCTATGCATAAATACGAACATTGAGTAACATACCTGTTGCAACGATTTCCAACTATAGAGGAGAGTTTGCATTGTAGAATGCAATTGCAGTGTAGATACTTCATGTCGTAGCATTTTTCGACGCACACTTGACAATTTATGCTACTCAACATTGTTTGATAACCAAGTCGAAAGCAATAAACAGAATCCGTGGCAAATAGCACTTACTCGGCGAGTAGGCGAGATCGAGTCCGTATATCAAAGCAAAAGTCGTCGGTAGGAGAAAACGATAAGAGAACGGAGAAATCACGATAAATCTAAGTCAAAAAATCATGCAACACAAGATGAAAAATCAAGCCATGCTGAACCTGAGAGAAGGACGAATAGTTATTTTCATGATTTGACATTATGACTTTGACATATACAGTTCGACAGCACGTCAATGACGTTTCGTCACAACTAACGCGCAAATGAGAATTAATACAACATACATAATATTATCTAAATAAATAAATAAAATCAATGTTTTTAATGACATGTATGTTTTTAAACATTGAAACCAAATACGTATGACTCATAAATAATATATTTATCTAAGTATTTTTTTTTTTAATAATAAAAACTCACATAGTCGGCTTGTATGCGTATATAGGAACGCGGATAATTGCTACAAAAACAGGAAATACGTTGTAGGTTAATTAAAATCCTTTTTCCATTAACTTTTTATCCGCAAGTACTACATAATAACACTAGAGTAACAAATGGTCCTATTTTCGTACGAT
Source organism: Xylocampa areola (assembly GCA_935421205.1). Taxonomy (NCBI): domain Eukaryota; kingdom Metazoa; phylum Arthropoda; class Insecta; order Lepidoptera; family Noctuidae; genus Xylocampa; species Xylocampa areola. The sequence goes on along the minus strand of OW285214.1, from coordinate 11,661,724 downwards.
ATTTTTTAGTTAATTTACTTTTCTTGTAAATTATTGAAAGGGTGGGGCAGGATCTGGCATTGTCCTTTATTTAACAAGAGAAAAATACAAAATGATAGCGTCTACGCAGTTTGTTTTCAATTTCATTTAATTACATAAAAAGTTATACTGAGATAATTTTCTACTTTTTAAGGTCTTCATTAAAAAAAGGAAGGTATCCCTGCCAACGACGTATGTAGCAGTGGCGTATCTAGGGTAATTCTTCTGGAGGGACTTGGCCCCTGAAAAACGATGTCCGATAAAGCCGAAGACCAATAATTTTGGGTTGGTAACCAACCCAGCATCTTGGAGTGGACACCAGACTGTGTATTCTGTGCCTCGTTTGCGATGAAAAGACTAATACTCGTACAATATTTTTAGTTAATTGGGTTGCCAAGGCTGGAGCACACAATAAGCTAAGATTTTTCTTGATTCCTATTAACATTACTTACATAATTCCTACAAATCCGGCCGTTTTATTCAAACCTGTTCGTAAATGGAATAAAACTACGGATTAACTCGTTGGAATACTGATGTAGTAACAGGTTAATTTTAAATGAGCCCCTGTGTGGATGGCCTTAAACGACCGCAGTCATGACATCGCGGCGTCACGCAAGCTACGTCGAACGTTGTTTTTGTATTTTCGAGGTAAATGTAAGCTGGTACCTACTCTAGTAGGTATCCTATCTACCTTTATTTGGTAGTCACCTACCTATTCTGTCGGGTAAGTCATAATACCTAAAGATAGAGTTACTTAAATTGAGTTACAGATTATTCGCCCCTTTGTACCTTATCTCTCTTTCCTATTCTCGTCTGTTTAGTTAAGAGATTTTTTTGCTACAACATTTCTAAACGAACTTCTTTCGATAGGTGCTTTTGTTATTTTTAAAATATGATGTATCTGATGAGATATTCTCGATGTTGTGAACACCCATGTCAAAGACGGGTAGTTTAAACTCCGACTCTAGGTTGTTCATCAATAACACGATAAGAACAAGAATATGATGCATGGAAGAAATAAAAATCTTTACAAATACCAATAAGTACCTTAAAAGTTACAATATTAAATGGAAAAAGAATACGGTCGCAAACAGGATTCGAACCTGCGCCTCCCGGATAAATACTCCAGGCGCTCAGACCACGAAGCCATCTCGACCTCTAAAAAAAAAAGAGGTCGAGATGGCTTAGTGGTCCGACCGTATTCTTTTTCCATTTAATTTTGTAACTTTAGAGTTCGCTAAGCATGCGTTAATGCTTTTCAAAAATTTATCTTGAATAAGTACCTTCTCAACTATACACAACTTCTTTTACCAAAAGTGCTTCAAAAACCAGGAAAAAGATTTTCCTACTTAATACCGTCAAATTTCAAGATCAGTGAGCTTAACTGAGTCGGCACAATGTCTACTGTTTTGCCGTCACTGTTATTATGTAAGAAATACGAAAAAAATATTTGCTCTTGGTACATTTTATCTTTTCAGTTGACCTTGCCGACTTTGAATCGGGAATACAATTTTCCAGTAGAACTACAAACCAAAGACGTTTAGGTATGCCAGATTGCAGAAAGTGATTCACCTCCTTAAAATTTCTTAAGCATCTTATGGATACTAATCCAAGTCATAAGGAAATAGTTATAACAGAACAAATTCACCATTACTTGTAAAATAATCGATTCAAGGATTTGCAGCAAACAAGGGCTGAATTGGAGCATAAAAATTACTTCACCATTCTCAAGGGCAAAAACCTTCCAATGAAAGAATTTTCGTAAAATACTTAATGTGAATGTTTACCAAATCGAGAAATTGTACTGAACGGGTGTTTGCCAAATATAGACCTTACCCCTTCCACTTTCATCGAACCGAAATGAGAATAACCGTTTTTTTTTAACTATGTCTTACCTAGAATGACAATATAAATTGTTGCAGTCAGTAAAAGCTAACTGAACTATCTAATACAATTACCCATTGTTATAAACGGAATACAAGAAATAAATGTTGTTCGGGTGTTGTCGGGTGGGTTGGGGGTGTGTGAGGGGGTGTGCGAGGGGGTGGCGTCAAGGTTTACGTTCGGTTCGCTGGGGCGCCACTGCGGACTATGCGTATTTCTACGTGTCGGCTGTTACCCGCCGAATTACGGCGCTCGTACATACAGCGAGGTGTTCGTCAGCCTGCCTACGATTAACAGAACAGACAAAATGCCTTGTAATGTACCAAGATAAATTAGCTACTGGAACTCATATTTGGGCTTGTGATTTCTGTTACGTTTCAGGGCTTTGCTTACTACAATGTAAAGATTAATATTTATATAAACAACTTTAAGTCTGCATATTTTTTTCTTTATTGTAATGTTTTCTCAGTTTTATTACAGAGTCCCGCATCCTGTTGATAAGGAATACTGAATGGCTAAGCCATTCATAATCGGAAGTTGATACTGCTTATTGTCAACGTTGTACAGACGAGAATAATTACTTAACTTGAGCCTCTGAAAGAACGCCAAAGCAATCAGTCAAGGGGAGAATGGCCATAATTATTCATCAACATGATGATACATATAGATTTATTAGCGCATCTTTGCAGCAATTAATATGACGCTGCTGCTCAAACTCTTGAGTTAATCTCATGAACAAGCAGGTATTTTACTTCAAGTCATTCGTTACGTCAAATTAAGCTTAAATATGATTAAAAATTATCAAGAAAAGATTATGGTCGTTGCATTTCACAACAACTTAAGAAAAACTACAGCTTCGAGCTCTCCCTTACTAAAAAGCCAACCAGAACAGCCTTTATAACAACTGATTAGTATAAATAATAGTAATTAATAAAGAAAATTAGCTTACATACGAAATGTCGAAATTATAAGTAACATCAAAGGTTAATTATTTTACCCTATCTTACATTTTCTTCAATATACATAGTTACTTATATTCTTTTTATATTACTTTAACTAAAGGAGTTCTGTGGTTGTTAATCGTTTCTAAGTATGATTTTAATGACGTGACCACAATAAATGAAATCAATACATTGTAATACTTTTGCTGACTATCAGCGTTATATTATGTATGTAAGTCCTTTAAGTTCTTGTACAATTTACACGTGTTAAGATGATAAACGCAAGGATCGTGAGGAATGAGAGATGTTTTTATATACATACAATCACACCTGTTTCACATTGAGGTAGACAGTAGACAATCAATTTCTACTCGCTACAATTCGGACACACATTTTCGCTTGACATTTAAATGAGAGGGACAAGTAAAATTTAAAATAACTTTTAGGATGCCACTTTTTATCTGAGGTTTTTATCAGTAGCCCATAGATACAACATTATTTTTAGTATATAGGAACTAAACCCGAAAGTAGTATGTTTAGAACAGCAACAATCGATAATAACTTTTACCAAATAATTAGTATTTATATTTTGTCCAAATAATATTCAAATCCACTACGCGTTGAACACAGTAGGCGGGCTACTTGCTGCGCGTGCGTGAACTTTGTGAGTTATCATTTGACATTTTTTAAACTTTTGCTAAGGTTCTCTAAACGAAAATATTCTAGCCGTGTCTCGGGTCTCTTATACACAAAAAATATTGTTGTTTATTTTGTTTTAAAAATTGTTATCGTTAATTTAATTCTTATTTTTAGTCATAGTTGTAAATACGCTTTTATTGTGATATGGCTACTTCATCAGACACGAATTTGTTGAGTAGGTGTTACTTGAATAAATAAATGTTGATCCACTTTCAAGCGTTTGGTTAGTTTAAGTTAGCACAAAGGGTTGATTGGAACTCAATGTGGTCTGGTATAGGCATAGCTGATTGAGTATTTTTTTAATCTTAACGCTTGTGTAGTATGGTGATTTTGTACATTATATATTTTGTAGGTATTGATAGTATCTAAATATATGATACATTTTTCTCATTATATCTTGGTTATTTTACCTACGTGAAAATTATCAAAGCGGATGCTGTTAATTGAACTTATAGCCGGTACATAAATAAAAATATGAGTTTCAACACATAATTATTATTTTATTGACACAGCTGTCAATATTGTGTACCTAATGTGAGAATTACGATTAGTTAGTTAAGCGATTTATTTAACGTCAAGCTCTTTAATGTAACGAAATCTAAAAAAAAAACCCGTCTGTTTCCTTCTTTTTTATTACGTGTAAAAAACATTAACAGTCGCTAATGTGTACATCTGGGCACTTTAACAACACAGTCATGGCCAAAAACTTTTTCATAATAACGTGAAGTGTAAACGTTTATTTCCTGTATTCAGGGCGTCCCTGCTCACATGTGAAGGTATTATTGCAATTTACATAACCCAGCCGTGACGACCCCTGACTTCACTCCACAAAGGGCGAGTGTGTTACACTTATTTTTTACGGTGTTTTGTTTATTTTTACGACCCTTCGCTAAATACGTGTGTGGGCTATAAACAAAACTGAGGGCAAAAACCGAAGTTAGACTAAAGTTTCTACATGTGAAAAAATATATGAGAAATAAAAGTTTTTAGCATTCAAGATTATTAACCAAATACTCCAGCGGTCTAATTGTGGAACTGGCTAGCAATGACAATAAATTTCACCACATTTACCATACATTGAGTCGAGTGTTCTAAATAGTAAAAATCCTATACCACTACTAAGCTCGACGCAGTGTATATTGTCAGACTGTCAAATGAAAGCTATTGTAATAGAAGTCAGTTCCGCAAATACGAGTACCCTGCAGCTCTACTCAATTGAAAGTAGCTCTCAAATCCCGGTGGTAGCGTAGAGTATTTTCCGTCTGTTATGATTCAGATTTAGATTTTTTAAATCAAATTTTTTTTGAGAAATATGAAATATTATTGAAGCAAAGCTGCAAGTAAATTCAGTTGGCAAAGTGCTGTTATTTACATTGAATCCAATATCAAAGACTCTCAGCCGGCTCTCAAACGGCGCCGGCAGGGGACGGGGGGTAACACCAAGTAAAAGCCTCCTTGACAGTTCTGCTTCTCGATAACGCTCCGTGATTCTCCACCATTCACTTTTGTACGAAAAGTTGTTTCTTCGTATTCCGATATTCCTATTTGTATAAATATTTCATATTCGATTTCCGTAGAAAATACTACATGAATTTGACGCATAGAGCGTACAGTCAAGATAGAAGTTTATTAACACGGACCAAAACTGAACCGACTTTAATGAGATCTGATGTAGGTAACTACAAGATTGAAATGTTGTTCGAAAACTGAAATTGGATTGAAAATTGAATAGAAATATTTTATAAATATCGATGTGTTCAGCTACTACGACTGTCGGTCAGCATAACCTAGCCTACATTAATATGATTAGTAGATATTTCATTTTCTTAGTGAGTTAATTCTCAGCAACAAGAATAAAATACAATTGTATTATTTACAGATTAATTTTATATCAACCCACTTTGAGGTGATACAATTTTGGTCAAAGCTTTATAGAATACGCGTAATTAATGTTCTAAGTTATTTGAAGGACCCATGTGTACAAGCAGTACCTAGGTAGGCATTTATTGAAATATAAAATATATTATATGAAACACAAAAAAGCACTAGACACAAAAAATCTCAAAACTTCGTTCTAGAAAGATCTTTTCTGATGAAATTCAGTCTCTAGACGTGCTATGAGAAAGTCGAAGCTCCCCCAATGCCAATCAACAATCTTGTAATGTGGGCCAAGGGCACGCGGTTTTTGGAGGGGATGCGCGAAAGGGGGACGCATGGACGATGTCGAAATATACAGAAACACGTAGGACAGGGATACGGTATAATCGACTAGCTACCTGACCATTGTTTTGCGTATAATTAAAAGTTTTACTTACACAATCTCCAGAGGGTTGAAGCTAGTTTTAAACATTAAATTGTAAAAAATTTGCTCTCCTATCTACTTACCTCAAAAACTGACGATCTTCCGCCTTACCCATCCAATATTTTTTTACAGACATAATAAACAAACAGCCATATTTCATGAAAAACATGTTTGCTGCACTCCTAATATCTGAATGAAAAACGCCCTGACAGAAAACCCATAAAACTGGGCCTTTGGTGCGCTGTGTGATCTCCAGCGTACGTCGGGAACTCTTCTATAACCCGTGCGCCCATTTACATACGTTAGGTCGCCGTGACGCCGCCTCTCAGCGAAATTGCTTTTAGCTTTTACCAAGGATAAAAATAATTCGTCGAGTAAATGTATTCTAACTCTCAAATGACTGTGGTTTAATTGGAAACAAAGATCGAACAGCGTTTATCTACCGAAACTAGAAGCGATGTTTATAATTGAGTTACAATTAAAGCTTTTCCAGCAATGAGTAAGTTAAGAGATTTATTGTTTTGCCTCTAATTACTTATTAACTTGAGTAAATGGTTTTTGTATATTAATTACGAAAACTCCCCTTGTATTAATTTAAATTAATAATAATAACAGATTTAAGGTCATTGCGAACTTTAAACATAGGTAAAAATATGCAATTGTGGCCTGAAACCTTGATTACTTACAAATCATTGCAATATACAAATTTAACAGCTGACAGGATGGACATATCCTGTCAACAGCAAATTATCGTAGAATGACCCATCTCTTGTGAGTGCACACTAAAAGTACCTAACACTCGATTGAGGATGTTGCATCAAATGCACACAGGACATTGAAAAGATTGTTACTCTTTGTCATATTAATGTTACGCTTGTTATTTTGAACAAGTCGGCAATGTTGTATCGCCAAGATGCGCATGACCATGTATTCAATAGGGCGAATACGAGAATCCACTACACACGAGCTGCCTCTTAAACTTTCCTAACAGAAAAAAACCCAATGCTACCTTGCCACAGCCAAACTGACAATCGAACACAAGACATTACGCATAGCAGTGAGGCGTCTAATTATTAGATTTAAGATTGTATTTCTATCTTCCGTACTGTTAACCAAACGTATAGCCATTGACTCCTTCAATACCCATTAGGTTCAATCGAATGCGTGTCAGTATTGTACTCACGTATACGTTCGTTTACAAGTGATGTCGTCCTTGTATTTCAGGGTCTGAAGGCCGCTCTAATTTAATTTATATAGAAGTGTGGGGTGGACATTTGTGATAGGTACAATTTTAACAACGTTGCTGTACTGAGCATGGTATGTATTCGAACGTAGTACATCCAGGCTTATGAAAATTTAATTTAAAAAAAATTGTTCGCTTTGTAATGGACTTGCTTACATAATTTTAATTGTCATGATTTTTTTACTCCTTCCTGGTCAAAATACTGACTTCAAAAAATTTATTATTTAGCTTGGACTATAAAGAGGTTGGTAGATGGAATTCTTGATGTCAGGTGGACGGAGCAGGATCTTGCTTAGCGAACTCTAAAATTATAATTTAAAATGGAAAAAGAATACGGTCGCGAGCAGGATTCGAACCTGCCCCTCCCGGATAAATACTCCAGGCGCTCTGACCATATTCTTTTTCCATTTAGTAAATAAAAATATAGTATACCTACTGGTACATATTACGTGATTAAACTCGTAGATTTACTATTAAAGTACAATTGTCTATCACTGAATGGTTTCCGTCAATATAAAACTCATCAAAGTCTTGTGTATTATATAAACTTTTGATTGATAAGTTTCAAAGGGAATCTCTTTCGGTGAGTCTCAATTTCGAGTTTGTTCAGCTTATAATGTTTAACTTCGGCTGTCGCTAGAAACACTGTGTCAGTGAAGTACTTTAGAAAGTTGATAATAATTATAGTAGAGTCTGGGTCCTGTGCAAGATAAGAATAGAGAAAAACGCCAAACAATAGAAATTTAAATTCCCTATTTCGTAAAATACTAGTCTGCTGTTGTACAGGAACCTTTTCTCGGAAATAATAAATCACACAATATAATACAGGCAAAGACTTTACTCTTAATTGTTACTCTTACTTTACTACTTAAATGTTAATTACTACTTAAATGTATTGGTAGAATGCAGATAACGATACAGCTTGTTTTGGGGGAGCAGTTAGGGGTCCAATTGCCAAAGAGCATTCATACTACAGAAACATGTATTAAGAACGATTGTCAGACCCACAATGAGAGTCAAGTAAAGAATATAAAAAAGTATACTAACAGTTCCAAGTTTATATGTTTTAGTACTACTCAGCCACTTTGCAAAATACATACACGAGCACGAATCACAAGAAGAACGTGAGCTTAGAGAGAACACTAGAAGAAAGGTTATGAAAAATAAAATTGCACCTAAACTTAAGACCTATTGCTAAACATTGTTCTAAATACCAAGCAGTGGAATTGTTTAATAGGTTGCCTACTGACTTAAGATTATTGATTTACAAAGGTACTCTATTCAAAGCTAAATTTAAAGCATTCCTGTTAGATAAGTGTTTATATTCTATAACTGAATTGGTGCTGGGTAATAGTATGTACTAGTATATTTACTGATGATAATAAATATATTCAACATTATGATTAGATGTTTTGCATTTTAGAGAATAAATTTATAATCATTTGACATAATATCATTTACAATCATTTAAATATTAATTGTTTGCAATATACCGACATTTATCCTGTTGCTGATTATTTTTAATGAAATTTACTATTTGAAATTTATATTTTATTCTTTTTAGCTTTAATTAGTTAATTAATAAATGTACTACATCATTCAAACACAATTCGAATTGTTATATGAATAAATAAATAAACTCATTCTCATTTCGTTAAGGAGCTAATATAGCAAATAATCGCAAATTATAATAATTAATTATTTTAAATAAACATAAATACCCAAAAACTAACTGTAATAATTGAAGCGACTTCCAAAAGCTAATTACGAGTGTATCGCCGTGCTATGTTCCAATGGCGGTTATAATAATGGGGCCAGTTCGGACTCGGGTCGCGTGCAGCAATGTAAATGAAACGCCTGCCTGCCCTGACACAATCACGCATGCAGGTAGAACGACACCCACGTATTGTATTAGCTGAGTCCAAGTGTCGTTATAACTAAAATTAGGTCATCTGACAATTTTATATTGGTATTTGTATTTTTGTATGTATGACATGTTATACTTGCAGAATAAACTGACTTCGCAAGTTCGAAGTGAGAATGAATTTCTGAATAAAGGAAGAGATCAAAATTAAATTTATATGAAATACCTTACTTACCTACTTTAAAAACATAAATACCTCCGTCTTATAGTATTAAAAAAGATCCGAAGTGCATGGAGCTAATATATAAATGTATTTATTCATGTAGGTATATTGGTAGTAGTGGGTGGACTTAATACTATAATTATGACATTCTCCGCCAGTCAAACTTTGCGTTATAGAGAACAATACAAAGTTATTACAGAAAAAAAATATTATGATTATGTTAAAGGGTCAAAAATGATGTCCCAGAAGAATTTCGAATTGTTCAATTCATTACTTTTGTCAGTTTTGTTTAGTAATATTAGTATAAACTCTAAACGTTAGATTCACAATCGCAACATTTGCTTTAGACTTTAAGTCAAACGTAACGTATCGAGTGAATGATATATTTTTATTGTTGCTCAATGAACAAACAAGACAGTCGGAATCAAAATGAACACGAATTTCTTTTTCACGATTCTCGAAATTCTTCACCAAATAAAAATGAAAAAGAAAGCCACTGTTTTGTCATCGGTCGAGGACGAGTGTTTTTTTTATTCGTATTTATCAACCCTTCAATCATTGAACTTGGCGAACAAAAAGACTATTTCACCATAAATTATTATTTTTGCCGAAGTTAAATAATACTAAATGCGTTGATTACTAAGCAAGTTGGTAAACAATCGTCATGAACACACTAGCTTCTTACCACAAGAGAGAAATAGATAGAGAGTCATCGGTTATTCATGCTCGTTCCAGGAAATAAACTTACATGCATTTTCAAGCCCTAAGGAATAAAAGCTTGAATAATAAAAATCACTTTGATAAAGAAATGGAGCAGAGAACACGGTGAGGTCAACAGATATATGGGTGACGTTTAATGTATGATCCTTTTAACCGATGTAGCTACGTCTCATTGAGCTAACACAACTTGTTTGCTAATATTGCAAAGTAACTCGTTATATTTATAGCAGTTATTTTTTTAGGGGAGGAACTTTCTACCTCTACACTAATATTTTTAGGCACAGAAACGTAATATCTCGATCCTATGTAGACACGACAATGTAGTAACAATTATCAGTACCCAAAACAAAACCTAAATAATTCAAGATAAATCTTTGAAAAGCATTAACGCATGCTTAGCGAACTCTATAGTTATGTCTTTTCCATTTAATATAATAACTTTAAAACCTAAATAATTATGTATCTGAGGGTCGGTAGTGCCTACGCCAAGACGAGCCGAAGGAAGCGAGGCACTACCTACCTTTTCTGGAAGCGTTTCGTCGTATTTCCGAACCGTCATAGCGTCGGTCTGGATAACGCTAGAAAGCTGGTATTTTCGTCATTGTCGCACAAACTATTCCTTAGGAACTTAAATGTTATGTCACGTAAAAATTCCACGAACATTAAACGGCCAAGCTATACTTTTTAACCAAGATGTAGAGTGTGTAGAGTCCAGGTTTATAGGTAAACTTATTTGTTATTCATTGTTATAAATGAGGTACAGCCAAGAGCACCTAGAGCTACTTTGGACTTTGGATATGCCCCTTAGACAAGACGCATAATACAAATCCGAGCTCAGCTATGAGTTTGGCTCTACTAGAGATCTCATAAATTATTAACAGTGGAAGCATTATGAAAGGTTTTTGTTGGGATAAGTAATATTTATTTATGAAATATGTATCAAGCGTATCTTTAACTAAATTATATATAGATAGATATAAATATGTATTTTACTATACTTTATACCCAAGCTACCCGCTATATTTCTTATACAATTCTGGTCCACCTATCGGTTATCTGTAAGAATGACGAGAAGACCACCAAGTGTACCATTCTCATGCTATTATGTATCTCTCTGTTTTTCTTCTTAGTGTAAAATAAAGAATAGTCTATCCAGCTTTGTACCTAAACTATTTAACTCTTAGACACATAACATAGATTATTTAACTCTTAAGTCCTGAAGTTATATAATAATTACGGTTCATCTAAAATGCCTAGTAATTTTTTTCACTTGTGTAGTTAGGAATATTATTGTATTTAATCGTTGAAGTGGATACAGATTATAATAGAAGTAATTATTTAATGGGACTTAAAGAAAGTAATTGTTTATATTAATGCTAGTTTGTCAAAAACCAGGGCAGAAATAATTTCAATGAACGTTTGAGGGCTACAACCAAACATCTGATCAAATTTAATATTTAAAGCACGTAATATATCCAAGAAACTATCTAAAATGGTATGAATTTGGTAAAAAAAGAAATCAAATGGACAAACGTTCTTGTGGTACCTAACTGTAATATCTTAGGTTTGCGCGTTTGAATAGAATAAATATTCTATTAGAAGGAATACATAAAATCGTCGGTCTGAATCTGTGGTGGTATATTTAAAAATATGTTGGATTTTCCCAAATTAGTTTAATGATTTGAGATGTCCCGTAAATATCTTAGGTTTTCACGATCACTACACATTATAAACACTTTGCAGCGTTCGTGGTCGCAGTAGGACTCTCGAAACGTCAGGGAAAACAAAAAACCAATAATACACGCGATTAATCCGGTTAAAAGTTGTTTTATTATAATGGTACCTAACTGGTTATTTTGAAATTCTTTTTTTTTTCATCTGGTATGCCTGTATCGTGAATGTACATTATAAACATTATGTTATAATTTAGCACCAAAGGAAACCCTCAACACTGGCAAATACTTCTGTATTCGATAAAACAACATAGCTAATTATTTCTACCACAAAGTAATTAAAAGAGAAAAATAAAAGGCGGTTAATGATCAAACTGAAAGAGGTATTTCAATTAAGTCAAGTTCGCTATTAGGTAACTCCGGAATTCGAGGATCGGATTAAGATAATAACTTAAGAAATTGTCAAAAATGTTATGCAATTTTATCTTTCCTTCGAAGATAAAATTTTAACGAGGTAAGCTTCCGAAAATAGCGTTTTCAATATTATAATGGTAATTTATGAAAGTTGATTACTGGCTGGTACTTTTACTGTCAAGATAAATTATCATTTTTTTCTCATATAACCGCTGGTTTTATACTTATGTACTTTGTGTATAATTGTTAATCCGTCTGTTAGCTTGACCCTAATCACATAAAAAAAGAAGTAGCAAACTATGGTCTGATAACCAACTCTTGTTATGATCAGTCTGTAGGTACCGTCTGTGACTACAAAATGCATTTTCATTTACCAGTCAGTGCTTCAGAGGGCACGTTAAACCATCGAGACGCCAAGCAGATGTAGATTTGCTACGAGTGGCTTAAAAAACTACGACACTAAGGATAGCCTAACACACGATAGAAGAATATGCTTCTTCAAGTTCTTCCGAGACCGGATTTCCTAATATTCAGTTATTTATAATTAGGCCAATGAACTCGGAAAATAAATATAATACCTGGAGATTATGGCTTCGTATGCTAAGTCACTATAATACCATAGGCATACATGGTATGAACTTAGTAGTATACTTAAACCTACCTATTAACTTGCAAGGCAAACACCCGCATTAAAGTTGTAGGTCTCCTATTTGCGTAGGGTAAGTCTATAGATTCCGTAGCTATGTCAAAGTTAGTCATTAGTTCCATTTCATCCACTAAACAAATTAGTTTACATAAGGGGATAGTACGTATTTTTATTCATGAAAACTAACACTATCGTTGAGTCAGGATTAGGGCGTTAATAATAACATGATGGTCATGATATTAATAACGCCCTCATCATGATGACAGTGGTCAAAATTAAATAAGTTATATTCAGTGGTTATTTTTTCACTTATAATGCAGCAATACTTGCAATTAGCAAGTATTGCGGAAATATTCACCTTGCGGCGAACAAAGAAAATTATGCAGAGCTAACTAACCTTCATTACTTATTATAGAAAAGCATACAGTAGCTTGACTCTCTTAATAATTCTCCGAAAGACGTTTCCGTACTAAAAATAAAAGATCCGACCAATAAATATTTTTTGCCAATCGGCAATCGCTAACCTCGGGCCTAATCTGCTCACAAAGGCTAGTTCTTATAACAAATCTTCGATCCAGAGGTGCTAAACAAAAAGGTTACATAACTTTTGTAGACCCTGAAAAATAATAGTCGCCGTGGCCATGTTACAAAAAATTATTTAAAAATCGAATCTCGCCAATTTTTTCTTCGTTTTCGAAAGCAAAGCTGTGAAAGGTGCCAACACTAATTGAAATTACTCTTCACAAAGCTTGAGCAATAATTATGTACCTATCAGGCCTACAATAGTGAAAGGGTGCTTGCCAATCACCTTTACTGTTTGCCAAATTGAACTTTTGCACTTGTAAGTTCTCAAAGCAGCAGTTACTTACCTATTTTATCCTTTGATGACCAATATTCTAAGCTAAGGAAGTTAGTATATCCTAGCATGGTATAAGGTCAAGTAGGAGTAATTCCAGTTAAATATTAGATCATATTTCACATACACTTAATTGGGACGCTTACTCATTTGTAATTAGACTTCACATCATTTTATCTGCCAAGATTAAAGGAACGTACCAAACACATTTATTGTGTTAATGAATATCGCGTATACCTCCTCAACATATTAAGAGAACTTAAATGAGGGTCAGAGATAGTAATGGGCGGTTCTGGGCGTTTAGATGACATCGTCGTAAATACTAATTAAGAGCACATTATCCTGTTCCCAGTATTCTTCGGACAGGAGGAAGAGACAGTATGATAAGTGTTATCTTACATTTTCAACAGATCCTGAGATAACGCGAACACTGTTAATTGTTACACGGTACAGTTGTTATTTCTTCATAAGAATCAGTCATTGAAGTGAAATTGCGTAACTTGCTGCAAAAATTTATTAATAAAATCTGATACACAAGGTACATTAAATTAAAATTACGAGTACTAACTAATTCATATTTAAACTATTTCAAAATTCTATCTATTATTACCTGTAATATTGATTTAGGGATCACACAACGAATGAAGTTGCGATAGCGGGACCCCGTCAAAGCTTTGTGTAGAACCGTGTGATATTTAGTCAGTAACGGTTCCGCACAGCCTACATGATAGATTCTCATACAAAATAAAATTAAGAAAGAAAGAAAGAAAATATATATTTTGGACTCGTAAACAGGTTATGAACATATGGAAAATACGCAACAAAATCATAACGTTTATAAGGATTTTTTCTATATAGTTAGTCTTTATTTATTAATTTAATCATTTCGGGGTAATGTCACCCCCACATTATGTGATTCCTACAAAAAAGCCTGCGTACTATTTGTATCCCAACATAAATACAGCTGGGGTCACGCTTAGATACTACATTTACGAAAAACTGTCCACAGCTTATCTTCTAAGCCTTTTCCCAAATATATTGAGGCTGGCTTTCATGCTCACATGAGGCTGAATAGCTGTCAGCTTATGAAAGTGCTGTGAGTGTTTTACTTGATAACTGTATTTTTCTGTGTAATCTCGGATGAATGATCAACTTAAACACTGAAATAACACACAGTAGCGACAATTCTGGTGTAGTCGACCTATACTAAAATTAGAGAATTGCTGTACTTTCTGGACTGATAATTAGGTACTAAATGAGTCAGAAGAATTGAACTTAAAAGAGAGTCAAATTCGAATTTAAGCAAGTCAAATTCGTGCCGTCCAAAATCGTGCCGTCTAAAAATGTTCGGAGATTTTAATAGGACGTGCCTAAATTGGAGATTGACCTCTCCTAATCATCAAGCCTAATAAATCAAAATGAGTGCTACTGTTAACATAGGTTAAGTTTATCCATTTAATTCCATATAATATCTACTTGTGGAAACTTTAGGCTTAAATTAGGTCTATTGCTAGTAACAACTCTAAACTTTTAATATATAAGCTGTTTCCCAAAGAAAATTAAATGAATAAATTCATCATGTCTCGCTCATAATGTACCTAATTTAATGTACAGCAATGATCTAATTTCAGTTTAATTGACTACATCAGCCTTGAAGCCTTGATGTCAATACGTATCAATTTTATTATAAACCGACTTCAAAAAAGAGGTTCTGTATATCTGTATATATCCGCGATTTTATCAAAAACTACTGATCCAATTTGGACGGGGCTTTCGTTATATAAATACATGTCTTTCACGGATCTGATGAAGATATTCGGAAATAGACAACGGAATTCTTCAATATTGATCGTATTGTTTTTACCATCAATAGGCGGTTCTTTTTTCTTTGAAAATAAGAAATATATAAAAAATATATAATATTGGCTTTTTCTGTTACAGAAGTTATAACCTTTATGATACACAATGATTATTTTACTATTGGCCTAACTCAGACAGACAGAGAACCTGGTAATACTGCGCACCTGATACATAGAGATTAAAAGTGAACGATGCGACGAATGCAAGGGAAATTACAACGAGAAAACTATTTCGCGTGTTACAATGAGTGGATTGTTTATGTAGGTACATTTTATATCTCACGTAGATATTTTATGTGTGCTTTTATATTAACAGATATGAAGTGAATATGGCACGAATTCGGTGCATAATTTATTATCATTATGTGGGGGGTTTAATGCACAAAATAGGCACAGTTCATGGGATAGTCTCTTGTTAGTGAACAATTAGTCTTTGGGAAAATCAGCTATCAGACTATAATGTGTCACAAAATTAAGTTTTGAAGATCTTCGTAGGCACTGGCTTTTTACATGGTTTGTTCTTGATGCCTAGTCCAGCAAAGTTCACAACTTTGAGTTACGTAATGACTTACGCAATTTATAAACGTCGTTAAAGTTTTATAATAATGTCCAGGAAGTAGATTCCCTTACAAGAAGTATTTTTAACTGACTTCAGAAAATTATTTAACCGAATTCAAAAAAGTAGGTTCTTTATTTGACACTTATGTATTATGTATGTATGTTTGTATGTCCGCGATTTTCTCAAAAACAACTGATCGGATTTGGGTGGGGTTTCCGTTATTTTAATACATATTTCTCAGGGAAGGTATGTTAAAGACATAGTTTTAGTTTATATGTACATACTATACAAATATCTGATGAAGATCTTCGGAGATAGACAATGGAACTCTTCAATAATTAACAGCAAATAACCCGCGATTGCTGCGATTATATGGCTATTTTCACCATTTCATTGAAGTTCTTAGATATTTTTTTCTTGTTCATAGTTCTTTTTTCTGTAAATATAAGAACCTATTTTAAGTACTTACTACTACAATATAATATAAAGTATTTTTTTAATACATAGCTATTATGATAAGTTTATTAGTGGGGGTTATTATGTAAGAACTGCCTCGTTGGTCTGGTGGTCCCAAGCAAGCAGGAGGTCTCGGGTTCGATTTCCGGTTCGGGCAGTGCTATTTAGTTTTTCTGTTAGGAAATTCTCTGTAGCAGCCCGGAGTTTGGAATTGTGCCCGGTTGATGGCAATAGGCTCACCACCTATTACATGGGCCTTAATAACAGCATTGGTGAACTATGGGTGTACAATTGTGTACACCTCTGCCTACCCCCTCGGGAAATAAAGGCGTGATGCTATATTTTATTATGTAAGAATCCAATGAAAAAACAAATTGCATACATGGGAATATCATTACACCAAAAATTACCTCTCATCTCATCTTTTTTGTGGATTCATAATACTTTCAAATAGACCCTTAGTACTTGTAAACTTTGACCTTATTCGTTGACACTTCTCACGACTCAGTAACCGGAGTTCGGACAGCTACTTTTGACTTATTAAAGGCTTTTATTGAAGTACGGACGTAGATCAAGAGAAGCGAGAGATATGTGGACATTTTGACCCTTTCCCTTCGTGGACAGGGAACCTGTTAAATTAAAGCTGAAAGAGACCTGAACTCGCACTGTTTCAATCCAGACATCACCTTAGACAGCTTCATTGGTATAGTGGACATAAGCGCAACTGCTTAACGGAAGGTCAAGGACAAACTCAAACTCAAACTCAATTGTTTTATTTCAAATAAACCATATTACCGGCACTTATGAAAAGTCAAAGCTAGGTGCACGGTTCCAAGAAGTCGGTCTTATGGACAAGAACCGGCAAGAAACTCCATAGACACTCTTTTAAAATTATGTGTTCTTTACAATAAAATTTATTAATGTGAGAATAATGCAGGTTAATGTTGAAGAAAAGGCAGAATGCAGGCATGTTCAAGGGAGTTATTGGTATTCCTGTTAAAAAAAATCAGTAGTAGGAATTTTGGTGACAATAGGTTCACCACCTCTTATATGGGATTTAATAAAAGCATTGTTGTAATGTGGACGTACCAGTGAACCCCTTTGCCTACTTGTTCCCGCAATACAGAAGAGATGGTATATTGTTATGTTTAAGTTACAAAGACTACTTTAATCTGGCAATAAGATTTAGAGATCGCAGTACTGTAACAAATGTTGCTTGTTTGATCTACGCATGCTTAATGTGACAACGTTTGCGCACTAGCGCAAGACAATTGTTACGGACGACCGTATCTCGGAAGTAGAAAAACCTTGGACGACGGTTTATGTAGATTTTAGCCAGAAAACCGGAATAAACTTCACTCCGCCGATCACCTACTTAAAGTAAAATCTGTAAATTTTCTTATTTTTATACTAATAATTAAAATCATATTAGTTTCTTAATTTGAGGATTCTGGTTTTGATCAACACCCAAAGAAACACTAAAATACCTGCATTATAAACAAAAATCAGAAACGTAGCTGAATATCAAATATATAATATCCTGTAGAAAATAATTGATGTATTTTTTGCAGAAAATACTATTATTACGTACTTGGGAAGTAAAACTTTAAAATGTCGTAGTTCGTAGCATAGCTTAAGTGTAGCGCGTCTACGGCTACGACATTGCTGCGTAGCACGTAGCTCGTAGACACAACCGTAGCCAAAGCACGTTAACTAACGTTAGCATTACAATCGAATATCTAATTTTAGACACGATAACGTATGGTGCAAACTATTTCAAAAAGTGAATGGAACGCAAGTTATCCCTTTACGTAACCAGCTGAGTAAAGAACAGATCTACCTCCGTATATCAAACTGATTCAGACATTAAAAGCTATTAGTAACTTTAAATAATAAAGGAAAAACATAGTTTCTTAATAATTATAAAGATAAAGAGGTATTATGTCGAACTGATATAATTGTTTTTATATATCGGGAGTTTGCGTCAAAAGTCTATCGATCTGTCAAGCTGTCAATAACACATCCAGTTATAACAAGCTTTCTTAGGATCACATCTAGTACCGTAGTAGCAAAGAGACAGGTGACAGGTAGTGTCAGCAGCCAAGCTTCTCAATAGCTGACATATTTAATGTAAATAACGACCACAAATCTGTATGGTATACTAATAGGTTAACTATAGAGTAAATTAATAGCTTAGAGCACAACATTAAAAGCAGGGTAGCTGGTGGCGGCGGAGGCGGCGGAGACGGTGACGGCGGCGTTGTGTCGCAGCCAGCTCGGCGTCCTTGCCGCGGGTAATACGCGCCAGTCACGCCACCAGGTCGATAGGCCGCCGTACCGGACAGCCTCCGCGTCAATTATTCAGCACGCGACCGCGACCGCCACCACCACGCGCCCGGACAAAGGGCGAGCGCGCGCACTGCGGCGACACCTACCAGCACCGGCGGTCTGCGCCCGGCCGCACCGACGTCCACGAGCTGGAACCGACGATATCCTGCCACACTAAGCGTATCACTCCAACAGTAATCCTCGATAAGGCGGTGAGGAGGCGCGAGAGCGCGCGGTGGTCGCGCGTTACGTAAAGGGCGCGACGTTGCGCGTATCAGCGCGTGTAGCGCGCTCGCGGCGGGCGCTCGGAGCGGGGTCGCGCGCGGAGTGCCGCTACACAGTTATGCAACGCGCCGCCACCGTCGCCCGGACAGGGAAAATCGAACGCGAGGGGCGCGGGACTGCGCGCGCATCCGCATCGATACCGCGCCCCCTCCACCCCCATCCGCACGCCCGCCGCCCGCAGCACCTCCCTCACACGACCACCGCCATCCGCAATTGACATTACAGTTACACCGGAGACACCAGCCACTTCTGGACGTTACGCATATGCTCCGGCGAGCTTACCACGCCGCCAAACGCGTTCACAGAACATCATTATTCAGGATTCGTACAAGGAAAAGTACATAGTTCATTATAAAAACCTATCAAAAATTGCTTTTTCAGCCCTCATATCTTATGTACAGAACTATAACTGCGTAAAAATGGACTAAACTAGTCCGTAAATCCGTAATGTGCGCCAGTTAACAAGCTCACATTATGGCTAAGTTAAGGAGTACAATCGACTTACATTGCGGCTTGCCAAGGATCTTTGCACTAGTAATTAAAGTAAGCGCTTCTAGGAAGCGTGGCGCCGAAGGTCATTCGTACGTGACCTGGATTGTGGACTTCCATGGCGATCGAACTAGTTGTGTCTGCGCCAACGTTTTGTCCTAGAATTGAAAGTTCTGAACAAAGAAGCATTACCATAACATTCTCGTAAATAACTTTGTTATAACTTAGACTCCTTGCCACTATAAACCGGAAAATTCTGGTGATATTCTTAAAAGAGAAAGTTTACATAAATAACGTATGAGATGTAAATAGCTCTATTGCTGATGTACCATTCATTCTATGATACCTACTAAATATAGTTATCTCAGCGAAACGAACATCGCAGCTCCATCGGCATTGTGGTCTCAAATCAGATACAATTTCATGAACGGCTTCACTCCATCCGTAAGTAAACAGGACATTCATTGGAAATAAATGAGCCACTTTACGCAATTATAAAGGGACGACCTACTATAGTACTAACACCACTAACACCCACCGTTAGTTTGTAAAAAGGTATTATACCTGTGACTAGTCACTTAAGAATATGTGTCAGTAAAAAGAGATAACAAGACTTTTTTGCTGTACACTTGACTTGTAGACATTTTAGCTAAAACAGGGTATTTAAATATAAGTAAGTATACATATTTTATTAGTCTTATTTAAGTTCAAAGGGTTTATTTTAAGCGAGCCAATTTAATGTCTATTTTACAGAAGTCGAATGGAAGGTAAATACAAAGAGGCATTACAAGTACGCTTTTCTGAAGCATCAAGTTTTTTTTTAAGCCGTCTCCATGGACCAAACTATCAGACCAATTTTAAATTGATATTTACACATGTGTGAATCAATAGTTAAACCCATTTTTTTTTTTTTTTTCTTTATAAATACACACAAACAACAATATAAAAAAACAAGTCCCCCAAAAACGTATTATCGATTTGACTGTGGGATCGGGAACGTTAGCTTATACATTTACAACATTAAATTTAGGATAACTATGTTATTTAAATTACAATAATTATTAGTAATTTATTTTTGAATATTATAATACTACCTAAGTACGTGACATACTGAGTACGTGCTTTTAAAATTTTATTTCTAAACCTACCGCGCAGATTTCTTTGTCGCTGACACTGCACGAGTCAGCATAATCTAGATACTATGTGGAGCCACCGCTCGCGCCACACTGCGCCCGCCGCGCTGCATTGTGGCCGCCGCGCCGACCTGCACCGGCTGGACGTCGGTACTCTTGTTTCAGACTGAGGGGTTGCCAAGTTAGCGGAATCACCCCTACATTTAGGGAGAAATCATGCAGACAGGGTTTTTATTTCTGACCCAATAGTTATAGGACTCCCTTAGGCGCAATGCAATTTTATTTCTATGTGAATAAATAAACGTTTTATACGCTACCGCTATAAAAAACCCATCAAAATCCACTGATTCTTACGGTATAAATGACACTATAGTTATACAATTGCCGTGTAATATGTGATACATGGGACAGGGTAAGGTTAAGTCTAGATAAGCAGAAGATGTAACTTCAAGACTTCCTATACCTCAAATGTAAGTATCGGCGATTGCAACTGTAGCTGATCCCAGAAAATAAAGGTTAGAGATGAACCCCTAACTGTTTCGTCCATGGCCGTACCCCCCCACCCCCAGAGTTAGGGTTCAATCCCCACCCCACCACCCGAAATTCTAGACAAAAAGTGAAATTGAAATGCTTACACATGAACAAGGTCTGTCCTGGTGCTGCTGCTTCAGCTTCGAAAACCCTCAAACGTCGAAAATATAACAATCTTACTAGTAATTATATTTTTGAGCCGTTTAAGGTTGAACCACTTTTCGAATCGTCGGTCCATCGTGCCGCAGGGCTTCCTACACTACGTTTGCCCAAACGTGGTCTCCACTCCAACACGTGTCTGCTTCATCGACCGACTGTCAGTTTGCAGACATAGCCAGCCCATTTCTACTTCAACGTGCTGATTCTGCGAGCAATATCGGTTACTTTAGTTCTCTGGCGGATAACCTCGTTGCGAATCCTATCCACCAGAGAAACCCCGAGCATCGCTCTCTCCATTGAACGCTGAGCAACCATAAATTTGTGGACCAGACCAACGGTGAGTGTCCAAGATTTGGCTTCGGAAGTCATTACAGGTAGGTTGACTAGACGTGGTCTCTATTGGGGTTGGGGGATCGACGAGTCGAAGATAACACGGAGCTTCCCGTATAGACTATCGGTGACGTCGTTAACGTCTTGTGGTTTCCAATATAGGGAATAGGTTCTGCAGTTCCAACTGGATCTTTTCGCAGCTCACTTCGACCTGGGGCAGAGATAGTCTGAGAATCGACCTCACTAAACGCGCTCTCTCAGTTTTAACATTAATATTCAGAGTGCCTCTCACCAGTCGATGATCACTACCGGTATTGACCCTGTTGATCACACAGACATCTCTGAATATTTGACACTTGTTAGTTAAAACAAAGTCAATCTCATTCCTATTCACATTACCGAGGCTTCGTCAGGTCCACTTCCTTTGGGGCATTTTCTGGGAGAAGGAATTCATCAGATAAAGCCCCTGGGCCTTGAGGAAGTTTACCAACATTTGTCCCCTGTGATTTCTACTCCCGACTCGCCACTCTCGTGTACTCCCACCGCGTTAAAGTCACCCATGACAACAGTGTAGTGTGTTGTGTGACTTCGTCGTCAGGGTGTGCACGGGACGTTGGGGCATACACTTGTATTATCTTCAAAGAATACCTTTCTATTATCTTAAGTACAAGGTATGCCACCCTTAACGTGTGAGTGTCTTGTGGATCAAAAAATATTTTTTAACAAAAAATCAACCAACTCCAAAAAGCTTTCTGTTAGGTATGTAAAAATGCACAACACATACAATACACAAAATAAAATATAAATTGCATTATTTACTTACTTCAATTTACATAAAAAAACTTTTTATTAGAGGATTTTTAATAAGGAGGGTTCGTGGCTAAGTAACAGCCGCACAGATCGATCAATCGAGGTTAAGCTGCGCTTGCCGCGGTCGGTCTGTGGATGAGTGACCATCATTTCATACCGAGACCCCTCCGTGCTTCGGAGAGCACGTTAAGCCGTCGGTCCCGGTTGTCAAATTAAGATCCATGACAGCCGTTACAGGTAGTCAGAGACCTGAAAATCTGACAACCAGTCATACCACGAGATATCGTGTTACCCAGTTACTGGGTTGTGGAGGTCAGATAGGCAGTCGCTCCATGTAAAACACTGGTATTAAGCTGCATCCGGTTTGGCTGGAAGCCGACCCCAATGTAATTGGGAAAAGGCTAGGCAGATAGAGGATTTTTAATAAAATCTATTTATTATATACGACAATAATACACAATTATTATTATTTTAGGAGTCGGTGCCAGCAAAACTTTAAAAAAAAATCGGAAGTTTCCTAAAATTTGCAAAGCATATTTATTAACTATCATTATTATTACGATAATGTAACAATAGGTATTGTTACATTATTGTAATAAACCGGATTCTACAATCCATCTGCGACATATATATGTCGCAGATGGATTTCTCGCATTAGAAAAACGTCTACAGCGTTCGCCTGAATATAAAGTTATTTACTCTAACTTTATGCAAGAGTATCTCAGTTTAAGCCATATGACACAGGTAGATTCATATAAATCCCCGTGTTATATCATGCCTCATCATGGCGAGTTCCGCGAGCTCAGTGCCACCACCAAGTTGCGCGTGGTGTTTTATGCAATCGCACCATCGAGTTCTAGTAAGTCACTGAATGATTTGCAACTAGTTGGCTCTCCTATTCAAGGTGATCTTATCGCTATTCTACTCCGCTTTAGGCAGCACAAGTAGGTACGTCGTGTGCGCCGACGTGGAGATGATGTACCGACAGTGCCTAGTAGATGAGGGTCAGCGCAGCTTGCAAATGGTTCTGTGGCGTGACCAGCCATCAAAGCCGTTAGGTATATTTAAATTTTATACAGTGACGTATGGGACCGCCGCACCTTTTCTGAGTGTCAGGTGTCTAAAACAATTAGCCTCTGTATCTGCTGATCCTGACGTCGCGCGAGGGATAAGAGAGGACTTCTATGTCGATGACTATATTACGGGA
Organism: Xylocampa areola; assembly: GCA_935421205.1. Taxonomy (NCBI): domain Eukaryota; kingdom Metazoa; phylum Arthropoda; class Insecta; order Lepidoptera; family Noctuidae; genus Xylocampa; species Xylocampa areola. Next base: position 11,638,095 of record OW285214.1, on the reverse strand, counting down.
TTACTACTCTGGTTAAAACACAGAAGACGTTGCAGTCGGGCTGTTTTCCACTTAAGAAATAGATATTTAATTTTAAGTGCGATGACGACCCCCAGTTATCTAGTAAATTTAAATATTTAAGTTTAGATGAAAATAATAATATAATAATATTTTTATTGAATAAAATATCGTACATTAATAAAATAACAAGTACAAAGTTTCACTTAAAAGTCTATATACACATGTGCCTGAACTAGGAGATCCTGTGTCTCAGGCATGAAGAACAAAAATAGTCTTAAAATTAAATACACAATCACATAGTTAATATAATAAAAGTACAAAATATGTAATATTTTAATGTAAAATTAAACAATTATATAATTAAAGCAATAGTCCCTAATTAAACATTAATAAAAATCTGTGCCTAACATCTTAACTAAAATAAAACAATAAACAATAAAAAAAAAACATCTTTTACTTTAATACGGTTAATAATTTCTCTGTATCTTCGTATGACATATTTTGTAGAGCATCATTGAGTTTTTTTTTGCAGTTATTATGATTGTAGGAATAGATGTTTGTTATTGCATTTAGTCTATTGTACAAAAGTGGTCCTAAGAAAACATAAAATTTGGTTGTAAAAGCATGTTTTGTTCCTATTTTTTGAGGGCAAACGATATCTTTCCTCCTTTTGTTAATAAAATCAGTGCTGTATGGAAGAGCTGCGTGCTGCTTTAGGATAATGCTCATTATAAACAATTGACGAACTGTTAGTACACCACAAGACTTATAGAGCAGGTTAGTGGGAAAAAGGAAAGGGCGGAAAGTTGATACCTTAAGTATTGCTCTCTGTGCTCTCTCTATGGTTAGTAAGAGAGTTTTTCCCGTACCACCCCATGAGGAAATACAGTAAGATAGTAATGATTGACAGAGAGCAAAGTATACTTGTCTTATTATTTCTTGGTCTGCAATATAGCGTAAATTTTTTAAAACATATATCAACTTACGAATTCTATTATTTAAGGCTTCGATATGTGGTTTAAATGAAAGGGTTTCATCTACTATAATACCCAGGTATTTTATTTTGTTAGTAATTATAATCTTGGGACACATACATTCGTTATTAGTGGGGAGTGTACAATAATGAGCATATAATGAAGCGTTAGTTTGATTTACTGTGTTTATTTATGTTTTATTACTTGCACTTTTATACTATTTGTATACCTATATACGGGGTTCATACGCAAACATATATTTATTTATTTATGCTATATTAAAACAAACTCGCACGTATTTTTACAAACTCGCCGTGGACGCCCGTGACTTCATCACTTTTAGGACCTATTTGAAAATCAGCGCGGCAGTATTTCGGTGTTGCTGCTTTATGCTGAAATAGGGACCTTTTTTGGTCTTGTGCAGGCGTATTTTAGTAAACCTTGTATTTTTTATCTACATTTTATTTTTTCTACTATTGTAAATACTAAGTTCGTCCACGAGACTGAAATAAATGCTTTCTTTCTTTCTTGCTTTCTTTCTCTTTATTTGATGTTAGTTTGCGCATCGTAAACCTGATATAATTTGTTTTATCTGCATTTAAGGTCAATGAATTATGCTGAAGCCATTTATTAACAACATTGAAACCGTGTTGCGCAAGCCTGTAGACTTCATTTTCTGACTCAGCCGAAAAAAGGAGTGCAGTGTCGTCAGCGTACGATACGATTATGCCGTGATCTAAATTTAAGTTACACAGGTCGTTTATGTAAATTAAGAACAAAGTAGCCCCCATAACCTCATAAACCCCATAACCCCCATACTACCTTGGGGTACTCCAAAGGACGTATTTTTTTGATCAGCACTAAGGACATTGCCAATCCTTACGCATTGGGTACGTTCTACCAGATAGCTTTTGAAGAGTTTAAGCTGAGTGCTTCTTATACCTATAGTTTCAAGCTTGCGCAACAGGATAGGAATGGAAATTGTGTGAAAAGCTTTGGCGAGGTCCAGAAATATACCTATTGTTTGGTTACCCTTGTCTAGTTCTTGTGCTAGGTAGTCAGTCAAATGATGAACGGCATCGGCAGTTGATATCTTAGGTCTTAATCCGAACTGGGTCTTAGACAAAATCGATTTATCCTCTAAATATTTGACTAGCCTAGTATTTATGATTTTTTTAAGATTTTAGACATGGACGGTAGCAAAGAAATAGGTCTGTAATTGGTCACTTGATCTTTACAGCCAGATTTATATACAGGCACAGCAACAGCTTTCTTTAGGCACTTGGGAAAAAGTCCTAAAGATAAACATTTTCGGAAAATATATGTCACTGGTGGAACTAATATGTGCCTATATTTTTTAATAATTTTGTTCGATATATTATCCCAACCAACTGCACAGTCGTCTTTTAAGCTCATGATTATTCTTTCTACTTCGGTTTCATCAGTATCCAATAACGTAAAAGATATAAGGGAAGTGTTACATGAAAAAGGAGTGCATGTAAGGTACTGCGATTGAGCCTGAACTTTTTCTGCTAGACACTGACCCACATTAACAAAGAAATTATTTGCAATGTTAGCAGATGTTAACTGTGATGAGTGTGCCTGTAATAGACCTGACGATGACTCATTTTGCTTCGAGGTATATGTTACATTTTTGATATAATTCCAGACTTTTTTGCTATTCGTTCCAGCCTTTTCTAGTTGTGGTTTATCATAGTTACTTTTTACTTTCTTTAAGATATTATTACAAAAGTTTCGATATCTTTTGTAGGATAATTGCAATATGGAATTACCTGGATTCGCTTTAGCTTTCATATGCAGCTTATCTCTATGTCTCATACAGCGAATGAGACCTGCCGTGATCCATGGTTTTATATTAAAAATTTTGTTACTCAACCGATAATTTATCGTATTTTTCTGAATTGCATGTTGGATATGTTTTATTAGGTATGACATGCTAAACTGTGGATCAGCGGAATTGTAAACTGGGTCTAAATCGATGTTGCGTAAGTCTTGTTCAAGTTTATTGTGAATTAATTTAGAAAATGTGCGAGTGTTGTCTAATTTATGTAATTTACAATTTAGGGTTAGTAGGACAGCATTATGATCAGTTATTGTTGAGTTCATGACAAGCGTAAGTGAGGAAAAGTTTGATTTAATAAGTATATGATCTAAACAAGAACCACTTTGATGAGTTGGAAGCGTGTGCGCAGGGAGCAAGCCATGAAAGGCGCACAAGTTAAGGTAGTCTTGAGCAGCTAAATCAGCACTTTCTGGGAGAATATTGATATTTAAATCGCCAACTAAAATGAGTGTTTTTGAAGGATGACAAGTTTTGCAAGGTGTCATTCAAGGAGTCAATAAAATTGTTTATATTTCTAAAGGAGGGCGATCTATACAAAGCTAGTATCGCAAAATCAGATCCAACTTTAATTAACACTCTGCTACAATCGTGTATATTAGGTTCCTCTACAGAGACATCTAAATGGTTTCTTGCATAAATTATCACCCCATCGTTTTGATTATAATTTATATTACTCCTGTACATTTTATATCCAGGCATTAGTGGTAAGTGATATTGTTTGGCGAGCCAACATTCAGTTAAAACAATGATGTCACAGTCTATATTAAGTCTACTTTGGAAGGTAATAAAATTTTCAAAATTCTTAAAAATACTGCGTATATTTTGTGTTAGTATAGTTAGTGGCATAGCAAAATGTTAGTTCTAAGACTTTAGGTATGGGCTGGCACAGCGCAAGTGACAACTTTTATTTGAATTCGCATTTCATTAATAAGTCCCGTCATAATTGTTGTCAAAGTCCTTTTACAACAAATAAGGCTATTAAAACTAGGTTGGCATGACAACGTTCCTGATAGCATGGCGCGCGTTTGGAACCGGTTTATTATATCATTGCAAGTGCTAAATACTGTTATATCGTATACCTCGCCACGCTATAGGTACACAGCCTATATATATCGAACTGCATGTTTTTGGCGATGCGTCTCAAACGGCGTACGGCGCGTGCATTTACATTCGTTTAGCACTGATCTAACGGTATCGGCTAAATTATTATTTTCGAAAACAAAGGTCGCGCCCTTAAAACCTACTAGGTAGTATCCCGCATCTCGAACTTTCTGGGACGTTATTAGGTGCTCGTCTATATGAAAAGGTACGCAACTCGTTACGTTGTAAGTATAATAACTTTTTATAATATTTTTTTTGAACAAATCTATAATTGCAACAAAAAATTTGGTTTAATCGAAAAATTGGTTTTAGCAATAGGAAAGTTTAAGCACATGTTTTTTTCTTTAATAAGGTGTATTACCTCCACGTATTTACCACCTTATTATCTACTGATTCTAATCGGTTCCGCATAGATCTGATTAGGGTATATAATTAAACGGCCTTGCAGATACTTTTTCCATTTTTATGAAATTGCTGTTGTTAGTGCTGCCACTGTTGTGGGCACAGGATTTCTCGCATATACAGCTTTTTTTTAATTTTCCCAAACTTGCTCAATGGGATTAAGATCCGGACTGCGTGCTAGCCAATTCATGGTACGTATCCCAACCTCGTCAAACCCCGTCTACTACCGTTTTGACGAACCGTGTCGATTAACACAAGTTCCGTTCGCCCGGGCGTTCATCGCAATGCAACCCTAGACCATACACGAACCGCCTCCAATAAGAACACGCTCCTCAATGCAACTTTGAGCATATCTCTCCCCACGTCCACGATAGACCCTTCTGCGACCATCTGCACCATATAAAGATGTCCTACACTCATCGGTTAACAATACGGAGGCCAATAGCTCTTCAGTCCAATTAAGATGTTCACGCACAAATCTTAAGCCACCTTGTCTGTGAGCTGCAGACAACTTTGGACCATTTGCTGGTCTAAAAGGGATGATACCGCTTCTTTTAGCCTCCTTCTTATTGTTCGAGCACTCTCCTTTACTCCACGCACTTCATTCAGTTCAAAGCATTTATTTCAATTAGTTAGACCATTTACAGGCACTTTTGAATTGTCAGAAACGAATTGCCACGTTCCAAAGTGTAGATTACAATGGAGAAGAACGGGCAAGAAACTCCACGGTTACTCTTAATCATCGAACAGTTACAATATTAAAGTTATACTTTTAAATGGAAAAAGAATACGGTCGTGAGCAGGATTTAATCCTGCGCCTCCCAGATAAAAAAATCATTGGCTAAATTATAACTTTAGAATTCGCTAAGCATGCGTTGCATCCCCCAATGAATAGTATGCTTGCTTGCATAATGTGCGTTTTATATAGGTTTTAAATTTCTTCTCGTTTAGTTGTTGTAATACCTACGTCAGAAGGAATTTTATTGTAACATTTTACACCGCACCCCATAAATGATGGGTGCATCGTAGACAATCTAAATAGTGGCTGTGCAATTTTGTTTTTATTTCTGGTGTTAAAATTTATCAAAATGATCTAGATTTTTTCTAACATAAATAATATTTTCATATAATTAAAATATTATGTTAGAAATAATATTATTAAAATAGCTTTAGTTTTAATAAAAGTTAATTTAGATAGTTATGCCGTGCCGTGACTCCTTTTGTAACAACCCGTCTCTACAACTCTAGAAACCGTAGACAGATTTAAATTTAAATTTCTAGTAATCGTTCGTTAATCCAAGCCTTCCCGCACCAATGCCACAATTTGAGCGGCTTGTTCAAAGTTAGACAAAGTATTCATAATATGGTTAGGAAACTCTTGTTGAGTTAAAAATACTATCCAACAATACTATTGGTAACAATAATTCAATTCGTGAATGAAAAAAAAACATTACAAATCAATTTAAAACTTAAATAACACTCAAATCTGAGACTGTGCTTAAATTTTCTTTACCTGGTTATATTCATTGGTTCTACTCTTCGATCACTTTTAAGTGATCGAAGGTTTTACTGCAGTTTTTTTTTATGGTTAAAGGACAGTCTCCACTTTTTCATTTATATTAATCTAAAAAGTTTATTTTGACCAGGGATTGAACTAACGTATATCGTACAGTAATACTACGATTGCACTGTAGATGATTTATTCTCAATTAAACCGTAAAAACATTTAGTGTCTTTAATTGCAGGAAAATTTTAACACCGCGATTCAGCTTTAGACAAAAAATTAACAACGCCAACTATTAGCTCATTTAAGAATATACTAAGTATTTATTTATTTATGTTCTTTATTGTACACCAATCGAAATATGAAAAAAGAATCAATTTTACAGTTATATGCAAACAAGTAAAAAAAACTTTATTGAGCTGTTCTGGCGTACCTATATATATTAAATACTATAAATACAAATAAATATTATGTACATATATATATATATACATAGAAATATAAATATATATTCATAAATATATAATAACCAAATGAGTGCAAGCAAACTAATAATAGAAGTAAAAACGGACAAAGAACTATTACAGAGACAAGTAATGGTCTTTTACCAAGCTTTTAAAGACAGGTAACGATTGAGCTCGTCTTGTTGTAATTGGGAGTGCATTCCACAATCTAACAGCTTGAACAGTAAAAGACTTGTCAAAGAAAGATGTTGAATGTATAGACATTTTTAATTTAAGATTTTCCGATAACCGAAGGAATCGCGTGTGTGTGTCACTAAGAAACATGAAACGGTTTTTAAGATAAAGGGGGGTTGTAGTGATAAACAGTATACTGTAAATAAGGGATAAAATATGAGCATTCCTGCGAAGTCGAATTGGTAGCCATTGGAACTTTAGACGAAATTGTGAAATGTGATCATACTTGCGAAAACCAAATATGAATCATATACAAAAATTTTGAAGTCGCTCAAGTTATTCAAGTTGGTCTTGGGTAAGGTTGAGGTCTGGGTCTAAGTATATTATCCTAACAGTTTTTATACTTATTAAAAATATTAATTTGAAAGTAATCCTCAACTTTAATGTAGTTTATGAGTCCGTTAGTGTAATAATCGATCAAACATTTATTTACACAGAAACAGTTCTTCGTTCATAAGATCCAACCTAGCTAGGATAATAGAAACGGAAAAGAAAAATGATTTATTCCAGCACATATAATAAATCTGTAGAGATGGAATTTCTGTACAATAAAGAGATTTCAAAAAAAAATGTCGTGTTGATAATTGGAAGCCAACAGAACATATTTCCACCATTTTTGAAATTTTTATCTGTTTGTATGTACGTCTGATGTTTATTTGTGCGAGCATCACATAAAAGGTACAAAACCAGTGTGGATAACTTTGACAAAAACATATTGTGCGTAATTCGGAGTATTATAATTTTTTTATTACATCATAATTGGTTTATTCTGTCCAAAGATATTTGAATTTGAAGAGTTCAAGATAAACTTATCATAGGTAACAATCGTATTGAAGATACACGTAACAACATATTTTGACTAAAAATGGGACTAATGAACCATTTATTGTTATAAACAATAATCACTTTGCATTGTTAAACCCAGGTTAAACCGAAAACTTTTCTATATTTTGACGGTTTACTCACAGCTCGCTAGATGGCGTTGTGCATATAATGTCACTTTCTGAATTGCGGTGATAAGGATTTTCCGCGGAATAATGATGGTCGCCCACGTGGGAAAGTAGGTTGTAAAAAAATAGTTGCAAAAATGTTAGTTTACGTAAAAATTACGTTAGAAATTTGCAGCTCATCAATTTTATGTGAGAATAAGGGAGTATCCTTTACCTCATTTGTCCTCGCGAGGTCCTCACGAGGTCCTTACCAGGTGCATCATCATTTGAAACGAAGAATAGTTCAAGACTTCAACTATTCGAAAAAAAAAACGAAAGACGCCGTTGAACTTGAAGTTAAATTCAACGGCGTTTTTAGTTTTTTTATATGATCTTTATGTTTTAAGACATAACATTAGTAATCAAGGGTTTTCGCGGCTTCGTTTATTTTGGCACTCTAAAATTCGTGAGCTATTCTGTACCTCAAATGAGGGGCCCCTCGTGAGGACCTCACTCGGTCAAGTGCGCTCACTGAGCTCACGAAACATTTCCATTATTTGTCAATTTAAAAAATGAGGTCCTTAACGAGTGAGGTGGTTTAATGTTGAAATTCGAGTAACTCTTTCAATTTAAGATCACGAGGACCTCAAATGTGGTAACTCATGAGTGAGGGACACCTCACTAAACTACATATAGCTTAGTCCTCAGTAGCTGTTTTGCATTAGGCTCAGTATCAACATTATCCATTATTATGAATTTGTGTTCACACACGACATGGTGTTAATTTTCGACATCAACGCGGACGGAGTCGCGGGCACAGTTATAACCTTTCGTTTGTTGCAAGGACATTTTTAACAGGTCGACATATTTGTCGTTTGTATAAATTTGATAGAGCCATCAAAAATTATGAAAGAAATACAATTATGTTAAAGTAGCGAATAGGGTAAGATACCAATAAAAAAAATATAATGCCTTACGCCATAGTGGCTGACCATTTTTACTTCAATTATCTGCTTGTACATTAGGTTACAAAACGTAGATAATTAGCATAATTTGATTCGAGTGCTTCGTTTGGACCAGCCATCACGATGGACACAGTGAGAGGACATTATTAATTCTTACCCATAATAAATAAAGAACAAAACAGATTAACAAAATACAATACATGCATTCAAAAGGAACGTATCCTTTGACACATCATTTTTAATGTGTATGGCATAAAATAATGTGTAATTTTGGCCGCATTTAAGGTCAAATAAAATATATAACTACAGAACAAGAACACTTTTATCAAAATACAACCCATATTAAATACAAATCTTCATTGTGAATATATTATTGTAATAATAAGCCACAACCTAGTTGGAATTCTTAACGATTATTATTACTTTTTTTCAAAGAAACATTGAAAATATTCTGGACAAGAACGGGGTTTGAACCCGAGACCTTTGACGTTCCGGGTCATCACTCTACTTGTCCGGTCACCACTATATCTGTAAATGATTGCTAGATAAATATCGCCAGGCGTCTCCTTAAGACAAATACAAAGAAGATTGAAAATTCAATGGATATTGAACGAGACAAGGTAGCTCAGTTGGTAGAGTGATGACCCGGAACGTCAAAGGTCACGAGTTCAAACCCCGTTCTTGTCCATTATTTTTTCAATGTTTCTTTGATAAATGGTAACTATATTAATTACTATTTTTCAAAGAAACATTGAAAAAATAGCATCAACATGTATAAAAAAATATAATTATATATAACGATTAACATTTACACAAGGTCCTTATTTATTGGTGAGCTAGCTTTTAAACTATCATTTAAAAGTACTATAATACTTTTAGCTCAGTTTCACTAACTTGAACTGTAATCGAAACCGACATGTTATTGCGTCATTTTGACATAATTTACATAGAAAAGCTGTCAAAATGTTGGTACAATGAAGCCCAAAATGTTATTGTTTTTTTGAAAATTTTCGCTGATTCTCCCTTTAAAGTGAATTGGACTTTTATATGAATACCTTAAAAGTAAGCTCACGAATAAATAAGGGACCTTTCATAAATTATTATCACATTCTTTTTTAATTACTGAAAATTCCTATGAAATAGAACATCATCTTAACCCCAAAATAAAAAATAATATAATTCAGAACATTAGGTATAATGTGTAAAAAAACATAGCAACGAAAACTTACACCAATACATTCAGCAAGTATATGAAAACGAATTTACTACAGTTTATTAATTTTTTTATGAAGTTTACAATTATTATTATTTTGTAGATTTTACTTAATGAACCGCTTAATAATTCCATCTGATATGAATGTAAAAAAAAGACCATATTCAACGTAAAATAGCAATGTAATATTTCCTTTTACTTTCAGATTTGACCACTTCAAAAATTCACTCTGTATACATTTAATACATCATACTTCAATAAATTTACATGTCAAAAGATGTGTTAAAAAAATACATAATCCTCATAGTTGAATAAATAAAAAATAACTACTAATTCCGCACAAGCAGGTACTTGATCATTTTTAAATCTAGGTGTTTATGGATAAAAAATTATCTAGTTTCTAAACTCTAACGAGTTGATTGCATCATAGTCGCATAAATAGCCAATAATACAATAACTTTGGTTTTGCTTACAGTATAATTTGTGTGAGAGATTTCCTAATGAGGACTATTCACACTATCTATGTTACAAATCATGAAGTATTAGATCTGTTGAACATCAATTAACATCAAACTAAATATATCACAGATTATAAACAACGAGAAATAATCATAAAGTCACAAGGAGAAATACTTGGAGACGGGTGGATTCTGTTTCATAAAATTATAATACCAACACCTAGGCACCAAACCGTCATAATATAATAAGCTGCAAAATCATAACATAATTAATATCTTAGGTTTGCGCGATCACTACACATTATAATAAAACAACTTTTAACCGGATTAATCGCGTGTTTTATTGGTTTTTTGTTTTTCCTGACGTTTCGAACACTTTGCAGCGTTCGTGGTCGCAGGAGGACTAAGGTGTCAGGTGTCTCGACAGTTTATTTAAAATTATTTCAGTCTACCGTACATATAATTGATAAACTCATAAAATTATTTTTGTCACTGATACATATTTAAACTAAATCGCGACGGTATTTCCTAAGACTATCCCTGAGAAGAAATACTGAAACAAACTCAGGGGTCACAGTCGTTTTAAATTTAGAGATACAATTTTACAATTTTATCGAATTATAAACTAAAAGGTGTTCCGATGCACGCAGTAATCGCTCACAGTATCTTGATTTTTCTTGTGACTTGACTTTGTTTGGGACTTGATTATTTTCAGTACAGGGTTCCAAACACTGCAGATTTTCTTGAGCGTCTATTCTTGATGTCAGCTATGTGTTCTTTCAACCTGGCCCACCACAGTTGATCGCCGACCTGCTGTCCTACCTTTCATCAAAGGGGTCACCGATAGAATTGGTCACATCTTGAAGCATGCTTCTATCAAAACCTACTTCAAGCCACATAGAATGATCAGCCAACTTCTCAGACCGGTGAAGTGCCACATTCCCTTACAAGATGCAGGGGTCTACAAGATTGATTGTGATTGTGGGCTATCATACATAGGGCAAACAAAGCGTAGCATTGGCACCAGGTTGAAAGAATACATAGCTGACGTCAAGAATAGACGCTCAAGAAAATCTGCAGTGTTTGGAACCCTGTACTGAAAATAATCAAGTCCCAAACAAAGTCAAGTCACAAGAAAAATCAAGATACTGTGAGCGATTACTGCAAGCATCGGAACACCTTTTAGTTTATAATTCGATAAAATTGTAAAATTGTATGTCTAAATTTAAAACGACTGTGACCCCTGAGTTTGTTTCGGTATTTCTTCTCAGGGATAGTCTTAGGAAATACCGTCGCGATTTAGTTTAAGTATGTAGCAGAGACAAAAATATTTTTATGAATTTATCAATTATATGTACGGTAGACTGAAATAATTTTAAATAAACTGTTGAGCGCTGCAAAATGTTCGAAACGTCAGGAAAAACAAAAAACTAATAATACACGCGATTAATCCGGTTAAAAGTTGTTTTATTATAACATAACATAATCCGGATAATTAATAAAGCAGCCCTAGTAATTTATTTAGTTGCCCCTCCAACTGAGCTGCAGTATCACTATTATCAATAACAAGATCCCAATCATTAAAATCATCTAAGTCACATTCAGAGGGGGCATCATCAACTCCTGCCTTAAACACAAAACCTCTATTCCTTCTAGACTCTTCATCTGCGATTATCCTAATAGTTCTAATGGTATCACCATAATTTTCGCCAAACCAGCGGATATCTGTTTTACGCCTGATATCACTCACAATCCATATGGGCTTCTCTGTAGCTGAAATTAATAAACAAAACTTATGAGAAATATTTATTTATTTAACATAGTAAGATATATAACATAACATAAACAACTCATAACATTACATAGTCTGCCTGTATTCCCCGAAGGGGTAGGCAGAAGTGTACAAGGTTGTACACCTACATTTCAACAATGCTGTTATTAAGTCCCATGTATTAAGGCACAATTCCAAACTCCAAGCTGCTACTGAGAATTTCCTAACATAAAATCCCATTAACACTTTGCCTGACCTGAGAAGTGGACTGCTGAGCATGAGGTCTTTCATGCTCAGCAGTCGCACATGGGACCACTAGACCAACAAGACAGTTAAATTAACAACTCAATAATATATTATATGTTACCGGCAAAGCATATAATTCAGTCAGTGTATAGAATACCTAGTCATTGTATGCTTGTCTAGTCTATAAAATATTTTATTTAATACATTGCTTGCTGAACATTCGTTATTGTATATGGCATGTAACACAAATCCGTTGTCATATTTAAGAGGACCAATGCACTCATGTAGAAAGTTAAAAATCAGCTACTGCATACATTTTAATTAAGTGGCTCTGAACATTTCTATGGAGCAGCAGTTTTATAGAATATGCGACCCGTGGTACATAGCCGAACCACTGCACCCACCATGCCAAAATAATAATATCATAAAAAATTATAATGGAGATTAGCATGATGAAGACCACTAGCATTGAAGCTGTACTTTGTAACGATCGACACGATACATGAATTAGTAATTTTCGCAATCATTAGGCGATTATTTTAGTCGATATTTTTACTATGGCGACTTTGATTGTCATAGGCAAGGGTTATCCTTATAAAATCGTGCACCAGGGCTTTCAAGTACGTCCACCTTAAAACACCAGCGCCAAATACCAGGGTTCTAAATACTTTCAAGTATTTTTGTATATCTAACGAAAAGAAACTACTGTATATCATTCGGAAAGAAAGTACTAGAAAATACTAATGAAAGTACTTGCATCGCAAAATTAATTCATGCATCAATACGATAAGAGAGCACAATCGCACTTACAAGAAAAACTTCCACTTTTGGAATGTTGGAATAAGTAAAAATACATTTATAGGAAATTGATCGTGCTGAAATATAATTGAGAGCATAATTGCGTCCCAAAACGAAAAATACTCGCAAGCCCTGGTAGAAAAATACTTTTATGGGAAATTGATCCGTGCTGCGATATAATTAAAGACCATCCCAAAAAGAAACATACTCGCAAGCCCTGGTAGAAAAATTACTTTCATAGGAAATTGATCCGTGCCGTAATATAATTAAGGAGCATAAAAGCGATTGCAAAAAAACTACTTTCAAGAATTGATCATATTTAATTTTCAAGTTGGAGGTAAAAAATACTTGCATAGTAATTTGATTGGTGCCGTCATATAAATAAGGAGCACAAATGCACTTACGAAAAAAAATACTTGCATAGGAAATTGATCCGTGCTATCTTTTAAATAAGGGCAACAATCGCGCCGCGAACTTGCGAGTTGCCGAGTAAAATACTTTCAAAGTCGGCAGCTGGTACGCGTAGGTACTTGCAAGCAAAAACCTGGCTTTAAAACCTGGTCGCGTAAATACGCATCTTCCCTAATAGTTCACTCTAAGATCAATTGTATATTGAATAGTCATGTCGTCTTAATTTCGATTTATTAATCCAATATATAATATGGAGAAATGATGTGATAGGGCAGTGGTTCCCTTCCTAATATAAATTTTCTATATATTTTCATGCCTGGATTTGTTGTTCTGGATGCTAGATGTAGCCGTGAGGCGGTTTCCACATTTTTCAATTTTCCAGTCAGTTTTACAATAACAATCAGTTTTCATTTATGGATCAATCAATTTAGTGTTTCATCTCTTATATATTTTGGAGTAACCATTTAACCCAAAATACTGAAATTGGATTCCACTTGGATTCTTCAATTTATTTTTGGCGTGGCAAATCGGTATAATTTTATATATAATTTAGTTTCAAAACTAAAAATGCAATAATGACAATAGGGTCGAATTAATGACTATCTATAAATTATAATGATTTAACATATTTTTAATGTAAAAGAAATCCTACAGAATTATATCCAATATAATGGTTGGGAAATTGTATATTTCCCTAAGTTTTTTTTTAGGAGTTCACACTATTTCAGTTTAAGATATCAAACACTCGTTTTTTTTTTAAATACTATCTTGATAAAATCTATTGAATTCAATGTTTTATGAGCAATGTGTTAAATCAGTAATGGTAAAAGGAAACTCAAAGGTTTTAAGATACTAAAAAGGAAATTGAAGTCTACAGAGGTAATGGTGCAGCTTAAGTTCAGTAGAACAAGTAATACGTCGCCAGAAGACGTGTTAAAATATGGAAGAAGAATTCGCGGTGGTGAGCAGAGGTCGAGATGGCTTAGTGGTCAGAGCGCCTGGAGTATCTATCCGGGAGGCGCAGGTTCGAATCCTGTTCGTGACCGTATTCTTTTTCCATTTAATATTGTAAATTTAGAACAAGTAAGTGATGTATTTTTAAAGCCAGTGATAGATTATGATCAATAAATTTATTGGAAAGTCACTGATGACACATGGTGGACCCCGCAAGACTTATCTGGTAGAGTATTTAAAATGTTTAAATATTTATACACTTCCTCACATATTTCATTAATATGAGCACCCCAAATTAGTTTTTTATCTAACCATAGGCCTAAATATTTGATTTTATTATGCACCTTAATTTGAACCCCATTAATATCCAAAGAAACGTTAATATTTTTCCTAGACTTATTAAATTCGCATAAATTACTTTTACATTCCGATAAATACAAGCCAATATTACTAAGAAGGGATATCAAAATGTTAAGAGAATTTTTAAGAGGGTTAGAAATTAAGGCTTTTAGGGTGATATCCGAATGCATCAAAAACAAAAATAATGAAAAAACAAGCCTACAACTACAAGAATGACATCTTAGTAGAAGGAAAGGCTATTGATTACGTGAATGAGTATGTGTACCTAGGCAAGCAAATTTCATTTCACTCAAACAGTGACGAAAGAGAGGTTGATAGAAGAAGGGACATAACATGGAAAAAAATCTGGGCACTGAGGGAAACCTTCCTTTTACCTTTTTCCTAAATGGAATATACAACCTAAAAATAATAACAGATAATAATGGACTGCTGCATCCTATGCATATGCTATGCTTAAACTATGGAAGCCAGACATGAGTTAACACCACAAAAGTAAAAGCTAAATAATGTCGTGCTAACATGCAATGGAAAGAAGCATCTTGAAACTAAGACGAAACCAAAAAATATAGATATTTGCAAAAGAACTGGGATAGCTGACACCCTACAGGCCTATGGTAGAAATGGAGATGGGCAGGTCACGCAGCAACATATCAAGACAGAAGGTGGACCTACCTCACAACTAAATGGCTGGCCCTGACAGGCAAAAGACGTGTAGGAAGGCAAAAGAAAAGATGGGTTGATAATATTGCAGAGGCAGAACGAGAAAGCTGGATGGATTTTGCTACAACCAAAAAACAATAGAAGAAGATGGAGGAGACTTTTACCTGCAGGGGAACCACACCTTGCAAAGAAAACAAACAAATAATCATATATATACCAAATCGGAAAGAGAACTGTGTTGGCAAACTAAAAAGCTATAATAATAATGCAGGTACAACACAAATTCCATGAACAATAACTTACCCTCTTGACATGCACTTCTACAGAAATATCCATAATCTTGATGTCTCATTTCTTCACTCCATTTGATCATATCAAGTCTGTATTGTTCTTTGTATTCACTGTCACCCAATAGTTCATTCAGATTCAAATGATTCTCCTTGGCCCAATGAGTTTTTATTGGCTGGGATATTTTTATTATTTCACTTCTGTCAACTAATCTGGATAAAATAAATAGGTCAGTGTTGTCTTAGTGAATACTTTAAAAATACAAAAGTATTATCTGCAACTGTCCTCCCCAAAAAGGATTTATTATGATATCCCGGAAAACCAATTTTAGTCATGCTTCTACCCAATGTTTGTAACCAAAAAAAATACTGCCTCTTTTGTCTAGTGGCCGCAAGACGACTACTGAGCATGAAATCCTGGGTTGGGCAATGTGTTTGTAGGTGTTAAGAAAATCTCCAAGGCAGCCCCGAGTTGGGGAGTTGGTGGAGTGCACTTGTGTTTGTGAATACACTTGTACATTAGATCTCCAGTGTATTTTGCTAAATTTTTTAACGAATTTTCGGTCTCTCACAAACTTTGTGAAGATAGGCCATCTTCACAAAGTTTGTGAGAGACCGAAAATTCGAACAGTCTGGAGTATTATTATCTACAAAAATATCACAATTATGATATAATCGTTATTTAATGTAAAATAGTATTTTACCAAATAACTTATACCAGTAATAACTTAGGTTTGCGCGATCACTACACATTATAATAAAACAACTTTTAACCGGATTAATTGCGTGTATTATTGGTTTTTTGTTTTTCCTGACGTTTCGAACACTTTGCAGTGTTCATGGTCGCAGCAGGGCTAAGGTGTCAGGCGACTCACCAGTTTATTTAAAGTTATTTCAGTCTACTTACATATAATTGATAAATTCATAAAATTATTTTTGTCTCTGATACATATTTATAAGTAAATCGCGACGGTATTTCCTAAGACTATCCCTGAGAAGAAATACCGAAACAAACTCAGAGGCCACAGTCGTTTTAAATTTAGAGATACAATTTTATCGAATTATTAACTAAAAGGTGTTCCGATGCACACAGTAATCGCTCACAGTATCTTGATTTTTCGTCAGGAAAAACAAAAAACCAATAATAATAATCCGGTTAAAAGTTGTTTTAATGTAACTTATACCAGTTTCATCTTTTGCCTATTTCCAAAAAAAATACTTTTCTTTTCTTTATGGCGATTGTCGGTTATTTTAACATTAAGCTGTTGCCTCAGTCATTAGCAGACACAATAGATTTTTATTGTTACAACGTACAGATCTGTACGTTACTGAGCCGAAAGGTTTCTCGCGAAACAAAAAAATATATATATTATGACCGTGCCTTGTCAATATATAAATGAAAATATTATGTATGTAAGAAAAAATCTAGATCAGAAATAAAAACAAAATTGCACGGCCGCAATTTAGATTGTCTAAGGTACACACATCATATATGGGGTACGGTGTAAAATGTTACAATAAAATACCCTCTGACATACTACAACTAACTCGACTGACTCGGCTCTGCTGTTAAGTTTTGCTTTGCTTATGCCGCATAACTAATGCTTCTTAGGCTTGCATGGCTTATCGCAAGAGGAAGCTGTCTTCCCAAGCTACCGAGCGGGTGGGCAGGTTGCGGATAGCCCGCCCCACTCCATGACTTATTGATGCATGGAGCGGGGAAAGTTCTTCGTGATTTGAACCCCGGACAAGGGAAGGGTAATCATCGCCTAAATCAAAAGTGATGATTACCAGTCCTCGTTCCCCACGCATCCTGTGTTCCCTGAGGCAATGGGATACATCCACCCCATAGCTCTCACTTCCCCTCCCCCCCCTATGTCCACTATCCACAGTCACATCATCCCTCCCATCGAACCCCTCCCCCCCTAGACCCCAAAGGGAAATGCGCTACCTCACCATTGAGAATAGCGCAATACCAGAGGGAAAATAAATCAAGCCTCATCCACCCTAATGACTTTCAAGGTTGACGTCAAAGGACTAACGCCCCACTGGGGTAGGCTTACACAACTGCAACCCTTCGTGACTTAGTGGTTGCAGGTCTGATCGTCACAAAAGCTGATGGTAGGTTTGGAGGAGGAGTAGAAGTCACCTGCGCTAGGACCTGTGCAGTCGAGCGCCGTATGCGGGGATGAAGGAGTCCTGGAAGGTTGAGTCGATCGGCGCTGGCGGTAATGCGTCCGTGAGGCAACACGCCTTCTTTGGTCCTGATTTCAAGTAAAACGGTAGCCTTACCTGCCCAAGTAGCAAAATAGTCATATAGTAATCGACTTATAAGACTAAACGTCTAATAGGTATCTAATAGACGCTTTGACTACGATCACTGATCTCACAACAGCATCTCATAAGATGTTTTGCGCTACAGGTACTTTCGATCCTATTTCTTAGTTTTATAGACGTTTACATCTAGTTAGATACGATTCTTACCAGATCTTGCAGTTATATAAGCGCATAATATAAAACTAATTAGCAAGTATTGCATTTTGATCCTATAAACGCATTTGATAAGTTTGTTTATGCTTGTTATGTCTTATTTCATTCTTCTATAAGACATGCACTTCTATAAACGTCTTTGATATAGGTGTTGTAGGTCAAGTATATTAAAGGATTGATTTGTCTGAGACGCGACTTCTAATTGATTGTTTGCATAAAACTAGCATGCTCACCGATGTTTATAGGTAAACTTAAAAGTAGTAAATTAAAAGTGAAGAAAGATGAAGAATGTACAAAAATGGTTAAATATTGATTTATCGTTTTGCATCCCTCTACTGCCCACTCTTCATCTATATCGAAATCAATTTTATGGAAAAGATTTAATAGTGTTGTAAAGTAATTCTGACACTATTCTTTAAATATTAGTACTGATTAAGATATAACACCACATGTATTGGCATGCGGGGTATGTATTTCTCTACCGGAACCCCAAAACTAAAATATGGTGGCGAAGTAGGTATGTCATGTAGTAGTCTTAACTTTGACTAAATAGTATTGTAAAGGTTTTGATAAATGCAATATTATGGCATATGATCCGACCCCATGGCGGCTTATAAAAGTGTTAATTATTATCGAATAAACAATTAATAAATACGTTTAATTTGGAAGGGGCATGAAAACATGCTCATTATCTTCGAACACTTTACCAATAAAATTAATTTCGCAAGTTGATTAAGCATTCTTTACACAAAAAGTAAAAGACAAAATTTACCTATGTTATGCTAATAAATAATATAATATTATAATGTGGATTACCTAACATTTTTTTTTTTTTCAAGACACCCAGCTTGGCACCTTTACAAAAAGAATTAAAAAAATGCTCTATTATTAACATCACGCTGATCGATGTGCGATCAATTACACTAGTAGCAGCACACGCTAGATTATTACAGGACTAATTACACCAGTTCGCGTCACGCACCAGATCGTTAGAGGACTAATCGCGCTTAGTCCGTGCGTTTACCGGATCTTCATAGGACAATATAACATGTAAAAGCACCTAATAAGATAATTATAAAATCCGATTGCACATTACCGGACTGTAACACAACGATCATAGGGCGTAATAGTCCTATAAACTGCGCCCAAATGCGGTTCTATAAACGTTAATATTATTTTATACCGTGGGAGAGCTATGCTTCGGCACGAATGGGCCGGCTCGACCGGATTGATACCACGGCCTCACAGAAAACCGGCGTGAAACAACGCTTGCGTTGTGTTTCGCCGAGTGAGTGAGGGTACCGGAGGCCCAAAAGCTTTAAAAGGCCGGCAACGCACTTGCGACTCCTCTGGGGTTGCGGGTGTCCATGGGTGGCGGTAATCGCTTACCATCAGGCGAGCCGTCTGCTCGGTTGCCCACTATTCCATAAAAAAAAAAAAAAAAAAAAATTCTATAGGACTAAAAAATGCATGCTCCTAGAATAACTACAGGACTACATTTTGCTACTTGGGTGAGAGCCACAGGTAGGGAAATGGTCTTTGTGTCCCGTCAGAGGGCCACAGGCTAGGTGCGTGGGGGTCGTAAAGGTTGTCTTCGGACGGCTGAAGCGACGGTGAAGGCCATGCTGACGGTGCAAGTGAGAGTTGATCAGTTCGTTCGGAGAAGGCCTATCTTCTCTCCGAACGCCAACTTGAACGAGCACCCGATGTCGCGCTGTAAGCCAACCTTGCGTACCTATATCCTCCTCGGTAAGCCTAGCGCCCTGAAGTATAGTAAGGCCGTTCCCAACGTTGCGGGCTCCATGGAGGGTGGGAGCCGAGAAGATGAATATAAAAAATTTAATAAGTAATGGATGACAGGCCAATTAATCTTACCGTTGCAGGAGCTAAACCGGTGCAAGCCGACGAAGCATCTGCTTTACGCGCTACAAGCGCAGAAAACTCGGGGAAGGGTCCGGGCGTGGCGAAAACCGCGTCTAAGACCAAATATCCCTCGAACCATGTGACCGCGTCTCTGGGTAAACCCAGTACAGCTCACAAACCCTATACGAAGACACAGGAGCTGCATAACATCAACTCCGGTCCTCGTCCCTTTATCAGGACTCAGGCACTGGGGCACACCAGTACCGATCCTGACCCTACTCCCAAACCCCAATCCCAATCCGCCTCGATGCAGACAAACGTCTCTGAACACTCAGAGACATGCAGTCAGACCGAGAGCTCCTCCTCCAACAAATGGCAGGTGGTAAGCCGAGAGGCTAAGAGTAAGGACAAAGGTTCACACCGAACCCCACATCCGGACCTCGAACCCTCTGGTAAGCCACCTCCACTCAGCTTGAAGGAGAAGAAGAAGAACAAGAGACAGCGTCGCCGAGACCGGCTACGGGCCAGCAACGCTGCACCTATAGCGAACCTCGCCGGCGCTGGACCTAGTGGATCATCCAGCTGCCAGCTCAGTTTTAGTGCTGGAAGGCGGTCGCAGGCGGAAGAAGGCTCAAACCTACAGAAGCTCTGCTCACCATCTGCTAGCACTGAGGCTGAGCGCGAAGAGAACAGGTCAGCACGGCGTCCCAGCAGAAGAGAGAAGGCAGCGGCCAAACGAGCTCTAAACGAGACGACAACGCCCCGCGGAGAGCACAAGAGGCCGCGCCTAGATCCATCGAGGAGGACCGCCACTAAGAGCTGCCCAAGCAGTGAGCACAACACTGTGCGTTGCAGTCACATGCCAGCGCACGGGGCAGATCTCTAAGGAAATGGCCAAAAAAGTGCTGACCGGTATCCAGGCGAAGGTGGTCCGTCAGGGCCGTACCGCCAAAGAAGGCGACTTTGGGCCCGGCTACAGGGGTAAGCCCATGTTTTCGGACGGAGCGCTTAAACTTTGGTGTGACGACGAGGAGACGAAAGAATGGCTAAAGACAACAATCTCAGAACTGTCTCTTACAGAAGACATCCCGTTGGTAGTCAGGAACCAGTCGGAGATCCCTCAAAGGGTGAGATGCGGTATCTTGATACCAAACGGAGAAGGAGTTCTGGACGACCCCGATGATATTGGGAGCACTCTGGCCTTCCAAAACAGGAAGATACCAATACGCCAATGGACTATCTACAAGGCGATCAAACAAGCGGTAGGATGGTTTGTGGTGGTAGGAGTACCGGTTGACCATGTCCCGGCCCTGATGAAGGCTGAACGCCGTCTCGCAATGGGGTGTGGATGTGGGGCGGTCTACATAAAATTCCAGGGCCCCCAAGGCAGGTTCCAGGACGTCCCCCCGGGATGGGATGCCGCCACGGCCACCATCCGCAAAGATCAGCAGCTGGTACCGACGAAGGGAGTGGCAACCCCAACCGAATCCCCTTCTGGCAACGAGGCAACAAAGGTGACGAGCCAGCAGACCACCGCAGTCGCCGCTATGGAGACCGATCCACCACCCGGAAGGGATCCGGACGACATCTTGTTGTCAGGCTCCGATCTGGGTGAGGAAGAGGTGGACAGCGGCCTACTAGCGGGTCTACAACTTGGAGGAGACGAGGAAGGCACGACCAGTGATGGCGTCCTCTTCGTCAAACCTTAAAGTTGTCCAGGCCAACCTCCACCACAGCCAAACCGCGACGGCTCAATTGCGGAAGTGGTTGGAGACACAACACACGGCCATCGCCTTGATCCAGGAGCCGTGGATCAGGGCTGGCCGCATCCAAGGACTCTCCAACCTAGGAGGTAAGCTTATTACGACCTCAGATCATGACCATCCCCGATCGTGCATCTTTGTCACCACTAATATAATAACACACATATTAACAGACTTTTGTTGCAGAGACCTCTCTACTATAAGGGTGCAAATCAAACATGACGCGATGGACATGGTGATTGTCTTTGCCTCGGCCTACATGCCTGAGGCTGACGCACCACCTCCCTTCGAACTCGCCCGCTTGGTCAACCACTGCGAGAGGACCGGATGCGAGACTGTCATCGGGACTGACTCCAATGCTCACCACCCCCTATGGGGAATGAACACACAAAACGAGAGGGGTAAGGCTTTAGTCGATTATCTATTCACAACTAACCTATCCCTACTAAACACAGGTACTGAACCGACTTTCGTCACCAGACGCAGTAGAACAATTTTAGACCTCACTCTCGCTACAGAAGGGGCAGCGGGGATTATCACAGGTTGGCAGGTTTCCAACGAAGCCTCATGCTCTGACCACAGATGGATCCGCTTTGACCTTCAGATCTGCATACCACCTACTCCACCAAGGCGGAATCCGAGGAACACGGATAAAGCTAAGTACGCGATAACCCTAGACGCGGCATTTACACAATCATGCCGCCCATCTACACCGATGGACACCTCACAAATAGAAACGCAGGTAAGCTTCATAACTCAGGCCATGATAGGAAGTTACCAAATAGCATGCCCAGAGCATCCACCACCTAAAACCCTAGGTAAACAGTCCTGGTGGTGCGCAGAACTGGAGCGCAAACGCAGTAAAGTTAGGAAAGCTCTGAACAGGGCAATGAACACATGCGCAGATGAGGACTGGGACAGATACCGTTCCACCAAGTCGAGCTACAGAAAATGCATCAGAAACAAAAGAACCATGGGATGGCGAAAATTCTGTGGTGATATCGAATCCTGTCAACATGCAAATAGGGTGAGGAAGATATTTACACAACATAATACGGTCGATCCGGGCTCTGTCCGGAAAGCAGATAACACATACACCACATCTCCTGAAGATACAAGACGCGTCTTAATAGAAACACACTTCCCAGGATGCGTCTTTACACAGGTAGTAAACTGGCAAGACACACGAAGGGTACCATCAGAAAACGATTGGCACTATGCGCAAAGGATGATCACAATGGAGAAAATCCATTGGGCCATCCGAAGCTTCCATCCCTACAAAGCAGCTGGTCCAGACGGCATTTTTCCTGCCCTACTGCAATGGGGAGAGGAACCCGTTGCCGAACGACTAGCTGTGATAATGAGGGCGTGTCTGGCTCTTAGATACGTTCCAATAGGATGGAGGGAAATGAAAGTTAAATTCATCCCAAAACCGGGGAAGAGCGACTACACCAACGCAAAATCATACCGACCAATCAGCCTAACCTCCTTTCTACTTAAGACCTTGGAAAGGCTATGTGAGAGAGATCTGAGAGATGGACCGCTAAAATATATACCACTACACGCCAACCAACACGCGTATAGTTCGGGCAAGTCGACTGAATCTGCACTTCATATGGTAGTTAGCCGAATAGAGGAAGCAATTCAACAGAAAAGCATATGTCTGGGCACCTTCATAGACATCGAGGGAGCTTTTGATAAAACAAATTTCACCAGCATTCATGCGGCCCACCTAAAACATGGAGTAGAACCGATGATTACAGACTGGATTACTAACATGCTCAGTAAACGAGTGGTTCGCCTTGAAGATGACCAATCAGCACTGATGGCCAGAGGCTGCCCCCAAGGGGGTGTCCTATCTCCTCTTCTGTGGAACATGGTTATCAATAACTTAATTACTAAGCTCAACGCGAACCGAGACTACACCTTAGGCTACGCAGATGACCTCGCAATCCTGATCTCTGGGAAAGCCGCGAGCACAGTCTGTAACCTTACCCAACAAGCACTGCGCACCGTAGAACTATGGTGCAGGGATTTCGACTTATCGGTAAACCCCACCAAAACCGTGATAGTCATGTTCACCCAGAAACGAACACTAGGACCCTATCGTCTGCCCAAACTGTTCAACACTGAGCTACAACTGTCTAATGAAGTTAAATATCTTGGTGTGATCCTAGACAGCAAACTAAACTGGAATTCCCATATCGACAGCAAAATCGACAAAGTAAGCATCACCTTCTGGCAGTGCAGGAGAATGATAGAGAAAAGGTGGGGGATTTCTCCTAAAATTATCCTATGGCTGTACAAAGCGGTGATCCGTCCTATGATAACATATGGGGCTGTTGTTTGGTGGCCAAGGACCAAACTAGCTACAGCAACAAATAAACTGCAGCGCATTCAGAGACTTGCGTGTCTAGCTATAACAGGTTGCATGAAAACTACTCCTACAGCAGCCCTAGAAGCCATACTTAGACCTGCCGCCACTACATCTCTTCATTAGGCAAGAAGCAGCAATGGCGGCAGCACGCCTGAAAACTCTAACACTCTGGAACAACAAAGATACAAAGCACACAAAAATTCTGGATGAACTATTCGAGGACTTCCCGATTGCGCAAGCAATCAACGACAGAATACCGAAGCAGTTCATCTTTGACAAGAAATATAAGATTCAACTGCATGAAAAGCCAGACAATGAGGATCACAACCCCACGGAACTTTGGATCTACATGGATGGGTCCAAAACAGGTACAGGTACTTTATCTGGGATCTTCTCAGAAGATCTCAACATACACATTTCTACACCGCTAGGAACCTACAACACAGTTTTCCAGGCTGAATGCATAGGCATCCTTCTGGCAGCATCGGCAGTTGTGACCAGAAAAGTCACACAGTACCCAGTCCGCATACTCTCAGACAGTATGGCAGTCCTACAAGCCCTGAACAGTCAAACTGTCAACTCTGGGCTCATTTACGAGTGCCATCAAAAACTTAATCAGGTAGGCACCATTAATAATTTAACCATACAATGGATCAAAGGACATAGCGGCTCCAGAGGGAACGATGCAGCAGATGAGCTCGCAAAGAGGGCCTCAAGCAAGGCCGCTATAGGTCCAGAACCCATAGTACCACTCCCCTTCAGACTTCTACGTACCCTAGTAAGACAACGCACTAGGGACCAACACAGTGAGCTCTGGACGAATCATGGTGAGTGCAGACAGGCCAAAGAGGCTCTTCCGACTATCGACGGCCGGATCACCAGGCAGCTTCTTCGTCTGTCTTGAAGGTACTCACCGAGAGGTCGGCGGCAAGATCAAGTTCCTGCTGGCCTTTCTCGAGGAGTTGGGGTGGATCGAATAATCCATTCCCACCCCGGACGCAAAATAATCGCCAAGAGCGGGGAGTTGCGGAAACCAGCTCGCTTTACCAATACCAATACCAAATACTACAACTAAATGAAAAGAAATTTAAAACTCAAATAAAACGCTCATTATGCAAGCAAGCATACTATACATTAGGAGATTACATTGATGATAAAAATGCTTGGCTAACTGCTGGTCCTGCTCCACAAGCACTCTGACTACCGAATCAATGTTATAAACAACATCACTTTGACGTACTGTCTCTAAGAATATAGTTTTTTTGTTTTTTTTTGACATTGTTATTTAATTTTGATGGACAATTTTTTTTTTGTCTAGTTCAGTCCTAAATCTAATAATATTTAAAAATATGTTTGTTTAATGATTTAGCATTTTATTTTTATTATACTGTAAATGTGAGTGTGTAATCATTTACATATTCTACATGAACAGATCTTTGATTATTGTCTGGCAGCTAGAGTATGTCATGCTCACTCAAATGTCCTGCTGACAGTGGCGTTTGTGTTGGGTCATTAGATTCCCTACAATATGGTCGAGTTTAGTGATGCTGACGCTGGCGTCATGTTCGTGAACGGGCACCGTTGGTTGGGGCTGGTCATCTCTAAACTGTCATGGCAAAGTTTTGAATTGTAACTAGACTCTATAGACTTCATATTACATTGATCTCACATATGATTTCTATATTATAAATACAATGTAACCAAAATATTGTAATTGTTTGATGAAAAAGAGTAACCATGGAGTTTCTTGCCTGTTCTTCTCCACAGGAATCTACACTTTGGAATGTGGCAACTAGTTTATTTTTTTGACTATTCAAAAGTGCCTGTAAACGGTCTAATTGAAATAAATGCTTTGACTTTGACTTTGAAAGAAACACGAGAACTTACAAATTTCCAAAATGAGTAGTCAGGTAATCCTTGCCAGATTTTCTTTTGCCGCTGAATAATAAAATTAGTGACGGCATTTCTATAATACTGAAATATAATATAAAATAAGTTGAAAATAATAGAATTACAAACAGAATCTGAAAATTAGGAAGTTAAATATAATATCCAAGAAATCTCTTACAAAAATAAGGATTTTACCAGCAAATAACAATCTTCTTTAATAATTCTTCTTCTTAATTATTATTCTGTTATTACAGAATAGGTGTACTTGTTTTGATTAATTAAAATTAACAAGTTTTTGACCAATAATTGTGTAAAACAAGAGTAACAACACAAAATCAAGTCACAAATAAATTTCTAACAATAACTCACAACTGTCAAGTAGTATGGTGTCAAATTCAAATGTCAAGTCATCAAGCACAGATTAGTAATATACATATAAACTTGGCGAAGTTAAAAACATTGGATGAAAAAAATATGGACTTGCAACCGCCGCGCCGTGGCAGTATCTCCTTATTATTTATGTAAATCGAGATTAACAGTGTTGTCTCAATGCTCGTTTAAAAACTGCAAAAATCACACGTCCAGGATGCTAAAAAAGGATGGAGTTTTACGTTTCGGTAAGTATATTATCATTATCACTGTGTTGTAAATACTGATATATCGTCCAGAAAACAACGTATAATAATTTTTTATTTTTAATCGTAATAAAAAGCATGTCAATTGTAAAGACTTACTAAACGTTATAATTCATACTTACGCATGCCCTGCCTGCCATACTTGCAATTTTTGGGTTATATAGAAAGAAAGAAAGAAAAGTTTATTTTGGCATAGTATGACAGACAATAACAGAATTCTTATAAAACTTACAGTTTACTTACAAAACATAAAAAAAAAACTAACATGTGAAAAAAATATAAAGCACACACAAAGTTGCCTGCACTAAACCAAAAAAGGCCCCTATCTCAGCATGTGCTGCAACACCAAGATGCTGCAGCGCTGGTTTTATATATGAGTTGACTCTGTTCTATTTGGTGGAGACGCTATTTTTACTTAATAATTTT
Organism: Xylocampa areola; assembly: GCA_935421205.1. Lineage (NCBI taxonomy): Eukaryota > Metazoa > Arthropoda > Insecta > Lepidoptera > Noctuidae > Xylocampa > Xylocampa areola. The sequence goes on along the minus strand of OW285214.1, from coordinate 11,611,056 downwards.
TTTATAACGAAAATTGGGCTATTTAATTTGTTTCATTTATGTGGGTTAGATAGAATAGTACAAGTTTATATATATAATTTTGACCAAATGAAACGAAATTGAAAGATTAACGAATTAGTGATAGATATTTTATACTGCTTTTTTTTAGTTTTCCTCGACGTCCTGTGTTGTGTGGAGAATGGATATCTGTTTTAGCACATCGAAGATTCAAAGAATTGTTTAAGCCGATATAAGAAAGCGTTGTACGTTCGAAGCATTTTTTTGAATGTGATAACACATAACATTTCTTTAACTTTTATTATGTGACTATAATAAAAGTTAAAGAAATGTTATGGTTTTAGTGCGATTAAGTCCCGTTAGAATTTAAAAGAACCGTTTTACATACCAATAAAACGCATATTAATTTTAATTTACTTACCCTATTTATATGTGATAGGCACTGTTTCCACGAACAGCAGCAACTTGGCACTGCTAATCTCATTCTCCTTGAAGGCGGACTTGTAGATCTTGTGCTGACCTCATCCATGAAGTCGATGGCAAATGCATATGTGCTTGATAAATGCAAGCAACTCGTTCGCTATGAACTGTTGTGAACTCATAGGAACGAAAATCGGGCAGCGGCTACAACCGCGCAAATCGCGAAGATATATTCGTTCTGACTGAGCAGCGCAAATGCGACTGTACTAGACCACGCATCCCAGTCCATTGATAAATAAAGAATATGCCTACGTAGGAAACGATAACGCCCTACGAGGTTTATCGATGCTGTTGATAGGATATGCAGCAGTCTGGTGGCAGGGTATTAATTATATTCATCCACCATCAACTCCTGGACCGAAGCTGTGACGTCATTACGAAGCGCCTTCGGTGACACTCGTCCGCCGCATCCCATGTATTTACTTGCAACTATTTAGTATGTCTCAATATGATGTGTGTATGTGTCTTACATGTGATAACAGTGTTTTCTGCAGAAAGGAGGTAAAGTACCTTGCGCATGTTATCACAGAGCATGGTGTGATAACATGCGCAAGATAGGTCGAGATGGCTTAGTGGTCAGAGCCCCTGAAGTATTTATCCGGGAGGCGCAGATTCGAATCCTGTTCGCGACCGTATTCTTTTTCCATTTAATATAATAACTTTAGAGTACGCTGAGCATGCGTTAATGCTTTTCAATGATTTATCTTTAATGCGCAAGGTACTGTACCTCCTCCTGTAACAATAAGGTACAGGCTATTATGGAGATGGATAGGCCACAAAATATCAAACAGTTAAGAACTTATCTGCAGACGTGTTTTTGGTTCCGGAAGTTTGTGCCTAACTTTTCTGCCATTTGCAGAACCACTAACGCGTCTGACTAAAAAGAACCAGCCTTGGGTTTGGGAGTCGGAGCAAGCGAATACTTTTGAGCAACTGAAGAAGCGCCTCACTTCTGCCCCTATTTTGATACAGGTTGATTATTTACAGCCGTTTATACTTAGAACGGACTCTAGCAGCTATGCGTAAGGCGCAATGCGCAGTGCTTCAACAGGGTGAAGGCATGGAAGAACGCTAAATTATATGTCCCACAGAACGGGAGTGGCCTTTGGCCGTGGTATTGGGCCGTGGACAGCTTCCGAGGATATATAGATGGACACCAGGTAATAGTCAGGAGTGACCATCAACCGCTGAAGTGGCTAGTCACCGTTAAGTCGCCCTCGGGTAGGTTGGTTCGTTGGGCACTTAAACTCCAATCGTTTACGACGTATCGTATCAGATAACGGCACGCAATTCGCGTCTGGTCTGCTGTCGCATGACAGCGCATGCATCTGATGGGTGTTAAGCAGGAGTTTATACTGTTGTACCATCCAAAAGCCAATCCCGTTGAGCGAAAAAATCGGGACCTTAAGGTACAATTGTCCATGTTAGTGCAAACAACTCACACCGATTGGCCAAAGCATTTGTCGTACGTCAGATTCGCTATGAATAGCGCGTGTGCTCCACCACAGGTAACACACCTGCACATTTAACTTATACACAGGAATTCCGAACTCCGTTCGATGTTCATCATGATTTACGCGGTATTTTGGATAAGGAAAACTTTGTTCCTCAGGTCACGCCTTACTACGAACCTTTATTTCGTCTCTTTCTTATATTAGGGAGCATGTAGAGAAATGTCAGGACATTCGTAAACAGTTAGCGGATGATTCCCCTCAGAAGGAACCCAAGAATAACGTAGGAGGTTTAGTTCTACTCAAGACACACGATCTTCATGCCTAGACGTGATGGACCTTATCGGATTAGACAGCAGATCGCTACTCCTACTACCTATATCCTTTCCGACTTCTCAAATAATGTCAAAGGGAAGTATCATAGCTCAGACTTAACTCTCTTAACCTCTCCATTAGATTCAGTAGTCCCAATCATGCCTACAAGGCTTAGAGGAAGACCGCGCAGCCGTGAATTAAGTCCCAAGTTGGACTCGGGACGCGTTTCCAACTTGGAGGGGGAGTGTGTGACGCGCGACTCGGGTGACGAACCGTCTTTCATATTTTCCCGGCCAAATCGGGCGGCCAATAAGAATTCCGTGGCGTCGACTGGCGACCCCTACAGGAATTCCGGGAAAAAGAGACGAATACCTGCGTGCTACCGCGACTGATCGACGGTCGGCCATTACGAGATCGTAATATAATCACGTTCCGCGACGTGTGCGTATACTAACGTTATGGTATTAAAAAAATGTTTAAAAAAAAAACGCTTTTGTTACTAGCCAAACTAAAAGCAGAAAAAAAAATTCTATACTTATGTAAAAACGGTGAGTTGCTAGATTTAATTGTTGTAAATATTTTATTGTCGCATCTTGGCACCAGTATTGTCAATATAAAATATCATAAGAAGCACCTTATTTACGATAAAAGTTTTTTTTCCTTAATCACTCTATTTTTTTATAATATTATTTATTTTAGCTTTTTTAGTCGTGAAATCGTTAATCCTGAAGATCATGATCAGGATAACTAGTGTGGAGGAACGTTTTTAATAAAAAAAAAACTAGAAAATTGTATTAAATTATTGTATTGTCATGGTCTTTGATAAGTGACCGATGTATATTTGTACAAGTATATCAAAATAGATCTATTTCCAAAAACGTAAAAAACATGCGTTTTATAATAATAAACATCAAAATTTGAATACTAGTGCTGGCAGCGCTTTTCAGTTTGACGTTTGTGACTTTCATTTGACATTACCAACTGACATGAAACTGACAGCTGTTTGTTTTAGTTCGTTTAGAAACTAGGTGTGTTAAAAATTTGTGAACAGTTTACGTCATCTGGGGAAATATTTAAAAAAAATTAATACTGAGTAAGAAATAAAATAGCCAAATTAGTTTTTTTAGAAATTTTTTATAAAAAAACCTTATGTTTTTCATGCATGCCTATGCATCAAATCTGCGTTTCACGTAAAAAAATTGCGTACTTGAAGCGAATTACGAATATGAAGAGGCGGAAGTGGGAAATATGGGTAATTAAATTGAAATTGAAATTGTTATTTAATTTAATTTGTTTCTCTGAACGTCGTTTTATGTATGTCCTTAATCATAATTCCTTTCGACTCAGCAACGTACAGAATTATACGTTGTAACAATAAAAATCTATTGTGTCTGCTAATGAGTGAGGCAACAGCTTCCTTCAAATGTCAAACAGTCAGACTAAATATAACATTTATACTTTGTCCATAATATTTGTTGATTCCATAGACGAAGGGATAAGGGTTATTAATGATTTATTATTATCACAAAGGGAACGGGTTTTTATAATAACATACACATACCTACATAAAATACATTCGGTTTAGCAGTAAATTTATATTTATCTTCAAAATGAGGGATTGGCGTTTTACTTGCAACACCTAATTTCTACGCGAGAGGTGTGATCACAGAATTAATAACTAATATCTTAGCTATCGTAAGATACATATATTACTAATCTGTGATCTTAGCAGGTGTGATGGCCAAGTGGCCGTTGCCGTGGCAGGTTTTTTTTTCTAATAGTGTCGCGACTTCCCGAACTTCACACGTAACAAAACAATGTCAAAAATCAGCTGTACGGTATCTAAAGAGGGTAGAAGTAAGTTCATTCTCTATCTACGAAGTAAGGAGAACCGTCTCTGTGTAAAATGTGTTAAAATTGTGGTGGATAAATGTGTTCTGGTAACGCTACAGTAGCAACCGGGTGAATTTATAAAATAGCGCCAAAGAAGAAAGACTTTCGTTTTGTTATAGCTCACTAAATACCTCATAATCAAATAATATTATATTTCCTAATAATTTATAAATACTCAATTTTACAACTGTGCCTACGCTAGCGCCAGTTTGGCGGGTTTTAGAACTCTTATTTACTGCTTTTTAATAATTAATTTTTCAACTTTCCCCCCATATGAGACGGTTCTCCTTATCTTTACCCTCCATAAGATTCTCATATCATATCGTTCTTTGAAACAGACCGTCCTATTAGCAATAAAATCGGACTATACCTATACTTCCATACATAATTACCAGTGTTTCAGAACATTTCAGTGATCAAGATGCAAATGTTCTAAACGCAAAGATGATACACAGCCCACCGCTAGTTCATGGGCGGACACAACATTGACAAAATTAAGCAGTCAGAATATGCAGATGACGATTAGTTCAGTGCAGTTCAGTGGTTATTCTTCCCGTAAGGGTATATGTGTTTTGTGGTTCAGTGTTAAAACACGCGCAGACTTGTGTGACAAAGTGTTTGAACGGTGTCAAGTTCCTCACAAATTAGCAAATTTTTTTCTGTAGGTTCTGGATTATTCGTTTTATTTTTATAAACTACCATGCTACTCATTTTCTATGCTGCGCCCCTTGGCCCCATCTATGAATATTTCCAACACAAAAGACGATAGAGGGCGCTTAACAAGATTTTTGTTTGTTATTGTTACAAATATAACATTTGAGCAATCTAGATGGCTAGCTTAATAGCCAAAGAACAATGAAAAAATCGTATTCGTAATTGCGTTTTGCAATGTTAGATGAGTTTTAACTTGCTGTTTGACTTTCTGATGAAAAGTTATGCAATTACCTCGACAGATGGCAGTATAGTTAATAAACATGAACAATTTACCATAAAATTTTATTCGATTATATTCCACAGTGACCAGAAATACTTAGGTTCTAAGTTTGAACTTAGAACGCATTTCTGGTCATTAGAAGAAGAAAAAGTGGACCTAACACCACGAATCTGAAAAAAATATTTTCGTTGATTCATACCTATAGAAAACTTTAAATAATCGTACCTCGTAGCTACGAATATTTTAAAATTTTGATGGTGTAATTAAATGATGTAAATTATTCTCATTATTACTATTGTACTTGTAAGTGGGTAAATAACACAGGTATAGTAAATACGCTTATGTAGGTAACACGCACGTAGTAAGTAAGAAAATTCAATTTCAATAAAACTTAGCAGTATTGTTCATTACAAAAACAATATCCGTGACTAGTGAATGAATACCCCGGCTTGTATCTACTCCATAGACTCCACACCGACACTTAGGTACCTACCGTACAATCGCCCACGCTACATTATTATACCCAACATAACATATTATATCCAACTATTAAAATAAAATCGTGCTGACACGAAAAAAATGGCGTTATTTGAATGCCGGCCGATAATTTAAATGTAGCAACAACCGCTTTTAGCTTACAACCTTAATTGACTTAAAAATGCTTATCAATATGACGTACCATTAAAAACGTTTAGCCCCATTTATTTTTTCCTGAAATTAAACTCTAAAAGGAAGCTATAAAAGTCAATGTTAAAAGTCAGCTGTCTGGACTTGTACTGTTTCGGAACAAGGGTAAAGTTGGAAGCACGATGCACGCTCACGACTTTCTGAACAACTCCGGACATGACATTCCACGTTTCGCTGTAGATTAGAACGGGACGGATAGCGACCTACCCGCTGAAAAAAACGAGACAAGCGACCACCGAGCAGTCCACGTGGACTGCTTAATATCAACACAGGAGCAACGACCAATAGAAAACGGTACCGCTAATGTATTTCTCACCTCCGCACTCACACCAAGGGCAGCTGCCATTTTTACATTATTTATGCGATTTTAAACTTTCTGTCGTTCACTTAGAGTTTTAAATCTAGTGCTGGGTTGAAGGCGTATTCCATTTTCCAAACGACTTATAAAAATGTGTTGTTAAGATTTTGGGTCATATTACAAGGGTGTAGGGTACATTGTGCTGCTTGGAGTGTTCTGCGGTTCTTGAATTTAAAACGATTCCCAAGAACACGGGCGCAAGTTGGTGAAGGTTGGAGGAGGCCGCGGTGCAAACTGCATCGTCACAGCGTCCCCCCGGCCCACCCCGGAGCTCTCCCGTCTTTATTGTAGGTTCAGTGTATGGCGTTGTGTGTGTACGTCTGTTCAGAGTCAACTGTTGTGCTGAGGCACGACGTTTTCATAGCTCTCAGAGAGGTGCATGCGGCCGCCAGCCGCTGCTCTCAACGCTCGCTCGCAATATTCTGCCGTTGCAATATTTATGCTACATTTTTATTTTTATAGTGTTGTATGACCAACTGAACAAAGGATTTTCGCATAAGGCAATTATAAATGGAAAATGCATTGTACCTTGCTTTTCACATGAAAAGTAACGACGAATATTTTAATGCACGAACATAAAACCTAAATATTTATAAGATTTTCTATGTCAATGGAGCCGTGTAAAACATTGAAATGTGAAATTGTAGAAAGTAGGTAGGTACTATTTGGCTACCCAAGTGCACCTAGCTAGTTATTTTTTAGAATTCCTCTGTACCTACATACCAACCTACATACCTAACTTAAGTAGTTAGTTGAGCTTAAGTATGTAGTTACATACTTATATATAAAGACCTCCAATCAACGATACCAATGTAATCAAATAAACATAAAAACACGATCTGTTTTTATTTAAGTTACATTCCTCAGAGATTATCTAGTCTCACCCATTCATGCTAGGTACTTTTTATATAAAAAAAAACTAAATAATGAGATTCAAATCAAAAGCCGTTCTTAGAAACAAATCGACTCTTTAAAAGCTCTTTTACGATTATGTTTTTGATTCAATGGAAAGGGGATCTTTTGTCGATGGCACACCCGGAAATATTACCTACGTTCGGAGTGCTTCTGATGTGCCCGCGGTTCCCCTCGACCCAAATTAGGTCTTTACTCTTGCAGTGAACCCGAACTACGGATATGAAAAACACAAGAAACATAATTAAAGTAGGTATACCTACTTAGTGCTTACTTACTTTGTCATCTCAATTTCTGAATGCGGCTGTTATAAGTTTTATAAAATATTCGACGTAGGAACGAAAGGGTAGTACTTATGTAGTTAACCGCTGTTAATAATTGGTATCTAGGTACCTGGTACCTATTAGATTAATAATATAAATTTTATTCTTTATGGTATATTAAATTTCAATAATAATTAATATAAATATTAATTAGATGTTATACCTACCGCACATCCTGTAGTAATGAAAATCATTTTTAGATAGACACAACAACGCACCTCACCAGCGCCTCACTATGTCCGACGAGTAAGTAGGTATGTATAAGTATGTATTATTTTTTTTTAGCGTGGCGGCAAATGCAAATTATTTATTATACATGTCAATTGGTTCATTCGCATAAATTGATTGAACAACCATCCACCGCAGCGCTGTAGCGCTTTATCATATAAACTCACACGCGCGCATACTTTTTGTCAAATGAGTTTCTTGAAAGTTTTGAAACACTTGATAATGGCACGGCTACCGTCGCGTTTGACATCGGTAGCTTTTTTGTTAATTATATACGTATTTTTCGAAGGTATCTTCGAAAATTCGAACTGAGGCAAAGACCACCGTGTGGATAAAAGAGCCCCACTCCTTGAGCTAATATTTGATTTATAGACGAAGTTATTAGTCTAGCCTGCCCCTCGAGAAAAATCGAAAGAATACGGTTTTGCCCTCGCTCGATGTCTCACACTGTGAATGATTTTAGTGTTTTTTTTTTTTTGTTGTTTATTTAAGTAGGTATTAGTTAATATTCACTCACTAATACCTACTGGTCACAATGGACATATGGCATAAATAAGTAGTTAAGTACTTAGGACTAAATTCGTCTCTGTAAATAACCTATACCTAAGTATTTTATTTGAGTGTAAGTATTAAATACCTACTAAATAATATACCCTGAATTGATAGCGGGCCATGCTTATCGATATTACGTCATCCGTCATTCATAATCATAACACGAGGCGAGGTTGCGCGAGTCCGACACTGGCCGGCATTACCCTACAGGCCGACAGCCAACACACCGCACGACACGCATTACTCAACACAAACAAAAAAGGAATAAATGCTGGAATAAAATACTTTTAATTTCCCCGGGCGCCGCTAATCGGGCCGCGTCGATGGAGGGCGCCAAATCGCCCTTTTTATTTTACTGTATGAACGCAAATCCGGCGGGAAAACGGCGTTAGGCGAGCAGGGGGTGCGGGTGGGTGAGGTGAGGGGGGTGTGGTCACGCGCTCGGAATTAGCGGTCCCCCGGCCGCCGCGCGCCCCGCACTTGACCCGCGCGAGGTGTCACCGAGCACGTTACCTACCCGCAAAAAAATAGGGGGTGAGCCGCGCTGGATGGCTAGGAGGCATCGTACGGATTTTGGTTTTAATTTTTTATGATTTCGTTTCGATAGACCGCCGATACCTACCACAGTCGATTGGAAAAATAAAAATACTATCTACGTAGCGACCAGCTAACTATTTTATGGTTATGTATTCTCAGTGCTCTACCAATGTACAAGTCTTAGGAATACCTATCGTTCGCCATAAAACTTCCAAGCATGTATCCGGTGGGTGCGAGAGCCGACGCAAGCCACTAATTGACTCACAAACAACCCATACAGACCGCAAATACTGAGATATTACAGCTTCACTGCCAAACAATGACTCACATTGTGTCATTTATCAAACTGTTTTGTAAATTAGGTAGGTATATATTTTAAGATTTCCTTCCTTGTACTGATAATGTGGCTAAAATGGGAAGCCAATCTATACCTCTATATATGGTATTAATTAAGTCCAGTAAGTTAGGTACCTACCTACTTACATGTTTACACTGACTGTAATTTAGGTACCTACCTACTTGAACAATCCGGCTTATTAAGGATAAAAAGAAAAGAATTCGAGTTCCTATAGGTATACCAACTAATACCTACTTACCTAGTCCAGAAATCTGAGGAGCCAATAGCTTGTATAAGCTAAATGCACCTTAGCATAAAATATTTTTAAACAAGCCATTTACTTTGTGTATGTAGGTACTTACGTAAACATCGTAACGTTAAAAAACATTAACGGTTGTTAGTAGTTGTAACGGATTCAGTAACGTGTCCATAGTTCAAAGGCGTGATCGTCAAGTACGATCGCCAAGACCCTGCAAGAGATGTCGCTAGGGATCGCGCGGTCTTCAGCCGGCAGTAAAAATACGTGCGGGTATTTCCTGTGCCGCGACAGCCTCGGCTGGGGAGAGGCGGGGGCGATAAATAACTCAGTTTGCGGCCGGAGGGGCCCGGGAGTGAGGCGGGGGTGTTATTTGTAGGGCTCGCGTGTGAATTATTCGTGGGTTCACGCGCGCTGTTTGCCCGCCGTCTTGTGGAGAGGCGCGCCGACCCTCGTTAATGAAATTTCATATCGTTCCCGCCGCGACGCGACGCGTTCCATTGTTGGTGCACGTCACTATTGAAACTACTGGATTGTAACACTTGACTGTTCCTAATGAGTACGCATCTACTTCATTGTTATTTGTCAATAGGTTAGCATCACACATTAGTATGTGGCAGACTATGAACCTATAGTTACTAAATAGGTAAAACCACAATATTTACTTAATTTATCCTATCAGAATAAACCTTTAATCGGGCACTTTATTAAAAAAAAAAACTTAACTTTAAATAAAATATAATTCTTAAATTAAAACCTCCTAAATAAATCAATACAAATAATAAACTTATAAATAAAATTCTAGAATAGGTATTCAAAAATTAATAATCAATGGCATCAATTCTGATATAGCCCTATTAAACTAAAATTAGAACATTACTGTCCTTTACTAACAGTTCCTATTGTATAGCGAGACGGGATGGTTTGAGGTGCCTAAGTAGGTACCTGCCTAGGTACGTCAAATTCGAATTTAAGTACTTCCTTCAAATTAAAATCTACGAATATTTTTAGTGAGCACAGTTTTAGGTAGCCACTAAAATTACAGACGTGAAACGAAAATTGTATGGAAATTTTAGGTTGACATGATTGAATTTAAAGTCATCCCGTCCCGTTCTTATACCTAGTAATGGTTAATAAAAGACAGCAATGTTCCAAATTTAGTTTAGCTTGCTACATTAGAATTGACGCCAATAGCTAAGTAGATATTTAGTCTGAATTGTAACTCATTTCGCATCAACCATCAGGTGATTAATTATACACGATTACTAATTTAAGTGCTTGTTAGGCTCAGTGTCCACTGAGGCGTATCGCTATTCATTTCGTGATCGTGCTGATAAGCAATAAAGATTATGTAAAGCAGAAAGTGTTTTTAGTCGTGGCTGGGCATCAGTGTAACGTAATTAGATGGCACCCTTATTGTGCGACTGCGTTGGTCTGCAGTACCGCACCAGCTGTCGCAATGTTGAGAATATTAATAGATAGCCTTTGGCTTGTAGATAGCGTAGGTACTGTCGTAGTACCGTACCTAGTAAGGCGGTAACTATCAATTTACATAATTTAGAGTGTAAACGTTGGTGGTAAGGATTCTCAGCTATGTAGGTATAGGTATAGGTGCTCGTAAATTGATGTTTATTTAATGAAATGTTAACTGCTAATCTACGCATCGCAGTCGCGCCATTAACTTGTCTTGAATGTGGTGAAGATAAGTAGGTAGGTACCTACTTACATAAGTAGTCCCTTAGAATTTGAAGGTAAGACACTATACTAGGTATAAGAATATAAGTACCTAGGTACGTAGGTACTATAGTCATGTAAGAGGTCTATTTATGTAAGTATAGGTATAATATTTTAACACTATTCGTACAAGGGGTTGGTGGTGTAGGCATTACCTATTTAAATCCTTCAAGTACCGATCCAGTCGAGATAATTCATAACCGAATTGCAAGAATAAAAAGCAATAGTAGGTATCCCAATTTATATTAGAAATACCTAAGAACCTATAATACTTAGATAAATATACCTATGCAACGTATTAATTAATATAATCTATTAGTTACCTAGATGTACTAGAAACATATAGCAGATGTGTGGCCGTTAATCGTTAACTAGTGTGATAGAGCGACCAATTGATTTCATCACATCACTATGAATTATATGGTGTAGGCAATGTTACTCTAATTAACCATTGTAATGAACGCGTATGATCCGCCTAACGCACAAAGAGTAGTATCAATAAATTGTATAGAGGTTATTATGATGAAATTTATATGATCTTTGTATCCGACGTTGAATTGCCATGTGGTTAAAGTAATATCATTGCACCTGTTACCGCCAGCGCAGCGCCACCACCCCTGATCGGAGCTGTTATGCGTCACTGTTCATTCCAAAATGTGGAATGTACCGAGAAGGTACCTCATTACAAGTGTGTGAGGAGTTAAGAAGTCAAGACAAACCGATTATCGATAGGATTATGAATTTAGATATTTATAAAGCTGCGGTGCCAGTAGGTATTGACAGTGTTGTGTTCTGGCCATAAGATCACATTTAAGTACATAGGTAAGTACTTCCCAATTAGGATAGACCAGAAAATAATATACATACTTACATATCTACTTAGATAGGTCAATTATCCTTCATCGGTCAATTATCGACACAGCTTACGATGTCGTTTTTCAATTGAATAGTTTTACAAACCTAACTACCTATTAACCTATAGGTAGTTGGGGATTACCTACTAAAGGATAATTGACCTATCTAAGTAGATATGTAAGTATATTATTTTACCTACAAACATTTTAATACCTAACCATGAAACGAAACTACATTATAAATTACATATCTACTCTTACTTCTATAACAAGTAACTGTGTAGACATGAGTGTTTCTTAGCGATAGATAGTTCGTTGGACAATGTGCGCAATTGACACAGTTGCGAGTGCTGTGTTCTGTTCACAACATGTCTTACTTATTACTGCGCCACATCACTTGTAGCCCTTGTGCTTTGTATATTACTGTGTAGGTAGGTGTACATACAATGCAGCGTGCACAATTCGGAAATAACACAGATGAATTATACTTTAGACTTTAGTGATGTTGAAACGTTTAGCCCTCAATCTCGTCAAGGGTATTATTAGGTACCTACCTAATAATAACATGGTTTATCTAACATTATCAGAGCGTTCATATCGGATATGTCATTTTTGATTGAAATTTGAGGTTCCTGAAGCTTTTTTATACCTATGCATCCATATCTATCCATATATATCGTATTTGATAGTTTAAAAATAAGTAGCAAAACAAACCGAATAAGAAGTAGTTACCTACCTAGGCACTATTTACCTACCTAAGTACCTACTTGTTCAAAAGTCTAGCTTGTCGTTTTCAACAATCCTCCTCATATGATTACAAATTAGTACCTACTTTAAATAGTATAAATAAATAAATAGGTTACCTAAGTTTGAGGCTTTAGTTTGAGTTAGATAATTAAATAATAATTCTCAGAATATTGTAGGTACCTGTATCCTAAAATTGGTATCGGGGAATGTCACAAAGAATAAGCAATTGACATAGCCTGGTTTTAGAGGAATACCTAATGATCCTAAATTCTGGTGAAAGCAGACACCACAAGTTTTCAATTATGAATGAATTAGCCGTTATATATTTTACTTTTATTATCATTTTCTTGTACATAGTTAAGTAGTCTATAAGTAACTAATTATAAATATATACAACTGTTAGGTAATATTAGGTACCTATCTAAAATAATAATTAATCAATTAAATAAAAGATTTCTTATTACCCGTGTGATTTCCAATAATTAGTCTTTTATGAAACCATGTGTAGATAAGTAGGTAGTTAGGTACCTACATACCTACTCCTCTAATACAAGTTAGGTACAATGTCTACCTACCTGGCACCTATGCCTAGGTACCTACTTAGTCGATGTGTTTTCATCTGCACACAGGAAAAAAAAACTTGTCAAGGTTTGTGTTTTTTTTTCTGTGTGCCTTAGAAAATATTAGTTATGTTGAATATAGGTATTATGAAAGATTTTGTCTTGAATTTAATTATTTTATAAGTAGATAAGTACCTATATTGGTAGATATCAACTAGGTAGGTACTTACGTACCTAAATTAAGTAAATAAAAAAAGTATTGGTATAAGTGATTTGGCCTTCGGTTAATTTGTCAACTCATTCAAAATACCTACCTACCACAAATCTTTATAATGCAATAAAAATCCTTTGTTCGAGGTGCACAATTACACCTACCTACTTACTACATATACCTAAGTACTTATAAATAAATAAATCAATGCACGTCCACAAAGTCATTCCAACTTTCCCCATATGATCAAAACTCAAAAACACAGTCTCACACAGACTAAGTATTTTGTAGAGTCGACGCGGCCGTTTCGATGTGGGCGCGTTACAGAACATCAGTAACAGATGTCGCTCGCGTAAACAAATATGCTATTATTGCGCGCCGATCCGTCACACCTCCGCACCGGCGTGAATTACCAAACGCTTATCATTTCCTATTTATACATGTGATAAATCAAATACCCTACACTAAAATATTATAAGTACTACCTAATATTTAATTGTGAAATATCTTTAGATAGATATAACATTATCTTTAATGAACGCAGGTAGGTAGGTGCTATATCCGTTTATCAAAACTAGAAATCTTAGGAAATAAATTTTATCTTTTAGTAAGTTTAAGGTGTCAATTTAGTGATAAATAACTTTAATGGGTACTTAAGATATCTAGTACCTACCTACCTATCTAAGAAGATTAAAAATATTTCTGGGAAGAACAATACAAATATCAAAAAGTACCTAGGTAGTGGGCACTACGCAGATAGGTATGTAGGTAAATACTTATCTGTTAATTAGGTGTGTAATCTGTTATATACTGCGTATTTAGGGAGCAGATACCTACTTTATATTGTCTATAGGTCCTTAGTCAGTTTGGTACCTACCTACTATATATACCCATGATATGTATAACTATAACTATCTTATTTAACAATTATTTAGCCCCTAAAAATTGTTTAAATACTTAGATACCTAAGTAGGTACAGTAGTGGTAACTACTGTAAATAGGTAGGTATACCTATTTGTCTATTTCCTGTCAAATCTCAAATAGGTAGGCGGTTCATGAACTTACACGTTGTAGGTTTATGCAATAAGAAGGTAAGTAAATAATTATCAACAGCTGTAATGATATGAGAAATTATTAGAAAATATTTCAACATAAGGTGGTCGCCCTCATCTCAGCGATACCTAGTTATAAAAACTGGAAGTAGGTATGTTGGTTGGTTGGTTACCTTAGGTAGGTAACCACATACCTAATTGATTTAGGTGTATTCATATTTATTTATTGGTGATGTAGGTACTTATTAGTCTATATAGCTAGTCTGATGACTGGTCGTCGGTTGGCCGCGCGCTGTGGTCGGCGGTGGCGCGGCAGCGGGTGCGGGTCGCGGCGACTGGGTCAGTGCTATGTCGCCGGCTGTAATCATTCTAATTCAATTTGTGCGGACGTCGACGCCGCCCGCGCGCCACCCGACCGCTTTGTTTACATTACACCGAGCCGCGACTGCCACTCCATAGCGCCTCGATTAAGGACAAATCAATAAGGCAGCCGATACCGAGCGAGTTTAATAGAGTGAGCGAGTCGAGTCGAGCGCCCTCATTACCCCCGCAATTAGCGCACGGCGCGCTCCCGACGACGACGCACCCCGCGCGAAAAACGAATAAAAAGAGCTGCCCTCAAAATGGCCGCCGCCTCCCCCCCGAACGCCCGCCGACCCCCGCGCCGCTTCGTGATTGCATCCCCGCAGCTCTTATAAATATGGCCGTATTCCTCCCGCCTTTACTGATTGCCCGTATACCCCCCGGCCTCCCCCCGCGACCGCGCCGCCGGCGTCTGAATAGATAAACGAGTCCACGTGGACTGTAGCTCTTATAAAAATCGACTCGGCCAATGAAGCGCGTTCCGCGGTCCACTCCGGCCAACCGCGGCATTGGAACGCGTGTAACCCCGCCCTTAATAAGCGATCTCGGCGCGCGAGCCAATCGCAGCCCTGGATTCGTCAAGTTCTACTCACCGACGACGAAGCGGTCCACGTGGACTGACGCACACACGTACGCGCGTATAATGCCTCGAGTGGAAATAGCTATGACGGCGAAATGTGCGACAGCGAAAAAATAAAATGCGGTCGGTCGGTGCGGAGCGAGCGAGTGGGTGTAAACAGGGGATATTTCGGTGCGGCTCGTTCATTATTATTGAATGCGCGGCGCTAATGGCGAGGCGCGGGTCGCAACACAACGCCTTCCACCAGGTGACGACCTCGCTGTTAACAACCTCAATGAACACACCTAGATAGGTAACAAACTTACCTGGGAATACCTACTCATGTGACTAGCGTAGAAAATGAAAATATACCTACAATTTTTCGGTTCCTACTTCCTAGGTAACTACCTACCTACTTAAAAGGTACTTCTTATGTACCCCTGTAACTAAAGGTTACATCGAACTAATAACCCTGTAAAACTCAACAACATCAATTAAATTCACCCGTAGGTCTACAAAGCTAATTCGTATTCAACAAAAAAATAATCAATACAGAAAATCAGGCAACAAAAGCGTCGACATTAAAAGCACAATAAGACGGCTGAGACAGGCAGTCATACATAAGTATAGGCGCGGCGAGCGACCTCCATCGGATAAGGCGAGCTTGTCCGGTAGCCGGCGAGCCACACTTCCAGTAAAAAATACTTCGTACCTACGAGGTATACATACCACTGATAGGGTTGCCAATTCGTCTGACAGAAAGCTATAGATGCGAGAGGTTGGCGTGCAAAAAAGGCTACCTAGCCGAGTACCTAGGTAGCGTTTCTTTGTACCTACGTACATATACATACATTTAATAGTTTAAAATTTGGCAAAGCTCGGCTAATGTTGTACTACTTTGTAATAAAAAAATGAAATAAAAAAATCAGTAAGCACTTTTTTATTTATTTAAACTTAAGCATGTCTAGATTCTCCGGATGTTTATCTTTTTTTTTGGATCTTCGCGTAACGTTGTAAACTACATACATAGGTAGGTAGTACCTACTTAGACAACATTCGCCAACCCTATAAGCTGCTTCCTTGTAGTTGCAAACTTGTTATACCTACTTACTGTTATTTCTTCTATGTTTTGGACACTAACACTTGCCTATCTAATGTCCACTTGTGAAGCTGCTCCGGGCTGCATAGATGAATGATTAATATGGTAACTCCTATATCTGGAACTGAGTAATTGCCTGTTATTTTAGAGTTGATACAAAGTTAGTATCTTAAATCTGGATCGATGACTAAGTAGGTACCTTGGTAGGTACCTACCTACCTACCGATATGGTTTGCCAATTCCCAAGGATTATACCTAAATAGGTAGGTAAGTAGTAAGGTATAGACCGAAGTTAACAGCTTGGTAGGCACTTATGCGTCTACGTGCAATTGGCTAAATGGCATCCTCATTTTAATACCCGCCTAAGTTATGGTTACGTATTTTATCTCTTAATTAATGGCAAAACCATTCACTGCAATCTCCAGCTATCTAAACTATCTAGGTATCGTCGGATCGCTTTCATAACTGTCCATTGATATCATAGTTGCTTGTAATTAAATAATATCCGGTTCAAACCAGCGATGTATGCGTAATTTTGGCGGGTGGCGCGTCGTCGGCAGTTTACATGTGGGTAGTTATCACAATGAGTTGATGTGTCAATCATTGCTGGACTTCGCGAGGCCCGGGGCGCGGTGTAAGTGCGATATTTACGTTCATTGTTGGCAACTGACGGCTTTACGATACGGAACCATTATGCAGACGACTGACAGTGATTTAAATACGCGTAGATGGCGAGCCAGCGATGCCAATGACATGAGTCGCCAAGAAGTTTTGGCTCATACAACTGGGCGTAGGTATGTATGGCGTATCAGTTACATAACCATTTTTGGAATATCTTCATAAACGACTGCTGAGCATGAGGTCTTGGGTTCGATTCCGAGGTCGGGCAAAGTGTTATTGGGTTTTCTGTTAAGAAATTCTCAGCAGCAGCCCAGAGTTTCGAATTGTGCTCGATATATGGCAATAGGCTCACAGTCACCACCCATGGTGCTTAATAACAGCATTGGTGAACTACGGATGTACCTAAAACTTAGTTAGGTACCTACTGTGTGCATCTCTGCGTACCTTTTCGGGGAATACCTGCAGGCGTGATGCTATGATTAAAGAACATAGATAATAATTATATAAAAAAATGACAATAATCTAAAGACATATGTAGGTACTTACTTATTCCTCTCAGGTTTATTAATTGAACGTCTGTTAAGTGCTCACCCTCTTTTTATATAGGATCAAATCAAAGCTCGATAACATATCAATCAAGGCACGGTATTGCTATCTCTATTGTTACAGCAATAGGGTTAGTTATCACATGCCATAACCTCAATTTGACATTAATAAACGTTAATAGACTGTATTGAGTGATGAGTATTTCATTCCTATTGTAGGCAACATACCCATAAAGTGCCATAATTACCTACCTTTATAATAATCATTAAAACATAAGTTGGTACCTATCTACTTATTTCAATGTTAGTACCTACGTAATCAATTCAGTTTCCTTCATGACCAATTCATCAAAAATAATGGGTAAGTAGTTGGGTCAAATCATGTTAATGACCTTTACCTATAATTTTTATCTTACATACTTATCCAAATTTTTACTGTTATCTATAGGTACCTATATATATATATATACCAACACATAAAACTTTAAGCTGTTGGCTCGCTCATTAGCAGACAATAGATTTGTATTGTTATGAAGTACGTATTTGTACGTGGGTGAGCCAAAGGGCAGGTACATTGATTAGACTACTAAACGAAGTAATTAGGTACCTACCAAAAAATAACATAAAACAAACGTGGTTCATCAAACAAGCATCGAATTATTTAAACCTATTAAGAAAACTACCTAAATAAAATATGAAAAACTATTTTATGACTCACATATCTACTACTTATATTACCTACATCTAATTTTTAACCTTTTTGCAATAATGACGAGCATTTTGCACTTAATTATAGATAGGTACCTATTTATTAGTTACCTACCTACCTATTTACCTACCTGTAGGAAACTAAATAAGTAAGTATAATACCTATGTCGAGAATTTGAGATCGAACAAAACATGCGGGCAAACAGGCAAAAAAAAGTGAAATAAACGGTCCTACTGTAGCGTATCTATAACTATACAACTAACACTTGTAATTGGCCCTATTGTGTTTATTTAATTGTTTAATTTGTGTAATTAGCTGTAAGTTTTCTGAAGATTAAAATAAATAAGTAAGTAGATACATACCGAAGACCTACCTATAAAATGAGAGTACGTAGCCAATGCTTAGATTACTTAGCTACGTAGATACCTAGCTGTTCTGCTACAAGTACTTAACATGCATTGTATAATGAGCAATAAAGAGTTTTATTTTATTGTCAATCAACACTTGAGTGCTGAGCGTGTATTTAATTATGGCGGCGGTTCGCACCTATAGGTATTAAATATGAAGTAGGTAGGTGCTTGTACAGTGATAGTAAATCTAATGTTACCTAATCAATTGATCGTAAGCCTCTTATTAAAATGAGTGTCCGTAACTTAAGTATTTTAATATTTTATGTTATTACTATCTACCTATCTGTTATTATTCTTTGTTTGAGATTCTAACCAAATCAAATGATTCTCAAAGAGTTGAATGTGATTCAACCTTTATTTCAAAAATAAACACGTAGACGTATTGTCGAAATTCATCTCATCTTTTGCTAAGCGATCGAGGGGTCGAAGGAAGCCAATCATTAAGAAATAAATAAAGTATTTATAAAAGAAATGTGAAAAAAAACTTCAAAAACTAAATAAATATCAAGTCTATTGAGGGTTGAGGCGTAAACCTAACGAAACCTAATGTTAGAGAAAACATTGAGTTTTCATCAAATTACAAAAGAATACATACAACTTACAAGGGATCAAGGGTCGACGTGAAAGCCTTGCTATCTACGTTTTAATATCTAACAATTAACCTTTCTGTCTTCGCTCACACAAAAGCTGGTTTTCTCTAAAGCTCCTTTTGTTGTAAGTATCTGTTAAGCACTTGTATCTAGGCAAGTGAAGCCAGACGTGCGCTATCTAGTCATCAGGTTCCCTTTTACGTCGTTGTGATTTTGAAAAACCATGATTCACGCCACCACGCCACGCAAAAGTAAATAAACTGAGATATCTAAAGAGCCGATCGCATGCAATTCCAACTGCAGCCATTAAATATTAATTCCCGAGCAAAAAACCGAGCTCGGAGCGAGACAGAATCCGAGCCTTCTGGGAAACGTAAAAAAATAGTCGCTTTTACGCGACACAATGGCCGGTTCTACAACTAATTGTTCGCGCCGGTTAATTATGCAGCTTGTTTTGTTTGTTTGGGTGGTGCGGGCGGCGTGCCGCGCCGAGCCGCGTCCTGCCGCATCCTGCCACGCCGCGTTCAGATAGATAACACAAGTTTGTATTGACCGCTGACTAGCCAATTAATCCACCGTTGTTTATATTGTCCCGTAACGAAGTCAATATTTGAAGTAGGTATGACCTCTTGAAAAACGTGGATACGTTTACGGAGATTCCAGTGTGCACCCAATAACGTTTTAAACTTGAATGCTATTCCAATTAATTTAAAAAACTTTACTATACGTAGGCGCTATGTTCTTTTTATCGACTCCTACTACACAACTACCTACACGAACAATTTTCAAACATATTATAGCGATATATAGAAACTCAAAACTTTCGAATTAGGGTTAAACAATCTCGATTGTAGGTGTTTATTACAGTCATCAAGTGTGTAAATTAAATGGACAAGAAAATAACGGGTCGATTAAGCGGGCCTACCTAATTAATTAAAGCTTATCTTGCGCGATGCGATCAGCGTTAAAGCAATGGGATCGTAAAAATTTTGTTTGAGTCAGGTAGGGAGATAAGGCGATGTTGTGCGGGGGCGGCGCGATGTCGCGCGATACCGCTTGATTGTTATTTATCCATTATCGGCGGATCGCGACCGCCTGCGCGGGAGCCCGCCTGTATCGCGTCCATCTGACGGCTAGAAAATAAATAACCACGCGTCTATTACAAGTTACGGCGCTTCGTGTATCTACAGCTACACACTTCGAGGTTCTTTTTTACGAATAAATAGAATACAGATATTTCATACTCTAAAAGGAATATATTTTGCTTTCGTATACTTATGAGTTAATATCAAAGGGCTCATCCCTCTGATATTAACGATGCAAAGGTAATGTAGAATTTATATAGGTAATAATAAAAACCTAAGAATGCGTCTAAATATTTATAATAATTAAGCAGATGCAGTCGATCATCTGTATTATGATTCTTACCCACACAAACGGAAGCCGTGGTATTTCGAGAAGAAATTCTGCTTTTCTTTTTTCATATTAAACACGACGCAAATCTTTAAAAAATGATGCGTTCTGGGCGCCACGGGTTTGCAATAATTTCGTAAAACACCACGGATATTTTCTACAAAAATAAACCAGAATGGTAAAAAAATACTTAGTCAATAAGTAAAAATGTAGGTACCTAACCTTTGTGACACATAGGTAAGTAAATGACACAATGAGCAGGTTGGTGATGTTGATGGGTGCACATAAAATGCCTCATCAATTGTGAGGTACATCGTTGACGCGACATGTGGCGGCCGTCGGACAAAACGACCGATTCCAAATAAGAATTAAAAATAAACTGCTAAGGGTTGTGGTCTCGTAAACGTACTGGATTCGGTAGGTTTATACAATCCTTCATTTATTAATTCCTCTTGTGAGTTCAGTCAAATCTAATTACCTACCTATTGGTTTTACAGGCCTTTCTTTTTTATTTACACACATAACACTAACTGAAACAGTTTTTATAGTTAATGTTTAAGTTAGGTATAAAAACCTTTTTAGCTTGGTCATGTAAATCGATATTGGCACTACATGTGTTTAACTGACGATCTTTAATATAGGTACCTACAGTAGTAACAGTACCCACTTGGCACTTACTTACAGATTTGATATACTGACACGACACTACTTCGTTTAATGACCCCATACAGCCATGCAAGTCTATAGTCTCGAAAAGTTAAATGTCATTTTTTCAGCGCTTTAATGCTCTCGAAAATAAAAGAATAACGAGTTGTACTCGTTTGTGGGCGTAAAAAATCTTGCCAAAATTTTGTAGGGCCCTCGACAGTGGGACTCTAGAACGGAACAAAACGAGCTCGCGTCGCAGTATGCTCGTTTTTCTTTTGTCACGGCTCGTTACTCTTTCTCGCGAGCGCTGCGTAAATTACCTACAAGGTACTTACCTACTACATAGTGCCGGGTTAGAGCACCCACTACCTACACCGCTTGAACTTGAAAGATGTCGTATTAACTTAACTAACTCATAATTCTTGCGTTTTGCCAAGTATGTTGGAGTTTCTTGGCTTCTCAGGAACGATATATGCATAGTAACTACATCAAAGTAGACTAGCTACGAGAAAATATAAATTAGCACGGATTTACGTTACCTATCTACTGGGGATTGGACCTCTAAAGCAGCCTTCTTATGCATAGAAAGACAGAAACAAAAATATTTATTATGAGCCCGTGAAAACTATCAACTAAGGTAGATAATTATTTACCTACCTACATGACAATCGTAACCGGGACTATATTTTTGCCTAGGTGCAATAGAAATAACAGTATTTCTAAGTTTGGTTGGCCGGGATTTGGGGATCTTAGTAGATAGGTACCCACATACTAAGATCCCTAAATCCCGAATAATCCTCATAAGTAACGAACGCTAATCAAGTCAAGGCTAATAAATAATAATAATCAAGTAATGTTTAATAGTAGATTGATCAAGCTTTTTTCGCGTCCCCCAAAGATGACGCATTTAACTGGTATCGCGCAATCTGAAAGTGAGGGTAGCCCCACCGCCTTGGTAAATTAAAACATGTGATTTAGCTTGAGCGCTCCCACTGCCAACTACTACAAACTTGACAGATGACGTGTTAACTGGTACTTGGGAGTTGGGACTAAGTTAGGGTGAGGTTCGCGTCTTGCTGAGTGAATGCGCCTCATTTACTTAAGTTATAACAAGCTTAATTCTGTATTCGCACTCAATTGGGTATTGCTAGTATAACCATTTTATAAAATTATCAACAATAACTTATGTAACTATCTTATAAAATTCTAAGACTGTGCATGAGTGCTACATGATACTTAGTGCGTCAAAAAGTCGTCGTGTGCATAGCATATTACCATGAAACAATGGAGCCGCTTTTAAAATTTCACACATTCAAATATTGTATGTACCTATTCTATCAATCTACTCCACAGAATATTTTATTACTAAAACCGAAATTATTCCCAAAAACCGTGCAGGCTACAAAATAGATTTGTCCCAGTTTCACCGCTGTAACTGACACTGGACAACGTATGCATTTTCACAGCCAGATTTGGCTGCATATTAACCAGACTGTAAATCGGATATAATTGACCTTTCCGTTTTGGGTATAACAGGAATAAATAAGTAAGTGCATATTCGGACTTTGGGACACAGGTCAAGGATAGGTAATCGTCGCAGTGTAAATATAGGTAGGTATAATCGTTTTAGAGGTCTCGTCTATATTGATGCGACAATAAACTAATAGCCTATAAACGACATCATAAAGAATGACGTATGAACATATTACTTGAGGACGATTTCACATTTTTAGGTGGAACTAAGTACCTACGTCTTATTTTTACGTGGTTAATGACGGCGAGCCAGTGACCGCAATAACTAATTTTTTTACTCAATAGCAAGGATCTATCTAGAGTTAAAAGAAATATTCATGTGAATAAATTCTGAATGATGTAACTAAATGAAAATGTGTAGTTATAGTTATAGCAAGTAGGTATAAGAAACCAGATTTATTGTTTAGATTAAAGGTATCAAGTTAACAATGTAAATGTAGAGACAGTAAAGATTTCCGACCTGTGTACTGTTGTATGTGTGCATAAATGTGACTGACAATATCACCCAAAAATTGGAACTCGCACTTAATCGTTCGAACAATTTCAATGCCTTTGAGACAAGCAAGTGAAATGACATCCACATGGC
The DNA here is from genome assembly GCA_935421205.1 of Xylocampa areola. Taxonomy (NCBI): domain Eukaryota; kingdom Metazoa; phylum Arthropoda; class Insecta; order Lepidoptera; family Noctuidae; genus Xylocampa; species Xylocampa areola. Next base: position 11,587,562 of record OW285214.1, on the reverse strand, counting down.
ATGCCTCGATTTAAATATCGTGGAAAGAAAAATAAAATAAAATTACATTATTGTACAAACAAATTGAGTAAAAACATTGCATAAGTAAACAAAGAAATTCTCAGCTTTGTGAAGTGTTACAATATAAACTAAAGCTGTGTTATTGCGAGCGTGTGTGCTGGCTAGCAAAATAAAATGTAGCTACTTAACGTGACGGTCGCGCTCCGTCACAAAAACCGCATCGTATGCACCGCGCGGTATGCGTTGAATAAACATAAAGCATAGCTAACTACGCCTCACTTGCCTACATACATACACAAACTTATTTTTATTCATTAACTTTTTTATATAAATAAATGCCAACAATATCCCATTGTGAAGTGTTCAGAATGTTCGAATAGATTAATTAACGGCGAGTTCCAGAGGTTATTTTTTCTACACTGCATTGTACCTGTGAATATAGTTGTTGTATTATAATAATTTCAGTGCCAATTTACTCAAAGAAAAAAAGTAAGGATATTTAATTTTAATTTTTTGTTGGCCAATGCAATACCTAACTAATAGGTAGCCGCCGCCAATGTCGAATGACTGCTAAGTAGAAAATAGTGGGAACAAACTTTGAATTTTTCATTCATAATTCAGAATATTTACCTAATTGAGATTTTTATGTTAGCCTTCACTACACTCGAGGGAGAACCATTCGGTACTTGCAGTGAGTGTCAACAAATTTCTTATGGGCAGCCCAGTCTTACTTGGGCAGGCATACCTATGTATGTACATATGCATAACTAAACCGTTTATGCCCTAGAAAATATAGAACCAATTTTTATTTAAATGCAAATGTTTTCCTGCCCTTTAAAAGTTGGATGAAAATTATTTTTCTAAGTGGTGTACCTACTTACATATCTAATTTAGTTCTTTTGGTCCAGTCGCAAGTAAGGGTTTCAGTTTCGTAGAACAATTGGATGAGTGCGAGCTACATAGGCTTATTCGACGTATAGTCGTCTAAGCCATAAGATTTTAATAAAAATCACTAACGGAAAATTAATTACCTATGTCCGTATAATAGCTTGAATAGGAGATCCATTCGTGAATCAATATTGAAAAGCTCCCTCATCTACACTCGTAAGTACCTAGATACCTAAGAAGAGGAAGTTCTTCAACATTGATTACTCTGTCTGTCTGTTTGTTTGTTATGGTTTCACACCTAAACCGTTGAACCAGATTGATGAACCTTCACTAGGGTAGGTAAGTAGGGTGTAAAGGAATACCTATTTATCCTATTTACCGTATTGAAGTGTTTGTATGAAATCAGATGGCACCTTCAAATAATTGATAAAGATTTCCCATGAGCATTAAACGTTCCTACAGTGTTGTTACATAGTGTTGTGGTTCAAGTAGGGGAAATAAAACGTATAAAATTATTATGTTGAAATTGATGCATTATTGCAATTTATTTAACAAGTTTTATCATTAATAATAAATCTTCGATAAACATTAACGCATGCTTAGCGAACTCTAAAGTTATAATATTTAATGGAAAAAGAATACGGTTGTGAGCAGGATTCGAACCTGCGCCTCCTGGATAAATTCTCCAGGCGCTCTGACAACTAAGCCATCTCGACCTCTGCTCACCACCGCGAATTCTTGATCCATATTTTTAACACGTTTTTTGGCGACGTCATTGCTATCTATTCAATCCCTATACAGGTGACCGCACCGGCAACGACTGGCGACTAACTTTGCACTTAAGTTTTCTCATATTCTGTAGGTAATTTCTGTGGTAGTTATAGTTACCTACCTACCAACTATCAGCATAATGAAGACATAGTTTATTAAAACATTTTATCATTTGAAATTAACTACACATCGAGAAACAAGGCCCGCTTGTTTTTGACCTGCTATCACAGATATAGATTGAACTAGATAGGTACGGTATGTGTACTTTCCAATATACTTTGCGAGTCTTTATTAGCCTCAAAGTACGCGCAATGCGCCAAGTTTTATGTTGCGTTGCTAAGATCAGTAGATATGCTGTCGACAGTGTCACAGTAATCAAAAAATAGAAAAATATGCCGCATTATGGATAAACTGCAGGTTTAATCTGCCAAATGCAGTGGCGTGCATTGCATAGGTATAGGCAAACAACCTATATCACAGCAAATTGTGATATTGGTTGTATTTAGGTAATTTTTTTAGGTAGGCACAGTAAATTGTCCTATAGGTTGAGTTTAGGTAATTTTTTGAGGTAGGCACTGCCTATTTGCCTGTATGCAATGCACGCCACTGGCCAAATGTACCTAGTTAGCCGAATGAAAGGAGATATTTTATTGCTATTTTAAATTTAATGTTAGACGTAGTTTGTTGCGATATCTAGTTAAATATAAATCTATGCCTACACTGTTTATTATTCAGGGTTGTCAACATTATAATGATCGATTGGCGTATTTACACGCGATTCAGGGTGCTAAGCCTTAAACGACTCTCATTCGGTCACGAAAGCATTAAGCACAGTATTTAAGAGTCAGTACATTCCTACGTGGTTATGCCACCCGCCATTCCGATAAAATTGCTGGTAATGCTATGAACACAATTAAAAAAAAAAACGTGTGTATTCTTAATATATGCTCGTAATAAGTTCATTGTAATTGTACTAACTTGATGTTTATTAGTTGATAACGTGATAGGGATCCATTCGTAAATCAATGTCGAAAAGCTAGATGAAGGCATCTACACTCGTAAGTACCTAGGTACCTAATAAGAGGATGCTTTTCAACATTGATTACTCTGTCTGTCTGTTTGTTTGTTATGTTTTCACACCTAAACCGTTGAACCAGATTGATGAACCTTCACTAGGTAAGTAGGGTGTATACCTATTAGCCTTATAGGAATACCTATTTACCGTATTGAAGTGTTTGTATGAAATCAGATGGCATTAACATAACTTAGCATCACGCCTATATTCCCCGAAGAGGTAGGCAGAGATGTACTTAGTTGTACACCCACATTTCACCAATGCTGTTATTAAGATGGCAATAGGCTCACCACCATAACACATGGGACTTAATAACAGCATTGGTTTGTTCTAATTCTATTCTATTGTATTTTCTATTTTGCTTTGTTATAAGAATAGAAAAAAAAAACAGGATTCCAGATATTCCATTTTAGGCATAGCAGCGGTTCCTACGTAGTATGTATAATTATTGTCCATAACTAGTGCTAGTAGTAAAAATATTGCATATTTCGTTTTAGAGCGAAAATAAAGTGATTTGCACAAATCGCTTGTTTCATTTTTTCGGCTTAAATAAATAGCGAACATTCCGGTTTTGTAGCAAAATAGAAAGCTTTGTGAATTGATGCGCTACCTACCAGGCACTACTAAAATGTTTTTATTTTTAGAGTTTCAGTATCAAAAAATAATCCTGGTATCGCAAAAAAAGTCATAAAAGCGCGTTTATTTGTGTCACAGAAACTCTAGATATCAATCATTAAATAAAAATCGATATCTAAGTATCTACTTGAGTTTAAGCTTTTATCAGTGTTTCCAGGAATTTTGATAATGTTGGCTCTGACTCTGACCGTACTTCGGGACTGTGTACAAACACATACCTAGGTAAAGTATAATTATTATACCTACTTACCTTCAATTACTGAGGTACAAGTTAGTAAATAGATTGAACACGATTGCTAGTAAGAGTAACACTGGTATAGTTCCTAAGGCGACAACATAGAACTACACAGTATCTATAAGTATTATATAATTTTCTTGCATTTCTGAATAGGATTTCGATTTGATTTGATTGGTATGTGCCGTAGCGTACCTACACCGCCAGCACAAATCACACTCAAATCTCTAAATCGAAATAACGTTGTATTAATAAAAAAAATTGTAGATATGATTAAATCTAGATGGTAGGTATGGATCGATTTATACATACCTTTTTAAGGTTCCGTACCTCAAACGGGAAAAACTGAGCCCGTATAGGATCACTTTGTTGTCCGTCTGTCAAGACCCTTTATCTAGAGAACGCGTGGCGGAATCGAGTTGAAATTAAAACCATATACTGTGATAAAATCAACCTTACGTTACTTCCGTTTACGTTTTATATACTTTCCGTTGACCTACAACTATGAAATATGGCAAGTAATCGTCTTATACTACAAGTACAGGGAAAAATCTGAAAACTATACATTTGTAATTAAATCATAAAAAATATAGTCTTTATTTAAATCACTTAATCCTAATCAATCATCGAATTATAAAACACAATAATATAAGTAGAAATATATAGGTTTTGAAAATTGAATTTCGGGAAATGCTCGGAAACAAATATAATATATACCTACAAATTTGTACAGAACCCTCGGTGGGTGAGTCCGACTCGCACTTGTCCGGATTTTTAGATATTGTTTACCTATAGATACCTATGCATAGATACCATCTAAATTTTGTTAAAACTTGAGAGACATTATTATTGTATCGCCCTGGACTTAAAAACATACGTAGGTGCCTAGTACCCACTTACATCACGTACCTAATATATCTGCGATGCGAGGGCAACAACGTCCTCTGTCCTCGTAAATACGCAGTGTGGTAGCAGCTTTAGGGCGCGCCGGCTGGCTGATACCGAGCTATCTGTATCAATTACCTGCCCCTCTGCGGATTACCGAATTAACCACCCACATTAATATTTTAATCTATGCCCGCAAATATACAGGGTACTTATACAACCTACGTGGATACGATAATGCGATCTATTCTATTGACCACACGCAATTACGATGTAATGTTTGGTTGTATAGTGATTCAGTTATAATTCCGAAAAATCGGGAGATCCCCTTTGAATTTCATGTTGTAGTTTAGTATTTTCTCTGTAGGAATTAATATTCCGAATTGATCACTGCTGGAAGATAAATATTTTTATTTGTAAGCTTCCCATGTCCAATGTCCAAGAATGGGCTCTGATTTAAAAGATACCTTCTGGAGTTTCTAAGTTTCCACCAGCCTAGTTCATGTTAGTTGTAAGCAGTCTATTTAGTACCTCGTAGCATAATATTAATGTTTTAGTTGGTTCAAATAAACGTTATGCTTATGATTGATACAAAAGCCAAAATTTTAAAATTGTATTGTAACGCGAAGTAATGTTTTATGGATAGGTAGATAGGTACTGCATAGATATATACATATACCCACCTAATTTTCATGGGTGACTCCATAAACCATGCAGAGATCGGAATAGGCCGAGTATATTCACCTAAACTTAAGAAATACTTAGGGATAAATATATCATAGGGACCTCCTCTGAAATCTCGGAATAATAAACATGAAGTTCCATCTCCCCGGATTTAGAAATTAGGTAGTTACGAATTATTAATTGCACTTTGCAAAAGTACATTCCTACTAAATTATGATTTCATATAATCTGCGATGCCGTACTAAAAATTTGTTTCTGGGATCTTATAGGGAGGTTACTATTGCTTGAATTTCAGGTTAAAAATACCTTTTAGGTAGTAATACCTGTCATGGTTTGTTCACGGTTCTAAACTAAGCCATATTACACAGTGGTTTATTTAGGCAGTAATAACGCAATAAGATTTGGTGATGATTTACTACATTCGGTGTTTGTATACATCTTGAAGTGCATTCATGACTAAAACAGCTAGAAACATTGTAATTTGACTGTCTTTTGGTACTTGTTAGGTTTTTGGTATTTAGTATAAGTTTTTGGTAAGGGAGCTTAGGGCTTCAAAGTATTTTTGGTAGTTATTATCTATTATATTTAATCCCAATCTACTTTATTTCTTCTACTAAAAGTTGGCAACCCTACCGACTCTGTCTATTCCTATCTTTGATGATATCTGATACCTTATATTAATTATGTATTATTAACTATAAGTTCGCTCTAGAATAAATTAGTTTAGATATTGTAGCCTTTACTAGATATGGGTACATTTATAAGTTTATATCACACTATAATCGTCCACGATTTCGTCCGCGCTGGACTTAGACAGATAGCACTTTCAATTTATACGAGTATCATATAAAAGTATCCTAAATTACTGTTTATAACATCAACTTTATATCTGAAAGTTGAAAGTCCCGTCAAATCGGTCCAGCCGTTTTGGAGATTAGCAGGAATAAACAGACAGAAGATTTAATTCGAATTTATAATTGTTTTTTGTATACTGTATATACTTAGGTACTCATTGATTTAGTAGTTATGAAGTTGTTATTTTGACATTACAAACAGACACTTCAAATTTATTTATTTGTGATAAATATAATTAAATCTGAAGTGGTGCCAGTGTTACAAGCGTCGAATTGGACGTTACAGTAACTGCAAGTTTGCAGTGTTCACCCGCCAGTAATGTCTATTTACTTACCCTTAGAATAAACCTCAAAAAAGGAAAAAAAATAGAAAGTTGTCAATTCTACTGTTTATTTTTTACAGCATTACGTCTGATCTCCGAAAGGTCAGGCAGAGGTGGATACCCTACCCATTAGTTCTTATCTTACCTACTGGGTATAGACTCTCTATTAGAAGAATTTTATAATTAATTTGATTCCATTTGTTTAAACAATTACCTACTATTTAATGTGTCAAATCCTATATAGGTATAATATATATAGGTAAGTATAGCAGCTTCATGATATGTGTCTACAGAAATCTTTATAAGTCTGACATCTGACCTACTTAACTACGCGACTAGGTAGGTATCAAGAGAATAAGGCTGGCTACTTCAGATAGTATTGCAATGCAATATTGTTTGCCAAAATAACATCGGGCAAGTCAACCGCAACGACCCACCAACCCGTAACACCGACCCACCACCCCTCGCAGAAAATCCCCAGATAATACGTATCTATTAGAGCGTATATCTCCGATTCGGCTAAAGTATTCCTCAAACATGAAGATAGTCGACGAAAAATTCGAGTGGAGAAATATGTATGGCAGCGGCAATCGGCATGCGAGGGTCGGACGCCCGGCCGGGGGGAAGCGGCGGGTGGCGCCCCCCTCGCATCAGTTCGCTTGCAACGCTCGCGCGAGAATAACGTGTTTCGGTAGTTCGTCAGCAACGGTTCGTCGCGTGTGACTGACTCGGAGTACGTGCGTGGATCCTGTGTTGTTGTGTGCCCCCAGTGGAGTGTGTGCTGTGTCCTGTTTTACTTATAGTGTGTTGCAGACCATGAGCGCGTGTGTTTGACGGAGGGATGTATCCGAGCGCGGGCGCAATGAACGCCGCCGCCGCCGCCGCTGCCGTGGCGGCCGCTAGGCATCCGGTAAGCGACGACCCTCATACTCTCCCCACTGATAGAGTATCTAGAGATCCCAACTTGCAAGAAAGATGTCATTGTTTAAAAGGACTGACTCCAAGAAAGATGTCATTGTTTAAAAGGACTGACTTAAAAAAAAGTTTTAAACTCTCCCACACTTCTCGTTAAAGTCGATATTGATAACTTATATAGTTTTTCTGAAGCATATTGATAATTTTATCAACTAATAAAGCGGCACGAAAAGATGATGACAACCTAACCCTAAAAATTACAACAATTAATAATAATTAGCCCAGCTCGTTGATGTCTTTTGTAACTAATCATGGCATTTCGAAATTTTCTTGTGAACGAGTTTCTTGGCAGCTCAAAACCACCAGCCATTATATTTTCATTGGTAACGTTACATGATTCGTATATTAATTGTTTAAAACTTGAGTAGTAATAAAAGCATAAAAGTAATAAACAGTGGAATGGCACAAACAGACGCGGCGTGCGATCCCCCCCGGGCCGGTCGACCGCCGCCGATCATTGTCAGGCGCTCAATTACCCGTGAAATTGTCTGCAAAGGATTTTATCATACTCAGAAATCTGGGGACAAATTAACAATGGTTGCTTATGCTTAGACCTTTTTGACACCAGTTCTCGAAATTAAGCATTGTCAAATGAAGTGAAAAGCGGTGAAAGATCGTGCGTTTTACATAAACTTATTAATTGGTGCTACACGCGATATCTTTATTATATAGAAAGTTGGTTCAAGCAACATGGTTGGTCAAGAGCAACCAAAACCGACGAGAAGAGATTGAAGAACATAGATGAAGTAAAAGAGGTGTGTCAGACAGAATCATAGTAAGTGGAAATCAATAGTCTCTGCCTACCCCAATGGGAAACAGGCGTCATTGCATGGCATTGACCCATTTTAACCTTTCGGCTCAGTAACGTACAGATCTGTACGTTGTAACAATAAAAATCTATTGTGTCTGCTAATGACTGACGCAACAGCTTGAAGCACCTTATCATATGAGTCTGTTAATAAATACCTAATAATGGAGATAATATTAAACTTTATTTGAATGTATTGTTTAATGATCCTACATCACGTGGGATGTAAAGTCCAATGACTAGCTGTAAAATTAATAGGTCAATTGTTTTTCCATTCACACAATTATTTAATAGCAATGACAACACTAACACTAAAGAACTTTTGTATTGGCGAGTGCTTTTAATATTATACATACAGTAAGCAAATTCAACATTTCACTTGAATATTTTATGAACGATACCTAGTGACCATGTGCCGTTGAAACCGCGGCGAAGTGAGAAAGTGTGTTATAGGATTCTGAACTTTACAAAGTTGTAATAGAGTATTACAGTAGCAAAGTGGTGTCCAAAGTGGCGACCGCAAGCCGCAACCCATCTGTCGTCGCTAGCCGACGGAAAACAAACCACAATTCGAGAATACATTAGTGATATTGTATAAGGAGACATCATGTATTTGGTTCAGGGCAGTCCTTGTAATATTTCTTCTTTAATATAACCACCGGCTGCTACGTTTATAGCTGCCCATTTAAAATATATATATATATAGGTTCCTACTCATCTAAGCTATTTAGGATAGTCCCAAAGGGTGTTCAAAATAACTGACCTGCGTGCAATTCTGGACACGGTTGTAGTCATTCTCGTGAACATAATTTATCCATACAAAATTTAAGGGAGTATTAAAATTTTAAACTTAAAAAAATTTATTTGTTGGTACCTAAAAGAGTTGACATTAATATTTTATAAAACCCGACACAAAAGATAGCCTCTAAAAAATTACCAGCTGATAACTGTCCCACTGCAGGGCAAATGCTTCTTCTCATACAGAGAAGGCACGAACATTAATCACCACGCTAGCTCACTTCGGGTTGGCGATTTGAATTTTTTCTCACGTTGTTCTCCTTTACGGTATGTCTGTGATTTACTAAGAAATACATTAGTGAAAAAGTCGCATTTGGTATATTTGGTTTTAAACTATAACTTCAGGCTGAACTACTCAGGCACCACGACAGTCAATCCAATCTCTAAAAAATGAACGATAATCTATAAATAAGTTTGTGGACCGCTAAGTAAACAAAGTAGTAATGATTATTTTTCCATAAATTTCTATTTTATTTCAAGTTTTTTTAACTTTGTGTTATAATTACCATCTGTGTGCAAGATATTCGGCCTGACAAATCCAACGTTCAATCATTAGTAATTTTTGCTGTGACCACCTTCTTGCTCCATCTTCACACCCATCAGTCTATCAATTACTCGTCGAGAAAAATCTAGCGAGCCCAACAAGGAATTGCAGCAGATGTGTGCTGTAATTTTTCGAGAAGTTGGATAGTCTGCAGATCGTCCTAGTTGCAGCATCAGGTCAAGGATACCATACATTTCCATCAAATTCATGTAATCCTTGAAGGATTGCAAATTCCTACATATTTACTCCTTAAATATCCATTGTATTACTGAAAATAAGATCCTTATACCAACATGGAACAGATGATATTTTTACTAGAACAGATATTAATTATATGCCTATCTAACAACCATCCAGCGCAAACCAGCATTCAAATAATAAAAAAATACATTTAAATCTCCATCTATTTCGTTGTTACGATGCCACAGACAAACCGACCAGGAGTCAAACTTCCCTCTTATGCGTCGGCGGTTAAAAACTTTTACTTAATAAATTAATGAGGAATAAATAAGTCACGGTTTAACACAAACATATTCTAATTGGGTGACCAATTGACCATTGTGTATTTTTCTTGCATGGTAAAGCACCTATATTATTGAGTTATGTTAATGTCACTAATTCATAATGCAGTAGTTAGAAGTCGGTGCATTCCCACGCGCGTGCAGTCACCGTTTTATAAATCGACAAATACGACCACTATGTAATGACCTCTGCTTACAATAAAGTTTTGAATGGAAGAAACGGTGTTCATAAATTTTGGGATCTACTTCTACTGGAGATACGCAGGAAGTCGTGCGACACTTGTCGCCTAATTGATGCATTCATACCATTTCCGAAGAAATATACAACTTAGCATTGACAAGTAGTCGACGGAGACTTTTCAAAAGTTTCGCTGGGACGTCTTTGCCTATCTAATGCTTGGATTTAACGTTATAAAAACAATTTAATGTGTATATTTTCTCAAAACTTCTATATTACAATAGTTACTAGGTAGGTACTTTGGTTTTGAAATGTATGAACAACATAGACAGTGTGTGTGTATGATGAGACGCGGGAGGGACGGACTGAGTGTTAATGTAAATGCCTATTTGTCTATTTGCTTGAAATCCGTGTCGCGTCCTACTATGTAAATATTTGACTGACAGAATTACCGCTACGGACAAATGAGATGGCGTCTCGTCAAACATTCGAAGTTTTCTTCAAACACACGTACCTAGAGAGTTGAGTTCTAGAAATATTAAATCTGTGTCAATGACTATTATTTAAATATAGTTGAGATGACTTATCAACGGAAATGTCTTATCAGGATTATCAACGTGATAAGTGGAGTGCCTTGAGTAAATGTTCACCCAAAATAATCGCCTTGATATTTGTAGATAGATAATGCAATACGTTCAGTTTGGACAAACACAGTATTTGGAGTACGCAAACAATGCTTTGTCATAATCAAGATGCCATCAAACATATTCTCTGCTCGGGAATGGAGGGCTGACATACTTAGGTTTACGATCACTAAGCGGGATATTATTTCGCTGTTGTTTACGTTTTCGTGCCCATTCTGATTTTAGTAAATGTTATCTAAAACGAAAACGAACGAGAAACGAGAACTATATGTTTTACTTTTACGGTGTACCTACTTATTTTGTTTTTGCTTTATCCGATATAATATACCAGTTATGACAAATTAAAACAGTTAATACTCTGGTTGCCTGTAATCGTAGAACAGTCAATATCAGAATTCAATCGGTCAGCCCCCACCACACTCACATCGGGTGGCAAACGGTGTTGTATTTCTGAGAAAATAAAATTAGCTTTCCGATCCCCGCGCTACCATATTAGTTTACAAGCATTTTTTTTATCGTATAAAGGGCAATATTTCCTACCGTTACGCTTGAGTATATGAGTTCTAAAACGATCACAATAAAGAATAATTTAGCTCGCGTTGTTTCGCCGTTGAGGCGTTACGTTACAGAGCTAATCTTGATGTTCAAATATTTGTCTATGCTTGTTTGGTTTGTAAGTGCGAATGGTGTTTAGATGTTTACCAAGCCGCTGAACTTGTGTGAGTTGTGAGGCGAATGGTGAGCTTCTAATAAGTACTAATAAACAGTTGACATCGATACAATTCTCGGATATTTCCTCGAAAAGAATTTAAATGACCAATACTCTCGATTTCGTATTCGAGCAGGGAGAATTCATTCAGCCGTTTCGGAATTCGAATTTCAAAACCAATAAAAAGAAAATACTCTCCGTAGCGTGTAGCAGGTAAACGTGGGCAGACGTATTCAATATAATTTGAAATAAGAACACGTCTTTCTTTTTATATCCGTTTAAACGCATTCTGTTTAGTTTTGTTTTTGTGAGCGGCTGGTGAATGCGGGCCTTTCATCCGGACCCTCTACACAATACTGCCACTCAAAAACTGTTCATTGTATTTTAATTTGACCTTTTCGGCGATAATTTATGGGAATCTTTTTTTTTTGTCGAGGGGAACGTTTACTCAGTCTATTATTGCCGAGGATTATTTTAGTTCTTTTGTGATCGGTTTGAAGTTTCGATCGAAGTTGTGACTATTAGTTTCGAAGGGTATATTTAATCTGTTAGGCCGTGGGAAAATGAGAACCGATATGGATTAAACAATTTCATTACAAATTGAAATTGAATAATATTGCAATGAAGCATGATCAAAATTAGAAAACAAGCTGTCTAATATGTGTTTAACTTTCCAATTACTTTTAATCATGTGTAATTTTAATGCGATTGCGACGTGTTAAACCGCGGCGTGAATGATATTTAATTTTTCCGATATTACCACTGGAGATAAACTACTATTACACACTGAAATAATGTGCGAACATTTAATAGTACCAAATTTATGATAGGTCAGACAGAGCGATTGGCATGTTATACAATTTTATTACACAAAAGCGTTTAATTTAATCCGTAGTCGTAATGTTATTTTATATGGTGATTTAATCGTAGCTATAAAAGTTTTTACGTATAGCCGTAGAAGTGTCAGGTTTGTTGGACAGCGAGAGTATGAGCAAGAGAGTCGGTTGCTCAGATTAGCCCATGCGATAAGGCCGATAGCGCCGAATAAAACAAATAATCAAAACAACGACGTCATTTATTGACGCAGATAAAATTATGTCCGGTTCAAGTTAAGGTGCACACCGCCTTATTGTGGGTTCAGTTCAGTCAAATGTTAAAAAATTACAACACATTTTTTTTATGTTTATTCGCTTTGTTTAATTATTTTTTATTGAACCGAATAAGTAAGCGCCTATTGTATATTTGTTCAATTAAAAACGTATACTTAGTAGGTAGATATAATAAATCACAAGTGGTTGAACGTCAAGTATCATAAAGCTGAGTGTAGTTTAGTTAGAGACCTTTATTATTTTTTGCCTTAATTCAGAGAAAGGAGGTTGAAGTGTCGAAGCAGTTTTTGAAGCGACGGGCACAGTACAGACGGTTCGTCGCATTGCGAGTGCCGTCGTGTAGCCACGCCACACGCGAGCGTGCTCTCACACTGCTACTGTCGATATCGTTTTGTTTTTGCCTCCAAAACATACGTTGTGTTAGCTCGTAACTTTAGACTGCTTTTTTGTTTTGTGATTCAACGATATGAACATGGATAAGTAATTGCTTGTGTCGATTTACATCTTTCAGTATGCCTGTGTGGCTTTTATCTTTTCTTTTATTTGGAAGATCAATTAATAATTGGTAGCATAAATAAATGGCACCAAAATGTATTTATTATTTGACAGGTTGTGTTGTGGCTTGGATTTCCAGGCAATCTCGGTTTATAAATTATTGTTGTAAATAAGCACGAACTGCGGTGCATGAATTAACTTAGAATGTTGCGAACACTGCCTAGACGTTGCGGTTAGGTTATCCACGATTTTACCTATTACGTTATTAAGTGCGATCACCCATTACGTGGAGCGTGAGACGTCGGCGGCGCGGAGGCGCGCAACCGCAAGCCCGTCTCCCCGGTGGTTACATTCACTAAATTCCCGGCCACATTTTTCCCGAGCTCGATTGTCCGCAGCTCCATTTACAACGTCTACACGCCGCGCCAGTTCCTTTTACGCTTTTATTTACGCTCCTTTTATTATTTTTAAAGTCCGTTTGTTCCTCGCGCCGGCTCCGAGCGGCGGTTATTTATTTTTTGCCGTCGGCCTCCCGGCGACCGTGTGTTGTTGTGTCCCTCGCTTTATTTTTATTTTCGTGCTTCTTATTATGGAGTTAGTTCCTTTTTTTTTACTTTATTATTACGTGCTCGCGTGTTCGCGTTACTTTATTTTTATGTTAAGAGGCGAGCGGTCGAGGTTTTTTTTTTCATTAATCGAGACTCACACCGAATTATGGTCATTAAAGGATAATTTGTATTATGGTTATTTGGGATGCGTGTAATTTTCGTTTCGTCATAGGAATGTTTTTGTTCCGAGAGTGAGATTGATGAGTTACGTCGTATGCGCCTAATATTTCAAACGTAGCGTGTTCAGTAAACGTTTGTAAATGGTAATTTAGATGTGTTCAAGTTTTAAGAAATCTTTGTAACGGAACTCGTCGATTTTAACTAATAATTCATTGATTGTTTGTTGTTTTGTTGCCAGGGTCCCCCACAGCCCGGCCAACCCATCAAGTTCACGGTGGGAGAATCCTGTGACAGGATAAAGGAAGAATTCAATTTTCTACAAGCACAATATCACAAGTTAGTATAACATATATCTATTATTATATATACCTAACCTATTTAAACTAACTAGGCATTAGTAACGCAAAATGTCATTCATTTCTGGTTTAATAAACAGAAACCTAATCGAAAATCTTTAGTCAAAATTAAATTTTTATAATAGATTGAAATTAAAATTAAAACAGCTGTTAACATAATTCAATGTCCTCTTTCCGAATAAACGCTGTCTCATCAATACTGAATATAAAGCAGAGAAGAGTATCGAGAAATATGCCCGGGGCTGTTGGATTTACTACAACAAAAATAAAACAAGTAAAGTGGGATCATCCGGGATCCCCTGTCGCCGGGAATCAACGAGAATCAACCCTTACCTGTCCCTTTGAGAACACCCTTACATTTACCAGGCTTTTTGCGCCGTACTATTGTTGTCGAACAAAACGCGTTACAAAGAGGTTTATTTACAAGTCTTTTAAATTTAACGTACAAGAGATCGGCCAAGTGCAAGTCGTTCTTATGCAATTATTGTTCCTGAAGAATCGTTGTTTTTATAATAAGTAGAATCTTTACGTCAAAATCTAAATACATTATTATAAATCAAATGCATATTGTAAAACAAAATTATATGAAAAAAAAAACAATGTCAACGACTTAAATTTAACCCAACAAAAATTTCTACTTTAGCATTTACCTAGTAGATATGGCTACTGGCTAATTAGGTGTTGGTACCAAATTCTTATGGTTAAAATGTTTAACCCCAATTTTTTCTACCATCCCCATACCAAACATACCTACAGACGTATATTCTCAATATCTACACGTTAACACTAATAACTTCCCTTCAATGATTGAATTATCTCCTAAAAAAAATAGTACAAGGCACTGTTAAAAACATACAAATTTATCCCCTTAGATACCTACCTACTCATACCGAATCGTGGTAGGTATAATATATCTAGAGAGATCTAAAGTCTGTCATCTCTTTCCATGACATTATGTGACAGGGGCAGGTATAGATAATTTATGAATCGATAAATTATATTGAGCACAGTTCTTATGAATACGGCCCTAAAAATCTTAAAGATCAATTTAAAGAGAACCCATTAATTGTTTACTACACAAACCAAGCGTAAGTATCATTAAATCACTTGCCTACAAATCTTTTGTGGTTAACAGTAAAGATTAGCTATTTTTTTGTAAAAGTACGTAGTGATTGTTAAGCAATATGTAAAAGCTTGTTCGGCAATGCCGACCTTACCTATTACCTACTTTACTACAAAGTTATTATGTTATAAAACTCTTATCGGGCCACGTTTTCAGTGATCGTTAAGTATGTAGGTAATAATCTAGAATTGAAATTGAACAGTGTAGTTAAGCGACGATAAAAACTATAACCATAACAGGTCTGACCCACTATGCATGCGATAACAGATATAAAACAAGCTGTTCGCTTATATATTTCTTATCTTAATAATGTTACAAGCGCTCCCTAAATAGAACTTGGAGTGTTAGATTACTCAGTCAGTACCTACAGTTACACTTGAGTTTTTACGTTAATAAATTTGAAATAAAGTAGATATCATTTAATATTATTTTGAACATTGAAAATCTATACTTAATTACCTGAGGTGCCTGAGTTATTACTATTTGAAATAAAGCAGATTAAAAGTGTGTGCTGCCTGTACAAGCATGACTTATTTTTGGGTCATGAGGTAAGTACAAACTCGCAAATAAAAAACAAACCTCGAAAATTAGGGTCCTTTGAAACTAAAGAGCTAAACTTACATTATAAAAATGTAAATTTGATAAACATTTCTACAAAGAAAAGAGCGTGTTAAAACATATTTTATACACAACATATCTTTTGTTTCAGTTTAAAATTAGAATGCGAGAAGCTGGCTAGTGAAAAAATTGAAATACAAAGGCATTATGTTATGGTGAGTAAAAAATTCTTAAGTATCTTTCTTTTTACGCACGCTGCACGCAGAACCAATCATACTAGTGAGAAAAATCTAAGAATTAGCAGTTAAACCAACAGTTTATAAATTTCCAAACCAAAATGCAACTTTAAATAAAACTGTGGTAAACATGGAATGTTTTATTAGACCACAACAAGAGATTGGGGTTAATGATAACAGCGATGATATAATAGAGATAATAGATGGTAGAAACATAATTACGTACATACATACCCGTACAATAAAAACTGACTCAACAGGCTTTAAAACGCATGTCATATTATAGCTACATAGTTTAATTTAAAGGGACAGCTAATTTAACAGCTAAATAGAGATGTTTATCACATGTAACATTTGTTATGGCGTGTGAAATCAATGAATGCGTTCCTTTGTTCGCCGCCCGTATGTCACTTGTTTTTTATTTGATTGGCTCTAACGCACCCCTTATTCAGACAGTCGACCATAAGAAATTATTAAATACACAATTACAGGGCAGCATTTCTGGCTACAGAAACATCATTTCACATGTTTAGTACATGTAATAAAATATGTTTAGATGAATTATTGTAACAGCGCTGTATCAATCACAACGCGAACCGAGCTGTCAGAAGCGTGCGTAGGTAAACGTATTAGTGGCCAGTTCAAGATCAGACAATATATTTCAAACTAACAGATATATTTTGGCATGCCTTAATCCCCGCATGTTCGCTCCATTCAGATATGAATCACGATTAAGTGTTGCCAAATCGCTCGCAATTTATTTTAATACGCTCGAGAGGAAATTTTCGCGAGAATTTTTATGTGTCGGAAACACTTCTGGCCGACGTCCAAACTGTGCCAGTGCGGATGTTTAGTCACTCGACTCCTATAATTTGAGGAAGCTAATCTGTGCCAAAAGCGTACCGTGTCACTGCTCGGGCGTTACATTTACGCGCATAAATTGTAATCGATTTAACTAAAGCGTGTTATTTATGTTTCAGTACTATGAAATGTCGTACGGCCTCAATGTGGAAATGCATAAACAGGTATGTACAGTCAAGTATATCAATTTTATAATCATGCATAAACAAAATCAATTTTGTATTATATTATGTATTTATATCAGTACAAAATAGTGTTTCCACTTTCTGAAAGCAGATGTTAAACATTGTTTATAATAAGGTCATATAAAAAACAGAAGGGGAAATAAGGCCATTTTTTAAGAACAGCGGTCGGGCGAATTGGCGCACGGGGAAATGTTGTAAAAGCAAAAAAAACGTGTTATTGCGCTGCGCCTGTTTGTTGGATAAACGTTGTTTGACAGCGAGCCCGGGGGCGCACCCCCGCACAGTGGGTGGGAGCATACCGCCTGGTCAAGCCGCTTTGTTGACATTTCGGTTTTTAATTTGCACCCGCTTTGCTATTTTAATTGCGTACTTAACTTTTCGATCTTAAATACTTTACTAACAGTTTACCTATTTATTAAAAACAACCGAATGATTAATTCATCAGTTGATTCAAAAATTTATATTATGAATTAGTATTAAGACGGCGTTTCATTTCAATACGTCAGATTGTTATCGAAATATTATAGGGGAAAGGAACGAAAATTGTGCAGGCTCCCCTGACGTGCATGACTAAAGCGCAGAAACTATATCTATGAGTTAGGCGCTTAGTAGAATTTACAAAATGGGGCTTAGTAGGGATGCCCAAAAAATTAGCGTATTTTTAAAGTATAATATACATATATATACCGTGTTCAAATTTAATCTTAAATAATGGTTACTTTGGTACATTTAATTGACTGCCGATTTAATTTGAGAAACTAAATGTTTAATTATGTGAACTGTGTTCACTGAACTCACTGGTTAATTGAAATATTATTGTGATCGTAAATACATATGTATGCGTTGATTGAAAAATAATAATACCTAATTAATTTTCACGTTGTTAATTTCTGGGCGCGGTAAACGATAAAAATAAATGAAGTTGCTAGGAAAATAATTAATATACACGTAGTTTTACCAAAATTAAATGTTAGGGTGTAAAAATATTATAATCTGTGTCGATATGACAACCCTGACCGCTGGTTGCGCGTATTACAATAGCTATCGTAACAAATAGGTACGTACACACAGGGGTGCCACAGCGAGGGTGCCGTGGGGTTCATAGTAATCTGTTGATTTTACGCTCGCCAGCTTGTCCCGAACCTCGCTTTTATTAATATCACCCAGTATTTTAACACGTAGTAGAAAAGGAATCATAATCAATTTACGACACGGAAAGCTACGCGGGTAATAAGACACACTCATTCGTGTCATGCAATTAATATTCACACGTGGATTTTTAAGTGAACAAGGCAGGTGTTCTGTCACACACGGTACACTTGTTTATTAATTTATTTTCATAAAAGGGAGACATTATTAGTTTAATTAAAATTAACTACATCGTTCAGGATATATCATTAAATCGTCAGTCATACTAAAGATATTAGATGACATGGTTTATGATTTGTTTAATAAACTCTTGGACAATAGGTCCGAACCCAAAGACCTCGGGACGTTAAGCCGTCGGCGGTGAGTGATATTTGTTTAGGTTCTCCCAAACTAGCAAACGAGGGGTGATTACGAAGGGTCGTATTGTTTGTTGCCGCGGCAGACAGATGGCGGCCTCCATCCACTAGTTCAATGCTTGAATGCGCTATTTAGCGTACAGTGCTGCGCTTCATTGTAATGTATTATTACATTAGCACTTAAACACGCTCAGTCGAGCGAGAAACAGAAATGCACCCCGTCGACTTTGTTAAGCTTTTATGTGTTCCATGCAAGCGTGATAAAATAACAGGTAATGTTTTTACTTTTAATGTTCAACAAAACGTAACTTTCAATTCACTGTGGCTATCTGTCCTTCTCTATATACCACAAGCGATTTTTTTAATAAATTGAATATTAATTGTACGTATTAAAAGTAGTGCAATTAAAAAAAAAAAAACTAACTCTACTTACTTAATGTTAAATATCTAATTTATAATATAAGCTTGAGTTGATTAATTTGTGGTTGTTTTACATTCTTTCAAATAATAAAAAGCTTAAACAAGACCGTCCTTCACAACCTCAAACTATCGAACCCAAAAAACAAAAACTAGATGGATATATTAAATGAAAATAAGTAGGTGTTTTCTCATGACTTTGGCATAAAACTAAGCTAACTTTAACATAATCAAGAAGACTGGCTGTTCGGTTTGAAGAATTTATATTGTGCTCGTTTGCGTTTCTTAACCCCGCATGACGGCCGAATCGGGTCAAACACACAATTAAAAAATAAATTTGTAAATTTTTGATAAGTTGGACAATTTGTCATATTTTTGCGATACAGTTAATTGTGACTGCTATATTCATGTACATTTACATGCATGCCTAAAAGTATGTGATCTGAAATTAACATTATATCTTTACAACTAATTACTTTATAGCGTCGATGAAGGCGGTTTTGTCGAACCGACACGCCGCAGTTTCCCGCGCGTCGTGACCGAGTCGCACTCGTCGGCGTGACCGCGACTAACGCGCGTTTTCCGCTCTTTCTGACGACGACTAATTGCTTAGATTTTCTTTTGTTAGTCGCGGGGCCGGACCGTAGTGAGACCATGTCGAATCACACCTACTTACGCTGTGAATTGATTGTTTCGTCTTTGTGTGGCAGTATCGACACGGAGACTTATTGTTCTGTGCTTCAAGCTATTATTCACGCCCGAACTGACTTTCACGCTGCCGATTATGGCAACGGTTTCCTTACTTAGAATCGACCATTGACGCAGATCCTTTAGTATATAAACTGCACTCATAAGTCTGGATAAGTATGTGTTGTAATGTAGATAACGAGTAGTTGAAGTGTGAATTCATACGGTGGAGTGATTTCATGAAGTGTCACGAATGTGGAGAGAGACAATAGGGTCGGTGCGCGTGGTTCGGCGGGATGTCGATAAAATACTTTGTCGAGGTTTACGAGCGTCGACACCCCTGCGGGCTGCACGTTGCCACCCTCCTACACTCTGCTCGCTTGTTATGATATATCAATGGCGCGGACTCGTTGCTTTGTTACAATAGGCCCTTTAGTTAGCGATTTTCGATATTTTTATATGATGCCTCTACATTTTTTTTATTGTTTGATTGGACTATTTTTTACTTTCGTTTGCCCGTGTTATTAGGTGCTTGCAAATGTGCTTTAAATCCTATAAAATCTATAGATTTTATGTAGTTAAATGTAGATACGAGAAAATGATTCAACAGAAAAATATGATGATGTGTAATTTTAAATATTATTCAAGATATGTCTTTGAAAAAGGTTCGAATCCTGTTCGCGACCGTATTCTTTTTCCATTTAATATTGTAACTTTAAATATTATTGTTCCTCAAAAATAATTAATTAATTCACGTACAAATAAAATTGAAACCAAGAAAGATATGAACTATAACAATACATAATTTACAGAGGTTAAAACTTATTCATGTTCACACACATCAAAGCAATAGTGGTATCAAAGCAGTTAAAACTCATTTTATCACCAAGTCATTCTAGCGAAAAATCCATTTCAATACTTTTGAAAGCTGTACGTGTCCGTATAATTTAATAATCTCTGGGTTATTGCGATTCCATCCATTCCATGGCGTTGGGGGAGAGCGATGCGCTCAAACCGCTCACACCGCTCAAATTTATTCATGTGCGGCCTCGAGTATTGTTTGCCCTTGCATTAGGGTGCTCGTACACCCGCGCAACCTCTCATTGATAAAAACATTGCACGTGCCCCATCAGGCTACCTACTGTTTAATATAATAGGGGATGAATTTCATAGATAGCAACGTCTCTTTAGTCGCGTTTGTTTATGTCGATGATTTCATTGCATATTAGTTATTGTTCACCGGTTACTACTCACGTACATTCTTCGGGTTTGCCCGACTAGTTTCGAACTCGAACGGAGCCCTTAGTCATGAGCTGAGTCCGCGGCTATGTCGCGAGTCAGAGTATGAATATGCCTCACGAAAGTTATTATACAGATTTCATTGCAGGCATAACTATGTATAACCTATATTATTATAATATGTAGGTATGTAATTCAATAATATAATAAAATATTCTACCTATTGGAATAATCGGATATTAATAATACCAAAGCTTAGTAACTTTATTATCATAATATTAGCGATACGATTTATGATTTCAACCAAGCGTTAAAACTTTTCGCTGACAAATTTAGATTATTTCAGCTTATCGGCGGTGTAATCATTTTAATACTACCTAAATGCATTTCATAAGCTGTAATTAGATATTATCATTGAACAAATTATGTTAATACTTATACATATAGTATGTATAAATGCAACTTAATGTCGATTTATAAGAGGTGTATCATAATAAACGTGAAGTTTAAACAATAGTATAGAAAAGTCGAAGGCGCGCGGCGTGCCTTATCAAATTATAGCCGTTGAGTGTTCACATCAACATGCAGGTAGTCGTTATGGGTCCCCGCATAATGGGAGCGCTATCTCGTACATCTACAGGCGGATACAGCGCTGTGAATTGTCTAAACGAACGCAACAACTCACAATGAACGCTTCGCCGCTCCCGTCGCGTCGCCCCCTTGCTTTAAAAGCGAAATTATCTCTCCATCTACAGGGTGCGTTGCGCGGCAGATGGAGCTTGCAATAAAACCACTAAACGCGATATCGCCGCTCGCTGCCCCTCCGTCCGCTTTATTATTTGATCGGGGAGCCAAATTAAAGGATTTGCCGTAACCCCTCGCTTGCGACCCTCGCCCGCCAACAATCACCTCTGTATTAAGTCTAATTGTGTTTTCAAATTCGACCCCTATAATACCAAGGGACGTGATATTCTGTACCATGTGAAAAAATAGGGCGTAGTCACCCTCGAAGCTTTATTAAATTTGCTCATACCGTACAGTACAACGTGTTCTGTTATAAATGTTATAATAGCGCTTCTTTTATTTAAAAATGGGTAATTTAGTAAAACTAGAGTTCGTGAGCATATTGAGTTATTCCATGTAATGTGTTCGTGAACGCTCGTGACTAATAAACACAGTTTTATGGCCGGTCTACTCTTAGCCACGCAATGAAACAATGTAATAATATCATGTAAGTGCTCACAATTAGACACTCGTAACCTTCTTGATTCACATGCCGTCTGTTTGCCTTCTTATATTCTCATACCTTTATACCAATGCTTATTGTTTGAAATTGTCATCATTATTCTACAATTTAGTCAATTTAAGTCATTCGCAAGTCTTCATACAATCTTCCCAGTGCCTCAACATTCGTTTCGTTACATATCAAATCGTATTTCAGTTTAAATTTGAAAACGGCGTGTGTATAGTGAAGCAGTTAGTCGTAGCTCGGAAAGCGGTAAGCTTTCGAGTCGGTGCACATTTAACGTACTCCACTACGCACCCAAGGTGTTCTACTCGTTTATTTATCACCCCTCTAGCCGGTGGCAACGACGACGGCGTCAAACTAATTACGTTGATACGACCCCCTGTACCACGGACTACCTTAATTGCACTGATTGAGACACGGATATTGATTTCGAAACAGTTTGCGTGGACGCGGGGGCCCAAGTAGCTGAGAGACTTCACAGGAACCTGACACTCGGTGATGCTCGGAACTATTCGGCGGTGGTCGGGTGTAAAACGGCCCTCATGAATAATGGACGCCTTGTTCGCTCCTTGAGTTTCATTTAAAACAGACGATTTCTATTCGAGTCGTAAACTACACGCCTATGACTCACTCATTTCCCATTCAATGTAATAACCCGTAAAACTGCATCCCCAGCGTTGTAAGAATTTTAAGTGGCGGCCTTTTTACTTAGCATACTAAATAAATTGTTTCAGAATTTACATAGTTTACACATGTGCGTGTATAGGTAATGTGGTCGTACAGTCGTCGCGTTATTCACATAGATTGTATCATTAAATCTCGCTTACATTATCATGAAAACGGTAACAGTTGTAGGGCGGCGGGTGCGTGTACTCTATTCAAATACAGTGAAACAATGCAAACAGGGCGAAGGGGTAAGTACAAACAAGGGGTGGCGACCCACGTAGCTATTGACGGCTGGGTCCCTCGCAATCTGACAGTTCTTCACAACACACTTGCTGGATTTGTGCTTAAGTGCACTTTATTAGTGTTGTCGGGTGATACTCGGATCGAATTATATAATACTCAAATAAATAAAATACTTAAAGCTTAATGTAATGATAACAAATCATACAGTTGATAACATTACGAGTATAAATAATTTAGATCAAATAACAGATTTAATCCGATTGCCGAAGTGTTCAGAATTGTATTTGTATGTACTATACAAATTTGTTTTATAATGTTGTTCCTTGACTTCTATCTAGTCATAAATTTGACATATAGGGTAATTTTTACCTACCACATTCTGAAGCGTTTAGTAATTCAACACTTATTATCCGATCATGATATCTTATATTTACGTTTGAATGAATATCCGAAGATGTATCTCTATAAAGTCAGACCAAAATAGTTATCATGACTAACGTAGCTAAAAAACATTTCGTAATGTAATTTATGTCGCCATGGTTGTCAAATGGAATCGAGTGTTGTTATTAATAACAAATTGGGGTCCAACAAAGACTCGAATAATCCCTTTTTACATTATGCTTTTTTTAATGATTTTTATCATAGTAACATTGGTAGGCAATATAAAAAAGAAACTTTACCCCACACTAGTAATTTCTTCCTGTATCGTGGTTGCGTTAATAAACATATAATCTCACATGCTCACACACCGAAACCCGGAACAGCAATCTCTAGATCATACAAATGTTTACTCCGTTCAGGAATCGAACCTGCGACACGCGGTGCGGCAGGAGATCTCTCGACCACTGTGTCAACTGTGTCATCTTAATAAATCACGCAGTAACTGATTGGTGGATGAAAGGTATAAAATAGATAGGTACTTAGTTTCTTTCAGGTTTCTTATAGCTGAACAGTTGAGTTTGTTTGAACGCACTAATATCTGGAACTATCAGGCGAATAAAAATTTACATTTGATAACTCAGTTCTAGAGGAAAGAGCTTTCAGCTATTTAACGTCACTCTACGACCTTTAGGGGCTGAGCAAAAAGAAAAAAGCTGGTGATACTGCGGAGTACAGCTAGCGAGTAAATAATATCAGCCTTATAGCCGTTCATTACTCACGTTCTGCCCGATAGAACAGAAGTCCATTAATTACGTATTGAAATATCTACAAATATATAATTATATCTCATAATAGCTACTGAATAATTTTATTATGGTTTAAGTTTGTATAAATACTTGTTAACCTCTAACCTGAGCTCTGTATGATGTATGGCATAACAAGAAATTCATGTTTAATTCGATTGAATTCTAACCCATATAATGTGCGGATTATGTTTGTGAGGTCTATGACAGGTAGTTGTAGGTATGTGAGGTTTTGAATGCATTATGGAATTACTATAAATTACTAGCTGTGCCACGCAAACGTTGTTCTCCATATATAACATTTTCAGGACAGGGGTGGCCACGTAGGGATATAAAAAATAACCTAAGACCTATTCTCAGACCTACCAAATATACACAAAGAAATCATAAAAATCGGTCAAGCCGTTTCGGAGGAGTTCGATAGCAAACTGTGACACGAGATTTTTATATATTAGATGATAATGACAGTTCTCAGAACGTTACATAGTATCACGCCTGGATCTCCCGAAGGGTTAGGTAGAACTGTCCACAGTTCAATAATGCGGTTATTACGTTCTATGAAGTTGGTGATGATGCCCCTATTGCCATCTACCGGACACAATTCCAAACTCTATGCCACTACTAAGGATTTCCTGACAGAAAAACCTAATGTCACTGCGAGACCCGGGAATCAAACCCAGGACATCATGCTCGGCAACCGTGAGACCCTCTAGACCAATGAGGCAGTCAGTTCTCATATTCAGCCTTCCGAACGTCATTTAAAAAAATCACATCGCCTAACTAGTTGTCCTAAATAAGTTATAAGTTTTTTAACAAGATGCTAAGATTAATGTGCTTTAAGTTACTTATGATGACACTAATAGTTCAGTTTTCTTTAATCATGATATTTACCAATCGTGACTGAATTTATCATTGACCTATTAAAGATTGGTGATAAATAAAATGTAGCAAGTAGCATTAATTAAAACAGAACTCTCAATAGCGAGTACCTGATATTCCTTGGTAGTAATTGTGTGAAGTATTCGCCGGTCGAGTAGCGTGATCAATGTGATCATTATCGGAGACTAGACACGAAGCGACGCTTTGATAGATACGATCGTCAATGAAACTAGAATCACAAAGTGAACTCCAAAGTACTGTTATAAATTTGTGCGTAAAATAATCGCATAGCTTCTTTACTTATTTAGTAATACAATAAACCAAACGGTATTTACACAATAACACCTAAAGGTACCTTCTTGGGACACCATAATTTATAATGTTGATAATAATAGAAGTTGTTTTTAGTAAATATGTAAGTACGTAACTAGCTGAACCGCCCCGGTTTCGTAGTTCTTCCACAAGCAACTCTTGTAATAGACGATTACGTTTTTCCCCGTCTACGAATGAAACTGTTCAGTAGTAACAGATAAAATTCTGCATAGACACGCGGCGGCAGGGGTATTTGTTACTACGTTTGTAACTACGTTGGTAAGATACTATGTAATATTTTCCAGTGAAACAATTCCAAATAATCCCGACATTTCGTCCAATAGAACAAAAAGATACAGGTACAACATACATTTAGATTTTTTTAAATCAGCCTATATTTTTATTGATCTACTTCAACTCTTAATTAGGAAATGATCGGCCGTTTACACGCTGGTAAGACACATTACCGAATTATTCCCAGAACACAGTACCTAAATATGTTTATTAGTTTTATTTTGTTATATTGGTACTAGGTACCGTTAGCATGTGAAATTTAAAACACCCAATAAAATTCAAGCGAATTTAGAGTTTATTTTGTTTTCTTTTTTCTATTATGCCTACATTTTAATAATTTTTAGAATTTCATGAAATCTTTCATGAATATAAATGAATTATAAACGCCGCTGTTGCTCTAAGAAAACTCTGCAGTCGTCGCATGTCACACCACGTGTTACTTCCATTGTTGGTCTCGTATACCACCACACAAGGTTTTTCTTAATTAATAAATTATTTATGAAATCGAAACGCATAAAAGTACAGACGGTCACAAAATATTTTGATACCTATTCATAACTTTAACAAGTTGTCATGCGAACAATGTGTATTATATATTTTAATTAAATCCTTTAACCATTTACGCCAGCATAGAGATCAAGTGTAGAGACAAGTCCAGCTTAGTAGGCGTGGAAGGGGGGTGTGGGGGGCGGGTGGTTGTGGTTGCGGTTAACCGCGCCGCTGCGGTGCTGCGGTCGCCGAGCGAGCCGCACCGCACGCAGAGCCGCACTTGCTCCCTTTACCCACACCCACTCAAATATACTACTTTGTTTTGTTTATCTGAAGACGTCCCATGATTCCGCAATTTTAATATTTAATTGATAAGTCGACTACATGTTCCGGTTCATTTTACTGTTTTGACTCAATTGAAGGCACGAAAGGAACTTCAAAGATAATTAAAATATTTGATCCTACTTCCTTCTATGTTGTACTATTATTTTTATTTAAAAATTATATTCCAGTACACTTCTAGGATATTAGTAAAACGGAAACCATAACAAAAGTAATGGCACAATACCATAAATATTTTATTGCATAGGGCATTATTTCCATATTTATTGAAGCAATGTACTTGATAAACACGTGGCCACAGCTTTTCTCGTTGGAGGTATTGATTGCTAATAAGATCTCCGAAATAAGAATACGAAGCGGCTTACTATGATAAAATTAAAAGTTTCAAAGAAGAGTGTAATTGGACTTCATAACTCGGCAACTGTCGCCACTTGACGCATCTAACAAATTAAACAGTATTCGTAGACCGCGGCCCGACAGACGCTCAACGCTCACAATAAGCATCGGGCTCACAAACACGGCGGGTAAACACCGCCTGTGTAAACTCACAAACTCCAGCCCTCGCTCTCTGTGTCCGTTGCGACTACGCACAAATACTTGCCAACTATATCAAATATTTAACATTACATATACTTTATATATCCACCATATATCCGACCCTTCGACCTCTGTTCTTGCTTCTTTTTATTCCGATTTCATGTCTCGATAACAGAACATCGCATCGTACTTTATAAGCATTCGGTAAATCTTTCGAGTACTTATTGTTTATGAAATCATTGTTCTACGTTCTACGATCACGATTTTGTTGAGTTGTGTACCGTGTCTGTGTCGTGTCGTATGGTAATAGTAAGAATTTCTGGTGAGTTGGTGAGTCGGCAGTCGGCACAACGAGATAGCAAACAGTACAGTGCAAACGGTCTCCGTAAATAAGCAAGCTTCCATCGCAACTGGACGTCGCTCGTCGTATTGCAGTTGTACACATGTACGACCTACAATATACGTTACTATGTTCAATAAAACCTACTATCTATATATTATGTAACAGATTCTATCACTAACTTTGAATGATTGGTTAGCATGCAATTTAGAATTGATGTCACCGTCGACCAAGTTATGTATTTTTTATGAAGGCGATTAACTCGCCGAGACTGACTGATACACACATATCTTTACTGATATCGATGGTTTATCACAATTTAACATAGCTTTTATCTAATATTTTTATCGCCTATTTTTCTGATCACACAAAAAATAATACAGATACATAAATTTTATCGCAGAACCGTTCGTAATCAGCCCAATCAATTTTAGTACCAAATCCGTGATAACTCGTTATCATGTCTGAACAAAAGCAAGACAGTCGAGTATAAAAATCATATTAGATAATACCGACCAGATAAAGCTTTAATGATAACCATCGAGTTTTTAGGATGAAGTTATCGATGTTATGTATAAACGTTGTTATTCAGAACAAGCAGCTGATATGAGGCTTGTATCTACTAATCCGCGATAGCGAGCCGGCAATCAACGTTGCGAAAATAAAAATAATAATAATCGGTGCGCGTCGAACCGAGAATAATTTGATGCCAACACGAATATTCAGACAATCGATGTTAGCGACGCGTGTACACGACGCGGAGCAGCGTGCGGCGAGGAGGTTCCGTTGCACAAAGCATAAATTAAGACTGTATTAACAGCGCTAATTACACTGCTATAGCGCTACCGAATACACGAGCATTTGCATAGTCGCGAGCGCTATTGTGTTCCAGTACCTACTAGGTGCTGAACACATAAGGCGCCGGAAATGCGGAGTCATTACAGCGCCGCTCGTTCTACCAACAAAAAAGCTCCGTATGCACCGTAATGATTGATTCATCTGTTCAACTTGCTTGTGAAACTATCTAGCGTCTACAAATTGGTCAATTCATGTGCGGCAAGAAACTGGTTTGTTTCTTTATTATCACGTAAGCGCTCGCGCGGTTTCACCTTTCTCGCCGCGAATTGGCTATGATGTAGCGCCTATTCTACGTTTGTTTGTTTACGGCTTTTACCGAGAGCGATTGCATTTATACAGCGATGCTTCTTCACTATATAAATATGTGACTGAGCTGTTTTTGAATGTCAAGTAACATACACGTTTATAAGCGCTCTCATAAAAAGTGCCGAGTCAAAAAGGCTTCACGCTTTGCCGAGAGGTAAGATACACAAAGGGCAATAAACGTTTGGCGTGGACCTAAACAAACAAGGGTAGCTAGGAAGCTGGCGCTTTGTTTGTCGAGAAACATGCGAGTCAACAGAGCGCTCACGCTTGCCTGCCCCGACTGTTATGAAACCGTGTGTCGCGCCTCTCGTGATATGTCGACGCTAATCTGTCAATCAGAACCGCTCGGACGTGGTCCGATTGCATTCTACTAATTTATAACTCGACAGTTTGAATGAATTCGACCGTGATATTTAAGGCTCGCTCTATTTGAATAATTCGTTTAATATGAATCAGATAAATGGTGGAGCCATACCTACCTACCTATCCATAGGTAGATTTGTTTACTATTTCATAAAACCCTAAAGTCTACATCAGATAACTTGTACCAGTTGGCACTAAATACATGAATGTCAACAAGAACATTATTATTGTTTTATATTGACATAGCTAGGAGCATTAAATTGACAGTTCGTGTGTTATTATTAATATAGTAGAGCGAAGCTGGCTCTTGATCGCGCAATTACAATCTGATTACGAGGTGACACCGGAGCCGGTGCGGCTCGGCTCGATACCGAGATAACGACGTGTCCCGCACTACACACCCACTCGACGGCTCTCCAATCAACTTGTTCTTGCCGAGTAATTATATCCATTTGTTTATAATGAATATTAATGACGCGCCTTCCCGTCCGACGATTCTGTTTATTATAAGTATCGGCGCTCGAGTAGCAATTATTTTAAGTAAAGGCAATTATATTGTCTTTCACGAGCACTTCACTTAACTGCGTAGATAATTGAACCCTGTTTAAATATTTAAAATGCAATCCTACCCCCGAATACCCTGTTTGTTGTTTTACAAACTTGTGTAAAACTTCACAATGTAAGGGTACAATTACAGCAGTGAGTAATTAGAAAGCTAACGAGAAGCGGCGACAGCGGTTGGCAGTGTGCATTATCGATGTGCAAGCCACTAATGTTCCACGGCAGGCTATGTTTAAACAATTATTGCTCCGCGAATGCGATACGAATCGATGATAATGTTGGCCTCTGTCTGCTGCAATAATAGCCCATTTATCGACTTGACTGCCATTTCGCCGGAGGAATTATTTATTGCGGGGCCATAAGAGCGACGTCGCTTTCAAAACAATAGCGTGCCTTTTTCGATTGGCGACTGTTTTGTTTAATAAAGTGGAAACTTGGCGAGAGCGCCGCGGGCAAGATAAGCAGAACGCGGCGTGCATAAATAATTCATAAAAGAGTCGGGGCGCATTAATGAAGGCCGAAACCGCAGTGGAAGTGCCGCATCCGTTCAGTTTATTCCGCAAAACACAATCGCGGTAAAAGCAGTAAAAGTTCATCGGCGAAGCGCTCCGGGTGGCGGGCCGGTCGGATGCGCTGAGAAACTTATAACTAAATGGTTTTGCCGTTTAACCTCTTCATTTTAATTTGAAATCTTTATCAATTTATATATTTTTATTTTAAGAAGATAAGATCATTGTAGGTGTTGTACTTGTATTTAGGTAATACAAATTCTATGTATGTTACGTTATGTAGATGTAATCGGTTAGTATTCGCGTGGTAGCTAGCCTGGTCACGATGTACGTAGTCGCAGAGTGATCGTACCAATATTCAAGGGAGACAATAAATTGCGGCGTGGAACCACGACCCGCATTCAGGTCACAACCGCTCGCGCCCCGCTCATGCACCTCGTGCACTCATGTGCCATATTCCGTTGTAACGTCTCGTAAGGAATCCTGATGTTTTTACGACACCTGAATTCGAATCAGCGCCGTCTACTTACTTTACTATTTTGGTTATCTAGAAATAGGGTTGACTGTAGTGTCTGGCTTGCGGTGTCTAAATTCGAGCAGAACATTTTTATTCTTCTAAGACACATGCGACATTACTTATGCGGCTACATGTACGATGTGAAATAAAATAAAAACAAAAGCCATTACCATTTTGGATAATTCATAAAATGAAATAAAATATGCCGTCAGAGAACGGTATATGATTCTTCATGCATGTCATACAATCGTTTATACCTTTTTCATCTGAATTTTAATTAACCGTTTAATGATTCATATCGTAGATATTTTACATCGCTGGTATTTAGAAGATAATTTATTTTAGTTTTTAAATCAATTCGTGACGAAATGAACGAATCGGTTTTACATATAAATGTGTTTATTAATTTAAATTGGTGGATTCTTATTGCCCAATGCTTTTATGAGATGTAAATTTTATCGCAAATTTCGAAAACTCGTCGGCGTTGCTTCGATGAAGCGCTTAATTAATTAATTAACTCTCGTAATCTTCATTAAAAAGATGCTTGAAATAAATGCGGTGCTGTTTGAGGGAAACAAATAAATAATAGTGAAACAAATGGAGCACTGTTGGCAAGATGCGGCCGCAGATTAAAAGCTCTACCGACTAAACCACGTGAAAATCGCGCAAAAAGAGGAGTCACCCGCGGCATTAGCGGATGAGTGTCGGAGCCATTAGTGCACCTCCTCGCCTCGCGTGCACCCCACCTCACACCCCGCTGTCGCCCGCTCACCCCGAAACCCGACGTTCCTCTTTTATTTCTCGCGCGGGGATGAACTCCTTAATGACAAACCGTACTATATCTTTTGTGGAGAGCTCGCAAAAGTACGTATTTTGTGGCCCTTTTGTACGCTCGCTTTTTATTCCACCATCCGTCCTCGCAGCTACTGTTGTAGAGTTATACGAGGTGCAGATGGGACAGGGATTGTTCGCCTCGTAACGACAATAAGAAAAACTGCTTTAATCTGAAACCCTTTGTCGATATTTTGTACTCAATGGTTCTTCATTCTCTGATTTTATTTCAACATAGCAATACATCGAATACGTTGAACTCACGCTTCGGAGTACTTAAGTATGAGAATAATATGCTAGACAGGCACTTTTCCAAAGTATAGGTACTGGATGTAAGAAACACTATAACGAAAACTGATAAATTGGATTCAGGTTATGGTTCTAGACTCCTCAGAGCCAGAATTTTGCGTCAATCTTTTCATGGATTTGATCTACTAAAGATCTTTCTATAATAGATAGAATCCATGATCCACCGCGGCCAACCGTCTGCCTATCATCCGTCGCTTACCGAGTTGAATTTTACACTGCCGTTTTTTGTGAAAATTAATTATTTATTTATTTATTTATTTATTTATATATTCTTTATTGTACACTAAATGGACATATACAGACAGAAAATATTTGGTTTTTAAATTATACAATGGGCGGCCTTATCGCTGTCTGCGATTTCTACCAGGCAACCTTTGGATGGATTTAATTTCAACAGTAAGACATATGGGGTTTGTGTGGTGCAAATAAAAGTAGGTACCTACATAAACTTAAACACTAATACTACATATATATCATATATATTTTGATATATAATTTTTACAATACATATACATACAATTTAAATAATAAACTACTAAGTATGTAAATCACGATGTACTCAGCGACAAGTAATGTTCCTTCACAAGCCTTTTGAACACTGGCAAAGATTGTGCACATCTTACTGGCACTGGCAATGCATTCCACAAACGAGCGGCCTGTACTGAGAATGATTTATCAACAAATGTTGTAGAATGCATTGGCATTTTCAATCTCAAGTTATCCGATGACCTAAGATATCGCGTGTGAGTGTCACCAAGGAACTCGAAACGTTTCTTAAGGTAAATTGGAGTAGATGGAAGGAAAAGTACATTATAGAGTAGAGAAAGGATATGAGTATTCCGGCGAAGGCGAATCGGTAACCACTTGAGCTTAACACGGAATTCTGAAATATGGTCATATTTGCGTAGACCAAATATGAACCTGATACAAAAATTTTGAAGCCGCTCAAGTTTATTAAGTTGTTCCTCAGTAAGATCGAGATAGCTGGCATCAGCATAATCAAGGATGGGAAGAAGAAGTGATTGAGCAAGCGCAACTTTGGTGGTTGTTGGCAGAAAATTTCGGAGTCTTTTTAAAGACGCTGCGGATGCAAACAACTTGCGACTAACTTCCTGCAGTTGCGCCATCCAGGAAAAGTGTTTGTCGATGAATATACCGAGGTCTTTAACCTTATCACTGAACGGAATCACAGAGTTGTCAAACTGAACTTTTGGAACTGTATTCCAGTCTATTCTGGAAATAGTCCGCGAGCTACCAACCATAAGAACTTGCGTCTTGGCAGGGTTAATCGTCAGACCATATCTCCTGCTCCAATCGCAAATACGGGCAAGATCGCTGTTAACTGTATTGACAGCATCGGAAAGATTGCCAAGTGGAGCTTGAGAGTAAATTTGTAGATCATCTGCATAAAGATGGTAGGAAGAAAGTAGTAGATCAGAGATAGAATTTATAAAAACTGCGAAAAGTAAAGGTGATAAAACGCCACCCTGCGGTACACCGGCGGAAGTAATGCTCCAGGAAGACAAGGTTTCTTCAAAGCAAATTCGCTGCCGGCGACCAGACAGGTAACTACGAAACCAGTCAATTACCGATGGAGATATGTTAAGGGAGCATAATATGCCAAGCAAAATATCGAAATCAACGGTATTAAAAGCATTACTAAAGTCCAGTAATACCAGTACCGTTAGATTTATTATAATTCGATTATGAATATTAAAAGGACTTGAGATTTATTTTAAATTTTGGCCCGCCCTAGGAATTTCTTCCTGTATCGTGGGTGCGTTTGCAAACATAATCTCACATACACAAACACCCAGACTCGGAGCAATTATCTGTAGATCATACAAATATTTGCTCGTGCAGGAATCGAACCTGCGACACGCAACGCAGCAGCCGGTCCCTCGACTACTGCACCATCCTTGCGGTCAAAAGATAATTGAGAGCAATAATTGTTTTATGCAATATCCAGTGAAAAAAATAAGTATAAAAAAGAAAAAACTATGAAAATACCGACGCAAAATTCTAACTCTGATGAGTGCAGAATCATGTTCTAAATTCATGGTATCAGTTTCCGTTACACCCAACATAAAGATTATTCTTTTCATGTGTTTATCGTTCGTGTACTTCTGCCGGCTAAAAACCACACGCTTACTTTTACCGCAGGGGATCACGAAATGCAAAATGGTAGTCACTACATAGTATAAAAAAAAATACAACCGAATTGATAACCTCCTCTTTTTTGGAAGTCGGTTAAAAACAAAGTCGCTTCCCTCTGTCTGCCCTATGTATGCTTAGATCTTTAAAAATACGCAACGGATTTTGATGCGGTTTTTTTAATACATAGAGACATTCAAGAGGACGGTTTTAGTATATAATTTGTCAAGTTTTTGTATACATTGGCTAAAATATAATGATATTTGTTGGAGGTGTCGGAAAAAAATAAGCCGTCTGGGAGCTTTCAACGAAAACACTGCCTAAACCCTTTGAGATATAACAAAATGATGTATGGTGGAATTGTGTATCTTATATAGGTCTACAGAAACGTCCGCGATGGCATATGTCTATCTCTTAAGGATAACATATTCTATCCATTTTTATACTTTAAAAAATGGGCAATTATAACGCGGTAATTGGAAAGCGGGAACGGGATCAAAATTTCATGATTACTTTTGGTCGCGATAACCGACAGAACGTGTAGTATCTTCATGTTAAATGCATAATTACATTATTCCTATTTACCTCACTCGAATTAATATGTGGCTTATATAACACTAATTTCACTTTTTGTTTTAATAATAACAATTAAACATACCTGTTAAAAACCTTCACACGTCTGGAATTACAATTAATTACTCAGCTAATTATGAATTCATAGAGTTCTCACTGTGTAGAAGCGTTCACTTCTATCTGAATCACGCGGTTTGAGGAATGTAGGATTTAGTGAGAAACAAAGATATAACTAGCTCTCACTATAATTATCTGCAATTCACGGTCCGTTAGTGTAAAAATTAATATTCGTCGCTGTGGGAGTACAAAAGTCGTTTATCATAAAAAGCGTTAAATTTAGAGGAGAGATTTTCCAGTTTAGTAGTATATTTTCACAATAACCTGATGGTAGAGGCGGCGAATGTAATTTGCGGTAATTCGGGCGCGTTGGTTGGTCGCGCGGTGCTACTGCGGGGCGTGTGCGGCGCGGGCGCGACTACATGACACCGCTTCACCACGCGCGTCGTTTGTAATGTCACCATCATAATTATGTATAACTGTACCAATATTTTATTTATTATGTTTTTAGCTTTACTATCCATTCCCTTGTTAGTGTATAAGTTTGTTGCACATTTACATCATATTAAATGAGAACAGTCTAAAGACAAGTTCCGTGTTGGTAAGGGGTTATCAAGTCTGACATTATGCTTATCTAACAATGGCTATAAAATTTAAATGCGCTTGAACCGCTACGTTCAATAAAAAATAATAATGATTAATTAAACTTCTGCTGCTAACAGAAAACAAACGTGTTTATACGACATACAAATTGAATCTGTGAATCGATATCCTGTCAGCCCGTCGCAATCGCAATAGGAAGTTTGCATTACGCACAAATATTTCAATAGTTGCACGACTCACGAAATTAGATGTTTATCTAGTAAATGGAGGAACCTTGTCGTTGTCTCACTTCTAAAAATATCACCCGCTGTATTGATTCAAAACGTTATTTATTTACGCTCTTATAAATTCGAATTCAATTATTTATGTAAATAATTTACATAAGAAATAATGGACGTCGGTAAACAGGGTTCTCAATTTTAAATTCCGCAGATACATTTCTCTAATAATTCACCCTGTTCAACTTGCCGTTACAACAAAAAGGTATCGGTTAACATAAATAATGAACACAAAAAACAAATATGCGTCGTGTGTGGAGTAAATTCGCGCCGAGCTCGGACGCGACAAACAGTCCATTTAGCGAGGCGGAATGAAAGTACAATTTGCGGTGAACGTTGTGGTCCGGCGCGCGCGCCCTCGCTGCCTCGCATACGTGTGCACCGCACTGTATGTTTAAATACTACGGCTTAATGTTTTACTCACGACTGAGTTAAACACTTTGTATCAACAGTTTTCTAAGCTCGGGTGTCCTGATTTCAAATAACCTACCAAGAATAATCTCTCGGATACAACTTTCGCCTGCAGCTCGGGCTGCAACCCAAACTCGAGTCAACAAGTGACTTAAGTTGGTCAACTTAAGTTACGATTAAATAAAATTTCAGTCAATAATAGGTCAAAAATCAGAATAAACTTCGTGGGTTGAACAGACTATGAATATCGTCACTGATTGAGTCTCTGATAAAAGCAAAACATTTTTCATTCCGATCACAAAGTTGGAAAATAGATATTAAGTGTCGGAGTGACGCCACGAGCGAATCCCACGCGAAACTGCAAACAAAAGCTCCTACAGCCGAGAACAGCCGCAACGGTAAACAACACTGTATTTTATTTACATTTTGAACAAAAATTGACTTCTAGGAATTTAAAAAATAAAACATTATCATACGATTTGTTTATTACCCAGCAATTGAAAATATACATAACTTGAATAAACTAATATCAGATTTTTTACTGTAAATCATTCTAAATTTCTAATAATAAAAGTTAAATGAATTATAAAAACTTGCCAACAAGTAGAAAGAAATCAGTGTAGACAAATACTGAGTAATGGACTCATCATTATGTCTTCTTAGTCTAAAAAACATTACAGAATGAATACTTTGTTTTGAAAAAGAATAAGAAACTTGGCAAGTGTCTTCATAAATGTACGGAGCCGTGCAATTATACTATGAGCATTATGTCGAGGAGTGAGGTGTATGTGGCCAGCTTTGTGGCGGTAATGAGCGTCGTGTCCAGACAATATCGTAATTTAACACTCCGCCAGACATGCGGTTATGAATTTGATGCGCGTTATAAATGTTATCAATTAATTATATCTTCATTTTTATAATGTTGATCAGCTTACCAATTAATTACTACAGCGGAATATGTATGAGAGCATTTTATAACTACCATTATTGTTTTCGTCTAGACTCTAGACTTGAACGATATATGTGAATTTTAAATATTGTAATAATACCCATATCATGTAAAATTCACTCTATAACTTTACGGTCAACCGATGATGGCAAATAAAAAATGAACGACCCAAACAACTTCATTGTTTACACGAGCCGACAAGGGCCGATATAATAATACACTCAATTATGTTAATTCGCCGTCGATTCACTGTGAATCTGCGAATAAAATTAATGTGCATTTAAACGGAAAATACGAACAAAGCCAATAAATACTGCGGGCTCGGTAACGCAGCGATTTATCATTTCATACCGCGCCGAACCGCTCCGTGCCGCGTATTATTGTTTATCGTGTTAATTTTATTTGTTGCTCCCCGCACGGCTTATCAACTAATTATAAATGTTATTATTGAATATAATCTGCTTCGGAATGTGGAAACATTTTCGGTAGTAAATTTGTATGTAACACAGCGATCTGCAACTAGCGAGCCGTTGTTTCATTTATAGCCAGCCTTATATTAACGTTTTAATGTTGATTTTATTCAGAAAAGTAGATTGGTAAATATTAATTATTCATAACGTGTGATATCGATGTTCCGTCGTGATGATATTATAATTTGGTCGCGATGACCTTATGTCGTGTTTACAGAATATTGTTTTACATTAATTAGGTACAAAAATAACTAAAGTTGTTTTATATATTCCAGACGGAGATAGCGAAAAGGTTGAACGCGATAATAGCCCAGATCCTCCCGTTCCTGTCTCAGGAGCATCAGCAGCAGGTGGCATCGGCCGTGGAGCGCGCGAAACAGGTCACTATGACAGAACTTAATGCCATTATTGGGGTGAGTACTCATTGCCTGCTCGCATTTTGTTAACAATACTAACAACATGTGGTAGCCATCATCACTAATATCTCATTCTTACACTTAACGATAATGAGCTTATGCTTGAACTAAAGTGGGTTCATCGTTACCATTATTACTTATACAGAGCATGGTAACAATGGTTGCCTGCCACCACCCATTGCATTTTTGT
Source organism: Xylocampa areola (assembly GCA_935421205.1). Taxonomy (NCBI): domain Eukaryota; kingdom Metazoa; phylum Arthropoda; class Insecta; order Lepidoptera; family Noctuidae; genus Xylocampa; species Xylocampa areola. The sequence goes on along the minus strand of OW285214.1, from coordinate 11,549,645 downwards.
AATTGTGTATTAACCAATCATAATGCGAAACAGGCATGATTTCAAATTGCAGATATAAACCGCCAGGACAGCGTGAAATAAATTTCGTCATGTATTCATTTAGCTAACTGGCATACCAAACCGCGGCGCCTAAGCAATACATTATAGTTGAATTCACCGAAATAACGTAGGTTATATACCTATTAAATTCCGGGTAACATAATTATTTCTTTGGCGTAGGTAATATTTCACGCGAAACCGATTTAAACAACACGTGTCTTGTTTGTACAGCAGTGGGCTGTTGTAAATGTGGCGTGGAATGTTTAGCTGATGGCTCCCAGTGTGCCAGCGGCGAGTGTGAGTGTGTGGCATCTGTCCAAACATTCGCGACTCCGAGCTGTCATTGCTTAGTAATTCGCTTGTTGCACGCACACTTAAACGGTGGGAAGGTCGATGTTATTATAATAGCCATGCATAAATCACACCTTTCGGTTAAAATATAATATTTTACACGCTTCTCATCCAATGACTCATCCGCAAGCATAATCGGTTTTCACAGAAGCTCTCCTCTCTAAAACATACTTTAGTGAAACAACAAACATTGATATTCCAATTATCGTTCTTAACTAACTCGCGAGCGTGGGTAAAATGTACAGAAGCTAAACGTGAATTTTCGTTGAAACAAGCGAGGTACTTTATATAATACGTGTAAAGTTAGTTGATTTTGCAAAAGCATGGCTTTCAACAGGTCGAAAGTTCGATGGTCGTTAATTAAACGATCCAAGTCGCGCAAGACGAGTTGGCCGCGATCCAACTACGAGGTATTGATGAAATTGCTACAAACTACTACCATTATATAGAAAATTATTTTATTAAACCGACGGCTGTCACGTCCACAGCGAATTAGCATGTTTATATAATTCCAAGCGGCCATTTGTCATCGGCGTGGGCGAGACACGTAGAATATTGCTACCGACAGTGTCCAAGCGTAATGACAAATATTATTGGTTTTAACTTCAATTTGCATACGCGATGTTAACAACATCTCCCGCGCTGTGAATTAGTGTCCGTCCTCAAATTGCGGATCTAACTAATTTCACAACACTCTAATTGTGTTTTTTGGCTAGTAAGTGTCGTGAGGACTTCATTGTCGTCTATTATTTCAATAGGCTCATTCGCAGTCGGGTGCCAAGTCGTTAGTGTGACCTATTCTCCATATGTGTTAACGTTCGGCGTTCGAAAACCGTGAATAGATGTGTACCGCGACTAAAATAAATCACTTTAAAGATAATGAGCGCGAAAATAAAGTGGTGGAAGTCACTCGTCGCTCGTCCGTCTGCGGCCGATAGAGTGTTGCGGATGGAACGCGCTGGCCGGGCGCCAACTCGATCACACGACGTGCCCACTATGTAGCCGCCTCGCCTCTACAGCGACGCTCAAACTTAATGCTAACACAAATGGACGGACGGCAAAAATTATCTACATAAATACCTGAGATATTATAACGTTTGGCTGCGGACCAAGTATTTTGTTTACAACTGAAGCATCTTTCAAGACATGGCTACCGGTTCCAATTAAAGAATTAGTCTCATATTAACGTTTGACATAATATGTGTATATTGTACCTATTACTTGTATTTATCGCCATTTAAATTTTTACATTGATTTCCAATGAGTGCTCAAATATACCACCAATATCATACTGGTGTGGCAAGTCAAAAGTCGTAGGTTGGAACCTAAACTACAATAAGACCAATACATAATTATAAAAAAAAAATAAGAAAGAAAATATTTAATACTCGGCACAAGGTTTATATGTGTAACACTAAAGTTTAAGAATGATTTATTATGTGGGCCCTGTTGGACACAGCAGAAGGTAGGAGAGAGAGGAATATAAATTTTATTTTTATAGCTTTAGCTGATTACGTCATTACAGTATGTTACTACTCTGTGCGAATCTTGCTTAAAATAATGTAGTGAAAAACAATGTGAGGAAACCTGCACACCCTGAGAGATATTCTTGATGGTAGTGTGTAAAGCCAAGTAAAAAATTATTATACGGGCGGTTTAAACCTAGCTACATTATGCTGTTCATCAACCATACGATAATAACTCTTCAGTATAATAAAACATTTTTTAACCGGATTACTCGCGTGTATTTGGTTTGTTTTTCCTGACGTTTCGAACACTTTGCGGCGTTCGTGGTCGCAGGAGGACTAATAACTCTAAGATATTACTAATAACTCTTCAGTTTCGTAAGAACTTCCACTCTGTAACTACAATCTGAAAACATGCACCGGATAAAAGTAAATATTTTTAAGTGACCTAAGTGTTTGCTGAAGGTTCGTCGCCCCCGAACTGTGAGGATTTACCTACATGTACGAGTATAGCTTACTGAACAGCCTTCGAGACACTGGCAAAACGCAATATCGCCTTCCCCCCATAAAACACTCTAATTTAAATAAAAAAAGCGGCGCCACCTTCCGTATGTCGGGCCTTTTTTATTACGTACCTTTTTTTATTTTCGGGTCAGCTAGGGATCAAAGGAGCTCTCCCCAGAGACTGGCCGCCCTGCCTCCGTCTGATTTGCGAGCGTTCGCGAGAGCAACGATTTGTGAACAGGGAATACTTCTCAAATTGGGGACTGTTTGCTTGCCTATTAAAATCACTTACATTTTACGCTTCGTATGCTTTAAAACGGATTCTGTTATACATTTTTAATGCTTTAGAATGATTGGTATACGCATCCATTTATTTATTAAGTAAATAATAATTAACCATAGTCATGAAAACATCCGAACTGTAACAAATTCAAAAAGAGTTTTTGTTATATAATAGAATTCGGGTATGATAGATAAGGTGGCGAATCGTTTCAGTATTGTGTTTGAGCAATGTGCGTGAACGCGTCGTCAATAAGCAGAGACGGCGCGCGGCGGAGCGTCGTCGGTGCGTTATCGGCAGGTAAATCATTTCTCGTTCTGATTTTATTCCACACCGTCGCCCCGAGGGGTGGTGCCCAACCTCCGCACTCCACAGAGGTAATAGCTTCCAGATACGAAAACTCCCTCTCATGTTCACCTATACATGACTTGAATGTTCACATTGAAACAATATTCACGTAACTTGTGCAGATCGATACGGACGTGCGACCTCGTGTCATAGATACGCGTTACGAATCAGTTAATAAATCTCATTCTTATATTTACGATCAGCTCCGCCGAGGCCGTAATTGAAAAGCCGAATCGGTGCAAGTATGCGAAATAAACAAGTGTATGCGTACACCATTTATGCAATATTATCTCGAGAGATAGATGTACAAACACGAGCGCTGGAGCCGTGCAAATAGAGCGTATCTGTTTTCCCGTCGATGGCTTTATAAACAAGCGAGTCGTGAAAACATTTCTATCTAGTTTAAGTTGGGTCCTGCGCCCTCTGATAAAAATTACGACGTGAATAAATCGAGGCGTGAAACGCCGGGGTCGGGCGCCGGGGAAACATGAATTTGTCATTTTTTCCAAGGCACGTTCGCGGGCGAGTGATAAATATTGCATTGCAGGCCCTCGACGTTTCTTGTGAGTCGCGCGACGCGTCCTCCGGTTCTCCCGACGAGTCGCATTAACTTTTCCCCTGTCGCTTAGACGAAGCTCCTTGTTTTTCAACGCGGAAAAGTGAGTTAGGGCCCGTTCTATCGTCGCTTCCAATGAAATTATGTAATCAGTTTTACGACTCATCCGGCCCGCGAGTGTCACGAGTTTTTCTTATTATCTTACGAGTAGGTTCTTTTCTTTGAATACGCGAATTTATTCAAAGTTACATGGTATATTGTAATTTAACATCGAAGTACTTTACAACTTCAGTCAAGGCCTACATCACTCAATGAAATAAAGGCCTGTTCAGTGCTAACTGTTTTTCTGGATAATTTTAATGACATATCTGCCTAACTACACACATGTGTAGGTATAATTTAAGTGATTAGAGACAATTATGTTGAAAGTGTAACACGTGTCGACGTCGCGTGTAGACCCGCCTCGAAGCTTCCTGCCTAATGGTGCGTAAGACCCTCGCCTTGCCCCCCGCAGAAGTCTCGTTAAACTACCCCTTTTATACCATATGTCTGCACTTAACACAGTACTTGCATATCTTGAAATGTAATTAGAAGTCAATGCGTCTAAATAGACATTGTCTAATCGAGTCTATAATTATGTATTCCAAGTCGATGTCATGCTCGTGTCCTTACATAGGCACTTAGCATGAGGAACGTTTGTGTGTCGCAAATTTACGAGCTTTTAATGTTCGAATGTGTAAAGTGACGTAAATTTTGTTGCGCCGTTCTACTGCCAATGGATGTGGTCGTATATTCCTCTTATTTTTCATGACACGCTCGTCACAATAGCACTTAATAGCCACCATTGGAAGATTAGAATGTAGTTACGGCTTTGAATTTGTATTGTTTCATTGATCGTAAAATTGGACTCGAAGCATTAATATTATCATATTATGTCTTCGAGTTCTAACTTGCTGAAGCAAGCCTAGCCATGCTTAGCACTTCCTTGTTTAAAGATTATAACGGGGAATATAAAAAACATTAAGCAAATTATAGTAATTAAAAAAAAAACAATTGCAGATTACCGAAACCAGCTGAATTCAATACGGTTGGCGGTTTGTTTTATGAGTAACTACGCGAAATCTATATTTACGTATCCCCACACAAATCTTTTAGCTTTACAATGTTTTAAGCAAAATTTTCAGGGGTTTCTAAAAATTCTATCATTTAATTCTGTCTAATCCTTGGAGTGTTGTGAAAACTATAAAGTGTCTTATACAGCGAACTGACTCTTAATTATTTAACTGCTACCCTACCAGGTTGGGTTACGTTATTAATAGGATTATTGTTACTTATATCTATATTATATGTTATTTCGTATGCTTCATCTTTTGTATTGATGGTTTCTTGTGCCGTGTATAAATGTTGCATAAGATTTATATAATAGCTTAAGGACACCTTCGAGTAGGTATAATACTATTACCTATGGCTACAGAAAAGTGGTTGTTTCAGTTTCTTTTGGTTGGCATACGAAGTTTTGTATAAAATAATTGTAGGTACAGTTCTTTCCGTTAAATTCAAAATATAGGTTAAAAAGATAAGAATATTAATCCTTAGGCCTACCCATACCTTAAAGGTATATATATACCTTTATAATTTGGCTCTTAATGAAATTTTAACTAAAAAAAATATAGTTATAATTTATGTAGAGTTAAGAAAGCTAGATGCAAAAAGAGTTTACTAAGTATAAACCCATTTTTATTAATTCTTTTAATGTACTGAAGGGGCATTTAATAATCTTAAGTGTTAGGTTTAATATGAATTTTCTCATGGGATGACTCCTATTAAAACCAAACTAATTGTAGGTTAACGTTCACTTACGTGTTGATTGCCTACCTCTTCAGTCCGTAATTGTGTAAATAGTAGTTGGTAATTATTTTTAAATGTTCTTGCTACTTATTAATTGCTTACCAGATTAAACTAATGTGTTTATAATTTATGTCGTTGATCTCATTTTTTATTACTAGTCCGGCTAGGTGCGTCATAGCAGAAATCCAAAACATGTGGTTTATTTATTTTCGGGGTCTTGGTATCCCTACTTTTCTTTTTGTTAGGAAAAGGAGTGTTATCTTAATAATTTTTAATTCGCCTTCATCAGCAACAGCATTCTTTTGTAGATACCTAAACAAATCAGTTTTAATAAAAAATGTTGTAATGTAAAGTAAAAAAAGAATAATATTTAAAAAAAAATACAACACATACATATTAAAACAAATAGTATTCTTGTGCTCATTTATCTACTATTGCTTATAAGAGTTACTTATTCTGAGTTATATTTAGGTGAACACACTCAAGTTCAGTGCTACGCCGAGTAATGAATTTCTTTGCGCAATATGCTTACTAAAGAAAAACATTTTACCAAAAAAAAAATGTACTTGTTAAACCTGGCGAATTATTTATGCGTGGAAATCTGTGCGGTTGGCGTGCGCTATCCATTTATAAATGAAGAATAATCCCCGGCGTATAGACGGTGGTAAATGTGCCGTGAAAACCCGAACGCGGCGGAGCATTTTTCTCATGACAAAAGCTTTGGAGACAGCTCACGTCTGTCGCTACTCGCTACACACATACCGATACACACTAAATTACATACATGATACAATACATATGAACACGCAGATACCTATACCTACCGCAGAAACAAAACGCACAATACAACCTTTTATATTTACAATTAATTAGGTTTCTTTTTTGTTTACTTAACTGTCACGTCTTTATGTAAAATTGCGGCACTTTGAGATAAACATAAAAAAAATACTCTCATCATACTTGTATGAGAAAATACACAACAATAGTCTATTTACAACTTTATCTGCAAGAATTAGAGGTTACTGTTTCTTTTTTCGAATTTATTGTGAAACATTATTAGTCGCGTGCCTGGTAACACCGATGTGGGAATTATTCCCATCACTTATCGCGTTATCGTTCTGAATACATTATTCTATCCTCAAAATTCATTATAAAAATCTGTCGTCTCCCCTCGTCGAAGGGGAAACTTAATCAAACTTAAATTCGGTCGATAATATAAACACCAAAGTTCGTTCAAAGATAAGTAAACGGATGGAAAAGTCGTTAGGGGAACGAGTTTTAATCCCGGGGAGAGCGTATCGACGCTATTTAATCACGTCTAAATATGGAAAAAAAAAATGTTGGTGAGGTATCACGCCACGTTATTGTCATTCATAACAGGCGGGTGGGTGCCTGTGGGGTTGCGGGTGTCGGGCGTGAGCCGCGTGGTGTGAGGCGAGAGCTCTCGATAGCGATAGCTGCGGAGTGCGGCATCACGCCGCCGCCGCCGCACGGTAACGAGGGAACAGTTAGCTCGAGCGAAATGTTTGTACAGGTATGTCTCCGACTAGGGACGCATACGTAATTAAAACTTGATCTAAATAAAAACACGAATAAGAAATACGACGAATAATTCTAAAACTTAATTTATTATATTTTCACATGGATCTCATATTATTCTCGGAATACTAATAATTACTTACCTACTTCAGAATAGTGATATAATTTAATTTAGTGTAATTGATAAAACTAGTTATTGCGACACCTAAACACAGTATTTAGTTTCAGCAAATGGTTTTTCTAATAGTATTTAATTAATAATCACCACGAAATGCAGAGAGAAACGTTCTGGTGACGACGCAAACATTAATGATAGATTTAAAAGTTTTTGTTACTTGGAGAGCTACGACAGGTCGCGTAGTTTGTCACGTCAGATGAGGGCTCCCCACGAATGTGGGGTATGTTAGTTGTAGGTTGTAGGTTAGTTGTACCTACATAAGTATATAAATGTTGTAATTACACTTTATATCTCACATAGATATCACACATTTTGTCAAGAAAAATAAATAATGACTGTCTTAACGTTTAACTGGCTCGACTCGACTCGGCTTTATCTATGAAACTAAAACTTGGATTTCTAAACAGGCCAGAAGAATATAATATAATATTATGGCGCCAACCAAATTCCATCAAGTTCGAATTTATTTGATCGTCGATGTTAATGAACGTAAAACTTCAAAAAGTAATATAAAAAACCCGCTAGGCAAGAACTATTTATTTTAATCATTCGAGCATAAGACGCATAAATACCTAAATGGAAATAATTTGAATTTTATAAAATCCCTTTGTAAAAAAGCACTCTCAACTAAGTGGCGCTCGCCACCTTTTGACACACAATAAATCACAGCCGTGAGCGGCCAATAAAAAATATGTTCCACCCTCGGCGAAAATCCAATTAATTTTAGGCGGTTAAAAAAAGAACCTGCCCGTCCGAGCGGAAAAAGCTTGGTCGTTCTGTACAAACGACAAGCGAACAGCGAGTAGCTATACGGAAGCGAAAGCCGTCGCGACTACCGTAGCAAAGTCTTCAGTATCAGAGTTTATGACATGGACACATTTAAAAAACATATGCCACAACTTGGAGCATATTTTTTATATTATTCTATAGCTTTCTTCCTGTAGCCTATATCATGTAGCCTCAGTCATGCCACGGTATGCTTTAACAGTTTATCGCCATGACTGAGGCTACATGACATAGGCTACAGGAAGAAAGCTATAGAGATATAGATATGTGGCGTAGAGAGATGTGAGTCAATCCGCAGAGTATAGGAATAATAAGGTTAAGCGATACGAGATAGGAACGGGAAGTGCGGGAAAACGGGAAAAGTGGAAAAAGGGGAATAATGGAGAAGGAGTAATCAATTTCGCACAGTCGCCGCCGCGGGCGAAGCACTCATTTAAAATTTAAAATATCGCGGCACGGTGGGGTCCCGTGGAGGACTTTTTAATTTGGCTCGGCATCGTTTTAAAAATGCACGGAGCTCTGCGGTGACATATCAATCCACTTTGGATGTTGACGTTCAGGACTAAAATACATTATTCGTTTTAAAAAACAATACACTTTAATTTGATTATGTTGCCTGTGGTTAACTTTGTTTAGACAAATAGCAGATACATTATCGTGGTTAAGCTTAGTGGATTTAATTAGTGTTCTACCGAAGTTGCGGTTTTATCCACCGCCGGTCAGAGATGGGGCATTTAGCTTAACTTTAATTGGGTAGGCATACGTAAGGGTGTAAGTGGATGCAGTACGTTTTTTAGAAATATTGATTTATTTTCTAATGCAGGTAATTTCTTTTCTTGTTACAGCAACAAAGGCCAGACCTGCCGCGGTTATTGCAACAAATGCATGCGGCTCACTTGCCTGCACACGGCGCGCCTCCTCTGCCTCTTCTAGGTCAGGGTGCTCTGCCACCAGCCGGCCTGCTAGGACTCGGCGTGCCACACCACCCTCTATCAGTACTCGCCAAACCGCCAGACCTGCATCGACCAGATGACAAAGGCAATGGTAAGTAAATATGTTTAATTTAGATGTGACTCGAAAATTAGGCAAGAAAATTTGTCTTGTCGTGTTTTCAGGTCGCCAAACTGTAACGCAATTATCCAAAAAAAAAAGAGATTCATGTATAACTTACTGTATACGTAACGGTTCGATACAAAGATGAATATTTTAAGAGGCTGTCGCGTATTTGTGTATTCGTCTTGTTTGCTGTGTGCCACTGGAGACTATTAGTGCTTCCCTCCCCTCTGGCCCGACCTCTCCGCGCCGCCCTCCGCGGCAGACGTCTCCGATCCCACTTCTGTTTCAATATTTACAATCTTCGAGTGGCTTTTTGAACTCACTGTTTGCGTGTTTTCGGATCGCTGACGGCTACGGCTCGGCCGATATTACTTTGAGAGTATGAATAAGTCAATTCTCCGAACTGGTGCCTATCTATCTCGCGTGTTTGGACAGAATATGTAAACAGAGACGTGGAACAGATTGGTGGAAATCATTTTTCGTAATAGGATGCTTTATCCATTAAATGAATAGGTATGCTCTTTATAATTTGAGGGCAAGTTGAATATTATTCATATCATACAACTGGGAGTGTTACCAGGTTTGACGGTAGCGCGAGTAATCCCGGCGCGGCGGGGACGAACGCGCCACAAATGAAAATGTAACACAGAAATGGATTTGGAAGCCGCCCGTCGCTCCGGTTAATTACAAAAGCAAGCGGTAATCTGCGCTCCGGGATGTTCCGGCTTAGCGCCCCCTGCCACCCCCGAGCGCCGCCTGCCACTTCCCCGGCTAATTTGTGCCATTATCGGTGTACTGATGTAAGAGTTACCGCGCAGATGCCCCCCCCCCCCCCCCACCCCCACACTTCCCGCACCTTTCCCGAGCTCAATTAATTATTCCTTGCTGGTGTGAGCGTCGCGTGTTTTAGTCAATTAGTAACGTAATTTTGCGGCTGACTTGAGTGTGTGCGGTCGCAGACCCACACGTAGGTCGCGTTCTAACCAAATTACATCCACACGTTGCATTCGAGTAAATAACGACCGCCCTAGTCGTTTGCGATGTGTCAGAGCAATAATAATGACTCTATGAATATTAAGTAGCTCAAAAACACGAATGAAACCTCTAATTTGTCTGTTATGACGTGATTGCATTGTTTTGAATCGATGTGCACGAAGCGTTCATGCGCAGTCGGGCAATGTAGGGGAATAGCCAGCCTATAATTGAGGCTATTGCGTTTAAATTAATTGTGGCAATACATGCAGTGTTAATACGGCGTCTGGCAATATGTACGTACATATGTAGCGCACGTGAATACTAATAGGATTGGCTGCAATTGCTCACAAACTTGAGACAAATCAGGCGGCGGAGATAATGCCTTTGATGTATGCAATACTCAGTAACTATGGTATGTAGGTACATACGTAATCTACAATGGATTTGCTGTTTTGATTAAACTGTGGCAACGTATTCTGATGGTGATGGCGGAACTACATTATGCGCATAAAATTAACAAAAATATACAGTGGAAGGAAGTATGAAGATTAGGAGTAGTTAATGTATGTACTTTGTTAATTGCATTCCTGCATTGCGATGAACTTTAAATAAAGGTAATATTTTACGTCGCACTGCACTTGCCTTAGTATCTTTATTAAATACCTAATAACGCTAGGACATTTATTATGAAACGGTTTGCATAAAATTTTCAACCTATTAATGTTGTCAAGTAATCGCGTAATTTAATTACAATTTGAAGTTTTCCAATTACTGTTAACAAATCTATTTCGAGAACAATGGTGGTGGTGTCACGTACTTCGCTACCATCGTTCCGTGAATAGCCACGATTGATAGGTACATGGTGACGCGACCGGGGCTAATTTCACTTAAGGGGAATGACAGACTAGGGCTTGCAGTTTTGAGGACCCTTCTTTTCTCAGGCACTGGTGCGCTTATGTTCGCGTTTCGTAGAATGAGTCAATTAAAATCATATTTTCGTGGATATGCGCTTGACGTAAAAGGTTTTAGGGTAAAGTAGGTATGTATATATATGTCTTTGGAACAATATAGAACTGTATCATTATTGAGAATATCTAGCTATAGCAACTTGCGGATCTCTCACTATTTACACCTATGGTATTGTTCCAATCTAATTAACGATAATTCACATTTTATAATTATACATATAATTAATTATGTAGAATTTAATTTGCATACAAGGTCTATCTATCTCAGTATAAATATACTTTTATAAAAGAAACTACCTATACTCGTACATATATTGAAATTCACAAAACACTACTTAGGTTTAGTAAAGCGCATTTTGTGAGATTGACACCCGGAGTTAATTTCGCGGGTAATATTGTTTCCGGGTAATCGGGTAATATTATCTCAAAGTTAGCAACATATGACAGACCATTAAAAACGGAATTCGTCTGACTAAATTGGTGGTCTAGGCGTTGATTGATAACTAAACACAATAATTATACTATTGCGTGATGTATGTAGACAAGTTGTTCAATAAACACATAAAATAAGAAAGAGAAAGTCTATAATAAGGCGATATCTGTACATCACGTCTAGAATTCGTGATAAATAAGAAAGTAGTTCAGACGCCAAAATGCGGTGACTGGTTTAACTATTTTAAAACAACATTATTAGTCATCTAAATTATTATCATTCGAGAAACCCTTGACAGTAGATCTACCTCATAATACAGTGTATAATAGCATTAAGGTGTCAGGAGTTGGCGCGGCGGGGGAGTCGTGACGAGCCGGCGACAGGCCCTGCAATATTCATCGACCACTTTACTCGGCTCCTCATCGGATCCACCTCAATTACACTCACACGTACCCCACCCACTCAGATTGCTTGTATAAAACAAACATACGAGTAGTTCGTGGTAGCCGGTGTATTTCTGCTATTTCCAGATGTTACATACCTATTTATTTAAAGTAGAATAGACAATGGAAGTTTAATAATTAGAATAATTGATCATATAACACTTCTTCCGGTTCTTAATGATAAGCTCAATTTAATGATTGTACCGTCTGCCAGAATCAGGGAAATCATGTGCCCACAGAATTTTGAATTACAATTGGCTAATTATCATTTTCGGTGATAGCGACTGTTTCAGAAACTCTGTGGTTATTACTTAGTCCAGTCTTGGTCTGTTTTAGACTGAGATTTACAGGACAGACATGATAAGGTATGAATTGTCATACGAAAATAGGTTCCAGACTGATACATATCAGTAACATAAAAAAAGCAACCATAATTAGGTACTATGTTTAATGTGTAATATAATCGACTTACCGTATCCCCCTTGGTTGCAGGTATCAGTTCAGCAGAGGAGCGACATGTGAGTATAGAATAACTTTTTCCAATTCCGCCCGGGTTGTTAAAATTCCGACGGCACAATTTTGCTTTGAAAAATTCCCCAACAAGCGTAGAGAGCTACATATAACTGTAGGTAGTATGTACGTAGTGCCTTTTCCATTTGGGAATGTGAACGTGGAGAGTAGTGTTGCGCTCGAACACGTTGATTTCATAACACGGCCCTGACTGAAACAAGTGGGTGGTGCAAGTGGCTCACCCCGCTCAGGGGTGTCACGAGATCACGATATGTGTTATGGAGATTTTATGAAATCCTATTGAAATTATCATTAAGCATGTTATTCATTAATTTAATTTAATGAATTTATTATCTTTTCTTATTTTACATATTTTAAAAGGCCTAATAAAGTAATAATTACACACTTTCTATTTTATTTTTTTCATGATTTTCGTATATTGTTTTTATTAACACAGTCTGGAATCTTATCGTAATCATTACATTCGGCATTAACTTAGGCAACGCACACCAATTTGGGGTTCGCCCCCAATCCCTTTGGGACCTAACCATGCTCTCGTTGTGTAAAGGGGATGTCCAAACCGAAAGCTTACCTCGCCTTCACAGATGTGATTTACAAGCGAAAGTATTATAAATGGCTGTTAGCTCTAATCTGTTTTGCCTTTTAATCTTTGAAACTTACTTAAATTACGGGAGATAGATGGATAAGATTGATTTATAGAATACAAAAATAATGTTAGTTGTTGTCAACCCTGTAGTCAAGTGAGCTCGGTCGCGAGTGCGTCGTTCCCGAGGTGTTGCGAATGTCGGCTATCGCGCTACCGTGGGAGGAGGGGGGTGCACGGTGGCGCACCGCACAGATGTGCCGACGAGCACCCAGAAATGCATGCGAATCGATACACCGCACCTACTTGTAACAACGTCTTTGTTGTACTAACCTACTTCAGCACAATGACAACAATTATTAATTTTTAACTGTAGCCGGTCGTTATTGGTTATTCAAAATATTAGTTTATTTTTATAGTCATGTCTTTCTGTAACGATGTCCTATTCCAAAAGGAAGTTTCTTTTTGCAGATTTAACAACACTGCAGTCCAAAGCTAAAGTAGGCTACTAAAGTAATATAAATTTGCTTAATCACCTAGTATCAACTTAACCCTCAGAGTGGCTGTACTTCCCTGACACTAATTCCAAGTGAATAGGAAAACATAATCAGTCACGTAGCGATCACATTACCGCACATCAGCTCGTACCGCATACTTTAACAAGTTTGTTGGAAAACTTGGGTGAGGTGAGCGAGTTTATAACTCGACGACAGCACGTGAAGAGTTTATCTTGCAGTGTGACCCCGATACGGTGCGGCTGTGTTGGCAGTCCGCTCACGGAACCGTCGATCTGTGCAAACACGCGGCGAGCTGAGTAATGCACGGACGCGCCTTACAATTTGAAATGAGGGAGTGGGGGGGGGGGGGGGACAGGGAGAAGTGCACTCCGTAATAAAGTTTACATAAACCGAGCGCGTCTTGGCTGCGGCTCGGCGCGGGGGCGTCAGGTTACACTCGTCGACCGAGCCGCACCCGTTTGTCCATACTGTTTTTATTGCGAATCACGAAGGTGCTACACAGTTGCAGGCTCGTTGTTTATTTGCAAACATCGCGCGCCGTATATTTGATTTTCCGATACATCGATCCCATGTTTACATTACAATGTAGGGTAAGTTTTCATTTGGGTGCCGCTCTATTTGGTGCTGCATTTTATTTTTATTAGATGCTATGCCTGGACATCACATAAAAAAAGGTTTTGATGAACGCTTTGCCTTGTCCCAATGATAATTATCACCTAGCGGTTGGAAGGAATAATTATTCATTTACACAAATTATTTTCTAGAACGGTTCTTAAATTCCCGCAGAATAACAAACTTTACGACTAGCAATTTACACCGTCGCAAAATTGAGCAGCCGCTGTGAGCCTAACGGAGCGAGCCCTTCCACAATCTTATTTGAGTAACATAATAACCGCGGATTTATTTCTGCCGCCCGCTCATTCGCTCTCAAATCGCGCCTAATATTTAATTTGGGCGCCCGAACCACACAAAAACTGCTCGGAGCCGGTTCATTACGCCGCGCATCTCGCCTCTTCATCCTCCTTACCTTATCTAAGCCACTCTGAATAACACACCCCGTGTGCCACCCTCGGCCCCTCCCCGCACCTCTCGCCCGCACACCACTTCAAGTGGAAAACTCGCAGGGCGAGGGCCGCTCAACCTTGTTTAGCATTCTCCTCGACTTCTTTATTTAATAGATACCGAAAAAAACTCCGGTCAGAATAAATTTGCGTTTGTTCTTCGATATGAAGGGGTCGTTGCGTTTTAAAGGTGCGCTCCTTTAATTAAGGTAGAAACGGCGGGTATAAATGACTTACATAAATACAGGCGAGGACGACTACTTTATTAAACCGTTAAAACAAAAATTGGAGATTTTTCTTTTTAGTTGGTGGGTGGCAGCCCTAGCGGCATGTTTACGCGCGTTGTAACAGCGCGCAGCGCTCGTTCGCTTCGCGCCCGCGACAGCCCTCACAATTTATAGCTCGAGACTTTTCTTAATTGGAAAGAATGGCCACTTGTAATTATTAAGACGCCCTAAAGTGAAACAGATTGCGCGGTAGTCGTTCTCTTATTTTCCTTTTTTACATTTAGTACACAGTTGGCTGTCTTTGGGAATGGTGGCTCATTTATTGAAAAACAAAACTTAGCGCTAATAAAGTGAATGCTTTAATGTAATAAATTACCTACGTGTATTTCTATTATATCGTACTTAAATTAGTGCCACTACAATTTAAAAAAACTATTTTTTTTTAGGATTAAATTTTTATTGACTATGAATAAGAAACAGGTTAAAGAGCAGTTTCTGGGTATTCGTGATTCATATCGATCAGAGGGTTGTAACTTATGCTAGAGGCGCAGGTAGACGTCCCACAGACTATTGTGACTCGTTATTCGTGACATTTCGTTGATATGTTACCGTTTCGAAAGAACCACCGCACTAGTATTTTTAGAGATAAAGCTCATTTTGAGTATGTATAGAATTGCTACTATGACAAGAGTACATTGAATAATAAGATAAAGGGTCCATTTACAGATATTTTATTTACGGTTATGGGTTATTACTAACATGACATACCGCATGTTATCCAATTCACTCTGAGAGTATTGTTATAATACTTGGCAAGGTGGCGGGTCCCTGGTTAATCTCATACATAGCTTCTGTTCAACCGAGCTCTGCTTGAATTCCGGGTAATGTCTCTGAGCTGAGGCACTGTAGTTAATCTCCTTACACTGTGCGTCTCTTGATAGGGAATAACACATAGATTATGTCGGTGCATCCACATTATTCCGCACGGATTATCTGTCGTGTCGTGCCGTCAGGGCCTCTGTGTCTCTAACTTGAATTTATAATCTGCCTGCAGAATTAATTATGACTTTGGTCTGGTAAAACACCCGCGGACGGAACTTTGCATGTCACTTTTATGTTAGCGGAAATTACTGGAAACGTATTAATTATGTAGTTTTTATGATAAAGTATGTCTGATTTATATAACTGCCTCTTTGGTCTAGTGGTCCCAAGCGCGACTGCTGAGCATGAGGTCCTGGGTTTGATTGCCAGGTCGGGCAAAGTGTTATTGAGTTTTTCTGTTAGAAAATTCTTAGTAGCAGCCCGGAGTATGGAATTGTGCCCGGTAGATGGCAATAGGCTAACTTCCTAATAAATGGGACTTAATAACAGCATTAGTGAAATGTGGGTGTACATCTGAGTACACCTCTGCCTAACCCTTCGGGGAATACAGGCGTGATGCTATGTTGATTTATACTTACAGTAGAATACAAAAACAAACACCGGATGGATACCAGCTTTGGTTTAGTATATTGAATTTAATAATAACAATGGTCAATGCTGTTGGCTGTTGGCATGTTCAAAATCTGTAAAGGTCCCCTAAGTATGTTGGAATTCTTTTCATAATATCGTTTGTGTGACGACGATCAAGCGATCGGTAGATGGTTGTGTTGGTAGGTAGGTAGAGGGGTATAGCTCGTCTCGGAGCGGGCTTGCGGCTTTGTTCACGATCCGGGCGTATCGCATCGATTTATGCAAGCTTGATCGAATCGCGCCTGCCCCCGTCCGCCCTCCCTCTTGCTTCATAACAATACCTGGCTCTATTCTGTTGCTGCATTGTGTTAACACAATTTAATATTCGAACTTTATAAACGATATTTGGACTCTGATTGCTGAAATAATAACCTCTTATTTTATTCTAAGTGGCAATATAAATCTGTTTGTGACAAGTCCTGGGTTGGCCTTGGCAGTACCTACCCCATAATAGAGTCCCCATAATAGAGTACCCCAGAGTAGAGTTACGCTTTATCACGATGATAATACTTATAACGTATGGCAAACTGAACTAGCTAACGTAATAAGTTAATTAGTTCGTTCATCAGATAGTTAAACTATGAATTATAATCTAACCCAAGGTATCGAAAATTTGCCCATAAAAGTCACTAATTGGCGTGCGCTGCGAAAACTATTGATAATACATAAAATTATGTACTAAATGTTTAAAGTACTCATTAACACCCACAAAAAAGTCCGTGAGGCTATTTCTAACTATTATAGGTCACAATAATGAAAAAAAATTGTGCAAATTTGTCAATCAAAACATGGGTAGAATCAACGATGAGGACATTCGTACCATGATATTAATCCTTATCAAATTAAATAGTTTCACAATCAAGATCATTTACAAGTAAATTTCCCTTTTAATTATTAGAATCTTAGTTTTCCTTTAGAAGTTACGACGGGTATAAAAATCCTAAAAGTGAGAAAATCGCCGAGGTGTGAGTTTAAATACCTAAATTTGTTAAATCCGTAAGCCGTAAACTTGAAGTACCTACTATTTTATTTTTATGTTTTACTTTTAACAAATCATGTTGAGATCACAGTATATTTTGCGGTTTGGGCTTCCACCTGATCTATATTTCAAATAATATTTCAATTCAATATTCATAATAATAATAATATATTAAAATTCATGGCATCAAAGACATCTTTGTCATACCCAAAGACATTCACTATATTTGATTATACCCAAGTCCGTCAGAATTCAAACATTACGCTTTAACAGCAAACCGAGACGTTTTAGTTGTACCATATTTTTTTCGATTATGGAGCAGCTGGGAGTAAACCGCTTGGATGTCGGTATTGTCCAGAGTATTTTGGCTGAACCGACATCGGAGCGGGCTTTAAGAGTATATGAGCTAGCATTCTATCGTAGCACAAATTAAAATAGTTGATGGTAAATTTAAGGCCTAATGGACTGACATGTATAAAAGTCCTTAATAATAAAGAAAAAAAAAGACATTGGTCTAGTTGTTGCTGCGGCTGAAGCTCGGGGTTCGATTCCGAGTCGGGCGTAGTAATATTGGATTTCTCTAATAGGAAATTCTCAGTAGCAGCCCAGTGTTTAAAATCGTGCCCGGTCGATGGCAAAGGCAATAGACTCACCACCTATTGGGAATACAGGTGTCGTGCCATTTATGATGCTACATAAATATAGTATTATTAAATTTTTTGTGCGGAGAGAGAACCTAATGTAATAAATAATGTATATCATGTACATAGGTCTCAAAATAAGCCACACGTGTCGTAAACAGTGGATGAGAGTGTGGTGACCGCAGGCTGACGAGGCGGCATGCAGGGTCGTGCCCGCGCCCGCTGCGGTCGCCAGCGCCTCTCTGTTGCGGTCGCAACACTATCACCCAGTCACCCACCGCGCTCTTTGTCGACCGAGCCACGTGTGTGGCCCGCCAGCCCCCGCTTACATCGCTACCGATGACGCAATAACAGACACTACTATTATTATTTATAACATTCGGTTCTTTTAAATTTTACGACACGCTACAACCACTAAAATCTAACTGCATCCATAATGCTATAACATCTTTACAACACGCTATTAGGTGTGTTAATTGTGATTTAATCGCCTCGGACGATGTTCAATGGCGGATAAACTTAATAAAAACAAACCAAGCATGTTTGTTATCGAGCAAAAAACACGCTAGAGCGCTCGGGTAATTGAAATCGCTGCATGTAATTAGCAGGTAAGGTGGGTGCGATAGCTCGCGGCCCGCTGCACGTCTTCATAATTTATCTCAATTAGTCGCCGGCGTAATGAGCAGAAGGGCGAACGCTACTGTTGCAGTTAGCGTCACAGCGCATTTTGCTAATGGCAGACGACTCATTTGTATTTAACTCACTGTTTTTCACCATACAAACGCCCACATGAACTTATCGGTGTCTTACTTATTATATCTATATAAGCTCTGTCTATAGTGACTTGTCTCTACGACTTTCCATATTGGATAGCTGGATTCATAGATAATATAGAACAGATTGGACAATAATGTAGGGTGTGGTGTAACGGCTCAATTTGTCTGGCGGCATGTTTAACAATGCGGCGAGCGTGCGGCGTGTTGCAAGCGTCGTGTTGCGGCGGCACGAGGCGTCTGGTGCCTTGTCGCGCGCGCACTAGCACCAGCCTCCGCGCCTCAGCGAGCCCCCTTCGTGCTTATCACACATTTACATATGCTTCGCCCGCTCACTGCCGAAGCCGTGTACTAGCATCGAAAATGTTTCATGAATAAATTTGTAATCCAATTTGGTCGTTAACTTCCAGTTCCACAAACACGTTGACACCACCTCGTTCACAATAAAAACAAACATACTAAATACCAGTAAACAAACAAAGCGAATCCGATCGAATAATCTTCGGTTTGCTTAAAACGATTCATCATAAAAAGTGCGCCGGTCGCGGCCCTTTTTCGAGTTTCCTCGTTACGGACTAAGACGAGAATCATTAGGAATTAAATTTCCCCTTTCATTAGTCCCTCAACCCTCGTATAATTCCGGACGCGGAGCAATAACAATATAAATCCCCCGTCGCGCCGAGCGGGGGATTACGGCTTGTCTCGACCCTAATTTAGGGCTGCCCCCGCCCCGGATTAACGAAGTGGCGGAATCCGCTAGGGTTGTCGCTGCGCATAAACTTGTTACGTGTTTAATGTTTTATTGACGGGTGGCTAGGGAGCTCTCATTTAAATAACCGCGCGGTTATGGGCCCTTTTGCACGCGCGCCATTCCTTCCTCCAACTCTACTCGTGTTGATAACGTGAAACGCGAAGCGTTGTCCGACAACTACCCCCTGATATTAGGACACTCGAGGGATCGTATCCAAAACATTTTTGTTTTTATACTTAAGTTGCGACAGTACTCATATACCTATTCCGTAATTGTGTTAGGGTATTGTTATTTAATTAATGTCATTAAATATCATCATGATTGCGGATTTACGAAATTTGTTTGTACGAAAAAGAATACATGACCAAGTGTAAGTCGGACTTGCGTACTTAGTTGTGTACTACGTGTTATATATATATATATATTGTATATAGGTATCCAACTATTTAACTATTTTTATTATATTATTTTCTTCTATTTGATTATTATTAAATAGGAAACTTACATTCAGACCAGAAAGTTGTGGACTTCTGGTATTTAAGGTTTCTAAGATAGCGCAGAAACAGTAAAAACATTAGTTTTTTTTATATTCCTAAGCGTTATTCTCAAATTACAATTACAATCCCGCTATTGAAAAAAGAAGGACTAATCGCCGGAATAGGTAAATAAACATCCGATAAAAGTACCTCAGAAAGATAAGTGTTTTTCTAATATGAAAGGTTTTACATATAAATCTTTCAAATAGCGAACTCTAACTTTATTATTTTTTTGTGAAAAGAAAAATAAATATTTGTACGACATTGATTTAACTACAAACTTAGGCCTGTCGGTTCAATCACCTGTTTAAGGACTGAATAAATAGCGACGGCGTAACCATAATTAGATATGATGTATTAAAATGTGGAAAAAGTATTCGGAGCAATGACAAAGGTTGGGATGACTTAGTTGGCAGAGCGCTTGGAGTATTTATCCGGGAGGCACAGGTTCAAATCCTGTTCACGACCGTAGATATTCTTCTTTCCACGAAACTCAATAACTTTACGAGTTCGCTTCGTATGCGATAATGCGGTAAAAAGGTTATGTGTAAAACATTTCAAATCAATGAAACACTTATCTAAGCACTTTTTACGGTAGATATTCTAGGTCAGTTCTGATAACTGCAAAAAGATTAGTTGACTCCATCGTTAACTGGCATCGGTTTCTACGTTTCTCCGAAAACAATAAACATAGTATTTTTTTTTGTCTCAAAAATTAAGGATTTAATCATTTACATCTGCGGATGATTCATCAGATTAATTCAGTCAAGATTTTAATATTTCTTCCCAATGGCCGTTACTACTGTGAACTCGTTGTTTTTTTTGAGCCGATGTCGTCATGACTTCAATGATTAAGGGTTAATATAGGTAAACATTCGTTTTCATTAATACAAAACAGCTCACTTCCGATATCAATTCAACTGGCGACTTCCTAGTAACTACGGTTGTCAAGGTCCTATTGGCGATCAACATCGGCCCTTTGGATACGTAACCCATAAAACGATCGAAGATTCACAGAAAATATACATAGCAGCTGATGATACGAACTGTAACTGCGACTCCCACTTGCCTTTTTTAAGTTAATGTTGTATCTTTCTTTGAACATTATTTTTAACTGCTTTAGTCCACGCTATCAAATCGAATCGTTCGTTAAGGCGGAACGAATTCTTTATAGGCAGTATATTATGCCGTTTCGACGCACATATTGCAGACAAAACGGAGAAGCCTCTAAAAGGGCGTTATTCTGCACCCTACTTGATTTAAACGCAGGGATCATAATTAATTAAGGGAGTCAGTCGGCTTTGTCAACACGAATCAATGGCGTGATATATTTTATTATCATTCCGGAACCAAGGCACGCACCACTGTCTTTTCGAAGTCATGTGCGTATTATGAATTAATTCTCACTTGCTTAAAACGGTGAAGAAAAACATCGTGAGAAAACCAGCACACCTGAGAGATATCCTCGATGGAGTAACCATGTCAGAAACCTATGGGTGGCTTAAACTCTGACACTAGGGTGTTCATCAACCACACGATAATCAATAATAAATAATAGTCATATACATTTTAAATAAATTATATTGAACCTTGTAAAGTAAGTTTATTTTGTTGACGCCAATTTTCCAAACGAGTTGTCTTTCAGCATGGCGATGAAACTCGATTCCAGGTAATTTATTTAAGTAATTTTACAAAGCGAAGCCGCGTACACCGTATTAAAATTTGCCTCGAGACCGCAAAGTAGACGCAAACACAAAATTAAAGTCGTCGACACTTAAGGGCTTCGTAGTTTCGAGGGGAGTTTCCGTGAAATTTCTCTCGGAATGTTGAAATGGCGGATGAATTTCGCAAGTCAACTCAATTATCGTTTTAATTAAGGCGCCGTGCCACGTGACATTTGTTTGCGTGCGTGAAAGCGATCGCGCCCCCGTGCGCCCAGCCCGCTCCACGCAACCCCCTTACGCCTGCTCCTGTTAATTGTGCTAATTACTCCTGTAATAGAGCAAGGGGGCGGGTTGAGATTGCTTATCGATGGCTTCCCCGGAATTTACTTTATATGATACAGCTGTCCCACGGGCGTTAATTTGATATAATTTGTAGTCCACTTGACTTAGCTGTGCCTCCCTCCACACATGTATTGGACCTACCGTTTTGAAGTGCCGTTTTACATGAGACATGTGGATGTGCGTTTAGTAAGGAGCGGCGACTGCCGCTCGCGCTCACGCTCGGCTAACTGCAGGTTAACAAACAGTGCGATAATGAACATCAATTGTATCGGGCAAGTTTCCAAGTGTAGTTGTAAGTGGCGCAGCGTACGGCGGAGTTCCGCGAGGAGTGCTCGTAACGCCGAGTGGCGGCATAATGGGCGCTCGCAACCAGATTGTAGAGCGGTCGGCTGGCCGCAGCTCGACAACGAGCACCAGGCAATTTGGTTATTTGGGGTCGGCCATAAAGCGATAGCGAGCGCAGTAAACGCAATCCTCCACTCGCGACTATAAACTTTACGAGTCACGTAAAAACGCGCTCGAAACGCCGACTCGCTACCATAAATTTATGCTAATGTATTCTTTATAGGAGTTTAATGTGTATTCAGAAATTCCTCCATTATTTATGTATACGAATGAACCGGTAAAGTTAATTTTAAAGTCGCACAGCACCCCGCGGTTTATGCGCTCGCTGACGATTAATTTTTTTGTATCCTTTTTGTGGAACACGTTTCCGAGCGCGGATTTCTCGTTTCGTTGCGATTATCATTTCGTTTATACGGTGGTCTCTTTAGTGACTGGCTTAATAGCGCGTTAATCCTTATGAACGAGCATATTCAATGTGGGCCGCATTTTATCGCATCAAGCGTCACGACATCGAATGTTATACATCGACATTGTAATGGGACTTAAAAATAAAATATACGCAATAAAACTTTTCGATGACAGTATCATAAAAAGAAGTCGATAAAAGCCGAAAACGTCGCGTGTAAATCACGTAACTTTCAAAACTATTATGCCTGAAATATAGTCCGAACTCAATCCGTACATTTCCGAGCGGCAGGCGGTCTATTTATCTATTTCCCCCGCTTCCGCCCCAGAGCGTCCGGTTAACCGCCCCCCTTCCGGTTAACCGGGCGGCGGCGGCGGCGAGGCGCGCGGCTAAACGGCTCGTCGCGTGACCGCAGACAATAAGCCCGGCCAGCGTTAACAGCGCGCCTGTGTGTTGCCACTTTATATGTTTACGTCATAGCGACAGCGCCGAGCCCACATCGGCGGCGACGACTCGCGCGACTCGTGCGACTCGTGCTTATGTGCCACGACTACGAATCGCAACGGTAGCCGATAACACAGAATATAAGTCGTGTAGTCGGAGCTTGTTCCTCTAGTACTTGTTTAGCGTCGCCTCCGTCGCCCCGACCCGACCCTTCGTCCCGCGCTCAATTGCCTTTTTCTTGAGGTCGACCCGCGTAATGGGATAAAGTAAAGATTAGCTCTGTTCACTTCTCTTTTGATAATAGAAAAGGTTGCGAGACTACTCGTTATTGAGTGTTTTGTTTGAGTAAAGAGATGCGAAATAAGCGATAATAATCTTTTTTTTTACCCGACTGCCCTTGAAAGAGGGTTATAGGTAGATATATATTACCTATGTTATAGCTCTACATGATGTGCTAATGCTAATTTGTACAAATATTCCGTTTCTAGTCTTGTATCTAATCGGTAATACAGAATGTTCTTTCACGCAAATGTAATTGAGGTGTTTTTTCATACACCGTGTTTATACAATATTACACAAGAAAACAACTTGAACATAAATTTCATTTCAATCCAGCACACGTGTCCACATCCAACTATTCGTCAGCCCACCACAAATTCAATCTATTAAATTAACGATTAACCACAAACGATCTACCCTCGAGCGAATGAGTCGTATGGGTAACATAAAATCCATCCAATCGAATCCGACACGTCACATTACGCCAACGGGCACGGTGGGTTCTCGATATAGCGTCACTTGAAATTCGATGTCGAATTCTGTGGAGATCGGTGATCGCAAAATTAGGCCTCGAGTACACGTTCGACCTCCTACTAACGTGCAACTCGCTCTCCCAGGTGCTCGCTCATGTATGTTTTGTTTTATGTACATGTAGTGTAACAATCCCCTATCTATACGAGGGATAAATCGAGTACCTATATCTGATAAGTTTAGATGTTTATACGTTGTAACGCCTCGACTTCACTTTTATATTATTTTAATTTCGCTCGTCTTATGCCACATAATAAAAGTGTATTGGTTACGCATATCAAATCAAATATCCAATAACGCCCGGTCGCAATAAGCTGTGTTACTTGTTTATCTAACACTATTGTTGTTGGTCCCGATGATATTATCTAATTTCAAACTCATCAAAATCAGTCTGCGTACACGAAAAGATCTTATAATCTGCTT
Source organism: Xylocampa areola (assembly GCA_935421205.1). Taxonomy (NCBI): domain Eukaryota; kingdom Metazoa; phylum Arthropoda; class Insecta; order Lepidoptera; family Noctuidae; genus Xylocampa; species Xylocampa areola. Next base: position 11,525,329 of record OW285214.1, on the reverse strand, counting down.
TTTTTATTATCAATTCCGTCAACTGTTACGGACCATTATGGATGTTATGTCAAACAATAAAAATAGATTCAATATTTTATACCAATTAGACTAGTTTACATAAAAAAACATTTGTGTCCCTGAATTAAACATATATATTTTTTAAATGGCTTATTAATGTAGTCAATTAACTATTTTTTGTTTTTCGCTGGCACGTCAAAATTCGGATTTATAAAGGGTTTTAGTTTTAACCTAGAAGAGGGACCTCTAACACCACGTGGTTTAATGTTTTTAAATACAGTAAGAAATGAGTGCAATTACATTTTTAAATGTATAGTTTAGTGTGTAAAGTTAATTTAAACAGATTTTACCACATTCATGGTAAAAGTTTTCAGATATATCGAGCTCCTCCTATAAGAAATGCGCTGAAAAACATACTTTATGATAGATTTTCAGTGTAGTTATTTGCGTATGAAATTAAACATAACTAATTATACAGTTGTTTTAATGTAGTTTATAACCTATTTTATTGTTGTTTTACACTAGCATCACAATCCAGAGTTATAAGATTTTGTGTCTTCAGTCTAAGTCATTCTAAGTGCAGATAGTTTGTTTTGTTTTGAAAAATAGGTGATGAAGTATTTTCAATAAATATGATTTATTTATGTCGTGTAGACTGTGCCAAGTTAAATAAATTAGTTTGTATTGTATTTACGTCAAACTCTGGAGTTATCTCAAGATCATTCTATTTCCTAACTTAAGAGACGCGAATTCACGCTATGGCATATCTTAAAAGTTTGACGTGTTGGATTTTTTTCAATTATTTTCTCGTGTTTAGGATATCTAAAATAACATAATTACAACGCTTTATATCGTGGGTAAAAAACCTTGTTAAGTAGTGTTATGGGCGATGCGAGCCACAATTAAACATTTTTAATCTTATCAAACGCGCATTGATCGCTTTACGTGATAACTAACAAAAGAGAGGCACTGGGTATGAGCCGATTACTGCCATTTATTCCTGCTTATCCAAATCCAAAGATATTTAATATACAGAGAAATAAAATCATAACAGATAAATCCAATCAATGTGTGACTTAAAGCTATGTTTTTCAGCCGCTTGGCACTACACGATAAGACAATAAATAGATGCGAATCTCTATGTAAGGTATCATTGTGTACGATGATGCCGGGAGCGCCAGGGTGCGGGAGGGCCGTAAGTCACCGCGGGTGGCGACATGCCGGCGTCTCGCTGCGCCGGGCAAATTAACAGTCGCTTGCCACTCGCCTCTAACTTAGTGCCTCGTAAAATTAGGCCCGTTAGATCCTTCCAGGCACCGCTTACCTGCCTGCCCGTCAAATTGCCTACCACACTCGCCAAAGACAACGCGTTGTGTTAAGGTTTAATTTTCGACAACACTTCTCAAGTTATCACCGAAAACTGTCGGCCTCATACCTCACACTAAATTATGTGAACTAGATCTTCGATAGAACTGTCGACCGAGGGGTTTCAAATATTGAGTTCGTTTCCGAAGTCACACAGTAGGTACACTGATTGTCCAACTCTTCGGAAAAAACAGACAGGACCCTTTCCATATTTCCCAGCAACACAACCTAAATAAAGTAATATTTATGTGTGAAATGAAAATACAAAAGTGCAATATAGACTATTCATACGGAATGGCTTTTCACTCGAATAACTGCATTCGCTGCTCGAACACTTGAAACGGCATCTGTCTAACACATAACTGGCCGCGAGCATCCGACCGAATATTGATAATCCGTACGCGTGTGGCCTGTACTCAAACTGTATTGTATTGGTATAGGCGTACCGATTTTATGCCTAACGAATGCCCCCAATTTTATGGATTCATATATGATAAATTCCAGTGTTTTATAAAAAGTGATCTTAATTATTTGGGCATGCATAATGTCGCATCGTCAATCGGACCAAAGCGTCGGTCGGAAACACTAGTTAATAATCGGTGGTACCTGGTGGATCACTCCAAAATATTATGCGTAAACGAGTTATAAAGATTGATGTTGTCCTGTAAAATCGTAACTACTATGCATAATACATAAGTCGAAAGGACACGCGGATATTCTGGCTACGATCAGCGAAATATTTTATTAATTGTATTATCAAATCAAATCAATTGACTACGTATCGTAATTAACAAAAAAAATTTTGTTGTGCGAAGTACGCGAAGGTTTACCAGATTATTCGGAGTCTGATGCACCTGTTAGTTATCTCCCCTTTGACGTGGTGTAATTTGCAACTGGCAGTCGACAACGACACTCCATACGGAGCGTGCGGATGTACGCGAAAGTACGCAGTGTCAACACGAACGGAATCAGTGAAGCGCGGTCCGGTCGTTCGTCACGTATATGATTATTTCATTAGTCCGTATTTGCGCGCTCATCCAAATGTTGCGGTCGCCCCCCCACTCGTATCCACCCGCACCCGCACCCCCTCGAGGGGGCGATGACCACTCCCGGAGCTAATCATGCGGTCAGTTTGTTCTGCCTCAGCGTGTTTTGATATTGATATTGACTGTAGCGTTCGCCTCGCTGAGCGCCGATTTATTTGCGAACAATGATCGATTGATTGCTATAGGTACGTAAGCTCGCCGTAAACGTTTCGATTATGTTTACCTACTCGTATTCGTTATACTAACAGACCAATACTGCCAATATTAATGGTCTTGCGGTTTGTTTATATTGTTTTCTATTTTTGTTTCAGAGAAATTCTATATCACCGGGTGAGAGGGAAAAATATAGGACGCGGAGTCCAGCTGAACCCGATCATAAGAAACTAAAGAAAGAAGAGAAAGACATGGGCCACGTAAGTAGTATTAATTAAATCTCATTTGCCTTAACATTAGGTACGTTAACTTAAGTACCTGGAAGACCGATTTTTTGTAAAATGACGTTTTCTAAAAATGAAACCTAGCTAGATCGATTTGTGGCCCCCGAAACCTCCTGCATACAAAATTTCATGAAAATAGTTGGAGCCGTTTCTTGGATTCAGATCATATATATGTCGCAGATGGATTATATAATCCGCTGTTTTACAAAACTACTAGCTGATTTACAAAACAGTACTGTTATGAAAAACAGCTGAACGACGTTTAGCGGTTTTACATAATTACTGAAATATAACACGTAGAATTGTATGAACGTTTTGCGTTTATCAATGCAGCGGGTCAACGATCAGAGATTATGTAAAACAGTGTTTAACGCACTGTCAGTCAGATTGTTGATTTTATTTAGAAATTTTGTCGTATATGGCTCTGTGTCTTTTAACATCAATAACTTCTCTTTATTTTACTATTAAGTCAGCAGCAAAAAAAAATGAAGATTTAGAATGACGACAATATATCGGGTTTATGAAAGAAAATAAATTGATCCATGAGCGAGCGAAGCGAGCTCGGGAATTTCGTGTACCCCGACACTGACAGGTTAGGTTCGAAGAGGATGAGGGGGGCCAGTAAGCGAGCGTAGCGAGAGAACTACCCCCGTGTCCTCTTCGTGTTTAATTTTTTTCTGACCTTACAGACACAAAGATAGGAGCCCCCAGCCACAGAAAGACAAATCAGAATACAGTATCTTTTTTTTTTTACTTCAGTGGTGACTATCCATTTAATGTACCTATACAATAAACAAATCTGTCCCACTGTAGATATGTCAATCTGCATTATATCTAAACGTGTGTAGCAGTTTTGTTAAACGTATTGCAATGACAATCCAGCTGAACGTTGTTTAGTGGTTTTATAAAACAGTACTGTTTTGTAAATCAACTAGCAGTTTTGTAAAACAGCGGATTCTACTACCCATCTGCGACATAAATATGTCATTCTGCATTACGTCTAAACGTGGGTAGCAGTTTTGTTAAACGTATCGTAATGGCAATCCAGCTGAACGTTATTTAACTGTTTTATAAAATAGTACTGTTTTGTAAATCAGCTAGCAGTTTTGTAAAACAGCGGATTCTACTATCCATCTGCGACATATATACAAGAATTGCTCGTTTAAAGGTATTAGATAGATAATATTAGCTTATGTATTAACTGAACATTGCATTTTTTTAGGAATTGGTAGTAGACGATGCTAGTGAGGAGCCCACGTCACCACACAATGGTGCGCCTTCTCCAAGAGAGAACGGTTTGGACAAACTTCAACCTAAGAAGGAACACCCGCCACACAGTCCCAGGTAAGTGAATACAAAAACAAACTTGTTTATAAACTAACAATTCTACAATTTAAAGTATAACTAACTAAAGTACATAAAAATTCCTATCACTAGCATGACAATATATTACAGTAAAGCCGTGGCGGCCCATTTATCTGTAATTAAATATAACAACTAGTACATTAGTATCAACACGTTAAGCCGCGCCCCGTGGCGTTTCCATCGTAATGCTTACCGGCTGCGTTAATTCGTTATAATCGCTGTATCCGTTTAACAGAAGCCCTAGTGAGAAAACTACTTGTACCCGTAAGGTCATTGTACGCCGAGAGACTAGTTGTCGAAGTTGAAAGTTAATCCGCCTCCGCACTGAATCAATTACGTATACACGGCCGAGGTTCACTGGTACTCCCATTAACACAATCAGATTAGACGCGTTGATGGATAGCGTTAAATTATCTTAACAAAAACTCTGAACAATTTCTTGTACTACATAAATACATACTTGTGTTACTACGATGTTCGGTTTTTATTACGACTACTTTAGATTTTTTTTCGGTTCTATTACATTTTTACCGGTTAGATTGATCGTTTCAATATAATTAGCGGGGTATTTGATAACTCAATTTTAACAATCATCAGATCGGGCACGTCTAGCAACGCGTCGACGCCTTCTGCCAAAAAGCTTGACGAGAAGCCTAGCACGCCGATCTCGAAGCCTGTCACTCCGACGTCGGGGGCGAGCGGGGCGGGGTCTGCGGGGGCTCCGCTGAAGGCCGCAGTGAAGCCCCCGGCGCTGCAGTACCCCTACCTGGGCAATGGGGCGCACGACGCTTACGGCCTCGCGGGGTATTCGGCGCGGGCCGCGTTGGCATATGAGCCCCTGCGGCCTCCCATCGGACCGGCCTCGCTTACGCCGATACCGGGTGGCAAGCCGTAAGTGATCACAGCTCATATTCGTATTCAAAATTTGTTAGAAAACTCGTTTTAAAGAAGTCACACAATCGCCACACCTTTGATAAATATTTTCAAAAATTATTCAGTCACCATCCCGCTTGCCCAGCGTGGTGACATTTGGCATAATTACCCATGTAATCCTCCAATTTAGCAGTGAACTGCGGCTGAGTAGTTATGACATCCAAAATAACTGAGAGATAACATTATTTCAGAGCATACTCATTCCACGTTTCGGCGGAGGGTCAGATGCAGCCGGTGCCCTTTCCGCCTGACGCGCTGATGGGCCCGGGCATCCCCCGTCACGCGCGTCAAGTATCAGCGCTCGCGCACGGCGAAGTCGTCTGCGCGGTCACAGTGTCATCGCCCACAAAATACGTGTACACTGGAGGAAAGGGATGCGTCAAAGTGTGGGACATTAGCCAGCCCAGTAAAGCTCCAGTTAGTCAACTGGATTGTTTGGTGAGTGGGTAACTGTCGTCGATTCATAATATTTTGGTATCATTTTTTTGGTCTTTGAGTTTAATCGACAGAGAATATTAAATGCTAAATTCCAAAGTTATGTAAATAGTATCTACAATCAAAGTACTTTTTATTTTCTTAGATGGATTTAAATGTATGTAATCTGATAAATTATAATAAAGGTCTTAAAAAAAACCTATTAACAAAAAAGCGAAATTTAAAAACTGATACTGTGTTTTCAGCAAAGAGACAACTACATTAGGTCAGTGAAACTTTTGCCGGATGGTCGCACGCTAATCGTGGGCGGCGAGGCATCGAACCTATCCATCTGGGACCTGGCGTCACCTACTCCTAGGATTAAGGCAGAACTCACGTCATCGGCACCTGCATGCTATGCGCTTGCCATCAGTCCGGACTCAAAGGTAAAACATATAACTTCCATCACGAGTGTGTAACGAAATTGATATAGTTTTTAGTGTCATCTTTACCAAATTCTCGAATACTCTTCCAGGTATGCTTCAGCTGTTGCTCGGACGGCAACATCGCGGTGTGGGACCTTCACAACCAGACCCTGGTGAGACAGTTCCAGGGTCACACAGATGGTGCGTCGTGTATCGATATATCGGCTGACGGCACCAAGCTCTGGACCGGAGGACTTGACAACACTGTGCGGTAAGCATCTAATATCATCACACTACACTATCCCCGAAAGTGTCGTGGTTGGCTTACAGTTTATCATACTCATTTCGGACAGGCACAAACAAAAATGGTATTACCGATCGCGTTTCTGACACAAACCCCATGTGATAAACAGCTAACGTGTGATAAAAATTATTATCAAAGAACCAATCTATACCTACAGATAATTACGCACTGTAATATATCAACTTAAAATAAAACAGGATTGTAACTACTTAAACTGAAAATTTTAAAAGAAAAACATGATTTTACATTAAGATTTTATTAATTTTTAGTAACTGAAGTACTTTAATTTAGTATTACATAATTCCCCAAGACCGGCTGCACTTATCCAGGCCCACATGTTAAATATTTTTCACCGTAATCGGACACGTGCCGCTTTGTGCGCGTCGGTTAAAACAATTTTAGGTGCCAGATTCCTATGAAATAAATATTTTTGCCCTTAAGAAAGCTCTTCTCACTGTTAGCAATGAACAGTCGACCTGTTCTGTGAAAGCTTGAGTAGACATGAATGGATGCTCCTCGTAAGCAGCAACCATTCATTCCACCTGATCGGGAGTTATTTTGTGTTAAAGCGCCAGCGGTCTATCGTCCAGATGTCCCTCTTTTTGGTAGCGTCGGGTCCATAGGCGGACGGTATTTCTCTGTAAAAAAAGACAATATGAATAAAATATATGACAATATGAATGAAGGCTTTATTGTGTAGGAACGATTGGGTCCAGTTACATAAAAAACAAAACTTAAACAGATGTCCTTTCCACACAGGCAAACAGAAAGTAGTTTTAACTGTACTTTTTTATACAAATGGCTAGAGAATAACGATAAATATAATTGAATAGTCTTATGATTACTGAACTAATTATACATGTAGTAATTTTACCTACCAATAAATTTAAATCCGCCGCGATTTGGGAGATATTCTTCCCTGCATTATGCTTGTAGATGATTTCACTGCGTTCGAACAGCGTTAAATAGCTGCTAAAGATTGCACTTTTATACGAACGGTTATGGATTTAAGTCCAAGTTGAGACCACAGAGTATTTTGTAATATATTGAATGTTGAGACCGACCATCTGTCATAGAATTTTTAAGTCATAAAATCTTTTTCGAGATAATAACACAAGGATATTTCGAAAAAGGGACATCACGTTATCGTATAAAACCAACTTGCAAGCGATAAAGTTTTGAAACTGTCCCAGCAGGAATGTCGTCGAGTAAATCAACAAGTGTTAGTAGCATAATACTCTTGTGATTTTAACCTTTCGGCTCAGTAACGTACAGATCTGTACGTTGTAACAATAAAAATCTATTGTGTCTGCTAATGACTGACGCAACAGCTTAAATGCATAATTAAATAATAAAAATATCTTATTTTCTAGGTCTTGGGATTTGAGAGAAGGTAGACAACTACAACAACACGACTTCAGTTCTCAGATATTCTCATTAGGATATTGTCCAACAGGTAAGCTCCTTAGAAACGGTTAAGTTTCGATAGAACATTCATTATTTTATTTTCAGTAAACACAGTTTTAATTATGTTAAAAAACTAACATTTGGACACGGGATTAACATGACCTAGAGTGAGACATAATAATAGTGTCATGAAAAAGAATATTTTAAAAACATATGTGGGAGACTAATAGCACAGTAGAACTGTCCAGCATAGAAAAAATGCTATTAGACTATAATGTATTCGTTTTAATTCCTAAACTCATGATCAACCTTTAATGTCCACAGGCGAATGGCTAGCAGTAGGCATGGAGAACAGTAACGTGGAAGTTCTCCACGCGGTGAAGCCGGACAAGTACCAGCTGCACCTGCACGAGTCGTGCGTGCTGTCGCTGCGCTTCGCGTCGTGCGGCAAGTGGTTCGTGTCCACCGGCAAGGACAACCTGCTCAACGCGTGGCGCACGCCTTATGGTGCCAGTATATTCCAGGTAAGACGCTGACACAAAGAGTCACCATGTAAACACCAAACTTTTATTCATTCAAGTAGTAAACCTCCCTGTAAAAAGTTCGTCGGGAAGTATATATGACATTTATTTCCATAATTTTAGCAGTGCAATTTTCTTACTAGGTGTTTTTTTTGTTTTCCAACTTTATTTATCTGGGTGCAGAGCAGAATGATATGAAACGTAAAGTACGTTCCACGAACATATAAAAATATTAAAGTATGAAGTTCCGTTTGCGTTGGGATGACTGGACCAAGACAGATTTTGAAAGTTTGAGAAATACCATATATTTTACCTATTTGGTATCCGTTTTTTTTTTATCTGAAATGGATCTACGTTTGGCCACCAACTCGCCTGATGTTAAGCGACGGTGTGGCCGAGGATGGAGCATGTAGATCCAGAATAAATCTGTTCACTCTAAGTAGAGTAAATAAATTTTGGAGTAACAGTTGGGGAGTTAATGCAACTAACTGCCCGTATCCCCCGTATCCCACAACGGTTGCACCGGACTACATCCCGTAACACGACTAGGTCGTTTCACGGCATGGCTTCGACCGGTGCGTGGTAACCAGCCGCGGCAGAAGCCTCTCACCAGAGCTGTGTTGCCTGTTTTGCACCACCCAGGGGCCACGTGTAGGGATTCCATTCCTACGTATGCAGGCAACTCAGCCCCCTTATAAAACAATTGGTATCTCGCTCGAGAGGGTACGTTGCGAAGAATGTGGCCAGCCAGTCTTACATCTGTACGGCTGGGCTACGTTCGTTTTACCTGGTTGAAGGCGCCTTAACTAGTTATTTTTTTCTTTAAAATGTTAAAGTGTAGCCGCACTACACTAGTATTTCGGTAAACCGAAAAAGTTACACCTAGAGGAAGTTTTGCATAAGTATACTGTTTATCAGCTAGAAAAGAAAAGAGCTGATGATCTTCAAACAGCTGGACAGATTTTCTTCCATAATAGCTAAAAACAAACTCGATCAAGTCACCGATCACCCAATAAAAAAAAACTATCAAAATCGGTCCATCCGTTTGGGAGCTACGTTTAGCTTTCACGTGTCATTGACCTGAATTAAATTATACTGGACGGCGCGGTTGACGCAGCGGTCGAGAGACCGGCTGCTGAGTCGCCTGTCGCAGGTTCGATTCCTGTACGGAGCAAATATTTGTATGATCTACAGATAATTGTAACGGGTCTGGCTGTGTTTGCATGTGAGATTATATGTCTGTAAATGCACCCACGATTCGATAGGAAGAAATTCCTAGTGTGGGGAAACGTTTTAAAAAAAAATACCCTCACGCCTGTATCCCGAAGGGTTAAGCAAAACAGTACTGAAGTACACCCACGTTTCACCAATGCAGTTAATAAGTCCCATGTGTGGTGATTGCCATCAACTGGGCATAGTTCTAAACTTCGGGCTGTTAAGGATAATTTACTAACAGAAATAACTCAATACTACTATGCCTGACCCAGGAATCGAACCTAAAACTCAGCAGCCATGTTTTCGACCACAAGACCAACTAAAACAAAATTTTATTAATATGTCACTATCGCTAGTTTTGTTTATAGTTCCTATTCACGCAATTTTATCATCATACAGTTCAAAGTTTTTATACATTTTATTTATTTGTTTCCAGTCAAAGGAATCTTCTTCGGTGCTCAGTTGTGACATCTCATCAGACGACAAATACATAGTGACAGGATCCGGTGACAAGAAGGCTACAGTGTATGAGGTGATCTACTAGTGCGACAGACAGACATTTAAACAAGCGAACAAAATAGATCAACAAGTGACTGTGTACCTTAGTGAGTGTGGAACGTTCCGGGAACGTACAACGTGGCAAGTGGTGATATAGCTTTAGTGTATGTATAGAATATATCGGGAAGCCTGTATGTACTTATGCGACTTGTTTATATAGATTAGTGTGCGCGATTTATGTTTATTTGTTGAGCGCCGTAGTGTATGTTGGCAGCAGATCTCAAAATGATGATTTCGTTTCAATATTGTTGTAAAATGCTCGTATTAAAGAAAAGATATGCGCAACCCGTATAAACTTCACTTTTATTGTATTATTCCTCGACCTCTCCTTCATACATTTTCCGTGAGATAATCATACATCATTGTTTATTTGAATTAGTTGGCATTCCAATTCTTTTGAATACAATACAATTTTAAATTAAGAAAAATTGAGGTCTCGACAACTCTGAACAAGTCTTAAAGAAAAAACTATCAAGTAAGAATTGATTTATTGAATGAAATGTATGTGACCACGCAACGCAAGGAGAAACGGCGTCGAGGTGAGTGAGACCACAGCCAACAGCGATCGCATTTATCGATTATGCTTTGACTACCATTCATCATATACATATAAATATATTTTTGGCGAAAAGAGTCGTCATGAGAAATTCTTGCCATAGAATCCTTAATCGCACATTAAACACAATCTTAATCGTGTGATAGTTAAGAACAGATGCTAAAAGTCGATAAATTATAATAGTTTTAGACCCATGTTCGGGGAATGTAATGTAAAGAGGAAGCCACCAAGGCCTCTTCTGAGAACGGAGTTGATGCTCATCGCTCAGACATGTCACCATGATAAATATTATACGGGTTAGTTCGGTACGGGTAAAGTTCCGTTTTTTAATAAAAAAACTATCTTGTATAGCGCAAATTACAGTTGTAGTCTGCACAAATATCAGTGACTTGCATATGGCACACGGCGATTGTTTAACTATTCTGTCTGCTTCGTGGACAGTGAACGTGTTAATATAGGCTGTTAACTAGGCTGGTCCCCCGACTTCGTTTGCGTGACAAAAGGTAGCCTAGGTCGTTCTCCACGGTCCAATCTATCTCCTTGCCAGATTTCATTACGATCCGTTCAGCAGTTTAGTCTTGAAAAGGTAAGGTCAGACAAGCCAACAGAGCTAATTTCGCATTTATAATATTAGTACGGATTAAGAAAGCCATGGCAAGTGATCTACCTTTTTAGACATTCGTATCCTATTTTTATTGGGTATACCTCATTTTTGTATAAAAACTTTCGTGAGACACATTCATATCAATTAATTTGACAACAGTTTGACTCGCGACATCGCCGCGGGCTCAGCTCATGACTAAGGGCTCCGTTCGAGTTCGAAACTAGCCGGGCAATCCCGAAAAATGCACATGAGTAGTAACCGGTGAACATTAATTGATGGTTTACCTCATGTTTACCTACCCATAATCTAATATCTCTATGGCATGTTCACAGCTAAAATTGACCATTCTATTATCCGCTTCAATTAACTAACAGTCTAAATAAGAGGATCATGGCCTTAGCCAAGGGGTCCAGAAAGAAGTGAAATTATAATGTTTACTTGTGTTCCATCCGTGAAAAAAGGGGCAAACCCCCCCCTGAAATATATTACTGGCTACGGCTATGAAGAGGATATTGATAAAATTACCACGCATAGTAAACATATTTCAGTATGACGACATAAACTGACGAAATGAGCTACCGTCGCTCTTGATATAAATTTACGAAATCACTATGAACAGAAGCTAAAGGAAACGGAGGATTTTCTTTCCTTCTCCGTTCGGCTTAAACTTTTCAGTGAGGGTATGTTTACAGCTCTGATAACGAAACGCTTCTTTACAACTTTATGCTGCTAAGCTAGGAATGGCTGTATCACTCATAGTCCGACAGGACAGCAATCCGACACGATCGGAGAGAAATCAGGCGTAGGACCGACGGCTTTACGTGCTCTCCGAAGCACGGGAGTCTTACACCTCCAGTTTGATAACTCCGGGCTGCTACTGAGAATTTCCTGATATAAAACCTAATAACACTGCCAGACCCAGAGCCAGGAGTCGAACCCAGGACCCTCACGCTCAGCAGCCACTCTTGCGGCCACTAGACCAATGAGGCTATCTCGTGGGCTGTTACTTAGTCAAGAGCCCCTCCGAGAATCTTCATAGTTAAATATTAATTATTAACTGTCGAGCATTCATAAACAATGGAAATGTACAATTTATTGTCTTTTAGGAACAAGCACTATTGCAGTCAGTGGGTTTACCTCGGACCAGTTATAAGGTAAGTATTTATTTACGAGTATATTGATCAATGCTCGTGCCTTCTCTGTATGAAAAGAGGCCCTTGCCCTGCATTGAGACAGTTAACGGCCGGTTAATATAATATTCAATCTGCCTAGCCTTTTCCCAATTACATTGGGGTCGGCTTCCAGTCAAACCGGATGCAGCTTAATACCAGTATTTTACATGGAGCGACTGCCTATCTGACCTCCACAACCCAATTACTGGGTAACACGATATCTCGTGGTATGACTGGTCGTCAGACTTTCAGGGGCCTAATTCTGCTAATTTACCAATGCTTCAGTTGAGTGTCGATGGAATGATTTTAGTTAATTGGTAGTTTGCTAGCTTAATAAGACCACCGGTCTAACTAAAATCATTCCATCGACACACTATCGACACTCAACTGAAGCATTGGTAAATTAGCAGAATTAGGCCCCAGGTCTCTGACTACCCGTAACGGCTGCCATAGATCTTAATTTGACAACCGGGACCGACCGCTTAACGTGCTCTCCGAGGTACGGAGAGGTCTCGGTATGAAATGATGGTCACCCATCCACAGACCGACTGCGGCAAGCGCAGCTTAACCTCGATCGATCGATCTGTGCAGCTATTACTTAGCCATCAGCCCCTCTCCTTGATATAATATTAAACTACAAATTTCAAAAATATGGATTAGGTAAGTGCAGTGGTAGTATCTTTAATTTTTGAAATAATGGCTTACATGATCTAAAGAATTAGCGCCACACATGGCTCTAATAATTTTATTTGTGCTTTAAACGCCCTGCCTGTGCTTTATCTCCACTGAATTGCCCTATATAACTAATCCATATCGTAGTACTGAAGATACGTATCCATGAAATGCACTGAGGACTGTTTATTTACCTACTGGCTGTGAGTCTCAGTTTGCGAAGAGCGAATACAATCGAGTTTACTACACACTTTATCTACATGTTCTTTCCAGTTCAATTTAGCATCAATAAATAAAAGTAAAAAAAAAATACAACCGAATTGATAACCTCCTCCTTTTTGGAAGTCGGTTAATAATGTAGATTGTACTGGTTGCAAAACAGTATTATTATATTGTATTTTTATAGGGTGGCACGTTAAATTTATTTATTTATTATTAAACATACACACACTATCATTACAGAGTGGTCCAATACAATAGTGGTTTCCATAGCCATACACATACAAGATGAATAAAATTAAACTTACAGCTAGTACACAAAAACAAAACAAAACTGAACTTCAAATATAACTTATATAACAATAACTTCTTAACCTAACAATTTTTAACCTTAAATGTACAATTTATTAGACAACACAAAAATACCTATAGATATATTTACTTAGTTATAACTAACAATATTTAACAACACTATTGCGAATTCACTCAAATTGCACGAAAATATATAAATTCTCTCATGCACTTCGTTTAGGACCCGTATTGTGCGGGTGAGGGGTGTCTTTGACAACAGATTGGTTCTGGCTACCGGCACGGCCAGCAGTAGCGGCCGCCGCCGCCTCCATACGTACTTGTCCGGCACGCGCAGCTGCAGGTGACGCAGCACACCCGGGTTATGTGCTACTCCACGCAGGAGCTTTAGCGCATACACCGCGAGTGTAAATTCCCTGCGCACTCTGAGAGAGTTTGGTACTGTATTAATTTAGTTTTATTTAAGTTGACATGTAGATTATTGTCTTGTAGCCATTGCAGTTTGTAATTAATTATTAGTTTCAAATTCAAGATTATTTTTGTTTAAACATCTTATGGTTAGTGTACTTTCATCAGCAAATAATGTGCATTAATATTTTAGGTTACTAGAGAGATCATTAATATAAATAATGAATAAAAGTGGCCCTGGAATGCTGACCTGCGGCACATCACAATTATTATGTTTAAGTTCAGATACATAGGTATGTAACATTCGAATTCGACGGATAGCTTTTAAACCAATAATATGCCATATTTTGTTATTAAGTGCTTCTGTAACCAGTAAATCAAGCATGATTAAAATAAAGCAAGCCAGAGCAGTGGAAGTGGAACTACTCTTTCTGAATCCAAACTGATTGCCAACAAGAATATTATTCTTATTAATATAACTACAAATTCTATCATGCTTACTTTTTCAAAAGTCTTTGCCATTATTGGTATTAATTTGATAGGCCTATAATTATCAATGTTTGTACGATCATCTTTTTTAAATAGAGGTGTAATTACGGATACTTTTAGTGTTGTAGGAAATATTCCTTGTTCTTACGACAAATTATTAATTATGTAGTAATATCTTAGGTTTGCGCGATCACTACAGATTATAATAAAACAACTTTTAACCGGATTAATAGCGTGTATTATTGGTTTTTTGTTTTTCCTGACGTTTCGAACACTTTGCAGCGTTCGTGGTCGCAGGAGGACTAAGGTGTCAGGCGTCTCAACAGTTTAATTAAAATTATTTCAGTCTACCGTACATGTAATTGATAAAAGAACAAGTTGATCAAGGCCGGCGATCACCTGTGGTGTTGTGGTGTGGTGAGTTATTCTTGTAGTGAATTCGTCTTAACCGGTAGCTTTTGTATCATTCAAAGAGTTAATGATTTTCATAGTGTCAGGTTCCATTAGTGGGGTTAAAAGCAAGTTATCTCTTTGAGAATGGAAATGTTAATTCGGGAATGTTAATGTTATTCAAGTCATTACTTCATTCATCAAAATTATCTTTATGGGTAAGTTCAATAAAATAAGTGTTAATAAGGTTACTTATATCATTAGGGATATATAGTTTTATCTTGGTAAATAATTTTTAAATATTACTTTTATCAACAAACTATGTAATCTGTATCTAATATATAAACTACTTTATTATGTGTTGGATGAGCCATTATCAACCTTTTTTATAATTGGGCCACAAAGACGTTTTAGTTATGTTGCTGGAGGCCGCAACATACATCGATTTAGGTATTTATAGAAATCGTAATTTGAATTTAATGGTTGATTGATTTTAAGAGAAAAAGTTACCACGTACAAGCTTGCGCTTGCGGCCCGCCTAAGTCCCAGGTTGAGCATAGCGGTGTTGGATAGAAGAATAGAAACAAAAAATGTAGTGGGAGAGGGTCTCACTAAGAGCTGCTGTTAAAAGTTATGGAGTCCGAAAGTTTTAGTCAGACAAGGAAATTAGGAAGGTTCCAAGAAAATCATATTTCAATTGCAAGGAAATTAGCAATTTGGCATAGAAATGAAAAATATTTATTTCAACAGCTTATCCTATTATTATAGAGTTTACCCTAATGCGACAGCTAAGATCTCAAAATATATATACATACCTTGATCTTTATAGGTAGTTTCCTTGGATCTTGATCGGTCTCGATCGGTCGAGATGGCTTAGTGGTCAGAGCGCCTGGAGTATTTATCCGGGAGGCGCAGGTTCGAATCCTGTTCGTGACCGAATTCTTTTTCCATTTAATATTGTAACTTTACAATCAATTTTATTTTGAACTTATAGAAGTTTATTTTCTACTTTTTAGTTAGTTGGCTAGTTACAAAAGCGTGTTTTTTTAAACTATTCTTTATTTTTGCTTTTTTATTTCTGAAATTGTTAATCCTGATCAGGGTCTTCAACCCTGATCAGGATAACTGGACTTTATTAAATTATTGTATTGTCATCGATAAGTTTGCGAAGTTTCAATTCAATCCGACGTTTTAAAGAGGCAGAAAATCATGTTCAAAGATTAAGTTACATAGATACAGACCAGTTACAACAGACTTTACTCTTGCTGCCTAACTAGCACTTTGAAATGATTCATGATTGTCGAATCAAATTTATCCACCAACATCTTCAGAATGCAATTAGGACTTGAACGCGTTCTTTCCACTAGAGATGCTGTATATACCTTAAGATATTATTATTTTTTGTTTTTTGAGTTAGTGACCTCGTTTGATATTAATTTCAAATTGACACCTCCAAGCGTTCTTGAGAAAAAGGGTCTAGAACTGTAGACAGGCAGAGAGACGGACAACGAAATGATCTTATAGGTAGGTACGGTTTTCCTTTTGAAGTAGGTACGGAACCCTAAAAACTGTCAAATATAGTAAAACAAACTACAAAATCAGTAATAAATAATGTTTCTTATTAACTTTTGCTTTTGTCATACAGAAGTAGGTAATTAGAGAAAAAGGCATAGAGTTCGGCTGCGCAGGGGGGCAACAAAGACTAGAACGTGCGCGTCGCGCTTGTTGGTTTGAACGAAGTTGCTACAGGGTCGGCCCGTACAGAGGGCGAACGAAGCGGCCGTTACATACGCAAAGGGTCAGGGGGCGCTTTCGGCAATGGTTGCCGTAAGAAGTGAAGGTGTAGGAGTCACCACAGTTTGATCTCGCTCCAACCTAAATCTGGCCAGCATCGGCACTGACTTGCTATATCGTGCTAGTAAGTATATGTGATAAGACAAAAGACAGTTTCACAAGCGGTTTTAATACATATGTAATCTGTTATAGAGGAAACCACTTGGTAGCAGGGAGATTAAAAAAAAACTATTCGTTTTATTTTTGGCTCAAGTTAGAAGTACTTAGTAGAATATAAATGTGATATAAATTGGTTACTTATTTGCAATAAGTATTTAAGTATTAAAACATAGTTTCCTTCGTACTTAAATGACATGAAAATTCATTAATTAATATCAAGCAAGTATACATGGAGAAATTTTGTTTTATTACGTGTGCCAAACATAGAGTACTAGCGTTTATAAATTATACCTACCTGTTTACTCGCAAATACCACACAATAGAAATTTAATTGACATTACACAATTTCATACGTACAACTTAATGGCTGTTCCGATTGGCACTGGGACTTAGGAACAAAATATCGGAGTTTCGTTTTACCGGAATGGAGCAGAAACAAAATTAGTATAACATAATTATGTCGATAGGTTGTAAAACTGTACTATGAACGCATGAGGTGATATGTAAACCTATTAAATCTGAATAAAGAAAATAAGTTCTCGGCTCCTTTCGTCAACTATGTCGACACAAGCTGCGTACCTACTTAATATAGCAGGAGTAATCAATTATATTAGCAGAAACAGAAACCTGAAAGTAGGTATTACGTACCAAAAGTTATAAACTTTTTGTGGAAAAAGAATACAGTCGTGAGCAGGATTAGAACCTGCGCCTTTCAGATAAATACTCCAGGCGCTCTGACCACTAAGCCTTTTCGACCTAGTCGATCCGGGAGGCGTAGGTTCGAATCTTGCTCACGACCTTTAAGCTTCCGTAACTTTAGAGTGCGCTATGCTTTTCTAAGATTTATCTGTATTACGTACATATTTTAATGTTTTGAATAGATTGCAAATGAGTATCTGTGCTCTAGTAATATTAAATCATGTTTTTATCTCAAGCACGTAAAACACTACTTTGTAGTAATGTTAATCATATCCTATGCCAAAGGACAAAAATGTTCATTATTTTATAGTTCAGCGCTCTACAGGACGTTGAGGTCAGTAAAAATATCAAGTGCAAGTAGGTACTTATCGACAGAATCTTATAATTTTCTTCCCTTTTTTACTACACCGGCCTACTACATTATTTAAAAATATTGTAATTTCACTTGTTTAGGATTTTTATTTAATTTTCACGAAAATAATAGTTTATACTAGTAGTTAGTAAGTAAGTATCATATTAATGGGGTATTTGATATACCCCATTAATATGATACTTATCTACTATTATTAACGGCTAATATAAAACTTATCTATGTTTTTTTTTTTCATGGTTTTATACGTTTTTATGCAAATATTAGTAATTAAACCCTTTAGATATCTGAGTTTGACACTGTTAGGTATAAAATATTTTTTTTAAAACTAAAATTCGTGCGCTCTCAAAACTTTACATTACCTAATAGACAATTATTATTGCATGACTGAGGTTTAGATTTTATTCAATAAATATAAAAATGAATAGCATATTTATATATTTTTAAAGTTTAATGGAGTAGTTTTTTATTCAATGGAATTAAAGGTCTTAGTAACTATTACTTAGAACTATATTTACATTTTTAAGCTAGTGGGAGAGATGAACACTGGATATTATTAGTAAGTATACTATATATAAGGTCCTAATTTATTAGATAACTTCCTTTGAAAGTGTTATTATATAAGTCAAATACCAAGAAAGAAGCCAAGAATTAAATGGATATAACAAATTATTAATAATTTCCATAGTACTAACCAGATGAAAACTGCTCTTCGAATGGCAAACGGAGAGACAAGAAAAAAACATTTGTTGTAGAAACTTAAATTATGGCTTAATTGACTCCTTATCACTTACACATCGACCCCTTAAAAGGAAATTACCTAATAAATTAGGACCTTAAATATACTTGTAGATACGTTTAGTTTAATTAAACATGTCCCAGGAATATGAATTAAATATTTACATATCAATATTTTTGGCTTAAAGGTTTTAACATATAGGTACATGTCTTATAATTAAGATTACATACCTACTAAACTTATTTTATAGCGTGATGACTATTTTCAGAAGGTATGAACTTCAACATCCTTGAAGAGATTTGTTGAGAATTCTTCATAGTACTTAGTATCTACTTCTTTTCTTTAATTGTAGTATGTACTTAATTAATCACAATAACGAAATAAAACTGTCTAATTTACAGAAAAAGGTATTATAAATAACCCTCGTTCTGGGTCAGTCGGGTAAAAAATAACTTGTTGCCCTTTACAGCTTCTTTTCCTAGGCATAAACTTTTGTAATCACAAAAGCAGTATACCTCTTGTAGATCTCCGATGTGTGTGAGAAGCTGTGGCAGCACGTCGTGCAGCAGCTGCGGCAGCGGCAGCGCGGCGAGCATGGACGCGTCCGTGCTTGGCGAGGTGGTCGGAGCGCGCGAACCTCTTGCCGCACTCACCGCACCTGTACGGCTTATCGCCTGAGTGACTCCGCCGGTGTCGAGCCAGTTCGTCCGACCTCGCAAATCGCCATGAACAACCTCCCCACGTACACTTGTAAGGCTTCTCTCCACTGTGACGACGTAGGTGAGCCCGCACGTGCGACGCTTTTGCGTAAAGTTTACCGCAGTCCGCCACCGGACAACGAAACGCACTGAGCTCCGGGCAAAACTTTGGTTCACCAAACGAACGAATTTTCACATCGTTCTTCTCGTATACTCGCGTTTTATTTGTCCAATTGTTATTAACCACGACGTAGTCATGTGATTCTAGCGCACACAGAGATTCACTACTGAAGGTTGAGTCAGTACCGGACTGTGGTGACTGTGGTGAGTCATTGGAGAGATCGCTACTCAAAGCTTCCAGGAGATATTCGTCAATTATGCTCTTATCCAAATCAGCAAAATCGAAAACTGATCCATCAAGTATGTTAGAGTCTTCCTTGTTTAAATCACTAACACCATTTATAAAACTATCACAGTTGAGGTCTAAATCACTCAGTTGCCAGTCGCCATCTGTATCCAATGATGGAAGCTCGAAGTTAATGAGACTTTCAACCGGTGAGTACTCAAAGAGGAGCTGCTCGTTGAGGAGAGCCTCTTCAAAAAGGGGCCCGGTCCCGTCAGAAAACATTATTGACCTGGAAGTAAATAACAACCAATAAGAATGTAAAATGAGGATATCATAAATGAAAAATTTGCATTATCAAGTTACTAACGATTTTAAATTGTTCGTTGCGTTGCCAGTTTATTAATATTCTGTCACTGAACACTATGCTTCGAAATAGTACTTTCAACGGATATTATATCAGGATGAGGTGCAGACTGGCGGCTGTGTCGCGTCCCGGGGTTGGAATGAGCATGATCGAGATGGAGCAGCGCCGGACAACGCGACGGACGCGCGATAACGACGATCGGCGATTATCGGCGGATCCGTGCTCACACATGTCCCCGCGCCATTCAATACCGACTGTAACCACATTTAAATGTATCGTTACTATTAACAAACATTTTACTTACTTAACTAATAATGTGTTACCGAACCGTAGGCATGAGCTTTGTACTAAACATAATTAAGTTAATATAATATCTATAACGAGCATTGTTTTTGTCTACATTTTAATACTTTCAGTTTGCAGTTAAAAAGATAAAAGAAGTAGAAAATATCAATTAACAAAGCCGTTTATTGAACATAATTAAGACTCGGATCATTCATTTTCTGTTGTTATCGGTTATTTGCCCGCCTTGTCCGACAGTTCTTTTACCTAAGTTTTATAACAACAATAATTAAGCAACAGTGTAAGAATGATTTATAATAAATCAAGCATTGTATGAAATTGCCGCTATTCATGCATTAAATTTATGATGCGATTAGTGCTGTAAGTAAGCTAGACAGCTCTAAGAGACAACTAGAAAACCACGAAATAAAATCCACTGCCGTGTATAAATTATTATTACTGAAGTTAGGTACTTACCCGGAAAAATCTATGACACTATATTTTTAGCAACACTTTTTATATTATATTTCCAATATAAAAAATCACATCAGATCAGTTTTTTTTATTACAAGCTATTTAGCTTCAGATAACAAAATTGATGATGAAATTAGCACCAACGCGTGCGCTAATAGTTATAATCACAAATCTCCAGAGTTAAAACGGTGAACGCCGAACGCGACCGTTTGCACGGCGTACTACAAATCTTCCAGTCGAGTTACGTACGCTCCACATTCGATTGGACTTTTCGGTAATTATTACGATAACAGCGACAACTATAAATAATAACACGTTATACTGTAATAGTTAAGCTTTCTTATTATTATGTATGTAGACTTAGGTAGAGTGGAGGAGAGTCCTAATTTTTATATTTTCTGTAGCCAAATTAGAGTAGTCTGATCTTCTGCAACAGGGCTCAGAGCTAAACAATGCAAGCAATCGATGTTAAGTTACGCTTGCCGCAGTTCGTCTGTGGATAGGTGAGCATCATTTCATATCGAGATCCCTCCAAGGGGTACATTAAACAGTGGTCCACGGTTTTTATAATTATAAATTTCTTTATTAGTCGCTAGGGGTGGTCAGTTACCTGGAAGTCTAACAACCAGGCCAGAGGTATCGTATTACCCTTACCCTTAATCAGTATCAGTTACTGGCCTTACAAACTAACACGATACGTTGAGGAGCTCAGATAGACAGTCGCGAAGTACTGGTATTAAGCTGCATCCCATTAGACTGGGAGCCGATCACATAGTAGTTGGTACCTAGGACCTAGGTAGGCTTGGTAAAGGTACTACAATATAGATATCTATACTGTAGTGCCTAGGTAGGTAGAGAATACTCACTGCGCAAGGCCAGCTCGCACGACATAATATTATAGTGATTTTTAGGGTACCGTTCCTCAAAAGGAAAAAAGGAACCATTATAAGATTACTTCGTTGTCCGTCTGTTGGTCTTGTCTAGCTCCCTTACTTCAGGAACATGTCTAACTATTAAGTAGAAGTGAATATCAAATATATCTATAGTCTAAGTCTACGGTCTTTTGGAGCTGTAAAAAAATCATCCTTCTAATTCAATGCAATAAAAAATCAAAACCTATGGGGTATTTCCCGTTGATCTGGAATTATGAAATTTGGCAAGAAGCAAGGACTTACAGCATAAGTAAAGGAAAAAATCCGGAAATCGTTAATTTATAGTTATATCACATAAAAAAATACGATTACAAACTTACAGTTGTAGTTAGAAAATCGACCGTGTGATCGTGCTCGATTTATAGGGAAATATTTACTCAATTGCAAAGTTAAGTGACTCCTTGAATTGAATTTTCCTGGTTCGGTGATTTTATGCATTATGAACTTCAGTAACGTTTATTATACGGAACCGCCTCGGTGCGCGAGTCACACTCGCACTCGACCGGTTTTTTTTTAACATACTTGCAGTTGCCCCGTTCAGATTGTACATGACGCAAAATGCATTCATGACTTTAAATCGATTCAAGGATTCTTATCACAATTTTTTCCGTTACATATGTGACGATACCGATTGTTTTATTAATAAGTACCTATCGACTTGTAGTACCTAAGTACAATACTAGTATCTAGGAAATATGGTAATATGGTAATATTATTTAGTTTTATTGTAGTAACGGGTAAAATTTTCTAAAAAAAAATATGTTCCTTATTCTCACTCATATGCGTAATTGAATCACAGCAAGTACAATGTGCGAGGGAAAATATTATCAAGGTTCTACACAGATGATTTTTTTCTGTTGCGTCACGATTGTACGTCTAGCCAACGCTATCGGCTGCGGCGGTGGCTGGCACGGCCAGCATCTGCTCAATCGAACAACCTGCTCACGTTACACTGACATCCGATTTAACTGCGAGCCGATAGCCAATAAAATTAAAAATTATGCAAAATTGTAATTGATTCAAATTGATTCATAAGTTATGGTTCTTTTGACCTATAAGAGTGTTTTCCCAGTATTTGCAAGTTTACAAATAACATGTTTGCTCTTACGATTAAATATTTTGAAAAAAAAAAGAAAGTCAAAGTCAAAGGTTTTCAATTCATATAAACCATACAAAGGCACTTAAGAAAAGTCAGAATTTAGGCGCACGGATGAACCGGTAAGAAACTCCATGGTTACTTTTAAACTATGTAGGTATCTTCCACATTTTCTGTATAGGTATATAATTATTGCTAAGCATGCGTTAATGCTTTTTCAAAGACATATCTTGAATTATATAATTATTATTGTGCTAAAAATTATTTTGGGCGGGATGTAAGAACAACGCAATTTTGGATGCAGTCACAAATATAAAAGATAATTAGATAAGCCTTAGGTTAAGGCGCTTAGGCGGGTTTACTCGAATTTACTCCGCTCCACCCTACGTTCCGCGCCACTGGCAAATGACCAAAGATTTTGCGGGCGCAGTAATGTTGATAAGATATGAAAAGAATAATTTAATTACTACTTACCATTATTTAGTAGGTAGTCTGTGTACTTCATGAGTTTTATGTTAAAGTTTCATATAACGTAAAACCACCGAATACCGACCTCGTCTTTTTTGTAATATTTCGATAAAAAAGTTGTTTGAGAGAGACTAAAATTCTATTAATGTCATATTATGACATTAATAGAATTTAGAATTAGAATTTTATATTTAAAATGAATTGCAACACATTTGACAAGTTTACGGGGTTCTCACATTTACAAAATGTTAAAGCTAAAGAAGCTATTTAAAACAATGCATAATATCCGTCAAATACTAATATATTTGCCTAGCCTTTTCCCAATTACATTGGGGTCGGATTCCAGTCAAACCGGATGCAGCTTAATACCAGTATTTTACATGGAGCGACTGCCTATCTGACCTCCACAACCCAGTAACTGGGTAATACGATATCTCGTGGTATGACTGGTTGTCAGACTTTCAGGCCTCTGACTACCCGTAACGGCTGTCATAGATCTTTGACAACCGGGACCGACGGCACGGAGGGGTCTCGGTATGAGACGATGGTCACCCATCCACAGACCGACCGCGGCAAGCGCAGCTTAACCTCGATCGATCGATCTGTGCGGCTGTTTTTTAGCCATGAGCCCCTCATCCGTCAAATACCTAAGACCTGGAATTGGAATTGTTTATGAATGGTAGCTGTATAGATGTTATATGTTTAACTGAACATTGGTTGAAAAGCAGTCAGTTCATGTTCAGCTTCAATAATCACCGGGTTGCTAGCTCATTCAGCAGAGTAAATATAATACGTGGTGGCTCTTTAATAATTACAGACAAGACCATTAAATGTAAAGAAAGATTGGATATAGTGAGCCTCTCTGTTGAGCGAGTTATTGAAATAGCTTGCATTGAATTTGAGCAGTACATTGTAATGAGTGTATATAGACCACCATGCGCACTATATGATACCTTTGAAAAGATCTTAAAGGATGTTTTATTTAAATGCTCACAATCAAATAAAACAGTTGTTATCTGTGGAGACTTTAATATAAATATATTGGAAAAATCTACTGTAACTTCTAGGTTTCTGACTTTACTGAAGTCATATAATTTGTATAACATTTTCTCTGAACCTACTAGGATAACTGCTACCAGTGCTACTTGTATTGACAATATATTTACAAATACAAAACCTACTAACAAATTAATAATAAACAAGTTAGATTCCGACCACTGTGGTCAACAAGTCTCATTACCACTAAAAATATATAAAGTTCAGAGAAAACATATGACATATGTTCCAGTAAATGTTAGCCGTTTAGGTTGCTTTAAAAACAATCTTATACAAAAACTACCCGAGTTGCCTTACCACGACCATCCAGATCAAGCATACACTTTGTTGTTTAATCTGATTAATAATGAGTTTCAGAAGGTATTTACCCCAAAAACGTTATTGGTTGGTGACCGCGTTACTTTCAGTGATTGGGCGACTCCTGGTATTTATAAAAGTAGACTAAAGTTATATGAATTATATTCCGAAAAATTATATAATCACAATCCGGGTTTTAAAGAATATGTTAGAAACTATTCGAAACTATTTACGCGACACCAGTCAGTGCAACACGACGACGCCGTCATTTCGTGTGCAGTAGTTATAAGTTAAATTAATTAATATGTATTAGTATATTTATAGTAAAATGTTTATTTGTGTGTATTTTGAGTTATGAGCCAAAGTTGCCTGAAATAAAGGTTATATTATTTAAACGAGCCTGTTCCTCTGCTAAGACCATACATTTAAAAAATAAAATAAAAATATCGGACAATAAAATTAAGACTACATGGAACATTATTAATAGCGAAACTGGCAGGACCACGGTACCTAACCGTGACTTCTGCTTGAAAATTAATGATAAAATTATAGAGGCGGATGTGGAGGTGGCAACTGAGTTTGAATTATTTTTCACTAATATTCCCATTTTAACAACCAAAACTCTATTGTCTTCTTCCATTTCTGCTTATTCAGTTCTTAAACAACGTGTAGATGAATGTGATAGATCTTTTGAATTTTCAGTTTTTAACGCGAAAGATATCAAAGAAACGTTTAAAAGTCTCGACTTAAAGAAAACTGCAGATTTATGGGGTATTTCTGTACACACTATCTCAACAATAATTGAAGCTATCTCTCCATACTTAGCAACTGTCTTCAACTCGTGTGTCACATCTGTTGTATTTCCTGATTTGATGAAGCAAAGCAAAGTACTGCCATTATTCAAATCTGGTAGCACGTCTGATCCCACGAACTTTCGTCCTATTTCTATATTGCCTACGTTAAGCAAAATTTTTGAAAAACTTATTTTAACCCAAATGTTAAGGTATTTCAATAAAAACAATTTGCTTCATAAAAAACAGTTTGGCTTTACACGGGGTCGTTCTACTACGGATGCGGGCGTGGAATTGCTTAGGAGCATTTACGAGGCCTGGGAGGATTCGCATGATGCTCTCGGTATATTTTGCGACTTGTCCAAAGCTTTTGATTGCGTACAACATAGTACACTTATTATGAAATTACATCATTATGGAATAAGGAACAAAGCTCTCGACCTTTTGACTTCTTATCTGAACAATCGAATTCAAAGAGTCGATGTGAATGGCAAGAGATCTTCTGGGTCTACTGTTACTATGGGCGTTCCGCAGGGTTCAATTCTAGGACCGTTTTTATTCCTCGTTTATATTAATGATTTACCTTATTATGTTAAAGATAATCCCGAGATGGTATTGTTTGCAGATGACACGTCTTTAATTTTCAAAATTAAAAGACAGCTTCTTAATTATGACGAAGTAAACAATACACTATCCAAAGTCGTCTATTGGTTTAATATTAATAATCTTCTCCTTAACGAGAAAAAAACTAAACTTATGAAATTTACAACGCCTAATGTTAAATATGCTCGGACCAATGTACTATTAAACGGATTAGAGTTGAGCCCTGTTGAGTCTACTGTATTTCTTGGTATCACTATTGATAGCAAATTACAGTGGGGCCCGCACATAGAAAAATTGTCAGGTAGGCTTAGTTCAGCAGCATATGCTGTAAAAAAAATTAGACTTTTAACTGACGAGGATACAGCCAGAATAGTTTATTTCAGTTATTTCCATAGTATTATGTCGTATGGTATTCTTCTGTGGGGAAACTCTGCAGATATTAATACCATCTTTGTCTTGCAAAAGAGGGCTATTCGTGCTATTTACAACTTGGGTCCTAGAGTTGCCCTCAGAGAAAAATTTAAAGAGATCAATGTCCTGACTGTAGCCTCGCAATATATATATGAAAACTTAATGTATGTACGCAAAAACATTCAAAATTTTGTTAAATTGTCAGATGTACATACTATAAATACTCGGAAGAAACACAACCTTGCTGTACATGCTACTCGTCTCCACAGAATAAGCAACTCGTTCATGGGTCAATGTATACGCTTTTTCAACAAACTGCCCATTAACGTTAGAAATTTACCCTATAATAAATTTAAGAAAGCTATTAAAGCTAAACTATGCCGAAAGGGGTATTACACTATCTCGGAATGTTTAAGCGATAAAAAGGCATGGGAGTGATATGAAAAATGCTTAATTATATTGTTTTGATTTTACCTGACATTGTAATTTGAAAAAATTTGGATATTGTATAATGAAAAAAATTGACATTTAAATAAGATAAAATTGATATTGTAATATCATAACAATTGACATTCTATTAATTGTCATTTTTTATCGTGACATTCTTAATAATACAGAAATTGTGAATGTGAGCATCATGTAGGAAGTTTTTCTTATTTTTTATTTTTTTATTTATTGTTATACATATTTGAAATCTGGCGGTTTTGAGGTTTTTATATGGCCTACGCAAATGTCCTGCTGATCTGGTATCGCCTTGCGACAGGTCGTTGAGCTCCCTATAACATGGTTGAGCTACACGATGACTGATGCATGTGTGCCGTCAGTTAGGACAGGTCAACTCGAAACTGATATAGCTCTTTCTTAAAAAGGCCATTCCAGATACCCTGCATGGTTACGCTCACATAGGGATGTTTAATGATGTCTGGACTTTAAAAGAGACCTTGACCTTTGAGTTTGTTTCGGCGTTTCTTCTCAGAGGTAGTCAGATAGGAAACGCCGACGCCATCTAGATTATAATGACATGTAAAAGAGTTTTTAAAAGACCTACTTACAGAATAAACAATTTCATTTCATTTCATTCATTTCATTTCATTTAATTTCATTTCAGCTGCTGATCCACACAGCAGAATACCATATGATTACCTAATGCTGTGTAAGTATGCGAAATAAACAAACCTAGCTGTAGCAACATCAGTCAGCTGTCTTATTTTTCTTACTACTTAAGCAGCGGAACTCAACCGATTTGACAGAGCAGTAATATGATCAACCCACTGCAATTTTGAGTCGATCGTTATACCCAAAAAAACGGTGTCATTACTCATATCTAGTTTATTGCCTTCAAGCTTTAAAAAACCTACTTGGGGAACATTTGGCAAGGAGAACATAAGACAAAAGTACGATCTAATTATATTATATTACAAACATAATTTAAGTTATTATTGCTATAAAATATTTTATCGACGAATTGAAATTTTGTTAAGTTTATTATAAATAAACAAGATCTTGAAAATACGAACGATTCTTATCGCATTAGGGAAAGCCCATAGTATAATACTAAATTCCGGGATGATGACTGTTGTTTAAAGCGGAAGTTCGGATTCCGAGTACATAACTAAAGATAATAACTTGTTTTTGAGGGAAATGAGTCTAAGCACTATCTATTAAATAAAATAAAATAACATGTACTCGTAAGTGTTCTTTTGTTATAATCACGTTAACTAACATTATAATTAATGTATGGGTATTATGCTCAGTGCTCTATAATAGGTATGAAATATCGACATTCTATGTAACATGTACAAATAACATGCCTGCCTAATATGTGTCATCAACTCGTCATATATATTAGAAAACAAGATAAAACGAATATAGAATCTGATTTGATATTATCGGCATTAGTTAATACGGTCGTGTTATATTTATACATGTGCAGTGACGATAACCGCCGGTGGCTGGTGGTGCCACCATCTGTTTGAAACACTGGATACTTTGAACCTATACTTAAATGAACTAGTAGGTTATTAAAACTATATTTTAATCCATTTAAATATAAGTAAAATCTATGTTGACATACGTTTACTAACAACATTTGAATCGCGAATTTGCTATATTATTTATTTCTTATCACTTACCTACTCATCTTTATCTCTAGGGTACATAATTTGTTGTCATTACTTAGTATGTTACTGATTATGAGAAAAGCTAGAATGCCTCGTTAGTCTAATAGTCGCGAGTACGGCTGCTGATCGTGAGGTCCTGGGTTCAATCCTGGGGCGTGCAGTGTTATTGAGTTTTTCTGTTAGAAAATTCTCAGTAGCAGCTCGAAGTTGGGGATTGTGCCTGGTTGATGCCAAAAGGATGCGGATATCTAAGTATTGTTACAATCAACCTGCAAAAACAAATTTAATTGGTTTTTATCTATATCAAAATTATAATAGATAGGAAAGAAAAGAAAGAAAGAATCAGTTTCATTAAACAACACAATACCACAAAAAGTAAGATAAAAAGGTCATTATTAAACCATGTGGTATAGCTATACAGCTTTGCAAATGTTTTGGTCATTTGGGAATAAATGGGAAACACATTGATAACATCTTGGAATCATGTTACAGAAAATTATCACGATATGGATGAATGACAATGCAAAGCATTGGTCATTTTGTTTTTAAATGCGGAGTAAACAGAATTTACCCCAATACACGGAAATACGCGTAACTAAATATTTTTTAGGACAAACGCACACAGCATGTGTGATCCATAAAGGCTAAATTCAATAGATTCTCTTGAATGGATTTGAATCCAGCGGCACAGCCATAGGACAGAAAATTTCTAGTGCTAAAATAAAAGGCCCCGCTACGGGACTAGAATTAAAGATGTGGTTACCTGTTAATAAAGGTATTACAATACGCTTCAGGTAATACCTGTATTATTATAAAATTCTTACAAGTACATACTTAACATAAACATAGCATCACGCCTGTATTCCCCGAAGGGGTAGGCAGAGGTGTATACAATTGTACACCCACATTTCACCAATGCTGTTATTAAGTCCCATGTAATAGGTGGTGAGCCTATTGCCATCTACCGGGCACAATTCCAAACTCCGGGCTGCTACTGAGAATTTACTAACAGAAAATCCCAATAACACTTTGCCCGACCTGGGAATCGAACCCAAGACCTCATGCTCAGCAGTCGCGCTTGGGACCACTAGACCAACGAGGCAGTTCATACTTAAATTAATACAATACAATACAATATTCTTTATTTTACACACATAATTAATTTAAAAGATTGTTTGGAGAAATTACGCTTGGTTAGGTCTTATCGCTAAAAGCGATCTCTTCCAGACAACCTTTGGATGGACAATGTAAATTGGCAAAGAATTCCAACGGAAGAAGGCTAGGCGGCGTTTGGCAAACAATACAATAGTTTTAGTGCATCATCATCAGCATCACCACGCCTGTATTCCCTGAGGGGATAAGCAGAAGTGTACATTTGTACAACAAGATTTCATCCATGCTGATAATAAGACCCATGTAATAGGTGGTTTTCCATATGTCATCATTCGGGCATAATTTATAAACTCCGGTCTGTTA
Organism: Xylocampa areola; assembly: GCA_935421205.1. Lineage (NCBI taxonomy): Eukaryota > Metazoa > Arthropoda > Insecta > Lepidoptera > Noctuidae > Xylocampa > Xylocampa areola. The sequence goes on along the minus strand of OW285214.1, from coordinate 11,495,345 downwards.
CTGAGAAGTTCTTAACAGAAAACCCCAATTATACTATCCGACCCGGGAATCCGAACCCCGGACCTCACGTTTAGCAGCCGTCCTTGAGATCTCTAGGCCTCTAAGGCAGACATTAATTTAAATATACCACAATGCTTGAATACCAAACTTTGTGGGCAATGTGTCTTGGCCAATATGACCCTTTTTTTTTTCTAGTGTGGAAAATCCATCATGGACGTTGTGCCGGACTCCTACCGACTAAAAACCACACGGTCCTACTCTAACCTATACCGGGGTCCCAGGATCGCCAGTCTATTCATCGCAACCCCGGCAGGTTATGACTCGTCGAATTCAACGACGTACCCCGTCGCCTGTATAGGTCGGCCACAGTTGGCCTGCCAAACAATCCACGGAGTTGCGCGCGCCAGATCGCGGCGCGCTACCGTCTCGGGCCTATCACTGGTCGGGCAATGAAGTACCCAAGTTCGTCACCCGCAGGTTACAGCTCACGGTGACCGGAGATCATTGAGTTTGAGTGCCCTCCGCCGCCTGGTGCGTCTTCTGCGGCAGGGGTGGGACGAAACGGCCTCTCTCTCCCTTTCCGCCCCTCCTTCGCAAGCATCATCTCCTCACAAAAAGTGGCGACGGCTCTCCATGCGTTCTCACTTCCAACCATGTATGTGAGCACAGTCGGAAGCGAGAGATTGACCACCCCGCCTGCCCCTATTAGGTCGCGCTGCTCGGCCCAAGCTGGGCAGACCTCTAGTGTGTGCTGCGCCGTGTCCTCGGGGCAGCTGTCACAGTGATTGGCCAATATGACCTACACACTACAAAGCATTATTATTATTATTAGTAACAGGTCAGAAACCTGGTTTCTCACTAAAGAGACTGTGTACAAAGGATAGTAGAGAGTAGGTACTTTAGGGCTATCGTTACAAGACTAGTTCGTAATATAGAGATTCGACATAGGACTCAAGTCCAAGATTTCGAGTTCCTAAACAGAAATTCGACATAAGACTAAAGTCCAAAAGGTCGCAAAACGTATTGTGACTGTGATGGCGGTGAGCAGGAGACTTAGCAAGACCTTCTAAGGGCAGATGGAGTGGAGTTCTCACTGAGCGGTTGCCAAGTATCGGCAGAAATTGTGCTGGAAGTGCAATTCAATAGCCGCATGGGCAGATGACCTACAAAGGATCGCGGGGAAGACCTGGATGCGACTAAGATAGACAAAAAGAAGCATGGCATAAAGGAAAGAACAAGTCTGTCAATGATGATGAAGATGATATTTTTTGTAAGTAAGTATTCCAATTAATCGATACCTATGCAATGCTTTCAGGGCCAGCATGATATTGTTTTTTTAACAAAGAGCTTAAAACGCCCATGATAATGTCTAGGATACTATTAAGTTTCGAATTTGACAAAATCAGGAAGGCAAAGAAATATAGAGTTGTATCACAAAGGAGAGCAGTCTTCCCGAGCGAGTTTCCCCAGCGGAAACAACGTCTGGATGTGTGTCGTTTGCATTATCTGAGCGAAATGAGGTCGACGAGATACAATCACACGTGCTTCTAATACGCAATACACGTCATACGTAGTTCACAATGACGAAAATGGAAATTTTAGTAGGTAATGGCACTGGTATAAAAAACATATATTTTTACCCGACTGCCAAGGAAGGCCTAACCCTTCCTTGGCAGTCGGGTAAAGTTAAGTTTTTATAATATAAAATGTCGGTATGTGTGTTTGTTTTTCATTCCCTCATAAATGACTTGACCGATTTTGATGCTTTTTTATGCTTTTGGGGTTACCAGAGTGGTTCTTAGCTCAAGTTGGACCCGGTAGCTGTCGCTGTTGTCGAGATTTTAGAGATTTTTGAGAATTTTTTGGTTCGGAATTTCCAAAGGATTAATTATTTTATTTTCTGGATTTTTCACTCAAACTTTGTAGGTATAATAGAAAATTGTCAGCCTACAAGCACCTCAATATTCTTAATAATGGCAGGGCAACGTCTGCCTGCCGGTTTCGCAGGTAAATTTATAAGATACTACACATACCTCTAAAATTTATAAAAAAGATTAAAAAATCTGCAATATACGCTCAGACGCGATCGACTTACTACTTTGTCTTATTTTTTGTTTTCACAGTAAGTATATGTATTAGGTATGAAAGGCTAAATAAGTACCACGTCAGGTCTTACAAAAGTATAAATGTTCGTCGTTGTACGAAGGTATGTTCGATAAGGTCGAGAATTCGTATGGGCTATAAAGATTCAAAGATTTAATGCATACTAAGTGAAGATAAACAATATCGAATAGAATAATTTAAAGGCGACCTAGGGACCATCAATAAAATACGTCACACCTTAAGGGGTCATCCATAAAGTACGTCACACAAATTTCGTGATTTTTTAACCCCTCCCCCGTCCTTGTCACAGTTGACCACACTTATGACACCCCTCCCTCCCTAGTGTGATGTCACATATTTTGCAATTGCGGGGAGGGGTAAAAAAATCACGAAATTAGTGTGACGTACTTTATGGATGACCCCCTAGGTTTAGTCTTCTAATAATAGTTCTTAGAGATATTCCTATCTATTTCCAATAAATTAACGTGTTTAAAAATGTAGAAACCCTAACCTGTGTGGCACCTACCCAAAGACTTCATTTGTATAGTCGTAACGCCCAGTCGCCCACTGCATGCAATAAAAATTTCATTATGCTGCCACTTGGCCACCACAGATCAGACAACTGCCTTGCAATATTATCTTGGCTTTTGGAAATGTGTTTCTACTTTTGGGTATATAAATCTAACGAATAGGAGACGCCCTTATTGGCTATGTTATACAAATATAGTGCATTTACGAGGCGGACAACATAATTATATTCTTAGCTCTTTTTAACATATGCGACGCAATGCATGTGTGGCGTCGTACAACACTAGCCCGTGCGTGGGCGTCTTTATTTGAAGATTCATTAGATAGCATCCTTATCAATTATTTTATGTGACAACACTAACACCAGTGCCTTGATTGATTGCTTATTTATCTAATAAACTTTATAAACTATTGATTGTCTACCATCTTGTGTAAGCAAAACTATAATTCTGTGAAGCAAAATTTGTCTACTACACGCACTCATGTAATAACACTCGTATATCGTATGTACTCGTATGTTCAATAGTTTTCATTTCACACCAAGCAAGATACCTTCACCAAATATAAAAGAAAATTTTCTGCGGGCGTGCGAAATTTTTCATTGCCGTCCATGTTTTGTTACTGATTCCTGTTCGTTGACAATGTCAAACAGCGTCTTTGTTAAGAAGAATTTGGGATTATTAATTAAAACAGTGTTTTATCAGGATATTTTATTATTGTCCAAGTACAGAAGCAAGTGTCCATGCCTAGGTTTGGTAATATGAACTGTGGTTTGACAATGATATTATAAACTATACGTTACCCGCGCTCAAAAATGGCGATACAAAAGTAAGGCAATTGCCCGACTTGCATTCAGTCATGTCCGAACCAGTGTCGCGGTTACGTGTCAGTACCACCCACAATTCTCAATGAAATCCGAGGAAAAAACGCCTTCCTGTGTTAATAGAGAGTGTCGAAATTCCACTTTATTATTAGAATTCCACTTTATTTTTTCCGAAATAATAATATAATTTTTTTATGAATCAAAACTTTGTAATGTTTATTTTGTCGGGAACATTTAGCTGACAACTGCGTCACGCGTGCTCGCGCCAATGGCCGATTATCTCTTTCTAACTACAGGTATTCTGTACGGTTCTTTCCTTTTCTGCGTGGATGCGCAGCGCGCTGTATGATTGTATGTATATTGCTAGGTAGCTATATCAAAATTGCCGCTGACTTTTAATGCACTAATGTTCGGGTATGACGCCTCTATATATAAAATCTCATTGGTGGTTTGAAGACTTTAGTCCGGTTAAGCAGTCGATAACCGCCTAGGCTGACCTGCGAGATGCCATACACAAAAAAAAAGGTTTGAAGACAGATAAAAATCACTCTGTATTGACTTTGCATAGGTTAGTTACGATTTATTACAGATATAGTTATTAATTTACGGAATATTACGAAGTTTATGGTTTTGACATTATAAATAACGTATGTAGTAGTTAATTCTCAATCTGATTCATGCAAGAATCACTCTCTTGTGTTATTTTCATCCATGTAACTAGTGAAGTGGAGAGTCTCATATTCTGTATCTATCGATACGATATCGATATTTATTTATAATGTGAATATTGGAAAAAAATATACTAATAAACTCTAATATAAATATAATACATGTAGTGAGTTACTTTTTAATCATAATATGTGTTATGTTTTTGTTTCAGTTCACTCAGAAATAAGTCGTAATAGACGAAGGAATGGTTAAATATTAATGGATCTAAATTAAATGAAACTGACTGATCTATTATTATGCATCTTAAGTAAAGAAAATTTTACTTGACAAAACTTGAAACCCCGTTCGCGGTCGTATTCTTACATTCAAGTATAATTGGATTGTTCACATTATTATTATTCATTGTTCGGGCTGAGTGAATATACATATGAACATAGAATAAGTGATCCCTAGTAAAAGCAGATGACTGTAGTTATAAAAGGTTAAGTTAATATTAATTTTCAACAACTAATTTATTTTAACCTTAATTTCTATTTTTCAAAGAAACATTGAAAAAATAATAGACAAGAACGGGGTTTGAACCCGCGACTTTTGACGTTCCGTGTCATCACTCGTCGGAATCGGAACGTCAAAGGTCGCGGGTTCAAGCCCCGTTCTTGTCTATTATTTTTTCAATGTTTCTTTGAAAAATAGAAATTAATATAGGCATTACATGGCCTCAACATGTATTAAAAAATATAATTATATATATTTTAACCTTATCTTGTCAAACAAACATACTCAAACCTGCTCTTTAGCTTCACCTCATATCGATAAGTATATATATATCTGCCTAGCCTTTTCCCAATTACATTGGGGTCGGCTTCCGGGCAAACCGGATGCAGCTTAATACTAGTATTTTACATGGAGCGACTGCCTATCTAACCTTCACAACCCAGTTACTGAGTAACACTATATCTCGTGGTAGGACTGGTTGTCAGACTTTCAGGCCTCTGACTACCCGTAACGACTGTCATAGATCTTAATTTGACAACCAGGACCGACGGCTTAACGTGCTCTCCGAGGCATGGAGGGGTCTCGGTATGAGATGATGGTCACCCATCCACATACCGACTGCGGCAAGCGCAGCTTAACCTCGATCGATCCATCTGTGCGGCTGTTACTTAGCCACGAACACCTCATATCGATAAGTACTACGATAAAATATTTTTGTGATCAGCACTGTTCGGCGGCCATATTTACTTACGTTTCTTATTGAATAGATTCAGGCGTTACTTTGCGGAAGTCCATTACAATGGATGCAAATAAATACAATATCTAGCTACTTCCACAAAATTGAGGGTAGTCATGCATTACCTGTGCACCACCGAGTGGCGGACACTGCACGGTCTAACAGCTCCTGATGATGCTCCGTGGAGGGGCGAAACACGTGTAGAGTAGTTGGTGGTAGTCGGAATTTTCACCGCTTGCGTATGTGCATATATTTGCGGGCGGGCGGGCGGTGCACAGGTAATGCATGACTACCCTCAATTTTGTGGAAGTAGCTAGATATTGTATTTATTTGCATCCATTACGTTTCTTAATCGTCACGATTTTTTCGTAGTTAGGGCAAGTCCATATATACAAGTCAATGGTCTCTACTAAGGTTTCTACCTACACTGTTAACGATTTCATAGATTATAAATGTGTGAGTTGTACATAAATAAATATTCATAATATTAATAAATATATATAGGTATTTAACATTAATAATTCCTATGTAATGTTGTAAATGTATAAATTTGTCTGAATAAGTATTATAAAATGTTAAATATTTATTCTAATTATAATATTTCTACATCGGATACGGTGATATACTATGTGAACCATTCTATAATTTTAACATCTGTAATTACCATATACTAAGAAATAAACAATAATCTATTCTATTCTAACAGAATGAGATATATATTTTTATGTTACTGAGGTTGATTTTTGCACGCTATTCATTTTAATTAAATAACATGTGCCATTTAGGGCAATTCCTCTTTCTTTCTTACATCCGTGGGTAAACTAAACTGAGCCCAGTGCCTTGCAACAAAAACTAAAGTATGAATATTCTGTACATTTTAATCTGAGTCTTCGTCCTCTTCCATAAGCAAAGAAATAAAATAAAAAATTGGTTGTTTGTCTGTTCCTGACAGTGAATGTCTATGATATTATGCGGCCGAATACACAAGTCCTCCACTATAGTACGATTTTAATAAGTTTTGAATATATTTTAAATCGCGTATTCTTACATTGATACACGATTCAAGTCGGACACAAATAAAAATGGTGGTTCAATATATTAGATTTCTCTGATCAAACTGTTTATTGAAATAACACGTGAATATATATTAAAGTGTACAAGAAATAGAAAACATTTTAATAATTTTTGCTTATATTCGTATTTAACTGGTGCGATTACGTGGTGCGTTGGGTAGAGCTGTGTTTGGCAAATAACAGGTTGTCGAAGACACCGATTTCGCTACAGTTTTGTATCTAATGTGTTGTTTTTTTAACTGCAATACGTTTGTAATGTGTTGCGATTTTCAAATGTTTATCCAAGTGAATATTTTAACAATGATTGGTTGAGTTTAAAAGGAAGAAAGTTAACCAAAGTCTTCGAAGTTAGCTGGGCAACTGTTCTATTCAATCAGCATGTGACCCAAATCTGAGATTTCTCTTCTTTGTGTTTTACTGTGGAGTTCATGTTTACTCGGGAAAAATTTAAAACTATCAATAAGGAATGTACTGAGTGGTGATTTGAGTGGGAATCATCAATAAGGGCATGATAATTTATGAACTTGTTACGGTTGAGTACCTGTACAACACTGTGGGGGTCAGGTGTAGTAAACTAAAAATCATGATATATGATTTACTGTGAGATTAACTTATCAGAACTGGATAAAAATACAAAACTTAGTTGTTGTGGGCTGTTAAGTGTTAGCATAGATCAGTGTTTACCTGAAATGTATGTAAACACTCAAGAAAGTATGAAACAACAGAACAGCTTTAGGTTGCAATGAAGATCAGCTGTATTTACATTGGATTGAGCCTCAAAGAGTAGGACAATGTTGCAAAATGGCTCATTCTGAAAATCACAGGTATATTGTTCAGGTCAGTAATATTTTTCTTGATATCATAAATGAAAGTGGAAAAAATGAAAAACCTAAACTTTTGTTACACTTCAATCAATTGAATCGTTCATTGTTTTGTTTACAAAATAGTAAAAGTCAATACTGCATGATTACAAGAGAGTAATGTTTTATTATAATGGTGTTCACTGCCACACTTGTTTTTCAATACATACATAACACCTGTATACCCTGAAGGGGTAGGCAGAGGTGTACACAATAATACACCCACATTTCATCAATGCTGTTATTTGATCTCATCTAATATGGTGGTGAGCCTATTGCCATCAACCAGGCACAATTTCAAAGGCTGGGCTGCTACTGAGATGTTCGTAACAAAAAAAAACTATTTACCCAACCTGGGCATTGTATCCAAGACCATGAGGTCAGCAGTTGTGCTTTGGACCAATAGACGGATAAGCTTATGGCATAAATTAGTTTTAACATATAATAATGGTATATTTGAATGAATTTCACTGCCAAGATTGTTTTTATAGTGTAATAATAGAGAATACAATTATAATTTGCAATGCTTCTAGTTATTACAGTTTGAAGTGCTTATAATTTTGCTTAAAACATTAACCCTAAGTGATGAAGTTGATGTTTTATTTTTACTGCGTTTAGATTGTTTACCTGTCAGACACACATAACTTTTTAGTCTCGTCTATTACCACCTTAATAACTTTAAATGAAATTTTGGAAACCCTTAAAATATTTACAATTTGTCATTTGCACAATCTCTATACATCTTGAAGTCATCATGTTGGTTGGTTGATGGCAATCTCTGTCAGTTTAACCTGTACATAAACAGATTAGGTTGACTAGTAAGTGTTGGCCTAGTACTTTGTTGGACTTCTTATTGTGTGGTTGATGAACAACCTAGTGTCACAGTTTAAACCACCTAGGTCCCTAACATGGCTTTACACACCATCGAGAACATCCCTCAGGTGTGCTGGTTTCCTCACAATGTTTTCCTTCACCGTTTTAAGCAAGTGATAATAATTTATAATATGCACATGACTTGGAAAAGACAGTGGTTGGATTCGAACTTGCAACCTTTGACTTGTCAGTCCAACGGTCATACCACCATGTTATCACTGCTATAGTGCACTATCATAGTCCATAAACTATAAATGATATAATTAATAAATCAACATATACAAATATCCTAAAGTTTTAATTAAATACAGGTGTATGTGGGTGCACTATCCCCACACTACGAGGCCCTGTCAGTGGAAGCCTCCAAGCAGACAAGCTCTGAAGAAATTGTCTGTTGCATCACTGACAAGCTCGGATTGACTAATGGATCCGGTGGGGCTTATGAATTGGCAGAGGTAAGTTTATTATAATCATTTTACAATTGTTTGTTTAAAAGAAGACATTGACTTTGTGTCAGGTTATATGTATCTAATATTTTGATCAATTGAATAGTGATGGACTGAATTAAGATTCTGCCGAACATTTAATTTAAAAAAATAAAGAATTTTGAACACATTTATTTAGATAGAAATTGTTTGAATTCTGTTGCCTTGTTTTAATTGTGCCTGTAATCATTTTATGTCAAAATTTATAGGATTATTAAAGAGATTTGTTACAATTAGCTTAGGGATACCTGACTGACTCATTGGTCTGGTGGTCCCAAGTGCGACTACTAAGCATGATGAGGTCTTGTGTTCGATTCCCAGATCTGGCATAGTGTTATTGGGATTTTATGTTAGGAAATTCGTTAGAGAGTTTGGAATAGTGCCCAGTTGATGGCAATAGGCTCACCACCTATTACATGGGACTTAATAACAGCATTGGTGAAATGTCAGTGTACAACTCTGCCTTCTCCTTCAGGGAATACTGGCGTAATGCTGTGTTATGTTTATGTTTTTAGTGAAACCTATGTATATTCTGTGATCATATATAAACATTTATTCATACATTGTTAATTTTTTATTATAAAAATATAATATTATAAAGTTAATTTATTCTGGTTAGTTATATTGGCAATGAGTTTAGCTACTTTGCAGCCACAGGAAATAATTAATAGTCTACCATAAGTCTGGTCTATATTTAAATATTTGTTCAACCAAATGTTTGATCTATATATAGTTTTTCCATCCATAAAGTAAAAAAATTATACATACAGTCATAATAAACAAACATACCGGAAACATATTCTGTATCAATTAAATGGTAGATCAGTTCACCAAATTGAAGAAAATATCTAATAAAAAAATTTTGCTATTTGTGGCTTTTGACCTTTGCTTGGTCATCAGTGAGGCATACTACTGCAAGTATCTACTGCCTCATAGGTGAAATATACTTTAAGGAAATGACAGATAACTATTTGAGAACAGTTTGTTGTTAAAAAGAGATAAAAAAACTATTTTCACTATTTACCAAATGAACTATTGAAAAGTTTTAGCCAAATCTTATTTATATTCATATTGGCAACTCTGGTAACAAAATCTTTTTTTATTTTTAATGGACTTGCATTATGATTCTCGAAATCTCAGCGACAAACCAGGGCCAAAGGCCCTGGTTTGTCGCTGGGTTGGGCTTGCCTGGAAATACAGGTCAAACAAAAGGCCTGGTGGGAGTTATATTCTAAATTGAGGTGGGACACCATCTAGTGGCTCTCCATGATTGCACTATACCGATAGAGCCATGGAGAGACCCCAACTGGTGTAGAACTATTCATTAAAATAAGCTTTCAAGACAAATCAGTCAAGCCCAAACTCAATGGGTTTATCTTGTTTAGTTCAAAAGTTCCTATGGCTATCTTCCGGCTCCATCACTGGAACAGCTACTAGAATAGCATCATTATGTACCATATTATTGCTTTGTAACCAAAGGTACATATGTCCACCAAATTTGAGCAGAATCTGACATCGGGAAGTGAATCTAATTTAGCTTCTAAGATTCGTGCCGAACATACATACAAATATTCCAAGTTAAATAAAAGCTTGTAAAGTGGTCTATTGCTATGTCGGGCTACATGAATAATTTACGTTATGATTATTATTATTTATGATTTTCTTGAATGGGTTCTTTCTGAGGTAATGTACCATTATTTTTAGTTTTATTATTATAAGACTCATGTTTCCTCGGTATAGGTGGTGGGGGACATGCTCAGCGGCGAGTGTAAGGAGCGACGGCTCGGCCCAAATGAGTCGCCCGTCGCGGTTATGCTGCTGTGGCCCAATAACACCGGCTCAGGACAGTACAACAGGTGAATACGACGAACCGAAACCTTTCATATGTCATTAATTATATTATATATTAAATACAAATTATAATATTTTTGCAGTATATAATCAGTTCATTTCTGGCAGGGCAAGTGACCTTACAAAGCTGGCTTTATAATAACTTTATACTTGTGATACATGTTAATTTTCCTGTTAATAATTAGCATGTAACATTCTAGTTATGATTTAATTACAAAACACTATAAGAATATAATTTTTCCTCGGTGTAAACAGTCCTTAGTTACAAGTTCAACAATGTCAAATCAGGTTTTTCTATTTAATTATCTTATTCCTGCAATTACATGTTACGAGAGAGATACGTCTAACCTTGTCGGAAACACCTGCGTGTCTTGTATTTATATCTTTACATATACGTATGTCCATTAAATGTCCTGTCACCGCAATACTATTTGTACTATGTTCCATTGTGATGATTCATTTAATCAATTTTACGCGTCTTGATTACCGTAACTTTTGTGTCCTTATTTAAATACATTAAAAGGACAACTTGAAATTACCGAAGTCACATTATTGAATTTGTATAATTATACAATTGAAAAATACGCATAATTGTGCAAATAAAATGTCATCAACCAACCGCTACGAATGTGCCTATACACATTTGCGTTTGTTGGAATAAAATAAGTGTTGTTAAAACTACTACTTAGTTGTTTAATGAAGGGCTGGTAGCAGTGATTGGGGATAATATACCAGTGTGGCGCATGACTCACTCTTCCTGCGGCAGCGGCCTGATAACGGCGTCTCTATCCTGCCTATCAAACTGACAAAAATATTATTTTTAGACATTTTCTCACTAGTTAGTATCGTAATTTCAGTTGAAGGGTTTTTTTTCTGTTTACAGATTCTATCTTCGTGAAAAAATCCCCGATGAACCATGGATGGAGAACTTCTCGGTGGACCCGCAGCTGATAAAGGATTACTTCCAGCGCTTCCTGTATCACCCGAAAGATCGCGAGTACCCTGATTTGTGTCAGTTGCCGGAGCTCAATGAACAGACGTTGCTAGATAACTTGAGAGCGAGATTCTCGGCCGGCTACATCTATACATATGTTGGCTCGATATTAATAGCACTTAACCCATTCAAATTCTACCCGATCTATAACCCAAAATATGTGAAGTTATATCAAAACAAACGGATAGGATCCAGTCTCCCTCCTCATATATTCGCAGTTGCCGATGCCGCCTATCACTATATGCTCCGAGAGAGAACTAATCAATGTATTGTGATCAGTGGAGAGAGTGGATCAGGAAAAACTGAGAGTACGAATTTTCTTCTGCACCATTTAACAGCACTGAGTCAAAAGGGGTCTCATGGCAGTGGTGTGGAACAAACTATATTGAGTGCAGGTCCAGTGTTGGAGGCTTTCGGTAATGCGAAAACTGCTCACAATAATAATTCCAGTCGATTTGGGAAGTTTATCCAAGTGAATTACAAAGAAAATGGAATGGTGCATGGAGCAGTTGTACAAAAATATCTTCTCGAAAAGTCAAGAATATGCAGTCAAGGTCGTAATGAGAGAAATTATCATGTATTTTATTATTTATTGGCTGGTGCTTCGGAACAGGAGAAAGAACAGTTGCATTTACTGAGTGTGGACAAATATAATTATTTATCAAGGACTGGTTGTAGTGAGGTGCCCGGTATTGATGAACAGTATGAGTTCTCACGGTTAAAACAGTCTATGGAGATGGTGGGTTTCACTATGGATAAGCAGAGGCGTTTGTTCGCTGTGTTGTCGGCTGTGCTACTTTTAGGTAAGTTTTTCTAGCATGTTACTGCATACATTATGAATTTGTCATGTTTCTATGAGAATTTTTATCAACTGATAGACAACTCTAATTATCTTGTATAACTTTTCTTATCGTTCATCATATTTTGAATTACGTACCTACTTAATCATATTGCTAATAGATAAATATGTATGTAATTTAAATACGTAATTCATTGAGACTAAGTTGTGCTAACAATAGGAAATTGATTCCTTTTCCTCCTACACCCGACAAATATGTTAGTGTTGCATTCTGTACTTAATATTGAATAAAACATTTGCCTTATATTTCAATTGTTAGTCAGGGCTATAAAATATTTACTTTCTAAATAACACAATAAATTAGTTGTACCATAACATGCTTTACTTATAAGCAGAGAGTTTTATTTGATGAATGTATCTCGTCAAAGTAATTATCACGAGTGCTTCGCTACTTGTGTGAGTTACTTTAAAAATTGATTATCACAATAACACACATCTGTAAATGAAAGAAAAACAAGAACCCTTGTTAACTGATTAGTGTTTTACATATGCACTATTTGAATGTATCTAGTTAGAGAATTACATTGAAATTTGAATATACTAAGCCATACAACACAGAGGAAAAACAAAATTATTGACTAAACATGACTTCCTCAACCACTTCTAATATTGATTTCAATTTAACTGTTCATAATCGTCCCATAACTGTCCCACTACATCGCAACAGTCGCTTCTCTTACAGAGAATGCATATTTGCAAACTTTAATTGGTATAAATAAATAATTAATTTACGAGTAATTAGCGGGAGATGTTTTTCGTTTGTTTGTTTGTTAAAATTGCTAATCTATGGAACACCCAGTCAGATTTGAATAAATTTCAGAGTCAGATTCATGAGGAATAGTATAGGCTATCTAACATACGGCTACACCTCTCAGCTAGCCTTATTGATTTTTGTAATCGATGATGTATGATTATGTAAACAATGTATTCATGTAAATAAACATATTTATTCGTCATTAAGCAATGGATCTACAGTTCAATGAAATCATCAAATCAGTTCAAGAATATTAATATTTTTGTTAAGTAAGTCGGAAGAAAAAGCGCCGCCGAACCTCTTTATTCGCGTTCGCTGGCGTAATGGTTAGTGATACGTAAATAAAATGTACTACAAAAATATCGGTCTTTAATACGTCTAAAATAACGATCGCGGTGCCATATGCCTATCTCTTATACATAAGCCACAATACGGATTTTGTGCCAAAAAAAATATTGAAAATTAAAAGGTACTACTTCATCTAAAGAGAATTTTATGAAGATTAACTTTGCCCTCATAGCATGTAATTTGGACACATAGTTTAGGAGATAATGTAAAATGAAAGTAATTCAACACTGGCGCGAAAGAGCCGTGTGACGTATAAGCCCCACCGTGAGATGAACCGTGCATTATTTACTATTTGTTAGTTAGACCTAAGTAAGTAATTGAAATATAATTAAAGGTGGGTGAAACCGCGGGGCACAGGTAGCACATAATACAATACGAATATGCTTTATCATGCACCAATACAGAAACAAAACAATCCAAAATTTTCCTTGAAATATAGTAACTAAAACAATATGTATAAAATCAATGTAGGCACAATACGCGCCCTTCTCGCAATAGCGATTTCTGGCAGATAACCTGGCAGATGGACAAGGAAGTAAAGAGACATATAATATACTCAAGCTTCAGGTTCACATAAAATATGTGAAAATTATCTTGGCACTAAATCAACCACCACCTGCAGATTATCCATGGAACTTGACTTAGCTTTTATACACGCTAACCACAACTGCTCGATTTGCGCGATCAAATAACGAGCCCACAGATGACCTAATGAATTGTTTGTTTCGTTACATTGATAAAAATAATAATAAAAACACTGCTAAGCTAAGCTTAATGCAACTCTTGTTAAGCATTTGATATTAGAGTACGACTCCTTTGCATATCTTTTGATAGTTACTTAAGTAACAAATCCTTCTCATACTAGGGTAGTTCTATTCAAGAATCGGAAAACTAAATAACAATATTTTTGTATAATTATTTCATATGTTATTTCATTACATTAGTTTCGCATTTTAAAAAAAAGAACATGGATTGTTTAAACAAATTTAGTTTTTTCGTTCCTTAATAGGTTATAGGTATAGAGGTTGACAAATCTCACAGCATTTTTGGAAGAATTAAAGCTTACACACTATCAATATCATAGTGATTGAGTTAACAAAAACATAAATATTTTCAGGCAATGTAGAGTTCCAACCACAGCGAAAGTCATATCATCACGACGAGGCGGTCGGCGTGCGGAATCCTGAAGTCGTTTCACTAATATCATCGTTGCTGCGTGTCAAGCAGGAAACCTTATTGGCTGCCCTCACGTCGAAACGCGCCAGGGCTTCGGGAGAAACTCTCGTTATTAATTACAGGTAACATAGTTAAATATTACATACAATTTGATGTCCTTGAAGTTTCGTTTGGGATCAAGCACCGTGGTTTGGGGTGAACAAATAAGCCATAAATCCTGGTGGTTGTCCATAGAGAGTTGTTTTCAAGCTAAGTCAGACAGAGATAAACAAAGGCATTGTTTAAGCTACAAAGGAGGCCAAGGCAGACCATATTGTAGTGGAATCTTGTTTGTACTGTAGATTATTATTAGAATTTATTCAATAAGACGGTAGACTTTATATGAAATGGTAATCTAAGATTTGTGATTACGTAAACAATGTATTCATTTAAATGAACCTATTTATTCTTCATTAAGCAATGGATCTACAGTTCAATGTAATCACTATAATAGAATATTAATATTTTAAACAGTTTAGTCTCTCTTATTTAATCTTTCCATAGGAAGATTATCATCCGTCTTATTTGAAAAGAATACCTCGACATTCCTAGTGAGAAGTTACAAAGGAATTTTATCAGTACCATCATCTTAATGCTATAATCCCTTATTCACTAGTCTAATAGCATATATCTACCTTATTTCAAGGACTTTTCATAAATAAGTTGGACTAATCATGGGCTAATGGTGAACCATAACTAATTTTTCCTTAATTTATAGAGCTTCAGAACTCAACTCATGGTCATTGGTCAGAGAAACAATGTTTACTTTTATTTATTAATTACGCAGCTCAAATGGTTAAAGTGCGTCATTTAAATGTTCCAGGTTGCCAGAAGCGATAGCCACACGGGACGCTATGGCGAAGTGTTTGTACGGTGCTCTGTTCGACTGGATCGTGATGCAGGTCAACCATGCGTTGCTCTCTAAAAAGGATACGCTAAGGGAACATCAAGGACATAGTATAGGTGAGTTGTTTACTAAAAAATATTTGAATAGGCATGATGACTTTGACTGACTGATTTTGAAATCTCCTTCTATAATATAGAAGGAGATTTCAAAATCAGTCATCATGCTACTATTTCCGAAAAACACATGATTTCAGCAATAAACTTTGTTTTAAAGCAGATTATTGCATTTCAAACTATCATATCTATATTAATTTGAATTAAGCACGAAAATGCTCATGGTTGTCATGGCGCCGCTTATGATGAGTTGTGACGTCACGTTTCGATAAAATTTGGCAAAACTTCAAGCAAAACCACGGCGATGATTGATATTCAATTGAGGCGTGACGTCGCTGTAATTGGTGTTTCAGTCAACATGGCCGATTGCAGTATTTTATATTTTTATTTTATTGAGAATCATATTAATCTTCTGTTTGAGGATTCGAATGGGGTAACGATAACGCTGAAAAAGCCAGATCAGACAACTCTTCATATGTATTTCCTCCTGTTATCTTTTCTAAATGTTTTTATTGTATTTTTATAACTATGTAATTTTTTAGAATCCTGTGTACATATATTTTTCTCTAAAACCATTTATTCTTTGATACTTTTATACTGTCATCATGCCTATTCCATATTCCTACTACTACCGCGATTCCCTAATTTAAAAACTCTCATATTATACTTGACTACACAGAAAAACCTGGCGGCTATCGGTCTCCAGAGTTATGACATACAAAAGACAAAACAATTATTTTCTTAAAATGAACGACAAGCTCTTGTGTAAACTCAGATTGGAAGTGGACCTTTTCATTCTCATGAAAAAGTATGAACGAGTAACTTTTAGCCGTCGTAAATTCAATAAAAATGTTAAAATTATCAATATCAATCAATACATATAATAAAAATTTAACGGATCGCTGTCTGTACATGGAAGATATATGAGAAAAAATATTAGTGGAACCTTAATCAACCCAAATATCGGTTCATAAATAAAAAAGTTAAGCCAATTTAAAGAATAACGTCGTACATTTGTTATTTACGACATCCACGCGGACGGAGTCGGGGGCACAGCTAGTGTAAAATAAATATCTAGATAATTATAACCTCGTAAGATAGAGCCCCTAATGTGTTTCCATACCTGAATTCTGTTTCAAGCTAAATTATATGTATTTATACGTAAAATAATTCTTCCTACTTTTATTTCACAGGCGTTCTGGATATATTCGGTTTCGAAGACTTCGGCTTGAGTAACAGCTTCGAGCAGCTGTGCATTAACTACGCGAACGAGCACCTACAGCATTACTTCAACCAGCATGTGTTTAAGTATGAACAGGAGGAATACAAGAGAGAGGGGATCCCCTGGACGGATATTGGGTTTTCTGATAATACGGGCTGCCTGCAGCTCATTGAGGGCAAGGTCAATGGGCTGCTGTGTTTGCTTGATGATCAGTGCAAGTGAGTTGATTAAAGTATTGTTTATTTTTATTCATTGTTATTGATAACTCCGTATCCGATTGGTCAAGTGGCCGCAAGCGCGGCTGTTGAGCGTAAGGTCCTGGGTTCCATTCTCGAGTGGGACAAAGTGTTATTGAGTTTTTCTCATCTCTCACGTGTCGGGTCCACGTCCCATCGGACTATGAGAGTGAAAAAAAGAGTTCATCTATGTTTGTGTATACACTAAACTTGTGCGCTATAATATCTCCTGTGTACTTGCCTAATCATCGTGGAGATAGGCCCCCGATACCGAAAATTCGGACGATATATTATTGTTCACTTTGGAACCGAAAAATTTCTGGCATTATAGCTGTAATTGTTTCTAGTATAAAAATCGTACGTCGAAAGCTCTTTTGCGACTGAGAGTACTGTAAGCTCGTAGTTCACTGTTATGTAGCTTTATTGTCGTATACACACTGGTGCAAGTACAAGGCTATGCTTTTTTAAAATAACACATATTACGCATATTAACCCTAATTTTCATTACAGCTTTCCCTGGGCTACAAACGAGACGCTACTACAGAAGTTCAATTCGGTGCACGAAAATAATCCCTTCTACGAGAAGCCACAACGACGGGAACCTGCCTTTGTCGTCAGGCACTACGCAGGCAGAGTCAAGTATCAGGTAAGACAAATATTTATCAATGTTCTTAGACCGTGTAAGAACTATATTAAATAAAATAAAAAATGATTTCTATTTATGTCTTTTTTTTTTTATTAAGTCTTCTCGTAATGTGATAAAATGTGTGCCCAGCTCTTCCCAAATACATTGACGTCGAGTTCCAGTCTAAACAGATGCAGCTTAATACCAGTATTTTAAGAGGTCAGACAGGCAGCCTGTCTGACCTCTACACAATATTAATAATAATAATAATATCCCACAACTATCACACAACGCCGTCTAGTCTCAAGCTAAGCAGAGCTTGTGTTATGAGTACTAGACAACTGATAAACATACTTATATATTTCTAAATGCATACATATTATAGATAAATTACACCCAGACACAGAACAAATGATCGTGCTCATCACACAAACATTTGTCCTGGGTGGGAATCGAACCCACGACCTCCGGCATAGCAGTCAGGGCTACTAACCACTAGACCAACGAGGCAGTCAGAAGATATTATTTCGTTACACAATATCTTGTGGTAAGACTTACGCGATGACTACCGACCGAATAAGGACTGTCATAGATCTGACAGTGGGGACCGACAATTTAACGAAAAAGTTGTAAAAATACCTATTCCAACGCATTCGACATCATGTGATGCAAAAGCCATGCTACTTTTTTCAAAAATTATGGATATCTTTTGAATCATGATAAAGTATTTACAAAACTGCTTGTAACATAATGTGAATGCTTGTTATCAGGTAACAGCCATGCGGGAAAAGAACCTGGACCTAATGCGACAAGACATCGTGAGCGTGTTGAAGAATTCGTCGTTAGCTTTCGTAAGAGAGCTGGTTGGTGTTGACCCTGTAGCTGTGTTCCGTTGGGCTATTGTGCGGGCGTTTTTTAGGTAAGATAGGACATTCCATGTCACATGTCATGTCACGACAGGAAGAATTCCTATCGTAGCCTATCCTTAGATTAATTCGATATAACTTAAAAAAAAAAACCACATAATAATAATCAGATTTAAGAAACGTCAAGATTTTTTTCTAGTACATAGGCTAGAAAATTACCATTGGTTATGCTCAATAGTAATAGCATGGCTCAATTTTGGAATTGTCAACATAATCGTTTGTCGTGTTCAGGGGTTACTTCGCGTTCTTGGAGGCGGGGCGGCGCCACCGCGTACAGCGCGCGGACGGCGCCGTGCGGGGCCCACGCGCCTCCATACACGCGCACAACGACTCCATCATCAGGTGCGTACCTCCCGGACACACCACACGCCGCACACCACACACCACACACCACGCACCACACACCACACGCCGCACACCACACACCACACACACCACACGCCGCACACCACACACCACACGCCGAACACCACACACCACACACCACGCACCACACACCACGCACCACACACCACACGCCGCACACCACACACCACACACACCACACACACCACACGCCGCACACCACACACCACACACACCACACGCCGCACACCACACACCACACACACCACACGCCGCACACCACACACCACACACACCACACGCCGCACACCACACACCACACACCACACGCCGAACACCACACACCACACACCACGCACCACACACCACGCACCACACACCACACGCCGCACACCACACACCACACACACCACACGCCGCACACCACACACCACACTCACCACACGCCGCACACCACACACCACACACACCACACGCCGCACACCACACACCACACACACCACACGCCGCACACCACACACCACACACCACACACACCACACGCCGCACACCACACACCACACACACCACACGCCGCACACCACACACCACACGCCGAACACCACGCACCACACACCACGCACCACACACCACACGCCGCACACCACACCACACACACCACACGCCGCACACCACACACCACACACACCACACGCCGCACACCACACACCACACACCACACGCCGAACACCACACACCACACACCACGCACCACACACCACGCACCACACACCACGCACCACACACCACACGCCGCACACCACACACCACACACACCACACACACCACACGCCGCACACCACACACCACACACACCACACGCCGCACACCACACACCACACACACCACACGCCGCACACCACACACCACACACACCACACGCCGCACACCACACACCACACGCCGCACACCACACACCACACGCCGCACACCACACACCACACGCCGCACACCACACACCACACACCACACACACCACACACCACACACCACACACACCACACGCCGCACACCACACACCACACGCCGCACACCACACACCACACACACCACACGCCGCACACCACACACCACACACACCACACGCCGCACACCACACGCCGCACACCACACGCCGCACACCACACACCAAACACACCACACGCCGCACACCACACACCACACGCCGCACACCACACACCACACACACCACACGCCGCACACCACACACCACACACCACGCACCACACACCACACACCACACGCCGCACACCACACACCACACACACCACACCACACACACCACACACCACACTACCGACACGAGCGCCTTACTACTACGTCACTGTCCAGCGACGCCCGATAGCTTTCAAATAAATATATTATCCACTAACTGCAAATACTGCAATATCATTAACTTGAAAGGCATGAATGAATTTACACATTAAATGGAACAATTCAGTGAAAATTATTGCTGAAATTTGTATTGTAGGTTGTGCTTACACCGCAAATGCTTAACGTGATATAAGCTATTACTTTTAAATTGTGAATATTCAAAGTTCGTTTTGTCATTCTTTCACATAAATGCACTTACATTTCAATGGTAAATAGCACTTGCGGTTTGAAACACGACCTTGATTTATACTTTAATATTATGTATTACAATATAGCTTTTGCAAGCAACGTTATGTGACGTAATGAATTGTGTCTTGTTGCTCAGCCAACTGGTGACAGTATCGTCAATCAATCTTGCAATCAACCGTATTGCGTAAGTCACCGAATTTACGGCATGCTTGTTATATGTTCTATGTGCACCTAACGCATGGAAATCCATGTTTTAGTCAACCTGTAACACACCCTTTGTTGCGTTTATACTGTGCCCGAACAAGAATACGGCTAGACTATACGCCATCTGCCGCATGGCGTACCGTCTAACTGCAGTCTTACTTCATGTATCTTTGTTGACTCGCTATTAGACCAAAAGCAATTAGTTTTCATCTATTAGTTCTCTAATAGTAATTTATTCATACTTACTTCGCGGTCACCCTGAGCAGGTATGCATGCATCTCACAGAAACATTTAATTTGGTTTACTGACTTATTTTTGTTACATTAATTTTGTAATCCTCGATTCCTTTCTCACCCTACATCAAACCGACGAACAGAACGCCCAACAGAGCGGCCAGTAAAGCGCGGGAAACTCCGGGGCGAGCGCACGCCGATACTAAACTGAGAACTGAGACGCTAAGCGCGGCGCGCGCGGGTGGGAAAGGGACAAAAAATTACAGAATCGCCGAGACGCGCACGCGAAGGGTCGAACGAGAGCGAGACGAGCGCACGTTCGACGACACCGACGTTATGCAGCGCGCCAGCCAGATCGTTATGTACGTGCGATGCAACGACCGATATGTGACATGCTCTGTCTCTGTCTCGCACTTCCACGTTCCTCAAACAACATACATGAATGAGTGCAAATACTGACGTTACCTTCCCATATTCCGACGTTTTAAACATTACATACGACATTTAATTTCTCTCTCTGTTGTTTTAAATTATTCTCTTAGAATATTTTATTTGTACTCATTTAATTTAACTATTAACTATATTTTGTTTGATGAATTTGCGTGTTTCGGTTGGGGTCTCTCTTCACTTTTCTCTTTTTCACGGTGATGGCTATGGGTTTTAAGTTTTCGTGCATTTCTCTGTCGCATTCCTTTTGTGAAGTTTGTATATATAAGCATAATATTATGATGTATAATAATTATAGTAATTTATAGTAGCTGTGTTATAAGCCTTACACAATTACATCTTCTATTACACATCAGGTTCAAAACGTAAAATATTTAAAAATTACGTCGATGCTGTAATTGTCGTTTGTTGCTTTACTGTTTGGGTTGAATGTAGATAACAGGTTTATGTAGATTTTTATCAAAACGTCGAGCTGTATATCAGTGCAAAACATCAAACTTAAAACATAATATTATCATAGATCGGAATAGGCAAAGTTTATTTACGTAAACCTCAAAAAGAAAGTAATAGAGCATACATAGAGTGAATAATACCTCCGTCTGAACTTTTGAAATCATAACACATATAATTTTGCTAAAGTAATGGTAATATTAATTTTATCATTGTAAAAGCGACATCCAAATAACCCTTCTTACGATTTGTTTACATTTAATTTTTTGGTAAAGCGGATCGGATATGAACACTAAACATGAAGTTGTGTCACACACAATCAAAATCGTGTACTATCATTGTAACCATACAGGTAAAACGTATTAAAGGTTTCGTAGTGTGAGAAGAGGCGAGACATGAAACCATGCCAAATAATGTAGATTTTGATGAAATTCAAATTGTTAACTTACATATTCTTGGAAATTGTTGTATTTATTTACAGTATAAGCAAGCAAATACAAGAAAGGGTTTCTTCTCATACAGAGAAAGCACAAGCATTAATAAAGTTATTACTGGTAAAAATTCAGAGCAGTGATAGCCAAGTGATATGACCGTTGGGCTGGCAAGTCAAAGGTCGCAAGTTCGAAACCAAGGAACACAAAAATTGACAAAATTAAATTAGCTACAACACATAACAATAACCAATGTTTGGTAATAAACAGTCACAAAATAGTGAAGAATAAAGTGATCTTTTAAAATTCATTCTATCAATGTTATAGTTATTTTGGAAGTTATTGTAATAATAACTAGGGTACTGAATACGAATTTATGATTTTTCAACCATTGTATGTGGGTTACATCAAAAACAAGCATTATACAAATTTAACCAATTGTGAACAAAAACTTTAAAAATGCTTACCATCTATATGGCATACTGTCGATACCGCGTACTATCGAATTGGTATACTGTCGATACCGCGTACTATCGAATTGGTGTACCGTCGATTAGGGGTACTGTCGATTAGGGGTACTGTCGATTAGGGGTACTCTCGATTCCTTAACTCGCCGATGGAACGTTTTCGATACAGCGACCTTCGATGTAGTGACTGTCTATATCATGAACCAGACCCGCTTAAAACGGTGAAGGCAAATATCGTGAGGAAACCAACATACCACATTTTCGATGTAAATAATTTTAGAGGCCTACGGGTAGTTTAAACTCTGACACTAGGTGGTTCATCAACCACACCACAACACAACCTGTGGCTCAAGGCACATAACCATTTGGACACCACGAGTCTATATTAATGATTTACGCGACCATGACAGTATTTAAAGAATAAAATTCATCAATAATCTCTCAAATTTAAAAAATCCTGGTAATATTTGGGTTTGGTGACCTTAGCATTTTATTACAGTCCCGTAGTTTTAACGGAGACTAGAAAAACCAATATTTAGATTGTCAAATTCACTTAAACATTTTAATGAATAGTAAGAATTAATAATTTTGTGACATAAGATAATAACGTTATTTTCAAAAAAAAAAATGTATTTGTAGTGCATAATTTTTGTGATTATATATTATGCTAAGTTTTACATTAATTCAACTTAACTATTCAATTAGAAATTAATTCACGATAAAATCCGCGATCTGCGGTCTCTACGGCACTCCTCGCGGCACTATATTTCACTCATATGTATTTTTCTAATTGTGAATGGTGAAAAGTGTCACCGTAAACATGGCGGCGGTGTCTAGCTGAACAGTAAACATGGCTACCATATTATCGCGCCAAATTAAAAAATAATAATTTGGATATCATTGATTAATCAGAAACCTTGATTGATAGCCACGTTATTTTATTTACCTGTGAAAGTAAATACATATTTTTTTATTCAAAGTATTGGACTTTTTAGGACAACAGAAATCTGCGCAATGACACTGGCTTCGTTCGTAATGACAATACAATGCGATATGAGTCAAAATGGCGTTCAACTAGCTAGTTTTTATAATTCGATTTGATTGGGTTTCGTATACCAGTGGCGAGAGAGGTACGCCCAATGATATTACAAACTAATAGATGCGTTACCCGCACTCAAAAATGCGGTACAAAAGTAAGCAATTGCCCGACTTGCAATCACTAATATTCGGGTATGACGCCTCTATATATAGAATTTTAGAATTGGGTACGCCCGCTAAAACTGCTCCAGTACTGACTACTTCAAGTGTTATTCATTCCGCAATTTTAAAGGGAATTATTATACACTTTATGAGTATCCTTGAAGCTTTTGTAAATATAATCTGTCTATTCCGATCTCTGATATTATTAATGATAAAATATTTTATATCAGCTTATCCTGGATTGCAATTGCTAAAAAAAAAGTTTTGTTTAAAGAACACCTATCCAGCATGAATGTAAATAAACTGCACATTTTCACCAAGCAATATTTATTTATACTTAGTGGTTGGTGTTGCCCCTTTAAGAGATCTCATGATTATATGGAAAGTTTTGTAACGATTATTTCTTAAAAGTCCACAAATTGAGATCTCTTAGAGACTTGTACTCCAATATTAGTGTTTTTCACACATATTGATTTGTTTCTCCAGGAAAAACAAGTCGTTTAGGCCTAGAGAGCGTGCGAAAAAAGGTCTAAAGAATCTTCAGAGTGTAAAGACGTTGGCTGGTCGTACGGCGGCGCCGGCGGGCAAGCGCAAGCAGCCGCAGACTGTTGCGGCACAGTTCCAACACTCGCTCTCCGCACTCATGGACACGCTGAATCAAGCTAATCCCTTTTTTATTAGGTAATGTTTCAAATCTTCTTATCGTGTCGTGACACTAAAGTCTCTTTTTTATAAGTAGAAGCATTTGCTTGGTCCTTCTTTTAAGAAGAAATAAGCAATCCCTGTGTGTTAGCCATTTTAAATCTATAAATCCAGGTTTCCACCAACTGCATCATTAAAAACATAGCGTATTAGTAAATTTAATTTTAACTCAAAATTAATCAACAACTTTACTTTCCGTTTTATAGATAAAGTATTGGCCTAAATTAACTTTTAAGCTTAGATTAAGATCATAAATGGAAAATGTTGATTCGTCAAATCCCAATACAAAAAAATTATATTGAGCAGAAGATTCAGCTTTTCATTCTAATTCTCCAACAGATGTATTAAATCAAACGGCGAAAAAGTCCCCCACGTTTTTGATGATGAAACCGTCCAGCGTCAGTTACGGTACACGGGCATGTTGGAAACTGTCCGGATCCGGCAGGCTGGGTACAACGTGCGGCTGTCGTATGATGAGTTCATACAGGTGTACAGGATACTGCTGCCTAAAGGGCTGCTCAGCTCTCAGACTGATGTGCGACACTTCCTCGCTACCCTCAATTTGGATAGGGATAACTATCAGTTAGGTAAGATAAATTCAAAGTATGAATAGGTTGTTTTTGCTATATGGAGAGGTTACATACGATAAAACAAAGTAGTAACAGTGAAATGTTGCGTTTTGCCACACAAAAACAGTCTACAAAGTGATTTAATAAAAAGTAAAGTAATATTTAAATGGAAAAAAGGTCGGGATGCCAGGAGGTGCAGTTTCAAATCCTGCTCTTGACCGAACAATTTTTCCAAGAAAATAATTTTCGCTGCTGCTTAGATATGTATTTAAGGCTAAGGATATATATTGACTTCCTCGTTGGTTTAGCGGTCGCAAGCGCGGCTGGTGAACTTGAGGTCTTGGGTTCGATTCCCAGGTCGGGCAAAGTATTATTGGATTTTTCTGTTACGAAATTCTCATACTCATACGAAGTGCTTCGGAGAGCACGTAAAGCCGTCAGTCCGCCTGATCTCTCTCCGGTTGTGTCGGATTGCCGTCCCATCGCAATATGAGAGTGAAGGAAGAGTGAGTTCACCTGTGTTTGCGCATACACAAGGAGTATCATTGTATTATGTTTTTAAGGGAAGGTTTTTTAGCATAGACGCAACAATTTAGTTACAACAGCTGATATTCTAGTTGGATTTACAGGTGCCACAAAGATCTTCATGCGTGAGAGCGAACAGACGAAGCTGGACTACCGGCTGCACCAGCAGATCATGGCGTCCATCATCACCATACAGCGCTGGTTCCGCGCCGTGCTCGAGCGGAGACGCTTCCTTGCCCTGCGCCGGGCTTCCGTTGTTATACAGTATTTTTGCAGGTATGTTTGTTTTACATGCTACTAAATGAAATCGCCATTAAAAATAGCAATTGCTGCGTGATGTAAATTTTCCGTTCGGTCGGAGATGCATTGCCCTTGATATCTACTCCACTGCCGGGCGAGGTAGTTTATCTGGCAAGTTTGCCTTTCCATTAAATTTTGTTGGAACATATCACCGATTTCTAGTCGGAGTTGGTTTTATCGGAATCTTAACATAACCTTATTCTATGCTTTTTAGTTTCGATCTTAGGTTATTGCACTCTTCAATCTATTAATCATTATCAATCCATCAATATTATATACTAAATATACAAAAAAAATTAACTTTTGCACTTTTATATGAAATGTTGGAAAAAAAAATTGTTTATCATCATCGTTCCTACAGATATTAGGAGGCGTACTACAAAGTTACAAAAAAAAAATACAATGTTTAAAATAATTCGTGCAAGCGTCACTTCCTCTGACTTCTTTTTCAATTCGATAAGACTGAGCCAAAATTGAGTAGAAATTACCGTTTTCAGTCAAGATTACTTATCCGCGCGCATTGTGCACTCTACAACAAATGCTATGAACTGTGGTCATCCACCGCTACCTCGGCCGCGTCCGCACTCGCTCTAGTCTCCGCATGTTCACTCCGGACGAGTACTTAGGCTAAGCTCAATTCCCACAGACAATGGCTGTCAGGTCGTCACGAGGCGGCCGTCCGTCTCCAGGCGTGGTACCGCGGTGTCCGCGTGCGTCGCTGGGCCACGCAGCTGCGGCGAGGACTAGTGGCCTTCCAGGCGGCCGCGCGCGGACATCTGCTGCGCCGGGCCATAGCGGCACGACACACTGGCGATACTGAGGTACGTACAACGTTTACGTTACCGCATGTTCGATGCCAACTGTTTTTTGAAGTGATTCGGTTAGGGTGAGAGTTATTGGCAATTTTATTTTTATCGACGTTTCATATTTTTTCAGCAATATTCTGACTTCTGGGATGACTAGTGTACTTCTTCGACCGACGATATTGTGATTTATTTTTGCTGACGGAAATAAGTCTATCTAATCTGTTCATGTATTCTGGAAATTAATCGTTGTGATTTAGACGTTAATTAACTGGTAGAGATAATCAAAACGACCCAGCTGGGTGTCTAAATTATGTCTGATTGCAGTTCGACATTTCAGCCATTTATTAATTAACTTGTATTTAATTATAAATTAATGAAACAATGTAAAACTTACATCAATTCAATTGAATAATTGATAACTCTCGCCCATATATTGAGAATTGTACCTTTAAATGTTAAAGAGTGATCTTGGTGTGCACCCCCTTTCCAGTTCTATGTATTGTAACATTTAGGGCCTGTTTCAGTATCTGCTCATACAATCCGATGTATGTTAAATTAGTGTTTGAGGAAATTAATGTTTTTTTGCTTTTTATTCATGAGCATGCGGATTCTCATGTCATAGCATGCTAATAACTAATGCTAAATTAATATGATTTGTAAACATATGTTGAAATGCGAATTAAAGCTCGTTTAATATCGTGTTTCTCTTCATTCTTCATTTCACTCGCTCACTCCTCAAGAACGCGACATTGATAAAATTAGCATTTTCGCATTAGCAAGTTAGTACTTATTCCCGTGGACGCGTGGATGGATAGATGGAAGGAGAGCACATTTCGCATTTAGGATTTCACACTTAGAGAATTTCGCAACTGTATTTAATTTGCTAAATGCTAAATGAGAATTCATAAGCTAAAAATCAATGCGAACGCTAAATAATCCAATACTAGTAGGCAGAAACTATAGAATGCCACCTTACATTTATCATAATCAATATCAGTAGTTACTGAAACAGGCTTCCAAACTAACCCCCGCGATTCATGTCACTAATGGCGTCTGTAAAGTGTTGTGCACACACGCGCATACAACGTTGTGGTTGGTGTTTGTGTTGACAGCATGACGGTCGCGCCGCGGTCCCAGCCGACAACAATTTGTCCGCCAGGCTCGCCGGAACCAAGGATCCGCTGTGAGTAACTGTACAGTTTGTTTAGTCAAATTACGTTTTTTATTCTGGCTTTCCCCCACAGCTTTGTTATAAATTGGATATTTTTCCTAGCTTTGCACAGCTGTATAAAAGAGCTAAACAGAGCGAGGTCTTCGTGCATACAATGCGATCGAGGCAGATGCCTGCGAGGTGGTATGGCTAAGCGAACAACAAGATTACGTGTATACGGAAAATAGAATAAATGTGACATTTACACGGCTACACATCTTAGTACCGCTCAGCTTCCCCGCACAACATTGGTGGAAAGAGTGGCATCGTTTTATATCGCGCCTCACTAGCACCGCTCGGCTCTTCGCGCACAGCTGTGGTGAAAAGCCAGCCTTTATGTCTCAAGCTGATGTTTAAATTAATACCACAGGCCTGCAAAATGAGGGTGATTACTTCCTCTCGGGAATTTGATAGCTGATGCTAGGGTATTTTGGTGCGTTGATTACGAATATGTTCTTAGTTTTTCTCCATCACCTCCAGATTTTTCAAAAAGGGTACAGTTAAAAAATAGGAAATAAACACAAGTTGTCACATAAAAAAATATATATTTAAAAAAGTACATTACTTTTAACTTAAAAAGCTACTAATATATAACAACAACTAATTACTAGTCTAAATTACATGTAATTTTTATTTGTGGAACCTGGTCCTTTTTTTCAGGAAGCTTCGGTTGTGCGATTTCCGCTTAAATTTCTGGTTTGGGTCGTCGCGCTTCAATAACCAACAATAGTCCGCCATCATGCTAGTATTCCATCTTCCTTGATACCGGACTTCAAGCTTTTTCAAATCATTATGTATTAATAAGCTTATTACTAAATTAAGCCAAAATAAACCGTTTTCGACATGGTTAATGCGAATTACTTATACTCATTATGTAGTAATTAACAAATTACTGATTTCGATTAATTTCTATGTCCCCTTACACTAATTAAATGCAATAACCATTAAGCTGAAGTATATACTGACGTTTTATAAATTTTAAAATGTAGGCGCTCCGACATTTTTCAGCAAAATCTTAAATATTGAATATAAAAACTTCCTGACGTAATGGTTTTTTTTTTATTATTTTTCTCGTAATCAGCACATCTGAAACTATAAAAAACGTTACTCAGATTTCAAAGCGAAAAAATATTGCAGGCCTGTGTAATCAAACAATTTAACCTCTGCTATTATCATCAGCATTTTTTTGATACAGGGGCATATTAATAGCAATTACTTGGTAGGTTAGTTTATCTGCATAAAATTCAGGGGTTCATATTCAAGGTAATAAGGCAAACTACGTTTATCTAAATAAATATTTTTTTAAATATAAATCTTTGAAACGAAAATTAACGCTTGCTTAGCGAACTCTTAAAGTTATTATTTTAAATGGAAAAAGAATACGGTCGCGAGGAGGATTCGAACCTGCGCCTCCCGGATCAATACTCCAGGCACTCTGACTACTAAGCCATCTCGACCTCTGCTCACCACCGCGAACTCTTCATCCATATTTAACACGTCTTTTAACGACGTCACTGCTATCTATTCAGTCCAGTATACAGGTGAATTCTTTTTCCATTTATAATAACTTTAGAGTTGGCTAAGCATGCGTTAATGCTTTTCAAAGATTTATCTTTAATTGTTAAGGTAATTGCATCTTTACGACATTGTATTAACTGCAAATTTGATATACTCACGCATGCTAATGCATGTCTTAGGTGCAAACAGTAACACTTTACACATGAGTTAATTAACATAAACAAACCTTTTTAGGTATATCTTACGAATGGAAAGAGAAGAAAACTCGAGACAACTGAGAGCGACACAGTCATTGCCAATTCCAAGGTAGGAGGGAAATTATCTTACATACCTTTATTTAATATGAAAATTGAATGTTCATGTCGTGCATGAAACAAAAGTACTAAACAACACGATTGTCTTGTGACTGAATGTACCCCAATGTATTTTGGGTCAGCGTAGCATGTATTCTTCTGTAATGTACATATATCAGTCTATATCTCGCTGAATGCCTAAAGTGCTGAAATAAATTTTATGTTGTTTGTTTTAGGGTCGAGAAAAAACGGGACATTATCATAGATGCCTTAGAAAATACAAATGTACAAAAAGTCAAAAAGAGACTTTCGAAGACAGATGCAACATTAAAACAAACCAGCACAAGGTATTATTACTGTAATTCGTATTACTACATTTTATATATAGCAAAACTTTAGCAACGCTTACAAGAATTTTCACTGCACTCTCACATCAAACTTGTTTACAGCTACTTACTTATTATCAATGGGTGTACACCCTAAAATGATTGGGTATAATTATATAGTACAGCCTTTTTCGGTATGAACGGACTCAGTATCAAAGTCCTTGAATCGCACAAAGTATTTTTGATAAAATGTTTAGTCAAGCAGAGTAGCAGTGTGTATTCACACTATCGGTCGGTCCCGGTATATCATCGGTATCGAGTCCCGCACAGCGTACATGCTAGATCTTTCACATTTAAAAAAAGGATGTATTAAAACTCGTAGCAGTTCTAATGCCCTTATTATATTCACAGTCTAATACCCAAAGAAACAAGCGAGTCATCACCAGAGGATGAGCGTTGGAATGTGAACACCAACCGGTACCCACAAGCCGCCGTCACGTTGCCCAATAAGATCACTCCAGAAGATCTCGCTGACGAACTGCTATGGCTGCGGCTCGACCAGAACTATCTCATGACTGAACAGGAAGCTATCACTAAGGTGAAACAAATTCTTATTATTATTTTAAATAGGAAAAGAATACGGTCGCGAGCAGGATTCGAACCTGCGCCTCGCGGATTATATATAATAACTTTAAAGTTCGCTAAGCTTCTTATTATATTCGGTAAATATTCATTTAAGCACATATTTATCACACAAACGAAAATGACAAATAAAAATTGGTGAGTAAATTTTTGCCAAACAATGTGTGGTTAGTAATGAGAGAATCCACAGTTACGCTTTACCCTTTGGATAAAATTTTATCACTAAGCACTTTTACTGTGCATTTGAAGTGAATCATGTTCCATGAAAACTCTAAAGTTTGTAATAAGCACCCATGTCGCCCACCACGAGTGGTCGTTACGTCGAGTAATAATTATAGTAGAGGATTTGAAATACTTTTTTATTGTTTACGTTTTAGAAACGAGAAAAACGGGAGAAAGAACTGGCGGAACTTTTGGAGTCAATAACGAGCAGTAGTGAAGAGTATCTCAGACAGATAGGCAATTGGAATCCTTCAGATAACACAGAAACCAGTAAAACGAGTACGAGGTAAATATTTTTATGTGTAACTGTTGAGTTGAACCACATTGGTTAAAGTTGAAAACAATAATACAGATAATTAATTATTACTCACTTGCATTCAAACTGAGTTTGACTCGCGACATCGCCGCGGGCTCAGCTCATGACTAAGGGCTCCGTTCGAGTTCGAGACTAGTCATGCAATCCCGAAGAATGCAAGTGAGTAATAACCGTTGAACAATAATTAATATGAATGTGTCTCACGAAAGTTATTATATAAAAATACAGATAATTATGACGTAGTGTGTGTGTTCAAATGTAATTATTATGTTAGGCGGGGCTCGGCAGCAGTGTACCAGCGTAGCGTATCGAGTGCGACGCTGGAGTCTCGCGCGCTACACTCGCTGCCGCCCGTGCGCCGCTCGCCGCGCGCGCCGCCGCCCGCGCCGCCCGCCGCGCCGCTCGCCCCGCCAGGTATGTTACACTAACACAGCAGAGCGTGTACACTGTACAGCGCAGCGTATCGAGTGCGACGCTGGAGTCTCGCGCGCTACACTCGCTGCCGCCCGTGCGCCGCTCGCCGCGCGCGCCGCCGCCCGCGCCGCCCGCCGCGCCGCTCGCCCCGCCAGGTATGTTACACTAACACAGCAGAGCGTGTACACTGTACAGCGCAGCGTATCGAGTGCGACGCTGGAGTCTCGCGCGCTACACTCGCTGCCGCCCGTGCGCCGCTCGCCGCGCGCGCCGCCGCCCGCGCCGCCCGCCGCGCCGCTCGCCCCGCCAGGTATGTTACACTAACACAGCAGAGCGTGTACACTGTACAGCGCAGCGTATCGAGTGCGACGCTGGAGTCTCGCGCGCTACACTCGCTGCCGCCCGTGCGCCGCTCGCCGCGCGCGCCGCCGCCCGCGCCGCCCGCCGCGCCGCTCGCCCCGCCAGGTATGTTACACTAACACAGCAGAGCGTGTACACTGTACAGCGCAGCGTATCGAGTGCGACGCTGGAGTCTCGCGCGCTACACTCGCTGCCGCCCGTGCGCCGCTCGCCGCGCGCGCCGCCGCCCGCGCCGCCCGCCGCGCCGCTC
Source organism: Xylocampa areola (assembly GCA_935421205.1). NCBI lineage: Eukaryota > Metazoa > Arthropoda > Insecta > Lepidoptera > Noctuidae > Xylocampa > Xylocampa areola. Next base: position 11,462,878 of record OW285214.1, on the reverse strand, counting down.
GCCCCGCCAGGTATGTTACACTAACACAGCAGAGCGTGTACACTGTACAGCGCAGCGTATCGAGTGCGACGCTGGAGTCTCGCGCGCTACACTCGCTGCCGCCCGTGCGCCGCTCGCCGCGCGCGCCGCCGCCCGCGCCGCCCGCCGCGCCGCTCGCCCCGCCAGGTATGTTACACTAACACAGCAGAGCGTGTACACTGTACAGCGCAGCGTATCGAGTGCGACGCTGGAGTCTCGCGCGCTACACTCGCTGCCGCCCGTGCGCCGCTCGCCGCGCGCGCCGCCGCCCGCGCTGCCCGCCGCGCCGCTCGGCCCGCCAGGTAATCACCTATAAAACGAAGTTAACTCGATTTTGGAACTTCTTAACGAATTTTCACGGCAGCTCTCAGTTCCACTGGTTCCACTGAGATTAGCCAAGTACGCAGGAGGTAATATAGTGCATGCGCAAACACAGGTGCGGTGTGCAGCTGTGTTTGCTCTTCCTTCACTGTCATAGTCCGATGGGACGGGAATCCTACACGGCAATATCAGTTCGTCCAACCTGGGAATCGAACCCAGGAGCTCACGCTTAGCAGCCGCACTTGTGGCCACTAGATTAATAAGGCAGTTAAAGGGATGAAATGGGCTAAGCCGAGACTTCGAGTTGAGCGGCTGTCTCGACCTGTGGCATAACACGTGGAGATGCTGCCGCGGGTCTAAGCATCGTCGACTTAGTGAACTAAGTGAAGCAGCCGCGCCACAACCCATTCAGTGTCGGTAAATGTCCGTGCTCACAGTTGCCTGAAAGCGGGCTCTGTGCGTTGTGTAGACGGATGACGTGTGCTCGACATGCGGCAAGACCAATAATTTAAAAAAAACACGCCCGTCTGCCCGTTGATATGCCACACATGAATATTAGGCAGCCTGCAGCAGGCTCAGGACGAGGCTGGTGGAATCCCGGCTTTATCGTGTTTGTAAGTGGTAAGCAAAGTACCATTGTCAACAGGGTATTGTTTTCCCCCGCACCCGAATATTTGCATTAATTATTTATTGTTTATTGTCATAAGAGCCTTTCATTCTAAGTAGTGATTAGTGTAGCACCAATCTTTTATCGGATCTTTAAAACCCTTAATTACATATAATTTGTTTATATAAATAGTTCAAATGGCATTGTCAAAGTACTTAAAACTTATTTGGCATTTCATGTTATGTATTTTATGCGTCAAAATGTCAATGGCAGTGATTCCTGTAGAGATAAGGGGAATAATCTGGTGTTATATTTACGAAGTGAGAGTGTTTGTGATATTAATTGTGATGGGTTATATCGTGCAGCTCCTGAAATTCGCAATTTATTACTATAGTAAGCTAACATTTATTATTATATATTTAATAGTTTTGATTGTTGATTTTAAGAACTTCATATATTTGATTTTTATGGAGAATAAGCACAAGAAAATATTAGTAGGCACTAGGTTACCAACTTTTTTTGTGTGACCATTTTAAAGACCAGATGGGCTGCAGTCTTGCTGCCTATCGTTATCTTAGGTCCATATTTAATAACACTTCGGTCGAGCAGATAAATTTCAGACACGAAACGAACGAACAGAATTGGGATGGTGTACTTTAGTTTTGATGTTCATGTGGCTGTATAGGTGTGAACAGTCTATCCTACTAATATTATAAATGCGAAATATTGTTAGGATGGATGGGTGGATGATTGTTACTCTTTCACCCAATAACTACACACAGATAGTTTATAAAATGGATTAAAACATAGGATATCTTTTTATCCCGGCTAGACCCAAATCTGAAGTCCACGCAGTCGAAGTTGCGTGCAGAAGCAGTATGAAATAAGTTATTCTAATCGGTTTCAGTAAGGGTTGCTATGTAGTAAAGCTTCATTTTCCCATAGCAGGTAGTGAAGAATTAGTAGTATGTGCGGAATCCAGTGCACCGGCGCCGCCCGCGCGGTCTGCTCGTCGCTCCCCGCGCCGCTCGTCACGTGGCCCGCCGCCCGACATCATCGTCGACGCCTCGCTGTCATTACACGATCATGACATCAAGCGGTAACTATGACCTAGACCATACTTTTACATTCTGTTAAACTTTGGAACCGACTTTTACCTATATTATCATCAATTCCTGTGTCCGTTGACACTGAACTACTATATGAGTAATGTACTGAAAACATAATAATGACCACCCTAATCACGTCTCATATTCAATCAAGTCATAATACTTTACTGAAACGATTTATAATAGAACGCACTATTAACTGTGTCTAACCAAGGCTCGATTTGAACCCGAATTGGAGTTCTAGTAATACAGAGTTTACTACTAAAACTAAATTTTCTTGAGTTGTACCTTCGATAGACACAGCTGGCTTGTCTAAGCATCATTATCATGTGTGTTATAGGGCGGCATCGGAGCAGATCAGCGGGTTAGTGTCTGGCGCGGTGGCCGGCTCAGTGGTGTCGGTGGCGACACTGCGCCGGCGCAACTCTGACCCGGCGCCCGGCGACGTGCGGCCGCTCGACCCGCGCTCCACCGACTTCATCGGGCAAACCGGCAACGGGCTTTTCCGGATAGCTGGTCATAGGTGAGGACATCCATACAAATATGCTCATCGACGTAACTACCACGAATATTTTTTTATGCAATAGATTTGCTTTTATCGATTCGTCCCATCTCTAACACTTTGGCAACACGATGTAACATTTTTGATGATCTTTAAGACTATGAATTAGTATGATTTTCTGGTTTTAAAGCTGTTTTATGACATGCTACTTCAAGTGTGGAGAACAGTATTAAAAAAAAAACATGCCAATTGGGCATGCATGAAAAAAATTCAGTATATTTTTTATATATTTTTTCGAAAGTTTATCTAATTATGAGAAACTAATTTGGCTATTTTATTTTTTAGAACATTATTTAATGTAATAAAACAACTTTTAACCGGATTAATCACGTGTATTATTGGTTTTTTGTTTTTCCTGACGTTTCGAACACTGTTCGTGGTCGTAGTCCTCCTGCGACCACGAACGCTGCAAAGTGGTTAAAAGTTGTTTTATTATAATGTGTAGTGATCGCGCAAACCTAAGATATTACTATTATTTAATGTCTTATAATTTAAAAAAATACTTTCCCAATGACGTAATGTGTTTAGAATTTTTTAACACACCTTGTTTCTAAACGAACTAAAACAAACATGTCAGTTTCATGTCAGTTGGTAATGTCAAATGAAGGTCACAAACGTCAAACAGACAAGTGTTGCCAGCTCTAGTATTAAAATGTTGATGTTTATTAATATAAAATGCATGTTTTTTACGCTTTTGGGCATAGATCTATTTTGATATATGTACTTGTACAAATATAAGGCCCTAATTTATTAGGTAATTTCCTTTTAAGGGGTCAATGTGTAAGTGATAAGGATTCATTTAAGCCATAATTCAAATATTTACAACAATTTTATTTTTTTCTTAATGTTCGCCGTTCAAGAAGCAGTTTTCGTCTTGCTAGTACTATGTTAATTACAAATAATTTGTTATATCCATTTAATTCTTAGCTTAAGTGAATGTATTTGACTTATATATTACCCCTTTCAAAGGAAATTACCTAATAAATTAGGACCTTATATACATAGCAACCTTAGTTCAAAAAATATAATACATTCGTATCATGAAATGCGATTTTAGTTAAAATTGTTTCACTATAAAAATGCCATAAAACATTTCCTTTTACGTAGTCTGGCATCACTCGAAATGACAACATACCTTCAGTCTACAGATTATACGAAATATGAACATGTGACGTCACTGTAAGTGACTTCAGGTCAAATCAAGGTTATTATTTATTTTTGCGTTTTATTTTGTAATCTCTTACTTTTATGAGTGGAAATTAACAAAATATAGCACATAATCAAAAAATCTCCAAATGGTTTTTCCGTTAGCACGTCTTACGAAAAATCAGGCATGCCCAATTACAAATGATTTTTTGTGTGCCAATATAACTCACTAATTATGACGCTGCTACAAAGTCAAGCCGTTACGTTTGCTGACAACTGTCATTCTAATCAAGCTATATTTTATGGACAGTAAGACCTGTAAATAAATGAATTCTAGAATCCTTATTAATATTTAGCCGACATCAAAAACAAGTTCTGACTTCCGTACTACGTTTCACAAAATATGTTTGCTATTTACATTGATACCTAGTTGTATACTGTAGAGATTTGCTCAACATATTGTTGCTGAAATTAACATACATAGTTAAAATGTAATGTATTAACGTCTACAGATGTAACGACTACAGATTTCAAATAGATACGCGCAGTATTTCTTAATATAGTAAAATGAAGATTGACCTTACATTTCCTGTTATTTATTTTCAAGGTTTCGCAAAGGCACCCGATTCGCAAAAGGTGACAAATGCGTGTACTGCCATCAAGCGATTGACGCGTTTATCACGCAAGGCCAGCGGTGTATCGACTGCAAACAATTGTACCACACAAAGTGTATACAGAATAAGGGCGTCATCACCATGCCGTGTTCCAGTCCCGTCACAGTCGCCACCAGAGGCCGCCATAAATATAGAAAGAGAATCGTCTCAAATTCCAATTATAATTTATTAGATAACTCCAAAGGTTCGGTCACTTCGAACTTCAATTTAACAGGGACTTCAGAATTTATGGATAGAACAGATAAGATTATATCAGACGCGACTGAGTTACAAGCAATGCAGAATTTCATCACAGAAAAAATATATGAAATGGAGCCAAATGAGAAGAAGAAACAATCAGAGGTCAGTTGATGTTATAACTTATTTAAAGGACTTATTTAGCCAAATAGAAGTATGAGCGACTGCCCTTGCAATATATAAACATTACACCTAGTAATATATAATGCTATATAACAGAATATTAGTATTTCGTATAAAAAAAGATTCAGAAACTTTTTATATTGTTACAATTCTGAAAATAAAATCGTAGAAACTCCTGCGCCAGTAGGTACGAAAACTTCAATTAGGTACAATAAAAATATTTTACTATTAACTTTGTATACGCGTTAGTATATGTTACCGATGAAGCATATAATTCAGTTTTTTTTAGAATACCTAGTAATTCTATAGATACTATGTCGAGTTCGTCTTACCATGCTCTGTTGTGTTAATTAAGCAATGGCGTTAACTCTTCCGCAGTGCCTGAGACGTCAAAACCATAAAGCTAGCTCCCAAATTGTTTATTTTTTCATGTATAGTCGACCATACAATTGCTTTACCAACTTAATGCTGAATTTCGTTTGGACATCATAATATGACAAGGTCTAGTTTCGCTTACAAGATCAAAGTGTCAGTCAGATACTGTCAACGTTATTGTCATTTTAATTTACTGGAAGTTTTTGTCAAATATGGTAAAGCAATTTCGTGGTCATAATGTTTATAATATTATTAATAGTTGGTGGTTCTTGTCGATCATTATTCAGTCAACATAAAATACTTACATATGTTGTGATGGTTAACCTTTCGGCTCAGTAACGTACAGATCTGTACGTTGTAACAATAAAAATCTATTGTGTCTGCTAATGACTGACGCAACAGCTTAAATAATATAAATTGATCTAATAAAGGGTTTATCGCATGTTTCTAAGCTTTCGGCCATTATTTATGATATTTATATTTTTTCGAGTAGAATCGGTGGTCACTGTTTCCAGATTTTGCCAATTATATCTAGAAATCAGATGAAGGTAGTAGAAGAAATTAACGTTTTAAAATTTAAATAATATAATAATTAATACTGTTTATTTTAGCTTACGCAAATATCTTTAAAAGTGGGTTTGTTATATTCATTTTTCGTAAATCGTTTACGAAACTTACGTTTTTATTGTCAAACAAAAATACATGTAAAAATCAAGTAAAATCTTATATTTGATTTGTTCACAAAACTTCTAGGAGAATAATAAAGACGTATTAATTAATTAATTAATATTTTAATATTACAAGCTAAATAAGAAATGTATATACATGCTAAGGGCAGTTGCTTAGCCATGTACTTTACGTGGTCTTTGTGGAAACAACTGTAATTTTATAACATTTCTGGTGCCTTGTATTAACCGGCTTTTAAGCCATACAAATATTATTTGATGGCAATATGCTTGAAGGAATTAGTACTGGAGCACTTTTAGCGGGCCTACCCCACTCGCCACTGCCATATGATTCCTAATCATATAAAGGTATCTTTTACCAGTATGGTTACAATGATATACACGATTTTAATCTTGCGTAACACAAGTTATTGTGTGTTTAGTTTTTTTTATATATGTTTTACTATTACTGTTATGACGAGAGCTATTTTCGCTTTAGTACAATTTCTTTTGTGCTTATGTGTTACCTCACGCCCCGTGGCGTAACACATGGCGAGTGAGTAGGCGAGAAGTGGCGAGCAAATTTGTTCGATATTTAGTCAGATGGTTTCTCCCGTCTGGTCCTCTACGGCAATATGTAATTAAATACTCAATGACGTTTTAGTGTTTCAAGAAAAAGAAAATACACTACATCAAAATACTCAAACCCCAAATTAATCTACACATACTAGTAGACTTACAAGTTTGTCATCTATGTATAATTTTACAGGTTGACAGGGTATTCAAACACGCATTATTAGAATTCAAAGACAATTTAGTCGCGACATACAGTATCGTGGAGACGCGAGGGTCGGCGCTTAAGTATAAGGATCTCATCGGGAACTTCCTGCACGTGATGGAGACGGTCTGTGCCAGGGAGGGCTCCACGTTGTCCATCACTATGGGGGTCAACGCTTTCAGAGGGTTCATGGATGAGTTCATGAGCCAACACGATACAGACAAGGCGAGAACGAAAAGAAAAAAGGATAAAAAGAGAAAGGTAAATAATTAAATATCATAAAATGATCCTTATTTGCTTGTATGAAACTCGATTGTACAAAACCTCATAAAAAAATATATACCATTTTTTTGTGGCATGTCTGCAATAATGCCTCTCTGTATTTTGGGTTTTTGACTGTCTACAACACTGGGGAAACACAATCGCATCGAATTACTCATTACTGTAGCCTAATTTATAAAAGACAATCTGAGTATATTTCTTATTCATGTAAACATACTATGACGCCTGTTATTAGTTTATAGGAATTATGATAAGCAGAAATGTTCATTAACATCTTCATGCATGCTCCACGGCTCAGGTTGCATTTGACCTGTTCTCTTTTGAGAACGTCCGCAATTTGATTGTGTTCGTCGATATCGACCAATTCCGACTCCACCCACATTCATCTCATAAACTAGTTTTCTCAATCGCCTATCATACATTCTTTCTACATACTCATACCATATTAAATACGCTTTGCGATTCTCGTTAAATACTACTAGCTCTTTAGTCCACAGCGTTACATTCCTTATTCGATTTCGTTTTACTTATTAGTTGCGTTACATCGATATTTTATGATAATTTCAGGTTGACGACCCAATACAATATAAAGGTCATACATTCATACTTTCTATGATTAACATACCAACGGAGTGTGAAATCTGCAAGACTTTCTTCATGTGGCCCATAGAACGATCTCTCATATGCCAGACGTGTAAACTTGCCTCTCATAAAAAATGTTACACAAAGGTAAATATTAAAACTATGCTATTTAAAAAAATACTATTCTTTGATTCCAAAGAATAGTTTATTTTTATGCTAACTATGGTTATTCCATCTATGCACTTTCTATTGCAATTAGTTTAATTTGATACTGTGAATAATTAATTGTAATTTGTAAAGGTGTCAACATTATGTCGGAAAGAGAACCAGAACTCTTCGGCTGCAATCGTGGGTGCTGTGGACGCGGGCGGACGGGAGCAAATGGGTGTCGTCACTCGCGGCAAGGTAAATAGAAACACATATCTAAACGGCGCACAGTGACTTTGTAAAATAAAATAAATGGATAAAAATAATGTACGCGAGTGCAGAGCCGCACCTAATAACCAGCATTCGATAAACTAACTTTTAAATTCTTGGCACCCATGAGAAATAGTTACAAGTTAATAATATACTTTTTTTTGTATAATAACTTTCGTGAGATACATTCATATTAATTATTGTTTAACGATTATTACTCACGCGCATTCTTCGAGATTGCCAGACTAGTTTCGATCTCGAACGGGGCCCTTATTCATGAGAGCTAAGCCCGCGGCAATGTCGCGAGTCAAAACTTTGACTGTGATTAATAACCGTTAAACAGAAATTAATATATTTCTTATTGCAGGTGTTTGGAGTGCCACTTCCTGACCTACCCACAGGCGAAAGTAATATACCTATAGTCGTGGACAGGCTAATAACAACTATAGAAATGACAGGCCTTTACATAGAGGGCTTGTACAGAAAGAGTGGGCTAAGTTCTAAGGTAAGTTTAGTATTTAGATTTTGTTCTGCTTAATGTGTATAAAAGTTTTAGTTACTGAGAGTGTATGTGTTATTTATAATCTGCTAGTAATTAAATAAAGTAAGGATTTTTATTATTTATTAGTAATTAAATTATAGTTTACCCTGATAATGTAAAAACAAATTTTAATCAAAAAGGGCTCAACATTGTTAGGCACCTAAATAAACTTTTTATTGTTTTCTGCGTTTAGTCCTGAGAAAGTATTATATATTTAATACTTATGACTTATACATCAACCCCTTAAAAGGAAATTACCTAATAAATTAGGACCTTATATATAAATATCATAGTCATTATTGACCGGGTTGTGGCCTAGGGCGCCAAACGTACCAGCCTCAGCAGTTCTTGTAACAGACAAAGGGCGCCGCGAACAGTAGTATAACAGCGCCACTTGTCCAGGTGCGCGAGCTGCGGCGGCTGCTGGACGAGTCCCCGGAGGAGGGCGCCGAGCGGCTGGACTCGTACGCCGTGCACGTGCGCGCCTCCGTGCTCAAGAGCTTCTTCCGCGAGCTGCCCGAGCCGCTGCTCACCTTCGATCTGTACGACGACTTCATGCGCGCCTCTGAGCTCTCCGACCCACAGGTATACCACTCTACACTCTAAGCCCCACACTACACTGTACACTGGCGGTCACCTTTTTTTTTACGTGTTGTATATTCATTATGGACTCTGTGCTGGACTCGTACTGACTAAAAACCCAACGATCTTACACTAACCTTTGCCGGGATCTCCAGATCACAATGGAAATGAATTGTTATTAATGAGTTTTTTCATAATCATTAATTTGCAAATATGGGTACAAAATACATAGATGTTGTCATAAAATAAATTAGTATCACCATATTTCACCATTTGGCGTGCAAAGTATAAGTAAAATTATCCTATTTAGTTTATTATATTACATATCAATGGCACAGAATTATAAAATTGGTAATGTCAATAATAACATAGTATCAGAAACGTCATGATGCTACAGTCAGAACGAGGTCAGAACTGTTAAACATTATTTATAAATAAACAAAAATATTAAAATTTTGTGTCAAATCATTCAGCAATATCAATATTAAAATTATTAAATTATACATACAAAATACACTACAACAAGCATTTAAAAAAAGGAGAACAGAATTTTGAACTGGTAAGAAAGAAAGTTGAAGCGACAGTCTTCACATATGTCGGTGTTCATATAGCACAGTGGCGACTAAAAATGTTGAAATCATTTTTAGTCACCACTGTGCTATATGTTGATGGTCACTAAAAAAGTCACTCCACTAATTCCGTTAACTGTATAGTGCCTAAACAGAATCATCAACCTTTAAATTTGTTTTAGGAACGAGTCTCGACCATATTCTCAATATTAAGAAAGCTGCCAAAACCAAACTTCGACCTCGTTGAGAGGTTAATATTCCATTTAGCGAGGGTGGCCCTCGGGGAAAATCATAATAGGTAACAGATTTTTTATTGTCATTACAAATCGTACTATTATTATTATTAATAAAAAGTTTCGAACCTTTTATTAACTAGAACGATTATTGTGTTTATTATGAGTGAATTTGCAAACTAATAAGAATTATTGCTATAATATGCATAAGATTTTGTCTCGTTTTGTAAAAATCTAAAGTAACTATTTTTATTTTAGACAACTACGTATATTTTATTTAGACCTTTTTTTACTTCTGTGAATCTCAATATATGTAACTTGATCAAAATAATATGATGCTATTAACCTGTAGGATGGGTCCAAACGCACTAGCCATAGTATTCGCGCCGTGCATCCTGCGCACGCAGAAGGTGCAGCCGGCGCAGGACTCGCTGCACGACATCGCGCGGCAGACGGCCTGCCTCGAGGCCATACTCGTCGACAAGATGCGCACCGTAAGTTACATCTGCACTCCTACGCATTAAGTACTCAAGTTATAGGCGAGCTATACCGGGTAGCCCATTCCAATAGCCGACAAATAATATTGAAAATAGCAGATTTTACTTAAAGTATATTAAAACTGAACTGCCTTAATTTTTTTGTACAGGGTTTGTAATTTTTATAGTTCTTGCATCTGAACGATATTTTATTAACTTTAAAATTTGTCGTGTCGGTTCTATCACCTTTATAGAGACTGAATAGTCAGCGATTACGTCACCAAAAAACGTATTCAAATTTGGAAGAATGCAAAAGTTTTTTGCTCGGGTCAGATCAAGGGCGGATCCAGCCTTGATGCCAGGGGGGGGGGGTCACATAGTCGTGGTCAAGTCACAAGAAGTTATAATTTAATTTTTATAATCATAGATACAAGGCAAAAGTAGGTATTTTATTGATGTATGTAAGTACTTACTTACTGTACTGTACTTAACTAATATGAGAACAACAGTTTTTTCTTTCTTTATTAATTTAGGGACTTTTAAATGAACTACTAGCTGTGCCCGCGACTTCGTCCACGTGGATGTCGGAAACGATCACTCATCCTGTGGAACCCTAATTCGGAGTAACTTAGGCTAATTATAATATAATAGCAGTGGCTCGCCGTTTCACCACTAATTTGAAGAAAAAAATCTACTAAAATATATTCCACCCTCCCCCGTCATGGTCGCGCCTAGCACATCATAAATGCGCTCATTGGCCTAGTGGTCCCAAGCGCGACTGCTCAGCATGAGATCTCGGGTTCGATTCCCGAGTCGGGCAGTGTTATTGAGTTTCTCTGTAACATAACTCTTAGTAGGAGCCTTGAATTATGCCTGGTAGATGGCAATAGGCTCACCACCACGTGACATGTGGGTGTACAACTGTGTACTACTACTGGGATACAGGCGTGTTATAAATGCGCGCGTGGTACTTGATCATTATTTTGTTGCCGAGTTATTTTAAAACTACGATATCTCCGATGATTTTCATTGAAATCAAATGATGTCAAGCGCTATTTTGTTCAAAATTAAATACTTGTGATGAATAACGTATTTATTTGGATAAGGATTAATATCATGTTAAAAACACCTTCGCAAATAATGCATTACCTTAGAACCAATTTGATTACCTTAAAAGATAGACATATTAATGTCGCAGACTTTTTTTAAAAACTTTTCAAGGGAAACAATTCTGTCATATATGATTTTTGCGTAACTTTAACCGTTACGCAGCGTTCGCAACGGAAGCTCTCAAAAGGAATATTGTTTTCCCGTTTAAGCAATATTTTTCATTGATGCTCCGCTTCTATTGGTCATAGCGTGATGTTATATAGTCTATACCCAACCTTTTTTTTTTTAAATTCGATCCAAAAGTTCCTGAGATTAGCGCGTTCAACCAAACAAACAAACAAACTAAAGTTATTATATTAAATGGGCGTTCTGATCAATAAGCCATCAAAGAGCGCGCAAGTGTCAGTGTCACACGAAATGTGACATCAGATGAAAGGTGGCGGTGACGCGGTAAAATTCAAATTTTCGATGCGTTCTTACTCGAATAATGCGTTTGCCATCATACAAAATATGATATTAAATAATTAAATATTGAAGGTACTTACATAAAATCTATATGGTGACAAAAAAATATATAAAAACATTATGTTTAACAATTTTAATTAGTGGTCCACTTAGGTGCTGGACCCAGCCCAGGGGGGGGGGGGTCATGACCCCCATGACCCACCCCCTGGATCCACCCTTGGAACGTCACAACGTCACTGGTATCTGACCGTCAGATACCAGTGACGTTGTGACGTTAGACGTTGTCAAGTCCAGCCTAAAGACAGCTAATTAATTAATTTGATCAAACCATGACTGATCTGCTCAGGTCCGCGGCATGCTGCAAGACATCGCGACGTTGGACACGGCGTGCCACACGGCCACCAACCGCCTCGTCACGCTGCGCTCGCACTCGCAAGCGCCGCGGCCCGAGGAGCAGATCCTCGTGGGCCACATACACGAGATACAGAAGGAGAAGGCCATCCTCACCTCCAACCTGCCCACGCTTATCAGGTATGTTTAATCCGAGAGACGCCGACATCACTAAACATACATTTAGTAATTTATAGCACTATTATAACAATGTTCGTATTCAGAGCGACGTCAGACGACGACCTGCTGTCGACGACGGACCACGACGGCGAGCTGGGCAGTACGGACGACCTGAGCGCGGGCGCCGCCTCCTTGCGCTCGCAGCGCCTGCTGCACCGCCAGCTGTCCTCTGACGACCCCATCATGGTGTAGCGAGCGCCATATCCACACTCTGGACCATATATTCATGGATCTACCATAATTACCGATTCGTACTATGTATGTACGCCAAGCGATCGGTATCAATCAAAACTTATGCAAACATGACTACGTTTTGCCATAATATTGTTGTCAAACGATGCGTTAATGGATAAGTATCGCATTCTCAGATTTACATTCCTGACATCAAGAAAAGAATAGAAATTAGATAAAATGTTCCTCTGTGTGTTCCTTCACATTTCAAATTGTTTAGGATATTAGCGTTTGGGTGTTACATTACTGTTATGTTTTATGAAACGGACCGAAAAGTATTTATTTTATTTTTGCGACGTATTCCTTGATGTAGCTGAATGTTAGACGACGTAATAACTACTTATGGAAATCAATGTGAGACAAGCAGGTATGTTTGTATTATCTTACATATATCTACGCCACAGAACAGAGCACTGTTTTAGACGAGTATACAAATAAATAAAAATAAATGTACTAGTAGTCGTATGCATGATACGCAGATTACAATTGATATTCTTGTAGCCGCTGTACTACTATAGTTACGAAATGATGAGCTTATCTCCGTAAGAAATAAAAATCACCGCTATTATATCTATGTAGATGACTGCCCAAACTCGTGATCAATATGAAAAGTATTTTTCGTACATAAGAATATCTGCACTGAAATATTTTATGATATATTTTGTCTGTAAATATGTAAATCTTGTCTAATGGTGATTTTTATAGCAATTTCGCGCTTCTCTCAATTAATTTACACAAGTAGTCAGCAGGCTACTTATGACGGCAATTCTGCCAATGTCAAAGAGAAATGGGAAAGCGCGTGTGAGAAAGAAAACAGACATAAAAAAAAAACTTATTTCTTGATTGATAGTGGCACTCAATATAGATCTATTATTATAGTATTGTATTCCTTTGTACATTTAGATAACATACAAACAATTTTTTAATGTTAAAACTCGCAGGTACTCGGTAATGGAGAAGTGATCCATTCCATCTAAGTGTATTCTTGAATTTAAATAGGCGTGTCATCCACTTATCGTTGTCCGCGACAGCAACAAAATCATTTTGACCTCAAAAGAAAATATCAAACTGTAAAGGAATGACGGGCGATAATTATTTGATATTTTTTTATACAAAATTAAGCTTTTACATGCCAATCCAAAGACATCGATTTAATTGAGTGTTTTGTGATGCTAATTATTATCATATTCGATTCCAAACTAAACAAGGTATCAATTATTAGTTATAAAATCCAAAATGTATATTCAGGTTTTTCTCCTAATGAAAAGAAGACTTAAATCATTATTAATCCATTGTTAAATTTTAATTTGAGATATATATTTATAATTATTTTGTTCTCAATAAATAATTTTTCCCGAGTACTTATTGTCATGATATGTCTAAGACATAGTATGTATATTTTATTCAAGATATTTTTTCTTGCTATGGTATGTACTTGGCAAGATCGTTAAGTTTCTACAACATACTCCTTTAATAAAAGTATTCTCCAAAAATGTATGATAAACACCATGTACCTTGCCTCTATCTTTATTTGCTTTCATATTCTAAAAGACTGTCTTAAAATAAGCTATTGAATTTATTGTTAAGTCACAAATATTTTACCTGCTTTTTTATTAATAAGTTCGTAACTATTTACTATACAAACAACGAATTATTCTGTAACATCTATTGTTTGTAAGCCTCTTATTAACCTATCATTTGTGGTCATACCATATGTTATAGCTCAATATTTATGATGGACTGTATTAACATGAAACTTTCTAATTCAATAAGCTTATGCACTCTTTGTAAAGTTTTTAAAGCTACATTATTTGTTTGAATCTCACAGTTAATATTGAGGCGTACCTTTTGAGCATTTTACACAGAACAGAGGGGTTACTCTTGAAGTTAATACCAATTCCAATATTAAGTCAGAGCGACAAAACAATTTTTAATGTTAAAATAAATTTACCTGCATCATAATTATCTTAATTTTAAAGCAAGTTGGTTTATTAGTATCCCGGTTCTCTAATTATTAATAAGAAATTTTTGCATTTAAAAGTATGAACTGCCATATTTCCAATGTCAATCGAGCGGTTTTATTTTCAAGAGTAAGCCTAATGGATTTTGAAGAAAAATATTCTTGGACTATTATCATTTGTTCAAAGTATCAAAAATATATACTTAAGTGCATGCCTCATCAAGGTGCCGAACAAATACTATATTTTTATGTATAAAAAAACGATTGATTTTTATTACTCAATAAACTTTTATTAGGGTTGGTTGTGTCGCAGTAACCTAGTGTAATTTCTGTGCCTTCGACTAGTCCGTTTTCAGCGGTCTCTTACTAGCCTGCACACGTCTGAAAGTCTGGCTATTATTGTTGATGGTTTACATATTACTATCCTTGTATAGCATTGTTAGTGTCGAAATTTATATTAGCCACATACATTCTGCATTATTTTGATATAATATAAATATAGATGTGGTCAGGTCTCGATAATATAATTCATATTATCTGTTTTCTGAACTCCCCATCAGCGAACATACTCATAATCATAATTTAATGTTAGTTATTTTACAAGAGTTAGGAGATAATGAATGTGCAATGTGGCTACAACTAGGGATTTATTGACACTTTAGAAGTGTTTGTAGATATTAGCCCTATCTGCATAAGAATTATGTAAATAATTTATTAGTTACTATTGAAACTGTAGCAAGGTACTATTTTATCATAAGAACTGCTCTTTGCCAGTGTTTATTTGTAAAGTGCCTATCAGTCAATGTTTTATTTTAAATTCTCTATTGGTGCATTAAATCATTGGATTGTTAAAATGTTGTCAGTTTGTTGTTTCAAGTTGATTAACATTTAAAATTTAATATTACATCACATTTTTGTAATCGCATTGCCAACTATCATTTTCAAACCTGTGCATACAAAACTAAAGGTATGTATGTATTTTAAGATATTAGTTGGATATTTTACTAAGAATCAGGTAACTGGTATGTGTTTATTCAACCCATATTATTGTATTTGCTATTAAGGACCAATAATATGCTGTTTACACATGGTCATTTTATATACCTGTATGTCATTTGACTGTGAACTTTGTCCTACATGTTAATCAATAATGAATCTTGTATCATATAAACATGTATATTGTTCAACTATTTTTAGGGATCCTATAATGTGTCAATATAAATGAAATGTAACCAAAACATTATACTGTATACAAAATATGAAAATTAAAAAAGAATAACGTGATAAATGTGTTTCATTGTATTACTTAGTCTTGATTTGTTTCCAATTCATCAGTTTTCATATGATGCTGTTTTGGCACCTGACCAATTGGACATGCAGACCAATTATATTCTGTACTAGCCACTTTCCAAATGCTATTTATCATTAGTTTCTCATAATCCTGATCTTCATTTCCAATTTCCTGATTTTGAGAACTTTCAATAATCACAACATCATCATTTGCTATTTGCAAATCATCAGATGTATAAATAGTAGATGATGAGGCCATAGGGAACTGTTCTGGTGATGCTATTAATTTAGCTAATACACATATTTTTTCTGCAACCTGAATTGGAAGAGGTGGCTCAAGTAAATCTACAAGATTCTTTATATAATAAGTAAGGTAAGGGTTATATGCAGCTATGATTGGTTGGATGTAACTTATATCTTGTAACTCATCAGGTACAGGCTTTTGAAGATCCAACATGAGGTTGTTCCTTGTATCATTACTAGGAAACCATTGTTCATACAGTTGTTTCAAGTCTTTCTTCTTCATGGAAGTTTTACCTGCTGCACTCTTTCTGAAAATGGATTGAAATCATATTAATGAAAAGTAAATCAGTGTTTATGTACTTCAAGTAAACTTTATAAATAGAAACATCTTAATAATACTTTTAGTTGATTTCAGACTTAGTGTCTGATTGAAATTAATTATTGTAACATGGACTCATAGCTTTTGTCAAGGTTCTCGTAATCACTATAACTTGTTTAGTCCATAATAGTTCTACTAATATTTTGTGATAAAGAAATAAAGATTAATCCAAAGCTTGGTCTGTATAGTAAAATTTTGGAAATAATATACTTACTTTTTCATTTTTGTAAGGAAGCTTTGGGATAACTTTAATGCAGCTAAAATTTCTGAAACCCATAATGCAGCAAGCCGGGCTTTAAATGGACCACTTTCTTGACTCTGGGTAACTTTAATAAGAGCCATTATGAAATCCAACAGTAAATCATTTATATGAAGAAATGTGAGCAATACTTCAAAGCACTGAACATAACTAACATAAAGTTTATTTCTATATTTGAAGTCACTTGCACTAAAAAAATATAAAAGTTCTTTTGATAAGAATATTGACTCATCTCCTAACAAAGCCTCATTAACATATTTGCTTGTATCTCTACTTCTTAAGAGCTTTTTACCATGTGTATTCATTAAATTAATTAGAGACATAATAGATACAGTTTTTAGATTAGATAAATCAATATGGTCTCCAAGTAATTCATTTGCATCATTTACAATAGATTCTCTCATAGCAATGTTCGGTATTTCTGATAAGTTTTTTATCTTCAACTTTGAATGAGCACATATACTTAATGAAATACAAAAATTTATTAGTGCACCTATTTTATATGCATCCCCATTGATTATGTCTTTCTGGCCACATATATAATTTTGAATGTATTGTTTGTGTTTATCCCAGTAATTTATTTGGAGCCACTGTAAACTGATGGAACATGCTTCTCTGAGTAATGTTATAGGAGGAAGGTTATTGCTGTGTGCAGTATCATGTCTCAAGTCGACAAGCCAATCAGGAACCCCTAAGATTCTTGCTGCTTGATATAAACTTGTCCCCTTTACTGTTTCAGTGTCTAACATATGATTAACAAATCGCATGATCGCAGATGAATATGCTAAACGGAGAACCTGATCCTCGGCTACATCGTGAAACTTCTTTGTATCCGCAATATAAACTTGTAGCAGACTCAATGTTGACTCTATGCCGGACGGCAGGGATGGGCTTCTAACCTTCCATATAAGTAAAATTCTAAGTGCAACTTCTTTGCTTGCAGGTGTATTTGATTTGATATCATTGTAAACTTTCTGCCACTCTTCACTATTAAACCATGGGACAATATGGTAAAAATCAGCCATAGTTTTAATAAAATGAGTAATCAATTCGGCACTTCATTTGCGGTTCAAAACGTTTCAATAAGCATGCGGCGTATTTGACATTGACATGAATTTGACGTTTCGTTGTTGCTAAACTCAATATTTTTCTATTTCTAACAAAATATTTATAATAGGGTATTTGACACTGATGGAAATAAAATATGAAACTTAGCTATAATGGTAGAATGTATTTTATTTGACTCTTTGGTATTTTTGAAAATAATAATAATAACTCGTAAATACATTTAATTCGATAAACAAATTCGTAATTTTTAATCTATGTGTCACGTGACTCGAAACACCAATGACTGCGTGACGTCACTAATCAGACGATTGATTGTCAATTTGCAGTCACTGTGACACATGACACAAAATAAATCGATGAATTTGTTGATATTTGGGAAGCAACATGCAACCACATTCTTCGTATTTCACTTCAATTTTCGAAGTATTGGTATACTACGCACTAATGTTATGATTTACACAATAATTTCCTTTGTTTACAATGGTTCTGTTGCGTAATGACGTCACAAAATGGCGATCGTCATTATCGCGCCTTTTGGCACAACCTTTGAAATTTGAATTTGAATTAACTGTTATTTAATCAATAGGTACACAAAAAATTGCAAAATATTTTTTTAGGTACTGTATACCATATTCTTTAAATTTAGGCCCTTTGTGAAATTTCGTCAATAACCCTATTAGTTATAGACTACTTATCTATGTTCAAGAAAATGATAATAAATGTAAACTAAATAACATAAAACAAAGCGTGGTTTAGGCATCCAAGTGTTCCTCCGCATCGCTGTCATCCATGTGCCCAGAAGACTGGCAGCATTGCGACGTTAAATGCAATGATATTAACAGCTAAACTCATGGATACGTTACCCGCGCTCAAAAATGGCGATACAAAAGTAAGGCAATTGACCGCTGCGTTGCCAGAAGGTTACTTTTAACGACGCGGGTTACTTTTAGGTTCCACGGTGTGAAAGGTTACTATTAGGTGACTTTTTGGATGTTGAAGAATTAATTTCTATTTCTTTATTTGATTCCAATAATCCAATATTAAATTGAATCTAGTGAGAACAACTAATGAAAATACGTTTATCTCTCTCGCGCCAATATATACCAGCTAATCAAAACTATGACCAAAGTGTTGTGGCCAGTTTCGCCTACTCGCTTGATAAATCGGGTTCTTTCTTGTTCGAGAGCTTAGCACTTGATTTGTTTAAAATGTTATGAAAAGAAATAATGTTTAGTGTATATTTTTTATATTTTCATGGTAAGAAGAGTTAGAAAACTAGCCAAGTGTACAAATTAGTAAGTAGGTATAGGTATCAACTTACTGTATAGGGTGAGATGACGAGTTTATAAAAAAACTAAACTCTGTAGGTATCTAACTCGTCTTTACTAGGTAGGTCAACTATTTTTTTTTTTAAATTGTGCTAGTTCAATGTAATAAGTACCTAGACCAAAAGTGAGATCAGTATGCGTACCTACTTTGCAGACTAATAAAAAGAAAACAAAAGTAGACATCTACTTAGGTTTATACCTTTTGACACAAAAGAATAATTAAAATATAATAAACTATATATACAATATACTTATAACTAAAAATAATAATATTAATTATATATACTATAGAGCGTCGAAACATTCATCCGCATCACTATCAACTGGTAACGTGCCCAAAAGGCTGGCAGCATTGAGTATATCTGGCCCAAAGGCTGCACGTGTAGAAAGAAGTACAGTAAGCTCGGAAGAGTGTGATCTTTACCTGACGGGAACAACGTGCAAACCTACGGGCCAGCATGTTCGCTCTAATCGACAACGCTCTCCGCTCCCGTTCAATGTCGTCATCGTCGTGTAGGCCGGGGGTCAATAAGTGGCCCAGGTATTTAAACTTATACACTCTCTTTAATGGTATCCCATTGAGTGCAACAGGTGCACTAGTGTTTTTACCCCCAGCCTCGAAAACCATGATTTCCGACTTTTTACAATTATACGTCAGGCCATGTTGTTCTACGTATCCTTCACAATGGGCCACAAGTTTTCTCAACCCACAGACCGATGCACTTAACAGCACCATATCGTCTGCGTAACTTATATTATTGACGCAGACACCATCTACATGGCAACCGACTCTGATGCTGCTAAGCTCCTCAATCAGCTCGTTAACATAAAGGTTGAAAAGCGTAGGTGAGCTTAACCCCCCCTGCCTCACCCCGCACTCCAACCTATATGGTTCAGACATCTCTGCATTCCATCGTACATTGTTGATCTGGCTTCCATGCCAATATTTATAGATGTTAAGGAGTTCTTTTGGCAGGTTAGTGAAAGAAAAATATCGATAAACAGTATTTCAGATGCAAAAACTTGGTATACAAAATGAAAATATTTTCAATCAAATTATGTTAATAAAACTAAAATCACAAGCGTAGGTATTATGGACTTCATTAATTAATTACATTAGTTTAATAAAAACATTTCATGCGCTCATACTATAATTATATTTCATTGGTAATAGGTACTTTGTTAAGAAAGCAGCTTTTAAAGACCCTGAGCAGTGTATAGAGTATGACTGATTGAGATGATGATTGACTGAATGATTTTTACCTACCTATCCTAATACCATTGCGAAAGTGGTCTCGACTCAGCGCAGCACACGTTTGAGGTGTGCCCTACCTAGACCGCTGAGCGGTGGATACTAAGAGCCAGTATCGGGCGAGATCTATTTCTGCCGGCAATATTGAGGTCTACGCTGGCAGATTTAGGGAACTGGAGAGAAATGGCTTCCTTTTGTGATACTGCTGTCGTCCAGAAAGAGGCCGCCGAGCGGGATTGTGAGAGGGCCAATCCCTCTCGGAGAAAAAGGCGTCTAGGAGGCAACCGCCTCGGCGCCTGATTTAAGACAGACGGCCCTTTGGGGTCATGGGTGCTTAGAGAGGGGACTCTATTTACCCATCGTGATCCCAGAGAAGACGGTCACGTGCTATCGTGCACAGCGAGGCTTACGGAAGACCCCTTTACAGTCTCTCCAGGGATGTGTCTTAATAAGCGCTGCATAGCGGGGGTGCTGGAGCTAGTCTATTAAGTGCCTCCCTCCATATGCTAATGGTGACCGCCGAGGTGGTTTGAGTGAGGTAAGAATCTCACACACCCCGGTCTCATCCAAAAAGGCCGGGCGCGTATTTGAAGGTTTCCCCCCGAAAAAAAGGTATATCCTATTATCTTTTCTTATTTCTTTATTATTTTTTCTTTTTTATCTTTATTCTTTTCTTTATCAATTAGTCAAATTTTTTTCCTTGCCTTAGCATCGACAAGAAACCTTTTAGTATAAAAAAATATATCATAAAAATGTGAAATTCTCTTGAATTTGTAGTAAAAATTAAGTAAACAACATATTCATTACGCTATCACATATAGGCTCAAAGCTCACCGCCTAAAGGTGATAGCGCAGGAATCACCAACTAGTTTAATTCGGGGTCTAATCAAATTCAAATCAAATAGCGAAGAATAATAGTAGCGCAGTTCGATAGATCATTATTAAACTGAGGTCCGCACAAAGTAGGTTGGCGGTCCGGATTCGAACCGTATTTGGGGACTCCTGTAGCATGATGAAATATATTTATATCGTAACCTGGGCCACTAAGCTACGCTAAGCTTCTTATATGTTATAAACGTTCGGACAGACACACCGACAAACAGACAGAAACGTTTCCAAACATTTTGGTTTCATCGTATTAGGAACCCCAATTAAAATTTTTGAAAAATTATTACTGTTTAGAGATAGTTGGTAGGTCTACACTTTAAATAAATTCTGATATCGGAACTTTTTGTTCTAAAATTTCATCGACACAATAGTCGACACTGACAAGTCACTATTTTGTATACATGAAATGAAAATTTATATTAGAAAAACGTACTCAATATTGCTTTTATGACCATTGTTTTTTACTATAGAGTAAATTCACTATTTTCTTAATAGGATTTGGTTTTCAAAATAAATTTTCTAAAGACACATTTTTCCAAAATATGGCCATGAAAATATATGCTGTTGTTGACAATTTACCTGTGAAATTAATCATTTTCTGGATTATTTTTATAAGAAACATCGCAGTCACCAACACAACACGTAGGCATTGCTTATAAATTTTAAAACTGTATAAAATATACAGGATTCACCAACAATACAGCAAATATAAGTTAGCGTGATATTTGACAGTGACACTGGAGAAAACAACATCTGCCAATAGTGCTGACTGAACCATAAACGTAGGATAGAAAAAGACCTACAAAGCCTAATACGGGTATGGAATCTCATACGGAAATATCACATGTTAGAAAGAGAAAGCATATTTAGGTTCGATCAGCACTATTGGCAGATGTTGTTTTCTCCAGTGTCACTGTCAAAAATCACGCTAACTTATATTTGCTGTATTGTCAGTGAATCCTGTATATTTTAAACAGTTATCAATTTATAAGCGATGCCTAGGTTGGTGTAAACACGTTCTTTCGAATTTTCTGTGCTGTTTTTTAGGTTTTGCGGGTGTTTAGTATGTTTAATTGTCGTTTTTGTGCCGTGTTGTTGGGTGTTCGCCGTCCCCTGATTAATACCTTCTCTCGTTTCATTTCCCTCATTTTAATGAGGGAAATGGACGACGATGAACCCCCGGATGGGAGAGGTGGTGTTTCTACCGATCCTGACATATTTTCTTCTCTGGACTTGACTAACGATCCGCGTAATCAGGTTGATAAAAAATTAAAGAGAGCGGCTGTGGAAGATTTAGGTATCGAATCAAAAAAAAATAAGCCTCCTTCAATGTCTTATCAATCGACTTATTCTAAACCCGGTTTTGAGGATAATGGTAAGATTTTATACAATGACGAATGTGATAAGGGGCCTTTTATCATCCATGTCACAAGATCGGAACCTGATGTGTCGGCAGGTCAGTCTATCAGATTACTTAAGTTTGCTCAGCTTATCCATAAGAATAACGTGAAGGGTATTGTAAGGGGTGGCATTAAGGCTCTTGGAAGATCCAAAATAGCCATCGAGTTTAGTTCTGCGTCCGACGCGAATAATTTCACCAACAATCAAATTTTGACATCTAACAAATTCACAGCCTCTGTTCCGAAATTTCATGTTTTAAGAATGGGCGTAGTGCGTAATATCCCGACGGACTGGACATTAGAGGAATTGGTTGAAGGCATTCAAACTCCTAATAATTGTGGTCAAGTAATTAAAGCTCGTCGGTTGAATGTCAAATCCCGAAAAGACAATTCAGTTTCTTGGATTCCTTCTACCTCTGTGGTGTTGACATTTACCGGGCAAACTCTCCCTGAGAGAGTATTTTGCTATGAATCTTCTCTTCCTGTTTCGATTTACCAACTTCCTACCATTCAGTGTAGAAATTGTTGTCGTTTTGGCCATATTGGTTCACAATGCCGCTCTACTCCTCGCTGTGCCCAAAACCATCCTGGGGATAGCTGTTCTATTGTGGATGAATCTGCCTCTTGCCTGCTGTGTAAGGGAGCTCACAAAGCAACTGATTTCAGGTGTCCTGAGCACTCCCGACAAAAATCTATAAAGCTCGTCATGTCGCAGGACAACATTAGTTATTCCGAAGCTTCGCTAAGATTTCCTAGTACCAACCGTCTTTATTCCGAAGTATTTAAATCATCCCCCTTCCCCACTCTTTCTGGTTCTCCTCAATTGACTAAAGAATCTCACTCTCGTCCCCTTACATCTCCTCAGGCTTATTCTTATACTAAAACTATTACTAAATCTCCTCGTCCTTCTCCTTCTCTTGGGAAATCTTATGATATTCAGGCCCATAGGAATCTAACTAAATCCCCTCTATCCTCTCAACATAATGGCTGTGCCTTTTCTTCTCCTCCTATAGAATCGACCCCTCTACTTACTCCCAATGACAATTTAATAGAACTCCTCACTTGTTCCCTTATTAATCATCATCCCCCTGCCCTTATCCCTTTGTTCCCTTATTAATATAATTTCGAAATTCTCTGACTCACTACCGAACAATGTCATTTTGTTACTCCAAGAATTGCTCGTTGCTTTAAGTAATAAAAATAGGTCAGATCCTTCTACAATGGAATTGTAGAAGTATTCGGCGTAAGAAACATGACATTATTTATTTGTTAAACCACTTTAATGCTGCCCTCCTTGCGGTTTCTGAGACATGGTTGCTGCCGGGATCCAGTTTTAGGGTCCCTGGGTACTCTTGTCTTCGGGACGACAGGGATGATGGATGGGCAGGCTGTGCCCTACTCGTCTCAAGATCAATTACTTTCTCCCAAATTACAATTCCTCCCCACAGCCCTGATTTCCATGTTGTAGCAGTAAGAGCTTTCAATATTTCTTTTTTATCTTGTTATATTCCTCATCCTAATTCCAGCCTTATTTTAGAATTGAATAATATTATCTCTTCCATATCAGGTCCCCTCATTGTGTCAGGTGATTTTAATTGCCACCACTCCATGTGGGGATCTCATTTCTCGGACTCTTCATCTTCTTTTTTGCTTGATCTCCTTGATGACAATAACCTTTGTATCTTGAATGATGGATCTGCAACTCGCAGGGTATCTCCTGCCCAAAATATAAGTGTACCTGACCTTTCCTTCTCTTTCCCTTCTCTTGTAAATTCTGTCTCTTGGTCTGTTTTGCCTATTTCCTATGGTAGTGACCACTTTCCAATTTTAATCCATTTAAATAATGTATCTACTCCAGCCCCTGTAACCCATACTTTACAGAGGTATAGACTCACAGACGCCGATTGGGATAAATATTCTCTTCTCTTAGACGCTAGAGTCAATTCTCTTCGTCCAGTTGATCATTCTAATTTTTTGACTTTATACGATGACTTTGTGTCCTGTTTATTCTTGACTGCTGACGAATCTTTTCCCCTTAAAAATTCATCTCGCGGTCGAATTCCTTCCCCTCCTTGGTGGGATAAAGAGTGTACGGCTTTCGTTCGTCGGCGGAATGAAGCCGAAAATAAATATGCAAATGACTTAACAATGGAAAATTACATTAACTATCAAAAAATTTGCGCTGTCACAAAAAGACGGTTAGCTAAGAAAAAGTCTTTGGGTTGGCAAAATTTTTGTGAATCTTTATCGCCTCGCACTCCATTAAGTGTTGTGTGGCGTAAGATTAAGTGCTTTCGCCAAACATTTGTGGATCCCAATATCTCCTCGAATGATCCTCAAACATGGCTAGATCACTTTATTAATAAGTTGGCCCCTCCTTTTGTCCCTAATCATGACAGCCTTCCTGTTTTCCTAAGTTCCCCTTCTTCATCTGACAGAATGAATAACCTCTTTTCTTTTTCCGAGCTTCTTTGTGCTCTTGATCACTTAAAAGATTCTTCTCCTGGAATAGATGGTATTCCGTACTCTTTCATTTGCAAATCTTCTAATTCTACCAAACAATACCTTCTATCTATTTTTAATGCCATATTTTTTACGGGAAATATTCCTGAATCCTGGAAGACCCAGATAGTTATTCCCATCCTTAAACCAGGAAAAGATCCTAATGACCCTTCATCTTATCGGCCCATTGCCCTTTCATCGGTTTTGGCAAAGATTTTGGAACACCTCATTAAAAACAGACTAGAATGGATTTTAGAAAATAGAGGCCTGCTCTCCAGTAGCCAGTTTGGCTTTAGACGTGGCATGAGCACTATAGATAGTCTCAGCATTCTTACTTCAGAAATCAGGCTCGCTTTTTCTCGTAATGAGCATGTTATAGCGGTCTTTCTTGACATATCTTCGGCATACGACAATGTTCAGCTCCCGTTACTCAGACAGAAAATGCTTCATCTGAATATTCCCGTAAGACTGGTCAATATTATTTGTAATTTACTTATGTGCCGTTATGTATCTGTTCGTTCTCAAGGAAATCTCCTTCCTCCTCGAATGGTATGGAAAGGCTTACCACGGGGATCTGTGTTAAGTCCCCTTCTATTTAATCTATACACTGCAGAATTGGATTTATCCGTCAGTTGTTTCTGCAAAATTCTTCAATATGCAGATGACATAGCCCTTTATTCTAGTTCCACCAACTTCCTGGATATTGCTCATAAATTAAACACAGCTCTTGGGTATCTGAATGATTGGCTTTGTGATCATGGTTTGTCAGTTTCAGTCCCAAAATGCCATGCAGTTGTTTTTTCTCGCAAAAGAAATATTCCCCCAATCAGTCTCTCTATAACCGGTGATCCGATTATGTTTCAAGATAAAGTGAAATTTTTGGGAGTCATTTTAGATTCTAAAATGTCTGGATTACATCATTTATATTACGTTTATAATAAATGTGAAAAGAGTGTGAACGTCTTGCGGGCCTTATCTGGGGTTCGTTGGGGTTCTCACCCTTTTTCTCAGAAAATCCTATATAACGCCATAGTGCGTAGCCATATGGATTATGGTTGCTTTCTTTTAGAACCGTGCAGCAAAATGGCTTTAAATAAATTGGAAAAGATTCAATCTAAATGCCTACGCATTATTACTGGTGCAATGAAGTCTTCTCCAATTAATGCCCTCCAGGTCGAGTGTGTGGAGCCTCCTCTGCATCTTCGTCGCCAACTTCTTGCAGACAGATTTTTTTATAATAAAACACAGTACGTTCACCATCCTTTATTAAGCATTTTACGCTCTTTGTCCCGTGAGATTGGTACTTCTGGGTACTGGTTGAATAAATCCCCTCCTCTCCTTTCGAATGCCTTCAATAAATTCACTTTAAATTCATCGCCAGTAATGCAGCTAGATAAGTTTCCACTTTTTATGATAGACTACGATTCTCTTATTTTCCAACCCAGAGTTATATAAAATTTCGGAATTAATAAAAATACGCCAGGTGCAGACAGAAAATTCAATAAAATTATAGATAGGTCGTGGTCAGATTGGATTGCATTATATACTGATGCCTCGAAATTTTCTGAAGTCAGCCATGTAGGACTCTCTGTTTTTATCCCTAAATATAATGTTACTCTTATCCATAAATGTCCCCCCGAATGCTCCATATTTACAGGTGAGTCTATTGCTATACTGGAAGCCTTATCATATATTGAATCGAACTATAACCACTTCCAAAAGGCTTTAATTTTTAGTGACTCCCTCAGCTGTCTTCAAGATTTACTCAAGCTTCCCTTCCATTCTAAAGATATTTTCATACTTACCCTCAAAATTAAGCAAATTTTGTTCAAATTAAATCAATCTGGAATTGAAGTTGTATTGGCCTGGATTCCAGGCCATTCTGGTATCTCGGGTAATGAGGCTGCAGATCACTATGCTAAGTTGGCTGTACAAATTGGTTCTAACTCTCATTCTGATATTCCTTCTCGGGATCTACGCTCTCTAGCTAGACCTCATCTTTTGAACTCCTGGAATGATATGTGGCAACAGACCAGTCTTTTAAAAGGGAAATATTATGCGTCTATTCAGCCCAATATTCCCTCTAAACCCTGGTATTTTAAATCTAAAAATATTAGTAAATTTCTTACTTCTCTCATTATCCGTCTCAGAATAGGTCATGTCTGTACCCCTGTCTTTTTAGCCAAACTTCATATTCGCGACAATTCTCTCTGTGAATGTGGCATGGATGAGGGCACCTTAGAACATTTGTTTTTTTTCTGTCCCAATATATCTGTCCCTCTTTATGATATCCTTCCTAATAATATCCCTAGGCCTATTAATATTCCTTTTCTTCTAACGCTTGTTGGTTCTCCTTTTATTAAAATTCTATGTAAATTTCTTACTGTAAATAAAATCAGAATTTAAATTTCTTGCTTTCCTACCTAATAACGTATTTTTCTGGTTTCAATTGATTCCCTTTAATCTAAATACATAACTTTTAATTTCTCAGAACCTTGTTGTTGGTACACTAATCTAAGTTCTGATAATTATTAATCTCTATTGTTTATTCTTCTTTTTTTTACTAAACACTAACAAAACACTAATTGCTTAACTTTTATTGTGAACCGTACCTTGGCTTTCCCACTGGTCAAATTTTGTTATTGTATAAAACGTGTTTTATCCAACCTTGACATTGGCAGAATCATCGTTAACCCGATGGAGCCATAATTATCCAAAATTGGAATTGGAAGCGATGCCTATGTGTCCTGTTTGTGACTGCGGTGTTTCATAAATAAATAATCCAGAAAAACATTCATTTCACAGGTAAATTGTCAACAACAGCATATATTTACATGGCCGTATTTTGGAGAAAACTATCTTTAGAAAATTTATTTGGTAAACCAAATCCTATCAATAAAATAGTGAATTTTCTCTGTAATAAAAAACAATGGTCATAAAAACAATAATAAGGACGTTGTTCTAATATAAATTTACATTTCATGTACACAAAATAGTGACTTGTCAGTGTCGACTATTGTGTCGATGAAATTTTAGAACAAAAAGTTCCGATATCAGAATTTATTTAAAGTGTAGATGTACCAATTATCTCTCCACATTGATTATTTATCCAAAATTTTAATTGGGGTACCCAATGCTATCCGAACGGATACCAAAATGTTTGGAAACGTTTCTGTCTGTTTGTCGGTGTGTCTGTCCGAACGCTTATAACATATAATAAGCTTAGCATAGCTTAGTGGCCCAGGTTACGTAATAAATATATTTCATCACGGTATTACAGTAGTCCCCAAATGCGGTTCGAATCTGGACCGCCAACCTACTTTGTATCTTGGTTGTTAATAATCATCTAATGAAAAGCGCTACTAATATTATTTTTAAAAACAGACCCTGAATGAAACTAGTTGGTGATTCCTGCGCTATCACCTTTAGGCGGTGAGCACTGAGCCTATATGCAGCACCTATTAAGACACATCCCTGTAGAGGGTCTCCCCTAAGCCTCGCTGTGCACAATAGCACGTGACCACTATGCCACCGTCTTCTCTGGGATCACGATGGGTAAACAGAGTCCCCTCTCTAAGCATCTGTAACCCCCAAAGGGCCGCCTATCTTAAATCATACAGGCGGGGTTTCGGCTGTTAGGCGCCGAGGCGGATGCCTCCTAGACGCTTTCTTCTCCGAGAGGGATTGGCCCTCTCACAGTCCCGTTCGGCGGCCTCTTCCTGGACGACAATAGTCTCACAAAAGGAAGCCATTCCTCTCCAGTTCACTTTATCTGTCAGCGTAGCCCTCACTACTGCCGGCAGAGACAGGTCTCGCCCGATACTGGCTCTTAGTACCCGCCGCTCAGCGGTCTAGGCAGGGCACACCTCAAGCGTGTGCTGCGCTGAGTCCAGACCACCTCCGCAATGGTATTAGGATAGGTAGGTGAAAATCATTCAGTCAATCATCATGTCAATCAGTCATATTTAATACACTGCTCAGGGTCCTTAAATCTGCTTTCTTTACAAAGTACCTATTACCAATGAAATATAATTGTAATGTGAGCGCATTTTTATTATAATAATGTAATTAAGTGCATTAAATAATACCTATCCTTGTGATTTTAGTTTTATTATCGTGATTTGATTGAAAATATTTTAATTTTATATACCAATTCTTTACATCTGAAATATTGTTTATCGATAATTGATATGTGTCAATATTTCCACGTTGGACATTACTATTGCACGCACACATTGACAATTCAAAATCGGTAGCACATTTTTGAGCTCATGTTCTTCTATGGGGTACCAAAAATATTCTAATTCTATGGACTGAACCTAAATATGCTTTCTCTTTCTAACATGTGATATTTCCGTAAGAGATTCCATTCCCATAGTAGGCTTTGTTGGTCTTTTTCTATCCTACGTTTATGGGTCAGAGCGCCTGGAGTATTCATCCGGAAGGCGCAGGTTCGAATCCTGTTCGCGACCGTATTCTTTTTCCATTTAATATAATAACTATACTATTTATTTAATTTTATGTTTGTGTTTGTTTCATTGTATTAACATAACAACAAGATCTACATTGAGTACCACTATCAATCAAGAAATTGTTTTTTTTTATAAGTAGTGTTTGTTTTAATAAAAAAAATTTTTCACACCATTCCCCTTCGTTATTTCACTTTTGACATTGGCAATTGCCGTCATCAGTAGTTGGCAGGCTTGCCATATTGAAGGGCACGCTGCAATAGCGGCGGTAAGACCCCTAATGGAAGAGCGGCTGGAGAGGCGACATGGCGCCCTCGGCTTCCGGATGACGCAGATGTTCTCGGACCACGGGTGCTTCGGGAAGTATCTGTGTTGCATAGGCCGGGAGCCGACACCGAGATGCCACTTTGAGCACCGAGATTTGACAATGTTTGAAATCAGTCATTGAAAATTCCACACTGAAGCCACAGTTTAATTACATACAGTTAGATAAATAGCCTTTGATGTCGGCCGATGCCACCGCCTGCGTAGGTATTTACCATAGATGTAGTATGTTTACGCTCTCGTCTCCACGAAAATATGCAAGCGTTGTCACATATACAGATTAATCTTTGAAAAGCATTAATGCATGCTTAGCGAACCTTAAAGTTATAAATTTTTGTGGAACGAGACAGGTTGTCACATAATTGGGAATACAATAAATTTGGTTATAATTATGTATATATTCATATAATAATTTATTAATATATTACTAAATACGCTTATAAAAAATATATACATCATATCTGACGCAGTGGTCCAGAGACCGGCTGCTGCGTCGCGTGTCGCAGGTTCGATTGCTGCACGGAGCAAATATTTGTATGATCTACAGATAATTGTTCCGGGACTGGGTGTTAGTGCATGTGAGATTATATGTTTGGAAACGCACCCACAATACAGGAAGAAATTCCTAGCGAGGGGAAAGTTTTTATTTATAAAAAGAAAGTGCTAAGTCCCAACTTTGTTCTACCATATAAATTTTCTGTATAGGGCCACCCTTATCACCTAGGGGTATTAAAAATAGCCTACAACCTATTCTCAGACCTACGAAATATACATAAAAATTTCATAACAATCAGTCAAGCCGTTTTGGAGGAGTTCGATAACAAACACTGTGACACGAGATTTTTATTAGAGTACCGTTTTCGTCAAGACTACGGTACCGAAGAGCATAATTAAAATAATTATCTGTTTTCTATGTCAAGTTTTTGTTCCCGTCATTAAAATAATGATGATCATATGTCCCATTTAAAACGTGTACTTAAGAAAAGGCAACTATATTTCGATAACAAAAGTTGCGTTTTGTTTTTCTTTTATTAACATTACATATAGCAACATAGCATCACGCCTGTATTCCCCGAAGGAGTAAGAAGTGTACATAGTTGTACACCTATATTTCACCAATGCTGTTATTAAGTCCCACGTGATAGGTGGTGAGCCTATTACCATCTACCCAACAGAAATTCAAGTCACTTAAGAACTCAATAAAACTTTGCCCGATCCGGGAATAGAACCCGAGAAATCATGTTCAGCAGTCGTGCTTAGGACAACTAGACCAATATGTTAAATTACTTCAGTGTATCAATAAAACCTATTTGTTTTAGTGTATAATTCATATGGGACTTTTACAATTCACAAAACAAAATTGGTATGCTGGTTTTATGACATCTTGCATTTCGTGTATGTCAATAATGTAATGTATGGTGATAATAAAAAATAAAACTGCATTATGAATTAATATTTTTTTATTAAAAAAACTGATTTCAAAGCAAATGTTGATCATAATATTCACATGCAGTTAAAACGCTACATGTAGTTTTATAATCTTTTTAAATGATGTACATACATTACGTAGGTTCAAATTGTATTTTCAATTAAATCAATACTTTATCTATAAGAGTCCTAATTACATAACATTCAGAATGTAGGTTTTCACAATTTAAATTGTAAGGTAGTTATGTAGGGCTCTGGAATTAAATTACGGCGGAGTTGCAATACATCTTTAGAATTTTACATTAACATACTGAATTAAGAGATCTGAAGAAAGTTTGATTGGTGGTTACTTTTAAAATTCTCCTTTGGCACTAACATAACGTTCTACGGAATATTAATGATACAAGTTAGTCATGTCGCGTTTTCACTGCCGGCGATATCGACGGCTCGTCTAAATGCACATTTCACCGACCGACAAACTCAACGAAAGAAACGACACGAGTAAAAAACAACGGAGTCGCACGAGCGTCGCCGGACACGACGGCGACCCTCCGCGGGCCGCGATAAATATCTATCAATATATAATCTCGATCAACAAATATAATTCAATATAGGCAATAGGACAATACGAAGTTTAACCGTACCGACGTTATCACAAGGGACGGCGCGCCGGGCGCCGGGCGCACTCATAAGTCCACCGTGGCCAGCTTCTGTGTCGGCGCGCGCAGCTCCGCGGGCGACGCCGGCGGCGAGCGCGGCGGCGACGGCGCCGGCGACGGCGGCCGCGCGTGGAACTTGCCCGGCAGCGACGCCAGCGCCGACAGCGCCGCGTCCGCGTGCGGGATGCGCCGCATGATCTTGCCGGACGTGATGAGGCGGCCGAAGCCCTCCTGGTGCGCGAACGCGTAGCCCGAGCGGACCGAGCGCCGCGCGCGCCGCGCCGACGGGGTGCGCGGCGCCGGCGCGGCCGCCCGCCAGCGCTGGCGCGCGCGCAGCCGCTCCGCCAGCGTCGGCCGCGTCCACGAGCACGCCAGCCGCCACGACACCACCGGCACCATCAGGATGATCATCTGCGGACATCGCACGCGCCGCCGGTTTTAATTATGACTCCGTAACGGATGTGAAGTTCGATAAGAACATAAACATAACGTGACTTTTTTTATAAGTTTTGAAAATCCTTCATGGACGCTGTGTTGGACTCCTACCGACTGCAAACCACACAGTCCTCCACTAATCTTTACTAGGGTGCTGAGATCACAAGTGTATTAACCGTAACCCGGGTTGTTTATGGTATGTCAGAGCAACGCCATCTTTCGTTCAAGTTGACCGCAGTTAACTTTTACCAAGACTTAGGAGAGTTGCTTACTACTGTCGCCGACCTATCGCTATTCGGGCGACGAAATACTAATGTCCATCGCCTTCCGGCTACGGCTGCCGGAGACGGTGGCCGGAGATCGTTGAGCGCCCTCCGACGCAGGGAATGTCTTCTTGAAGTGAAATAGGTTTGTACATCTTTCCCTTTCCGCCGCTTCCTATTTGTAGCATCACCTTCTGGTTTAGTGCAACAGTAAAGATCGATTCTTGAAAGCAGCAAAATATTTAATTTCTTAAAAAAGAATAAGATTTGCTATGTCGTACAAGCGCTGAAGCAAGCCGGGTGTGGAGCCTGTATACTCACTGTAAGTACGGCGGTGAACCAGAAGGTGGCCTGTGTCAGCGCCACCGTCAGCGAACCTACGTACGGGCCGCCGATAGCGTAGTTGTAGAAGTAGTCTAGCACGAAGTACGACACCAGGGAGCCCCATATCGTGATGTGATTAAACACTGTCCAATATGTCGTGTCCAAGGCTATCTGAAATTCCATATCACAAATTAGCTATGAATTTCTCTGAATCTATACAATGTGTAACAGAAGTCTGTGGTCATATTTTGAATTGAAACATGTTTACAAAAAATGTTTACTATGAAACCAACTTCGAAAGCGCGAAAATAAATAACTCCATTCAATTTGGGTGACAAGGGATGTACTATCGCGGACACTCCCACCTGACCACCACTAAGCTCATTTTCACTTGCACTAAAAATTTAGAAGCGCTCTGTATCCCCGCCAAGGTCAAATTAGATCGTCCTTAAAATTCACAAATGGGAGTACACGTGATGCGCCACTAAGCTGCGCAGTGCATATTGCAACTAATTACGTTCTCGCTTTCCTAATAGGCGAACACTTTAAGGGGGCGTGGCATGGCGCAGGTGCAGGGTTTACACGAAAAAAAAATGAACTGGGCCGGCGGAAAAGGCCGCGACAGCACGTTTCTATCGAAAAAAAAATTAAGTGGGCAGGCGGAAAAGGCCGCGACAGCACGTTTCTATCGAAAAAAAAACTGCTACGGGCTAGATCGTATTGGCAAATTGGTACTTCGATTGTAATAAGAAAATTGCCTGTTTTTTTTTGGATAGGACAGTTCTGCCGGGGGTATAGGGGGGATAGTTTAATAACACTATTTAGACTTACCTGTGTAGTATTATCTATAATTAATATTGTTGCTACTACACTTCCTAGTAACATGTGATCTGATAAAATCTTGCCATCGGGCGCCAAGCCATCTTTGTAAGTACCTGAAATGAACACACCAATAATTAAACTCATGAATAAGTATTTAAAAGTCATGAAATACTTTTTGAGATGAACTTAAGAGGCTTCCCTGAATTAAGAACTTGCACGAACACCTGATGTTATTCACGTTACATTGGGACTGTATATGATCGATACACCAAATCCTCAGTTGCTGCCAAATTCAAAACAATTTGTGTTTTCAAATCTCGTTTGTTTGCTATCTTGGTTAGAGCTACCAGACCAGTATATGAGAGATAACGAAATAAAACTCACCATAAGGTATCAAAAACAGCACAAGCGAGGTAAAACAGCCGTGCAGCGTGGACTTGATGAACTCTGTCTTATTGAAGAGCTGACTGGTGTGTCCGGGCACGTACAGCTTGGGGAACTGTAGCGACGTGGAGTCCGCCACGTCCTGCTCGAACACGCCCAGCGCTAGCACTGGCAGCGACGTGTAGAACAGGTTATACACTGATATGAACATCTCGTCAAACACCGTCTGCAATTACGAATATGATAATTATACAAACTGCTATTGTGTATACCTACTATATTAGTGGAGGTTCTTACATGGATGTTAATATACGTACATTTTTGCTAGTCGTAAAACCTATTACAATAATATAAAACACAACAAACCTGTGCACTAAATCCACAGAAGAACGCGAACCAGAAATGGCACACGGTGAACGCGAAATTCTTATAGAAGAAGTATCGAAGGAACTTGCACATGCGGTAGTAGGACCAGCGGCCGTGCACCAGTAGTAGACGCTGCAAGAACCGGAACTGTGCGATAGAGTAGTCCGATGCTAGTACCGCCTGCATGCCCTCCTGCCCTGAGATACCTACGCCTATATGCGCCGCTGGAAAAGGACAAGTGAACTGATTAGCGCTAAGTAACATTTTTGTGTTCGCTCAAGGATATAACGAAGATTTGGCATTGTCAGAGTGATTAAAATCTCTTTCAGATTATTTGATAGCTGCACATACAACTTCCTTAAATAATAGAAGTAACACTTATTATAAAGTCGAAATAAACTTCCAACTGTAGCAATATGTCAACCTAATTTCGACCTAGTAGTTATGGTGGGTCATGATTCAGTTACTTCGACTGTTAAGTATAC
The DNA here is from genome assembly GCA_935421205.1 of Xylocampa areola. Taxonomy (NCBI): domain Eukaryota; kingdom Metazoa; phylum Arthropoda; class Insecta; order Lepidoptera; family Noctuidae; genus Xylocampa; species Xylocampa areola. The sequence goes on along the minus strand of OW285214.1, from coordinate 11,427,677 downwards.
TGATATTTTGTCAGCTGTCTTGGATGGAATTATGTTAAAAAGTTACTTATAAATAATTTAATGAAATATGAAAATCCGAAATTCTACAAACATTCTGGCTGGGACCAGGGCCAACATGAAGTAATAGTTCTGATTGCATTTTTTATTTTTTATTTTAATAGTTTAATAATTAGTTGCTAATTAGGTATTATCTCATTTTTTGGAGTTGGATAAGTAGGTAAACGGCTTGAATAATAAAGTTAAAAATGTTTCCCTATTCAATCTTGTGACCTGACATGTAAAGGAGTTTGAAAATACCTATTAACATAATAAACAATTTGATTTGATTTGACTAAAAATATACTGAATATACTATGACTAATCTTACCTTTGATCATAGACACGTCATTGGCACCATCGCCAATAGCTAGAGTGACGGCCTTCCGGCTCTTCTTGATGAGTTCCACTACCATCGCCTTCTGCAGCGGCGTCACCCGACAACAGATCACCGATCGACATTGCAAAACTACATCTAAAAACCTGCAATAACACATGTCAATATGAATCAAATAAATACTGTATATTGTAACGTCAACACTATTTCATGAATCGGAAGGCAAGATTGATATCACCCCATGGGAATGGCCCTAAATATGGCATGGGAATAGAAAATAAGGAAACAGTACCCTATAACACAAACACCAAGAAACAGTAAATCGTTATACTTACTATTCAGATTATAATATTTATTTCTATTCAGAAATTTAATGCACATATTAAATGCTCGAACCCCTACAACCCTTACTACATATACTTGTTTATTAAGAGCATTAACACTTTCATTATTTCCTCCCGGCTGTTTTAAGGGACACGCTGGGGTGATCTTTTGAAATATTACGTTGGAGAGACATCACATATGTCGCCGTCGCGCGAATGTTATGTAGCTCTAAAGAACTAGTCGCCGTACGTGGCCCACGTAAGAACACCGTCCAGGGGAGACGGTGTTCCAACCCGAAGTGCAGGCTACGGCCCTTTTTTTATGGGATAGGGGGCAACCGAGCAGACGGCTCGCCTAATGGTAAGCGATTACCGCCGCCCATGGACACCCAAGCAGTCGCAAGTGCGTTGCCGGCCTTTTAAAGGGTTTGGGCCTCCGGTACCATCACTCATTCGGCGAAACACAACGCAAGCGTTGTTTCATGGCCCTGCCGGATACACACGAGTATACAATATTGATGTACGTGACGTGTTTGTACTCACTTTTCCTCTAACTTAGGGTGCAGACAGTGCACGAGCGAGTGTCCGTTGATGACGATGGCGAACCCGTTGGAGTCGTCCGCGTGGTGCTCGTGCGACTCGGCCGAGTACGGTCCGCCGCCCGACGCGTACTCGTTGCTGTAACAGTATGGCTCACTACAGTGTTTCGTATTAACTTTACATTTTTGTAACAAGACTTTTTGGATTATATTTGATCGTAACAAAGAATTTGGAATTATATGAGACAAAATTTGGATTTGTTACTAATAGGGAGTTTATCACCGAATTAACTGCAGATTTAGTTCTGTATTTCTGTGTGAAATATATGTTAAAACATTTTTATATTTATGAAAAACAAATTATCAGCATTTAGTACCCAACGAAGAAACCATCGTTTGGTGGGTAGTATTTGACAATGGAGCTTTGAAATTGTCTATCACTACGTACTGTAACCAAGAATCATTAAAATAATTAAATTTGAAATAATATCAACGGGTACAAATAAGAGAAAAACATTCGACATCAACAACACAAAATTATTATAATTGCACAACTGATTTAAAATTAACACGTTTATTGGATGGGGTCCCGTTTAGTCACACTAGCATGTAATAAAGTGACCTAATGATAACCCAACACATATTATTTATTTGTCGTTAAAAGTCATAGTTACTAATAAATTGGCGTAACAAAAATTTGGTACCAAGCTAAGCCGGTTTGGTACCGGCTATCCAGCGATTAACAATTACTGTTGTATCACAATGGAACTCAATCGGAATATTCTGCTGTTAAATCACACTTTAACATAAGTATTATGACTCAACGGGAACCCATCGGCTATCCCTCGTTGCCACCAAGAAATTCTGAAACTCCGTGGCCGTACATTTATGTATATTCCTTTATGTCCGGTTTGGACGCACGCTAGAAAGATAAAGTAATAATATTTACACATTTATCGGTGACAACGAACATATTAAAAACAACTACATTAGCATGTGGTAACTACGGTCTATTCTAGGTGTCAAATTAGAAGATTGGTACAGGTTAGAGAGAGAAAGAGCACTCTGGCTGGTGTACGAACAGACGGAAGTGTATGGACAGTACTACGTCTAGGTTAGTAGGGAGGTGACACACTTTAGTTACAAAACTCGGTTAATTAAACAATATAACGTTCAAACAAGCGAATCAAAATTGATTGGTTAGTATCAATAAAACCTATTTTACTTTTTTAGTAGATATTTAACTCACCGTAAAGAGTCTATTACAGTATTGTATTGATACACAAATACCGAAAACAGTTAATAAACTCGTTTGTTAACATAGTGTTACGTAACTAAATAAATGGACAGTGACGTAAATTCTAATGTAGCAAACTAAACTAAATTTAAAGCATTGTTCTACTAACCCTTGCTAGAAGAGCGGGACGGAATGACGTCAAATTCAAATTCAATCATGTCCACATAAATTTCCGTACAATTTTCGTTTGACGTCTATAATTTTAGTGGCTACTACCTAAAACTGTGCCTACTAAAAACATTCGGAGATTTGAATTTGACATTCCTAAATTCGATTTTGATATCTCTTGATTCTTCCCATCTTACTCATATAGTAACTATTAGTAAAAGACAGGAATATTCTAAATTTAGTATAGTTTGTTACATTAGAATTGACGCCCTATAAGTAGGTAAATATTCAAAAGAAATTAACAATTAATTTAATCAAATACATAGACACTTAATGCGGTACATCAATATATCTAAAGTAATGTTTTGTTTAGCTGAAGCCACACCACACGAATAATATGGACGTTAAAGCGCCGTCGCCTCAAAGTTACTATAAAAGCCTGCACGAATAGTTTTATAATACTGATATATTAACGTTATATAAATAATCTATGTATATAAGAAATAATTTTAATACTGCATAAATATACTCCAAACATCTAACATACAATATTTTTTTAAACAGGTGTTTAACAAATCCCAACTCTATGTTAAACGATATAAAGTTTGAATATATTTTTACTAAAGTCGTTTAAGGATAATAATTGTTTATTAGGTATCATTATTGTCTTCCAAAACTTAAATAAATGAACAATACAAACGATAAATAATACTCTTCTGTAAAAGGGATAAAGCTTTCAACTACTTCAATTTGATAAGTGTAATACTATCGCGATATTATACAAATGTTTCGGACTTACATTACGAAACTACATAGTAGATTTTTTTACATAAAACTATAAAATAAATATTGATATAACTAATCTTGACTAGAGACCGCCGTCTGCCGAACAGCCAATATGAGGCTTTACCGTTGCAGGATCACATGAAATCAATTTCGAGGTATGGCGATCTCAAGATGCTACAGTTTCCCATTGATGACTATCAAAAATTTCGTAACATAAATCCTATTTAATTTGCGTAACACTGACACAAGATAGACGTGCGCGACAAACACTGCAAGGCTGTGGCTGAAGGATAGCGGTGATGTATACAAGGTGTGTCTTTGTCTCTCTACCTGTGTGCTGTGTGTGTGTTATGTTCCCACCTAAATGTGACGACGGACACGGCGGGCGCGTTCAGCTTCACGTTGGCGCGGCCCGGGGACGCGCGGGACACTCCCGCGCCGCCGTTTGCTGTGTCCGGCTCCGGTTTAGGGTCGGTTGAACCTGGTGGATGTGGTCATTTGTAGGTGGGAAATACAAGGCTATCTTTGATTTTACATAAACCCTTTGGTTTATGTAGGAAGTTTTTTATGTTGACAAAAACTGATTAATCAAATATGTAATTTGTAGCACGTGTATATATACGTATACGAATAGTAGAATCCAAGAGGTCTCAGACCTGTCGGATCTGGCCTTTTAGATGGTCTGACCAAGTTTATAACACACAGAACACCAAGCCGCACGATGCACCACGACGCCAAGAAAAGGCATTACGAATCATCGCACACTACTGACACTCTAAGCATCTTAGCTTAGCTTCGTTTTTTTACATAAAAATATTTATATAGTCCATCGTTTTCAGGTAAATAATAGTGATACGTCAATAATTACACAGATTTAGAATATGACCTTCACGGATCGTATAAAATTTTAACGTGCGGTGTGATAGTTGTGATACAAATATTTGCTCGAAGTTGATTAAAGTAATTTTTTTTAAATAAAGATGTCGTACCGTGGGGCAAAAACGTGTTAACGACTCTTATAGAGTCCCTGCACTTGGCGAGCTGTCGGTCCACGTCGTCGTAGGATACGCCGTCGATCACGAACACCTCTGCCATGTCGTCCGTCAGCAGCTGACACGAGTAGCCGATGTTTATTGCTGTTTCTGTAAGATTTAGAATATGTGTTTAGGTGTGGAACTGTGTGAAGGATTGCGAATACTTTATAAACCATTAAGAAGTACTTTCTATATTTGGTTATGAATGGGCCACGACTTTATTACGTACCTTGTTTATCACCTGTTAAGACCCACACTTTGATGCCGGCCATACTAAGATTCGCTATGGTTTCGGGTACTCCGTCTTGCAATTTGTCTTCTATTGCTGTCACTCCTAAAACAAAAGGATACAACTTTTGACACACATTGGAAATTACAATCACATTATTGGAACGTAGTTTTTTTTTTTTTCCCTGTTCTAAAGTTCCCAATGAGGTAACTTTATTTCTATCACAATCTAGCCTAATGACTAATAAGTAATTTAATTTTAACTTAAACTGCTACGGTAATATAAATTTCTAAGAATCAGTTCAATAACTATTCTTAGTCTTTGTTAAGGCGAAGACACTTTTTGTTCATGTGGTCTTAATTAAAGTACTCAACACTTTTTATCACTCACTGTTCACTAAACTAACTCAAAAGGTTTGGTCCTTTTTAGTCTTCTCACTAGATCCGCATTATCGAGGAGCTGGATAGCCTCGACATTCACGTGATGGAGAAGCCGCGTCTGGTGTGCTTCTGCATATTTCTTAATTATTGAATCTACGGACTCTATATTCAGGTCCCGGTGGAGGTCGTAATTTCTAATGTACCAGGGTGCATTTACAATGTCTCTTAGCACTTTGTTCTGGAATCTTTGGATGATTTGGCGATTACTCTGACTGGTACAGCCCCACAACTGAATACCATAAGTCCAAACTGGCATTAGGACTTGTTTGTACAACAGCAGTTTATTTTTTATTGATAATGGCGAATATCTGCCAATTAGCCAAAACATGCTCTTATAACGCAAGTCAAGTTCTTCTCTTTTCTTCTTGACGTGTGCTTTCCAGCGCAGTTTCACGTCAAGTGTAATTCCTAGATACTTGGCTGTATTAGCGTATGGTATCACTTGGTTGTTTATGAACACAGGAAATGCTGTGGTTTCTTGTTCGTGAAAACTATGTGGACTGACTTGGTTTCATTAAGTTTGATACGCCATTTTTTAGTCCAAGTAAAGATTTCATTAATCGCAACTTGGGCCTTTTCCGCAGCTTCCTCTTGACTTTCTCCTATGGCCATGATTGCAGTATCATCAGCAAATGTAGCCATGGAATTTGTTTCCTGATTGGGTATATCACAAGTGTATAAAAGGTACAGGACCGGACCTAAGACACTCCCTTGTGGTACCCCAGCTTTTATTTCCATGAGTTTGGAATAAGCGTCTTCATGCCTTACTCGGAACATTCTGTTAGATATGTAGGATTTAAGGATATCCGCAAGTTTTCCAGGTAGTATTCTTCTTAGTTTGTACACCAGTCCTTCGTGCCAAACTTTATCAAAAGCTTGAGCAACGTCGAGGAACAGGAAGAAAGAAGGTGGTACAGACTTTTCTTTCTTCTAGTGTTCTTTCGATTACATTAGTTATTCGATGGACTTGATCGATAGTGGAATGTTTTTCCCTAAAGCCAAACTGATTGTCTGGGATAAGTTTTTTATCTTCTATGATGGGTTTTAGCCTTTTATGTAGTAACTTTTCAAATAGTTTAGATAAGATGGGAAGAAGAGAAATAGGCCTGTATGAAGCCGATTCATTCGATGGTTTTCCCGGTTTAGCTATCATAATGACTTCAGCAACTTTCCACACATCAGGAACATGTCTCAATCGAAATGCAGCATTTATGATTGTGGTGAGTTTTACAATCGCCTTCCGGGGAAGATTTTGTAAAATTTCTCCTGTAATTAGGTCAAACCCAGGAGATTTTTTAAGGCTTAAATTAAACTTTATTTAATTAAATACTTCTTTCGGCGTCTAGCTTTAAGTTAAAATCATTTTGGTTATCTAATCTTGTGGATTCAGTTGTTTTGTCTAAAGCATATCCCTCATTAGGCTGGAATATTTGTTGCAGGTGGCGAGCAAAACGTTCAGCCTTTTGTTCGTTGCTTACCGCCCAAGATCCATTGTCATCCCTTATTGGAGGAATATGTGTAATAGGCCTTTTCATTGTTTTAGTTGCTTTCCAGAGTGAATAATTAGATTTCTGGTCATTTATCAGCTGGCGTAGATAAGTATCCATTAGTAAGTAATTGTAGTCAATGATTTTACTTTTCAGTCGTTTTGTAAGATTGTTCAATAATCTTTTATCCTGCGGAGATCTAGTCTGATGCTATTTTTTACGTTGTCTGAGCTTTTCGGTTACAAGATCTTTTATTTCTTGAGGGTAAGTATAACCTTTCGTCTTTTTTGGAGGAACAGGTGTATTTTTCCAGGCTGCTTGTTGTATGTTCTTCATAAATATTTTAGCTTCTAAATCCAGTTGCTCTGTATTTTTGAGACAAACATTTAAATTTATTGTTTTTTCTAAATCGATACTAAAACTTTCCCAGTCTGTGTATTTATTAACAAGAGTTGGAGTGCAGTCTCTGTCTAATATCCTTTCACTTACTATCAATAGAATAGGTGAGTGATCGGAGTTCATATCGTACAGGCTTTCGACTTTTATATAGCTTTTTGATATGTTCTTACATATGAAAATGTCGATAACGGAATTTTCAGAGGATCAGAAGGCCAATAAGTAGGTTTTCCCGTTGAGATGGCCTCGCAACGTACCGCTTTTATGGCATTTAACAGTTCCTTTCCTTTTTTTGTTGTAAGTCTGGAGCCCCAGTATGTATTTTTGGCATTAAAATCACCACCTAAGATAAATCTTTGTCCTAGTTCCTTTAGGAGACTGACATAGTCTTCAGTACTTATTGAGTATCTCGGCGGAGAATATATGGCAGCTATGGTAACAGGGTATAAATCACTTTTAACTCGTATTGCCACAGCTTGTATATCTTGCTCCTCATATTTGAAAGCCTCATAATGGGAGAGGGTTTCTCTTACTATGACGGCACTGCCACCCCTTGCCGTGTTGTTAGGATGAAGTGCATGGTGTCTTGTAACCTCGAAATTTGACGTAGGAATGCCTAGCGAAATGTGTTTCTGATACGAGACACACGTCAATATTTTTAGTATCTAGGACTACTTGGAGTTCTTGTTGATGTTTTATTAGTCCATTAGCATTCCAAGCTAATACTTTAAGCGGGCTTTTCATGGTTTTTATGAGCTTGGGGTTAAAGCATTCTTAGCGCGATTTTCTATTCACTATTTTCATTTAACTTATCCTCTAGGCTTCCACTTGGTTGAGTACTTACATGAGCACTAGTCTTAGCTTGTGTCTTTGCAACCGTTTCTGCATATGTTTGCTGTTGTTGTACACTTTGTTTGCACATTTTGGACCTGACACTAGCAACTGTTGGCTGGGTATTGAACGTCGGCTGTTCTTTCGTGAATGGCCCCTTTCTTAAGTTTTTATTTTTAATATGTTGCATTTCCTTCGCTACAATGCAACCTCTGTAATTTGCGGGATGTGGCTCTCCACAATGTACACATTTTGGTTTGTCATCTGCTGGCTTTTTGCAATCGCGAGTAAAGTGTTTACCAGTACATTTAACACACCTTGGTTCCTTCGAACAATACTAATGTGTATGGCCATATGCCTGACATCTTTTACACTGAGGAACTAATCGAGATGTTTTAATAGGAAGCACCTCCACTTTGCACCCTAATATTGTTTTTATGTCATATATTTTATTTATGTCTTCCGCGTTGTTGAAAGTTAACATAAACATATTTAGTGGTTCCTTATTCTTCCAGCTTAATTTATTGGCTGCATCTTCTATTTGGAATCCTTTATTACGCAAGTCTTCTATTATACGATCTGGTTTACAAGTGAAATGCAGTTGTTTAACCATTACACGTATCGGTCTCTCTTGTTTATTCTCATAAGAGTGCCAGAGGAAGTTAATCTCAGAGAGAAATTTAATAAGGACTTATAGGATTCCTCGTTGTTGGCGTTTATTTTGACGCAGTTTCCGTTCATAATTTTTGTTATGAAGTTGTTTTCAGGCCGGCTTTTAGACAACAAGTCAAAAAACACCTGGTTATCTACGCCATCAACTAAAATAGGCGGGGGTGGAGGTATTCTCTTGGTTTTAGCTTTATTTGGTGTTTCTTTTCGAGTCTCACATTGTTCTGATGGTGTATGAGTGGGCGACGTGTTTAATTTTCTTTTCTTTCTGTTCTTCACTCTTATCAACTCTGTTTCTTTCGCTAGCTCTTCTTCGTCTGTGCAATATTCACAGCACTGAGCTGAGTTTTCCAAAGAAGTCCGAGTTTTTTCAACCGCTTTCTGTTCTGTTAGGATTTTAACTTGTTGTTGCAGATCTTCTATTTGCTTACGCATGTCTTTTAACAACTCTTTTAATTTTTCATTTTCATCTTTTTCCTCATTGTACAGTTTATACAATAAATGTTACGTATCGGTCTTAATTTTAACATGGCTAGTAGTAGCCATAATTATATCAAGCTAATAACTTCGCCTTAACAATTGTTTACATTGGTTTACGCAATTTTAATGTGTCATCGCGAAGAGTGCCTCGTCGCGCGATGTTTTGCCGCGTCTGCACTATGCACTTTTAACTAGAGCACGCGATCGACGCAGCTAATTGTTACGAAAATCAAACGTGAAAGTAGAATTAACAACGTATTAACTTTTGGAAGCGTATCAGTTCAAAATCTATATGTGGAATTCAACTTTTAACGAAATAACACAATAATGATTACAAGAAAGTAACGAGTGTCGTGTCGTATATACGAGTAGGTACCGATGAGCAGCAGGTCGGTCTCGATCTCCTCGTAGATAGCGTCGAGCAGCTCGTCGCGGTCGTGCAGCGCCAGCGCGGCGGCCTGGTGCCGTCGCTTCCACTCCGCGAAGCCGCGCTCCTCCAGCGGCCGCCACGCTAGCGCTAATGTTCGGAGACCTTCACCCGCAAATTTCTATGGAATTATTTATGATTTAGTATTGGTTTCTGACGACCTGTAGTGGCAAATGACTGGACGGCAACGATACGTACAATGTGGAATTTTATGGCACGCAGGAGTTGGATAATGCAGAGTATTATTAATAAAAAAATCTAAAAGCGGTCTAATTGCCGTTAGACTTGTTTCCAACGTAAATTATATATAATATCACAATCACATAACACAAATTACTTACATTTAAATGTTCCTGCGTCTTAGACCTCACTTCTGTTTGATAACCACCTTTTAATCTGTCATATATTACATTATCAGCACCTTTTGTATATAACCTAATTTCACCATCCTTCCTCAATATCACGGACATTCTTTTCCTAACATTATTAAAATCTAATATACATAACAATTCATACACCTGAAACCAAAACCAACAATTAAAACATGTCTTTATTTGTTTAAGTCAATATTGAATAGTTACATTTTATATAAATACCTCTGTTTTACCCATTACTTCTATTGTAATACTATTAGGCGCGCGTTCTCTGAACACGAAACCAAAATTTCTGGCTGCTGATACCAGTGCAGACTCGTCTGGCGATTGCGCCTGGAAGAACACAATTATTATTATACGATATTAATTACACTTAAATAATACCTACTATTGTAACTGAAGTAAAAATTCCTTGTGCCAAAAGTTTGACACATAAAATATAATTAATGCTCCTAGAAGTCAAGTTTTATCACTTAATCCAAGTAATAGAAAACAAAACCGAACAAATTCCATATTATAAAAACGTTAATATTTTTATATAAGTACGTATAGTAGTTCTATAAACATAATAATAATAATTATGAGGTTAGTGCTCTAATCGTCTCGTAAAAGTAAACGCTTATTTTTTTTACGTACTATGCGTCAATACAACGCTGCTTCATTGGCGATAAGCTTGAGGAGCAGCATCTAATAAGATAGGGGCAGTATACGTAAAAAATTTGTTTATCTGTTAGTCGCGTTTACAGTTACTTCCTTCTGTTTGACCACTGTCTAAAACCACAGCCAGTATAAAGATTTCACAAAGGCATTTGACGTTGTTCACCACAAATCCGAATTCAAATACTTTGTTACGCTAGAATGTGCGTTACATTTCCAGGATGGTGCGAGTTATATTTAGGATATATCGCAATCAACTTGTTCTGTTTTGCAGTTTGGAGTTTCAAGCTTAGATACACCGGTGTACCTCAAGGCTCACATCTCGGGCCTCTTTTTTTCCTGTTTTTATATACAACCTTAGGTCTGTCGTAAGTTCGTAACCTCCAAGTTCAAAATATTCATATTTGCGGGCGATTTAAAGATATAAGAAGATATCAAATTCTTACAAATCATTCTCGATACCATACGTAACTGGGTGATAAATAAATAACTAGCGCATAGCTGTCCCACTACAGGGCAAGGGCCTCTTCTTATACAGAGAAGGCACGAGCTTAATAGCTAGGGTTAGCTGCGGGTTGGCGATTTCAGGCTATCAATGTCCAGCTTTCCTCACGATATTTTGATATTTCCTTCACCGTATGTCAGTGATATCTTAGATTAACTAAGAAAGTACATATGACATTGAAAAAGTCACATTGGTACATGCCAGGTTTGAACCCGCAACCTGTGGCTCAGGAGGCGGGCCCGTAACCACTCGGCCACCATACCTAGTTAGGTTAGGTTATATATTGTAGTCCAATTTAAGAGTCCATGTTATGCAATCTATTTTACATACATACGGACGTTATATTAAACACCCTCCCTTAATCCTCGAAATTACAAAAACTCCTTGCCTGGTATTCCAGCCGTCCATTCTTCTGGTCCGGCATTACAGTGTGACACAACGCAAGCAGACGAAAGAAGTCGTGCACATTCTTGTCGCCGCGCTTCACCGCGTCCAGCAGCGTGCCGTCGAAGAACTTGAACTCGGGCTCGTACTCAGGGTTGAACGAGAAGTCCAACGGCTCTGAACTCTGTTGTATGCAGCAGAAACCAATATTAAAACCATAATAGTGGATGAACGGTGACAAATCCACGACGTTTATATTGTTTTTTTTTTCTGATTCAATGGCTTACGCAACTGATCTACTAGCGATGTTACAGTGAGTGATTAAAAATTAAACCGAGGATGTGTTTGCTAGCCAAAATGTTTAGTTAATTCTGGAAACAAGGAGGCAAACATAATTTGAAGGACTAAATACTGAATGATATAAAGTTAATAAATATATTTAACAAGTTGAATTTGTTCAAAATTGAGTGACCATGCTACTTAAAATATTGGGGTACTGAATTTATTAATTCATTATTTTGTTATTGCCATCAGTTATTGGTTTGATTTTGCCACCCCATTACGAAATATAGTACAAAAAACATATTTAACTACAATTTCTGATCGGATCAAAATTATTTCCTAAAGATTCATCGTAGATTTGTCTGCATTTACACTTAAGCCGTTAATAGTGTTAAGAAGCATAAACACAATAAACACACGATGCAAAGCTTACATGCAAACAGTTGTTAATTAGAATTTACATTGGACATACATAATACGTTAGCTTAGTGTGTGGGAATATTAGATACAAAGGACCCAATGTGAGAATATTATGTATTACTCATTAAACTTACTAAATATACATAAAATATTAAGGAAAATTATTATTTTAGTTGTCTATCTATGTAATTATGTTGAGTAGTTTATGTTTTTTTCAGCTGATATCAAATTATTTAGTCGGAGCCTTACATTATATTAAGTTTGTTATTTTGTACATACAATCACTCCTGTTTTCTATTGGGGTAGGCAGAAACTATCGATTTCCATTTGATACGATTTTGACACGCCTCTTTCGCTTCATCGATGTTCATTAACTTCTCATGCATGCCCGTCGCAATTTGATTGCGATACGTTCGTCGAGGTCGGCCTGCCCTGACTCTTCCATCCACTCTCGCCTCATGTACTAGTTTAGTCAAAGTCCTTTCATCCGTCCTTTCTATATGCCCAAACCATCTTAGCATACCCTTCTCACTACATCCTCTTTCACACACAACTTTCATTGACTTTCTTACATAAGAGTTGGCACTAACACCCCCCCCCCCGCCCCTGAACGGCCAGCCGCACCTTTTTAGACACATTCTGCAGGAATGTGTCTAAAAAGGTGCGGCTGGCCGTATTCATGAAATTGTGTAGCGCCCCATTCACCTGGTTACCAGTAGTCAGTCTCCTTTCTACGTCCTTCACATGCACCCCATCCCTCGTAAACATAGATCCCAGATACACAACTCTTTTACTTGTTCCACTCTTTGGTCACCTATCAAAATATTGAACTCTCGTCATAATTTCTCTCTCTCTCACGTTTACTTTAATTTCCGTATTCTTAAAAACACTATCCATTAGTGTTACCATTTTTCGTAACTATTCCTCTGACGATGCAAGGATAACTTGATGATCGGCATAGAGGAGACATTTGACTAATAACACATTCCATTCTAAACCGCATTCACTCTCTTTCAAATCCTTCAGATGTTTAACCTATTCATGGACAGTTGCCATGAATAGGTTAAACAACCACGGTGACGCTACACATCCCTGCCTAACACCCTTATCGATGCTAAACGAGTCGGTGCAGGCCCCGTTTATCCTATCAGAAGCACTGGAATCTTCGTAGAGATTTCAGTGCCCCAATCAGGCTGTCATTTACCCCATACATGGACAGTGTGGCCCACAGTTCATTCCTCCTCAGTCTGTCGTAAGCCTTTTCTAGATCCACGAAAACGCAATAGACTTTTTGGCTTTTGGGCAAGAATTTTTCAGCTATGTATCGCGAGGAAAAGACCTGATCCGTACACCCTATGCCTTTTCTAAATCCTGCTTGCACATCTCACATTTTTCGTCTCTCTTTCTTTACCTTTTCAATCAAAACATTTTTGCAGTCTTGCTGTGACCCTTTTCCCTTGTAGAGCGGCACAATCACGGCCTTGAACCAATCTTTTGGTACCAGACCGCTACTCCAGCACAAGTTGAGAAGGCGGTACAATAGGCGTGCTACCACGCCTTCAGCATTTCGATTGATATTCTATCATACCTTGCAGCCTTTCCCAATTTCATACTGTTCAACGCTCTTACGATTTTATCCGTGCCAATCCTATCGTCAGTTTCTGTCCTTTCCTCCATCATCATCGCAGATTCTTTCCATCTTTTCAAAATTCATTCTTCTCCATTCATGCTATTTCCCTCCCTGTTTCAGATTTTATTGAGCGCAGAGTTTGTAGATATTCCTCTGGCTCTTTTTATAATACATGTTATTACGTTTATATAGGTATACGCAGTTAACAGTTAAGTCTTTTAATTTTTTAATGTTTGACTGCTTCTGTTCATTCCTCATTGGCCTAGTCGTCGCAAAAGCGCGAGGTCCTAGGTTCGATTTCCAGGTCAGGCAGTGTTTATGAGGTATTTCTGATAGAAAAATCTGAATAGCGGCCCGGAGTTTGGAATTGTGGCCGGTAGATGGTTACTATAGGCTCACCACATATATAACCTGAGACATAATACGCCTCTGCGTAATCCACCGGGGAATACAGTCTATGTTATGTTTAATTCTGTCGGGTTCTTAAATAGCATAATTATAAGTATAATTTAATAAAAGTATAGATAAAATTGTAACATTGACTCGTATAAGTGGTGCGGGAGCGAGTGTCACATGGTCACTAGCTACTTCACACGTGTTAGTTAGCTCAAGACCATACCAAAGACAAAAGGGGAGAATTAGAAAGATAAATATAGAAACAAACATACAGGCGCTAGGGTACCGCTGCCCGCTCGAAATACGAACCAAGTCCTAAATTTTGTCCGACGATATGCTTTAGATGTCAAGTCCAAAACAAGCAAAGTATATGCCGGTTATACACTGAATACAAGCAAGCATAGCATTCTGCGATGAACGCTTTGGAGCGTCAGCTATGTCGCGGGTGTTCCGTACGCCACTACATGCTCTCATGTGGCTGACCGCAGTGTCGCGACCGTGACACGTACCTCGTAGCTTTATAATATAATTATAGCGCCACGTATCATGCATGAAATACCGTGATCGCGACAATGCTGAGTAAGTTGTGGTGGACAAACATTTTTATTGCTGTAGCACAACCGAGCGGCGTCCGTTTTTTTTAAACAGAGGCCAAATTCGAAATTTTGGAGCGATCATATTTGAAGCGGGACAGCAGGATACAATGGGTTGAGAGGTTGAAACATGGAGGGCGGTTGCGCGGGCAGAGTTACGAGTAGGTTGGGAGTCGTACGCGCGGGCGGCGGCCGCCGGGCGTGCTGCGGCCCGCGTCTTGCTCCAGCTCCAGCAGGCGCGCCCGCGCCGCGCCGCGCCCACCCGCGCCGCCGGGCCCGCCGGCCCCGCCTGCCCCCGCCCCGCCGGCGCCGCCGCGCTGACGCTGCTACACCACACACACACATCACACGTCACGCGACCTGCGCCCAGCCTACCTACGCTACTGGCTCTGCTGTCGTGGCTTTGTAGCTTGCGACTAAATATTCGAACTTTGAGTAGGTACGACAAAAAGTACGACATCTAGGTGCGATCGCTTTTCATTCATGTGTTGACCTTCTTAAGGAAAAGCAATTATTAGAATTGGTACTATGTCAATATTATATGAACGTGTACTCTCATGTCCTATATCCCCTCCATCGTGTTTTTTGTCTGTAAGGTACATTATTGTATCATTAATGTGTTGTGTGACCATGCAAAAATTTAAACGAAAATCTAGGAATCTAGTGATGCCACTGGTGTAGTGAAGGTATTAATTACACAAACATGATACTCAGGTGGTACTATGAGCCAAAAACTAACTGTAAAACCAACACAAACATATGACATGACAGTAAAATTCAAACACTCCACATGACCCGAAAGCATGGGCGAACGAGGACAAAATATCATTATTTGCAATAACAAACGTTCAAAAATAATTTCTTTATAACAAACTCAAACACATGCAAAATAAAGAGATGTGGGTCTGCTGCTCGTGCGAGTCTTGTCGATTCTCAAGTGCTAAGTGATATTCAAAGACTGCATTAACCTACATGCATTTGTGACTATGTTTATAGCATGTGCTGTTGAATAATACTTGAAACTTGGTACTTGGTCCGTGGTAATAAGAAGTTGAACGTACATGACGTACCTCGGCGAGCTCTATAGTTTCACCGGTAGTTTCGTCCACGACATCTCCGTAGCAGACGCCTGCTATCGAACATTTGTTGAACGTCATTATGTTCTGTGTGAGTGTGCCCGTTTTATCTGAAAATATGTACTGGATCTGGCCTGGAAATAAAATCGTATCATAAAGCGTTACAACCACAAGCTACGCCCTATATATTTTAAAAAGAATTTTAAGTTTATGCACTCTTGAAAATGTTGGCAGTAATACTTTTTGCTAACAAAGTCCCTTGAACATCTCGCGGTAAATTACAAGTGCATACCGCTACGTTTTTACGTTTCATGCAAGCGATGTTAGCCTTATGGGTACCTATTATATTATTTTTACTACCATCTTTAATATCAAAATTTGTTTCAAGAATATTTATTAAAATACTAATGATTATACTAAGGCATTGGCCTGCCTCGAAAAGGCAGGTAGGTAGTAGCCTTAGTTGAGCAACCTACTTTAAGTCGACGAATAAGGGGCAAACTAAATATACAGAGTGAATTTTTCAAGAGGGCGGCGTGGATGGCCAAATCAGAAACTATAAGGAATAGCAAAATGTACTCAAAGGAGTCTTGGGCCCGATTTTAATAAAAAGTAAAACTGCATTCTTCGATTAAAAAAATTCAATATTCTTAGCCAGGAGTCGACCCATCGATTTTGAAAAGAAACAACACTGTATTCTTTAACCATCAGATAGTGTCGCTAATAAGAGTCATATTCTGGAAAGTAATGACATGTGACAAGATATGTACTCAGCGGCACGCGGCATCACTTACCGAGTTCTTCATTCAACGTGGTTGTCCGCGCCTTTGCCGCTGTGCCAGTCTTATCATAATACATTTTCTCGTCCCAGTTTATAAGGAAACTCTGGGCAAACCTTATCACCTATGACCAAAAACAGGAAACCATTAACATAATATACCACATTAATAAATATTTAAATACACAAACTTCCTTTTAAGGGGTTCATCCATACTAAGAATAACTGAAAATACGTAAAAAAATTAAATCAAAATGTTTGTTTCAACCATGACAAAATTAACTCGTCAACGGGCAAATATTTACAGAAAAAAATACTAATTCTAATTTTTAATTATGGTTTAAATGAATCCTTATCATTTACACATTGACTCCTTAAAAGGAAGTTCACTAATAATATAGGAACTTATGGTTTAACCATTTAAATAAATGCTGGTTTTATTACAAAATGATAATATGTAATTATTATTTGATAAGTCAAACAAATATAGGTGAGTTATAATTTGATGAGGACGTTTTATTATAATTCATAGCGACCACAATTTAAGTTATACATAATATGACTGTATAATATTTTGGTTTTACAGTGATTCTGATGGAGAACGAAGAAATATTGTATATTATAATCATTTCTGAGAATTTTGGTTTTGGGGCGTTGTTTTAAGTTGTGTCAATATTAATTAGTGTCAAATTTGACGTGTCTTTTGATGCGTTGATTAAAATACTAGAATTGTTTACACCTCTAAGGGACCATAGACCTTAGTACCTAGGCATATGATATTAATCCAACTCGATACCTCTGTCCGTTCCTGAGGAAAAGGATGAGAAAAAAAGCTTGACAGATGGATGGACGGACTACAAAGTGATCCTATAAAAAGTTCCGTTAGGTACGGAACCCTAAAAATTACAAAGTTTTAGGTTTTTGTCTATTTTCTAAAGAATATTTATCTTTAAAAAAACTTTATTGGCCAGTTATATATTTATTTAAGTATTGGTATTGTAACCCCTGACCTCGTTCATAAAAACTGATGTCCTAGTTCTATTTTTTTTGTGGAAATAAAATACGGTCGTGAGCAGGATTGGAACCTGTGTCTCCGGGATAAAAATTCCCGCTCTACCAACTAAACCGTCTTTTGGTGACATCATCGCTTTCTATTCAGTCCTCCTTATACTGATGCCTCAGAACTTGTTACTGGCCACTGTTTAAATCACTGCTTTTATAGAATAATTGAACACTGACCTCAACAGATACGTAGAGCGATATAGGCACAACAGTGTTCATGACGATGGCGTAGGAGAAGAACACGAGCAGCGCGATGACGAGCGCGCCCCAGGTGGGCTCCGCCGGCACCAGCGTGTCCCACGGCAGGAATGCCTGGAAGTAGCGCCCCACCAACCACTCCCACACGCCGCACGCCACCGTGCAGAACACACACATCGATAGCAGGAAGAATACTATCTGTGGGACAACAATGTTAAGGTTTTCTTCAAAACTCATGCACCCAGCACACCACTATGCTGAACAAACATAGTTAGAAGGAGAAAAATGCTATCTGCAATCAAATATTATAAATTTTCTTTTCTTTTCTGTTTTTTCTATTCTTGTCATTCTATCGGCAAAAGCCTTCCTTTCCTCTTTCTA
The DNA here is from genome assembly GCA_935421205.1 of Xylocampa areola. Classification (NCBI taxonomy): domain Eukaryota; kingdom Metazoa; phylum Arthropoda; class Insecta; order Lepidoptera; family Noctuidae; genus Xylocampa; species Xylocampa areola. The sequence goes on along the minus strand of OW285214.1, from coordinate 11,409,522 downwards.
CACACTTCTGATACTTGCTAGTGAGGGCCAGTCCTTTCTGAAAGAGTCAAGCTCGTCTCTCCGTCATGGCCATGATTTGCCACGTTGCCACCTAGTGTTTGATACACCCACTCGATAGTTCTTTTAGCCAACAGTTCATCTGGCATGCAGCAGACATTCCCAGTCCCATTTCAGTTTAGCAGCTTTCTGGGTAACGTTTGTGTTTTTGGTTTTCGCGCGTAGTATTGTGTTCTTTACTCGGTCCGAACGAACCCCTAAATGTACCGTATATATATATACTATACTATAGATACTGACAGCAGCACTATACGAGTACCCGTTACGTGAGAACATGAGTGTATTGTGAAGGGTAATATAAGTAACATAAGGACCTATTAATTAAGCCGTTTACTCTTAACTCACTAACCCGAATCTCTCGCAAATATACCTAAACTCGCGATAACCAAACAAGTCTGATATGACGTTTCTCATTTTACCTTTGTATGGAAGGCTCCGTAAGAAATAGAAAATCAAATTCATAATCCTAAATAATTACTATGTTACCCAAATACTATAACAACGTTTATCATTCGTAAACCTCAAGTTTAACTTTATATTAAAAAACTGCTCTCAGAAAAGAAACGTCAAGTCCGACTTCTTAGATTGTCACGAGTTAACACATTTTAAATATTCTAAAAAATATCAGAGCCTGAAAGAGTTTGACGGTAGAATGTAGATTAGGTTGTGATGGATCAATTACAATAAAACAGATGAAACATAAATAGAATCAACAGTAATGAGCAGTACCTACTTATTACTAGCACGCTAGTAGGTACCAATCGCGACCGTTTACGTAACTCACAATACGATCTATGTTAGTGTTTTTGTTAGGTGTTCTGTGACTGTGTGATAACGAGGCTACGACAGTTCATCATCTATAACCAAACAACAATGTTAAAAAATGGGCCACATACCCCTATAATAAGAAAATTAAGTAGCCTATCTATGCTGGTGCGCTTGAATTTGGTCTTGCCGGAGTTCTGCATGAGTTTGGTGTCCTTCCCGGCGAACACTACCACGCCGTAGCACCACGACGTGTTTCGCAGCACGCAGCCTCGCAACAGTATCTTGTCGTTGTCGAGGGAGAAGTGCTGATTGCGCCAGCTTAGCGTGCCTGGTGAAAAATATAAGATACCTTTTATATATGTACATATAAAATATATTATTTGATTGGACCACAATTTGACCAACAACGCGAAACGGCTTTTCCATAATTAGAATTGTTCGGGCATCTTGTTCATGTATTAGAAGTGTATTTATTATTAATCTACACCAACCTGTAATAATGCGTTCATTTTCACACGTACCTATATGTTACTACCTAGTTACTATGACAAAATAAAGTTTTTTTGCGTATATTGGGAAAATACATGGACTAATTATAATTGCTTCATGGGAAAATACAGGCTATTAACGTCGAAGCGGCCATAATACTATTTTGCGGCTCACGGAACACTCAATTATTATTTCTTTAGTTTCAATAAATCCAATGGCTTTACTACGCGGTCACTGTGGACCCTGTATGTTATGACTTGAGTGTTATAGCATCAAATATAAACAACGTTTAGTTGACCTTTTTAAAAGACAGACCCCTTTTATGCTCTGTAATTACTACGCTATCGTTCTCGTCAATGACGTCACTACCATACTGATGGACGGTGAATGCGGCGAGCTGAGAGACGAAGCAACCGAGGCTATGTTAAGTCAACCGAGATAATTATATCTATTCCGATCACAAAACTATATTAAGTATAAGGTATACATTCGATTGTCTGCGGATACCAGTACATTGATAGAATTGAATCATGACATTTATTTGTTTTAGTCGCTTTATTAGCCTAATGGTACCGAAATAGTTATATTTTAAATAGGTCTCCTTATTAACACCTTTATTATTCTCATGCCAGAACAATGCCTATCACTTGGGGGCTTATACGACATTAACGATCGACGGGTGTAATAAACGAAAGGAATAGTTTTTTTTTTTTTTATTTATTAACCGAATTATTTTTATATCATTGTTCCACTCTAGGATTTTTTCTGTATTGTGAGTGACGAGTTCTAGCCACAAATCTGCATAATTAATCAGACTCGGAAACTTATTTCTAGGACAAAGAAATATTTGATCCTTGCAAGATTTGATTCTACTATTCAATATCGTAACTAATATGAGTATAAAATTTTATTATAGAACAGGAAGATTTGCTATCGTACCATATAAAATAATGTATTTAATATTACAACATTGTTTAAGTACATTATTAGTATAGTATAATATGAGGTAGTAGGTACCTATCGAACCATAATTGCTATGATTGCTGACAGCCTTAATGTTACAATTTATTTGATAGGGAGGTACCCAAAATTGTTAACCAAAGGAGTACTGAAACGAGATGTTTCATTTCCGGCCATAAATTGTACTGTAATCCAAGAAGAGAACAAAGTAACACGAATTAAGGAAAATCATTTTTTCCATAATATTCGCCTAATTACTTCGGCACAAAACATAATAGTTATATAATTATTGGTATAATCTATTCAACATAGTGGCGTCTTGCATTGCTCATGGTGTTACATAGCATACTTTCGTTTGGAAATCCTTTCATATTAACATATCCACGTAAACCAGTACACGTTAATTGTATATAAAATACTTCTTTATAAAAGAAAACTGCTCCTGAAATCTCTCTGCTATGTAAAAATACACTAAAAAGTAAAAAATTATTGTGTTATTTACTTAATTCAAATTACTTACAAATATCCAAATTTATAGAGTGGTCTATTCAGGGGTCCGTTTCCCAGGTTTTCTTAAACGTACATGTTATGGCCGGAGTCCCATATAGTATAAATGAAACATCTCCTTTCACCGATGCATTAAGTCCCATGTAACCCGGGCACAATTTCAAACTCCTGGCTGCTACTGAGAATTTCTTAATAGAAAAACTTAATATAATTTTGCCCCACCCAGGAATCGAATCAGGACCTAATGCTCATAAGCCACGAATACAATAGACCCACGAGGCAGTAATTTACTTGATAAAAACATAAAATAGTTAAAATAATAATAATAACATATAATTTCATTGTGCTTTTTCAACAAACTGCCCATTAACGTTAGAAATTTACCCTATAATAAATTTAAGAAAGCTATTAAAGCTAAACTATGCCGAAAGGGGTATTACACTATCTCGGAATGTTTAAGCGATAAAAAGGCATGGGAGTGATATGAAAAATGCTTAATTATATTGTTTTGATTTTACCTGACATTGTAATTTGAAAAAATTTGGACATTGTATAATGAAAAAATTTGACATTTAAATAAGATAAAATTGACATTGTAATATCATAACAATTGACATTCTATTAATTGACATTTTTTATTGTGACATTCTTAATAATACAGAAATTATGAATGTGAGCATCATGTAGAAAGTTTTTCTTATTTTTTTATTTTTTATTTATTGTTATACATATTTGAAATCTGGCGGTTTTGAGGTTTTTATATGGCCTACGCAAATGTCCTGCTGATCTGGTATCGCCTCGCGACAGGTCGTTGAGCTCCCTATAACATGGTTGAGCTACACGATGACTGATGCATGTGTGCCGTCAGTTAGGACAGGTCAACTCGAAACTGATATAGCTCTTTCTTAAAAAGGCCATTCCAGATACCCTGCATGGTTACGCTCACATAGGGATGTTTAATGATGTCTGGACTTTAAAAGAGACCTTGACCTTTGAGTTTCGGCGTTTCTTCTCAGAGGTAGTCAGATAGGAAACGCCGACGCCATCTACATTATAATGACATGTAAAAGAGTTTTTAAAAGACCTACTTACAGAATAAACAATTTCATTTCAGAATAGATAAGCAAGCTATGAAAATAAAGATTATTAATTATTGAATTTGTTGTCAACACCACGAACACTTGGAATGAGGTCAAGTGCCGGATTACCCAACTCAAACAATTAAACATGTAATACACTTACAATACAAAGAATTAGTTGACCGTTGTGAGTCAAGTGATCGCCTTATAGGCACAGAAGAGTTAAGTACTGTTAAAGAGTAATTCCTGTTTTTTATTAATAGAAGAAAATATGTGAGTCATGATTCATATGAATCATGTAAAGTACTGGATTCAGCGCACCCATCGGAAAGATAAAGTGCCACACTGCCTATAGTGTAACCGGTGCATAGACATTAGATGAACAAATGATGTCTGTAGCGTTACTTAATAGCAACAGGCAACAGCCTAATGGTTCACGAATTCCATAGACAATTTGGTAAATATAATAAAACTGTAACAAACCTTTACATAATTTGAAAGCGGTAGATTTCATATTACACGTTAAAAAGTATGTGACATTCGGATTTGCTACTAAATAGGTACTTTTACTTAAAATAAAAAAGATATGTTTCAAGAGGCCAAACCGTCGCTTGTTTCAGCTTTCAGGCACTTATACTCGATAGTATCATTAACCTAGATAGCAAAATAATAATTATGTTGTATCTTCAACAATAGGTGCAAACTTGACATAGTTTATTCTGTATAGATTTTCTTTTCCACATACTATTAATATTCCCCGTATTCTGTCGTGTATGACCAAAATCCAGACACGTAATTAGTAGGCGCTAAAACATTTTGCGCAGACCGTTTCGACAATTCTTTTTTGTAAACAATTCTGTAACTTACCATCAAACTTATTAAGTAGATTGTTAGGCGTTTCGCAGACAATCTCGCCGTCGAAAGCGCCCAGTTGTGCGTCGTCTTGCCCCATTGCAGCCGTCTCTAAAAGGCACTGACGACATTTTAAATTCGTCTCCCTATAGAGCAAACAAAGAATTGTTAATTTAATAAAATCATCTTTTTAAAATCCGTAAAAATTGCAAAAAAAAATTGATCGGAATCTTTTTAAATATTAAATTGATTGTCCCACCGCTGGGCAAGGCCCTACCACATATTCTTCTAAACTCACATAAACTACTTAAATTGGCATAACCTGGTGTGTTTTCAGCAGATACCGTCTCTGTGTGTGTGTAATTGTTATTTGTTTTGTATTGTTTAATATACCTTTACTTTTTCGTAGCTCTTTGAAAATTGTTATTTATGTGTTGTCTTTGTGTGGTATTGTGGTTTAATAAACTTCATTTATTTCTTCTTTTCTTTCTAACCTAACCTACCACATTGTTAAATTATCTAATTTTAACAAGTTTTTAATTATTTATTTATTTAGGGCCACCAACAACAACACAGAGCATACATTTAAACAGATAACAGATCTAGGTTTGTGTACTCCCTCAATTAAAGGAGACCACAGCATGCACGAAATTTTCTATTTACTAAGCGCTACATGATGTATTCAAATTAAATATAGTTAAGTAATAGTTATACAATAATAAGTGAATTAGATGGACAAATAGTAATGGGTAATAATATAATCGTAAATTGCAATATAACATTATGTAAATATATAGTAAATTATACAATTAATTGAATTAGATATATTGTATTATATTTTTTTTAGAGCGCAAATATCCACCTCATAAGACTTCGACATGGTGTTGTATTGCCTACAGAGTCTGGGCACAGCAGCAAAATGACCGATATTTGTTTTTGAGAGTGAAGTGTGTACAAACTTGTAGGTATTTTTCCTAGGGATCCTTAGGGGAATATTTATTTTTTATCTTGCAATATTTGTATGTTATATTGTGTTGATCGAATCTTACAAGCTGAATCAGAACGACTTTCTCTTGTCTTACGGAGTAAAATTTTTACATGTAGGTTCAGTTCCCATGAAAATACATATTTATGATAAGCATGACCTGAATCGACATCCAAGATAAGCTCCAAATAAAGGAACTCTTCAACGGTCAACAGCACAGGCACGAAATGTTCAGTACGAATTTTATTATAATATGTAGTATTCCGGACGATAGACATAAACTTCGACCAGATGTTCGGACCATCGAAATAAGCAGTTTTCATTATGAACACTTTTAAAAACAGCTGTTATTGAAAGGGTCTACATCTAACGGCTATCCTAATAAAATGCGTACACAAAATTTCGTGTCTCTACATTATCACTACGTATTATAAAACAAAGTCCTCCACCGCGTCTTTCTGTCTGTCTGTCTGTTCGCGATAAATTCAAAAACTTCTGCACCGATTTTCATGCTGTTTTCACAAATGTATAGAGTGGTTCTCGTTGAAGGTAGTATATAATTTGTCAAGTTTTTGTATACATTTGCTAAAATATAATTATATTTGTTGGAAGTGACGGAAAAAATAAGCCGTCTGTGTGCTTTCAACGAACGCTGCCTAAATCCTTTGAGATATAACAAAATGATGTATGGTGGTGGAATTGTGTATATTATATAGGTCTACAGATGTCTCCTAAAGATAACATACTATATCCATTTTAATACTTTAAAAAATGGGCAATTATAAAGCGGTAATTGGAAAGTGGGAACGGTATCAAAATTTCATGATTACTTTTGGTCGCCATAACCGACATCCACGCGGGCGAAGCCGCGAGTATCAGCTATATAATATATAATGTAGATACTCATACCTAAATACTCGTATAATAACAATAATGCACTCTTTTTTTTTGAGAAAATGGTACGGTTGGGGCAAACAGAGTGGGAGAGATAGTTCCATAGGCGCACTGCACGGATTGTACAGGAGCAGCTGTATAGGCTTGAGTTGTGTCGAGGAGTTCGAAGAAGAAGTGCGGAATCTAAGCGACAGAGTTGACCTCTCGCAAGAAGGTACTCAAAGTGATCACGGAAGATATGATGAATGCTGCCGAATAGGTAGGCTTCATCATATCTCTGGTGGTGAGCAGAGGTCGAGATGGCTTAGTGGTCAGAGCGCCTGGAGTATTTATCCGGGAGGCGCAGGTTCGAATCCTGTTCGCGACCGTATTCTTTTTCCATTTCATATAATAACTTTACAAGGACTTGTATTAAGAGATAACTTTGAAGACGTTTGATAGAATGACAAGAGCAAAATACTCTCCTGCTCCCCTCTGCAACGTGCTATCTCCAGGAGAAGTTAGGATCTATGAGAACACTTAAATTATTTGGACTTTTTAAGTTTAAGATGGAGACGGAATCATAGACCGTTGGTGGGAGTGAGCTTTGATTTACCAGATTGACCATTTATGTGCCACCATAATGATAATCTTGTGATTTTGTTGGGTGAACAAGCCATTCAATTATAATAAGGATTTAGCCCATTTACTGATGTTTTCAAGATCATTTTAATGGCAATAATAGCTTCACCATCTCAACCACTCGAACATGATGATAAACTGCAGAACATTTGCATAGAGATAATGATGAGAAGATATAAAATTTGTAATAGCGTTAATCACATCGGAGGAAAGGAGCGTAAAAATTGCACCACCTTGAGGAACGCGAATGCCCGCAGCATGGTTACATCATTCTGATGAAACCTCATCAGAGCGAACCTAATACAAAAAAAAACTACTGCAGAAGTAAATAATATGAACTGACCCATCTAACTCGGCAGTCTCTATGTAACAGAGACCGTTAGGTTCCGAGGTGCTGAGGAGCAAAATGTCCGCCGCGACGAACTGGTCGTTCTCCAGCCTGATGACGTCTCCCACCTGAACAGACGCCCACTTTTCCTCCACAAGCTTGCCATTGCGCAGTGTCTTCGCACGACGGTGGTTTACTTGTGAATCGTTCTGATGACGTTGCTGAAAACACATATCGAGGATTAAAAACGTTGCTTTAAACCTGCAATAGAGTTGTGCTGTTTGTGACTAAAATATCACCCTCTTTACCTATCCTACGGGCACCGAATCAATAAGATTGCTTATTGCGATCACAGGCATCAAAGGCAGGGTATCTAGAATAGCTACTACATCATCGTCCAGTTCAGCCAACACAACTGTGGCTGGCCTGCACAATGTGATAGAGGCCGTTGAGTGTCGAAACTTTAAACGTAATATTAGTTTTAGCCCAGCACACCCATATATATCCATACGTTAGTGGACGACCGCACAGTTTTAGTCAAAAGGCACCAGTTTTAGTCCATATTGTACACTATGAATTTCTACATATGGAAAAAAGGTATTGTTCCTATAAAGACAGCGGATCTAATCTATTCGTTTTCTAAAAGATACAGTGGACGCATAAATTCTTCCCTTACAAGCAGAAACAAATTGGGTCAATTTTGTATAACGATAAATAGCTCTAAGATTGCGCTTCACTTAATACCTGTTTGTCATAGACTTTAATCGATACACACGTAAACGATTCAAGCTATAAAAAGGTATATGCGTGAGCCATTACATTCTGATTCAACCGTGACTAAATGTTCTACTGGAAAAATAGAGGGCGGGCGATGTAGTAACCAAAATAGAGATGAATTTTGATTCAAGGTAACATGTATATTGTATAATACTAGTTTTGACTGTATAAGTTAGAATTCGGTGTATAATAAGAGCCGATTTTTTTTCGGAAGTGTATGTTTACACGTCCGGACTCTTGACGTGGGAACATTCAAATACAATGGAAGAAAAGCTATGGAAAAAACGGGCTTATTTATAGACAAGGTAATGATAATTCGTAACGATGCTACAACCTCAATATGTACACTAGAGCACAATTTTATTTTTAATTATTCACGATATAATTCAAGTTCTTTTAACATTATCAGAATTTATAAGAAAATTAAAGAAACAATGTTGTGATGGAATTATATTTAAAATACATGCGATATTTTCAAACTTACTAGAAAATGGGCTTATCGATTGCGTTAAATATTTTTACGACTATGTAAAAAAGTAAAAAGTCATAAGATATCTTCAAGTCACTAGCTGTTAGGACTTCTTCATGTACGGATTTTTCGGAGGTACGCTAATTACTGTAATTTTTAACCTCACTGCAGGTTTTTTTAACCGACTTCCAAAAAGGAGGAGGTTATCAATTCGGTTGTATTATGTTTATTACCTCAGAACTCCGTCGTTTATGAACCGACTTGGATTTTTTTTTTTTATTTGTAAGGATTTACTTTCAGATTGGTCCCATTGAAATTTTATGAAAATTTGTTTGGTGGTTTGGTATTTAAATCAAAATAACTGAAAAATATACGTCATCCAAGTAAACGAAATGGTGTATTATTTAAAAAAAAATTTTTTGTTAATTGAAGTAAGTAAATAATGCAATTTTTTTTTTACTTTTTAGTGCATTTTTGGAGTCGGTTCAGTTTTTTTGCTAAAAATTAATTATTTACATGAAAGAATAGTATTATTCTCGTATAGTACAACACGTATCACAAATTAAATCAGTCGTCCTCTACATTTATTGCAAATTTTACCACGGATCACTTGTCTACGGCCTTGATCTACAATGAATGATATAATAGGTCAGTGAGCATTAGCAACAATGATCGTAGGCAAGGGCAGCATACGAACAAACTGTCTGTTTAGTCATTTGATTACTCCTACATGCATTAATTAACACTACAGTCATGTTACCCGATGATAAATTTTTAGGTAGGTAGTTACCGTGTATATTTTATATTGTAACCAACAGTAGTCACACTCACCGTTTTTTATAATAGGTTTGCAGAATACTATACACATTTTTATGTCGCTCTAAATGTAAACAAACTCCTTGTTATGTTACAAACATTGTAACTGCGTCAAAACACGTCATTTTAACAAGGCCTGAGTATGAAGAAGCTGACGATTTTCAGAATAAATTCTGTATGATTTTATGCACGACAAATTTATATTTTTGTAATAGATACTACGGAATACACGTACGACTTTTAGTTCAGAGCCGTATTATTAATTTTAACGAGCCAAATCACCAAATTACGCAACGCAGTGTCGCGGACAGAGTTCGATTACCGCATAGGACATAAAGTTGGCCTAGCAGATGTTTGCTCCGAGGTTGTTTATAACAGACATTTTGTACGTCTATTGACCATTAAAACGAACTCTACGCAATAACTATGTTATTTCATATTAGTAAAATACTACCGGAACTTTAATATAACATTATTAAAGAAGAGGCAAACAACAGCAAAATTAATTTTGACAATCCATCAAATGACATTATGTCACCCTGCGTTTGCGTTCGGTGGCAGTAGCAAAAGCACGCCTTTCAGAGACTGCTTCGATGTTTCGTCGTGCTTTGGCGACTTGCTACGATTGAGTGAGGTATACCTATAAATTGCGTTGCACCAGTTTGCGCAGGGCTGCACTTGTGAACTAAAATTGTGTTTTATAAAATTGGACTTACAAAGTCGTCGTACGCGTCCTTAACGGCAGTGAGTGCGAGTACACCGATGAGCGGTATCGCAGTGGTGATGGGCGTCAACGAGGAGATGGCTGGGATCAGCTGTAACACCAGCAGGCACAAAAAGTAGAAGTTCGCCAGCCGCTGGAACTGCTCCAACAGATTCAGCGGCAGGAACGTTACGATCGTATACTTCGATGTCTTGATGAAGTTGTTCTGTAACAAATTCAAGAACTTGGTAGGTTTTATGTATTATCAGACGCGGAACACATATCTTGATATTTATTACGAGATATAGAATTATTAGTGTATTTTAATTGGTTTTGGCTCATCATAGCAACAGCTCAAATCTTCCTCTTACATTAAATTGATTATGTACCCTGCTTCCTTTATTAAGGTATAGCAAGGGGTGGTCAGTAGTAACTTAGCATCTGCTACCCATTCTATGGCAAAAATAATTGACGGCCGACGTTAGTTACATCAAAGATGCCTGCGACTGCATGGTATAATTTTTGCAATACGATAAACAAGAAAGCATAAAATCATTCGGCATTTTTTTTATGGTTTCGGACGTTGATGAGTATTTAATGTGATAATAGGTACATAATTAGCGATTACATCTTATCAGAGTATGTATATAACGGGCGATATAAGGCAGGTAAATCAGGGCAGTTACACAGCAATATACACACATACATCTAAAAAAAATCTGCGATACTATAATTATGCCTATCTTTTATATCTATGTCGCAGAGTTTTATAAAACAGTACTGTTTTGTAAATCAGCTAGCAATTTTGTAAAACAGCTGATTCTACAATCCATCTCCGACATCTACATAACCCGCAATAAGACATTTTGTCCCAAAAAATTATTGAACATTAAATAATTCAACACTCTCGTGAGCGAGCCGTGTGACGCCATAACCTCCGCCGGATGAGAACCGAGCATTACCGAGAAGAGATGAATAGTCAATTATTTTCTATTTGTTGGTTAGGTAATTAATATATAATTATACGCGGGTGAAACCGCGGGGCTTAGCTAGTTTAATATAAGATATATAATATATATTTTAAGCGTGGCGGTAATGGCATATCTGCTATAAGTATCATCATTCATTAGGTAGCAGACATTAAAAGTCGCGTTCAGCAGTTGTTTGTTTCCAGATTGATATCATTTAAAAGATATTTTTAAGATTTTATTAAAAGCTGCCACAGAACAGATAGTTTTTGTGATACCTGTTATACGCCCTATAATTTCAAATGACACATTTTTGTCTTTAAGATACAAGTATTTTTTCTCCATATGTCCCGGTAACGCCCTAGCTGTCCCCAATATAGGGCATAATATTATGGTACAGCTTTCTTTGAAGATTCTGTGTATGCTTTACATACTACTTTACTTAATTGTATGTTTAAAACATATGTATTCAAAGGACGTATCTTTTTAGCCATAGTTTAAAACCTAATTGTCTTTTTACTAATAGTATTTTCGATTAAGCTCTACCAGATTTAGCCTTTGGTTAAATCGACGAATAAATACTTTATTGGATATATATAATAATAATAATATATATATATATATACCTATAAATGTGTGTCTTGTATGCTTTGAAGGGCCCATAACTAGAGTAAACAATCCTGGAGTAGGATAATGTCATTCATAAACCTGTGATACCCTTTTAATAAGTCCATTGGTTGTCTCCTAATATACACAGATTGTACACAATGGGCAGTCTATTATAGGCCGATAAGTCGTGGCAGCCGTATCATCATTGTTAAACATTTCCCTATTTTCTACCTCGCTTAAGCACTGGATATATTTATTTAGATCAGCCTGAAAAAGATGTCAATATTGCTAAATAATGTTATATACAATCAATAAAATATATGCTACAACTTACGGCGTAGCGGAACTGCGCGTTGTATTCCCTGTTGTTCGCTTTGATTCTCCGTTCATTCTCTGTAACAATAAACAATACCACTTAGACGGTGTTCTCATAAATCTAATTGCAAACAGAATTATGAATCTAATTGTCATAATTTATATAAACACTGGTTAAATACGGAACTATTGTTTCTATTTGTAATTCACGGCATTGTCCTAGTGTACGACAAGTGTATTTCAATAACCTACTACAATGGTTTACTTAATAAGGGATATCTCACATATTATGTATATATCAATATTAGTAATATCTCGTATTACTTTTAGAGACCATCAGCGAAATTATTTTGTTTGCACTAGGTTGGTAAGTAGCTGTAGATGTAGACAATGCTCGTTATATTGAATGGTCACTGTGTGCAATAATTTAATGATATTATGAGAAGTTAGCGAGCCACTTAAGAAATAGAAATTGGTGTATATTTTAATCATAGCAGTTTTTCCTGACGTTTCTAACACTTTGTAGCGTGCAAAGTGACAACGTGAGTGCAACGCTGTAATACACGGGATTAATCAGGTTAAAAGTTGTTTTATTATAATATCACAAAAACTTTACCGACAGCAGCGTATAAAGACAAATTATAGGTATTTCCCCAATATTTAAGGGAAAATCTTTCACAAATCATAAGCATGCATCATGACAAAAAAAAACGCGTTTTCAGCATAAATTGGTGGTACCAATATTTAGATTATCCAAAACAAACAAGTCATTTCTGGGCAAGTGTTCGCTTTTATAATAAACTACCTATGCCAGTAACCGATCTATTGGGAGGAAAGTTTAAAACCCATATTAAACGCGTCCTTATCCAAAAAGCATACTTTAAGGTTAAAGACTACGATGACAATAGGGATGTTTGGCAATAATACCTTCAGCACATGTGGCTTCCCCGGCTGTTCACTGGCATCGCAGGTTTATGTATGTCTATTAAATAATTTGAAAAATTGGAGATTTTTTTTACTTTTACATTTCCTTTAAAGTTCCATTATTATCCTTTTTAGTGTAACAATGGTTCTAAAAACTTCATCCAATTTTATGTCTTTTGCTTGACTTAAGTCAGTTTAATTTGCATTCAATTTCATTTGATTTGTTTTGTATAGCTTCTTTAAATTCAATATTTTGTAAATTTGAGAACTCAGTAAACTTGCCAGATAAGTTGTGTTTATTACAATATAGCTAAATATTTTTAATATTAATTACTTTTTTTCAAAGATTACACTGTTCTCGCATTCCTCTTTCTAAATTGTATATACAAATACTGTAAAAAATATGAAGTTTAAAAGAGTAACCATAGAATTCTTGCGGTACTTCTCCATAGGAATCAACAATTTTCGAACCGTGTAACTAAATTCAGACGTTTCATAAGTGCCTTTTAAATTAGTTTATGTGAAATAAAAACTTTTGACTTTGACTTGACTTGACTTTGACCGAGGAAATGTAAAAGTATACAATTGAAAAAATTCAGTACAAGGATAGTAAATTAAAAATTATATCATGTTATAAAAGAGCCTAAAATCTATACGCGATAAATCATATTTTTTTTAGTCTGCCCTGATATTAAGCAGATGATCTGATATATCACAAGTAATTGAATGAAACGAATCATTAAATTAAATGCGGACCCCTTCATGAAAAAGTAATTATAGTACAAGAGAGCCGGAAACAAATAGTTGCTACCCATCTGTAAAAAGAACGTGCCCTGTCGTCTGCTACGAGGATAATTACTCAACCGTCTATTCATAAGACTACTTTAATGCTATAACTGTTGCAATAGTATCTGCTTTAGAAAATGTACTTAACGACAGTTTATCTTTAAATAAATAATTTAGTTTAGGGAGCATATTCACCATGAAACAATTGAGAAGTAATTGGGAATTATGTCCTTATTCGCAAAGAAACCTAAATATAGAATATTCTGTACCGTCATACGGTCCTATACAATCTACAAATGGCGATGATCATTTGACGGCCTATTATGAATAAGATTAATTTCTTGCTCCACCGATCTTTCGTTTCTGTTCCATATGTTTTAATCTGCAGCTGCGTTCAAAGTCAAAAGCATTTATTCCAATTAGACCATGTAAAGGTACTTTTGAAAGTCAAGAAATGCTACTGTTAAAAGGACGTTACCTTCATAGCTACAAAATAACTTCCAGAGCAATAACTTCATTATGGGAATTGAACGATTCCGTATTGACAATTCCTATAACGGAAATAGCTATATCTACATAGCTGTTGATCTGTTCATCGTGGTAGTGGTTACGAGTGCGTCTCGACGTTGGGCGCCGAGGGGACGGCGATCGATCTCCTCCCAGTTTACGACTAATAACATTTTCAGGGGCACTTTCTCTACACACCCTTACTGAATCACATTATAATGCAAGACACAAACGCGCGGCTAAGACGAGTCATGTCAAGTATACTGTTTATCACACAAGCATGAAGCATTCATTTCATCAGGTGCGTTTTTAAGCTGAACGATATATTACGTAACGTAAATTCCAGTTAATTCTTTGTTAAAAGTACGCACTGAATAACAATACCTCTGAATATTTGACAAAATTATTAGACTTGTCGTTTACAGACGTGTATTGAAATAGATGAAAATTATATTCCCATAACAAAACCAATTATTAAATTATAGAGAAAATTCTCAAGATTCCACCTTTAAGTAATGTCAGAATTTACATGTACAATGTTTACGTGCAATTCTATTAAAATACGACAAAATCAAGGACGAAAACCCTAAGTTGAAGTACGAGTACAAGGTGTGGACCAACGATTACCTATTAATTATTCCCTTCAACTTTAAAAAATTGACGAGGTTGAAATTAAATTGATGATAAGAATCAAATAAATATATTTTAAAAATGTTCACGTAAAATTGTTACTCAGAAGAACCGTAATAAGTTGTAGTATAAGTAACCGTTTTACGAACTGTAACTTTTAAGTTCCAATGCGATTCACTTTGGATGTGGCAAAGTTTCAGAGCTTGAAACCGCAATGAAAGGTGCAAATTAAACAAAAATCTCGTTGCGGCAGATAAGAAAGTAAAGAGTAAAAAAATACAATCTAGAAATGAAATGTGGCAAATTTTCCCGCCACCGTGGCAAGACAAGAATGGAATCAATAATCAGGATGTTTTAGAGATCAAAAATAAATCTAGTCTTTCGCGAAACTGACAATTTATATGACAAAAATGCTTTCAGAGAGAAAAAATCAACTTGGGTTAGCTCGACATGCTGAAAACGGAATGTCCAAGAAAATTCTTAACGAATGAGTCATCATGATAATTTTCAGCTGTTATCCGCCCACAGCCTACTTTAAATCGTCTCATTGTTATACGCTATTACTCTGTGCCGGCCATGTCTAAGTTTTACTTCCAATTCCTTGTAATGTCATTGACCTAATCTGGCATCTATCGAATAGTAGGTAGTCGTTTGTCCGTAGCATAATGTTATGCAAATCTGTATTATTATTAAAATATCAGTTTGCGATGCATCTATACTTAATGATATGATTGCAATTCAAAGAGGCTTATTCCATTTGTTAATTTGAGATGTTCCATTTGTTATTTCTGTTATTTTTGTACATAAGATATGTGCTGAACATTTTACTGTTCAAAAATAGGTTACGGAACAAGCTTGAGGCCATTAAAAATCAGAGGTCGTTCTTAGAATATTATTTGCGATACCTAATGTTACCTTTTTGTCATTAACGCGAATCTAAAGAAGTTTATTTATGAAAGCATAGCAGTAGCAGCGAAGTGATAGGCCTGATGTCGCGAGCATTTATATGCTAACTGATAGCTAATTGATAATCTAACTAATAATCTTTAATTTAATGTATGAAACCTTATAATAAATTATAATAAGACTTAAACTGAATATTACAAATTTGATAGCATCAGGAGCCCAGAAAATACTTCCTATAAAAAACTCAAGCGTGGACAAGTGCTTGAAAATTGAGTTTATTCGTATAACATTAAACAGCGTTGTTAACTAAGAGACTTGTATATTTCCACAATAATTTAATTACGGTCCCAGGAATTGCACGAATTATATTAGAAACACTGGTTGAAAAATCTATGTCTATTAGCAAACAGGTAGTGACGCTATTTGAGTATTGATTACCAAGAAATATGTATGTAATTGTATTTTATTTATGTACGGATATTGACACATTCGCGAAAGAATTGCATCCTAATTAAATTTAGTGAAGTGTTACATTGGCGGGTAATCGATAATAACAGCGCGGGGTAATACGCGAAGCGCTGAAACGTCGTCTCACCCCGGCTGTTGACCGTGCGGGGGCACGTCGACACCGACAGCGACCTTGTCCGCAATGCAAATCTTCTCTATTCCTGAAATATATTCATTAGCGGCTCGGGGATGTCGTTCTGCCATTCATAGCAGACCGGTCAAACGAAAACAGTATGACGGCGCGTCGAATAGCAAGACGTTACGCAAACAGCATCGACATCGCATTCACGCTCCAAGGCACGTACAATACACGATGACGCAGAATTTTAACGGCGTCGGCGTACTAAACAAAATGAAAATGCAATACGAGAGTCCCTATCAGTACAATCTTAATATCAGCGGCCAATCGATAGATACCACAGGAGACGAAAGTACGGAAGCGATGGTTGTGTCTGGTGCGGCGGTGCGATGGGGCGGGCTGGTCGCGGCGCACCAGTTTACCCAGCAGCTCAAGGAAGGACAGGCGCAAAGGGCGCGGCGGCATTCGCGGCTCGCTGCCTTCCGCGCCCAGCACCTCCAGCTCCACTGCCTCGGAGCGCGCGCACATCCGCGCCGCTACCGCCGCCCCATGTCGCGCGCCGCTTCGAGCGGCCACCCCGCCGGCTGGCCCACACCGGACCCGTGTCACGCCACTCACCGCTCGCGATACGCGCCCGTACGCGTGCTCTGACCCGTCGCAGGGCCGAGACTCGTGTGCCGCACACACTAGCGCCGCCCGCCCGGCGCGCGCATCCCGCACGCATAGTCGGATACTGATCACCCGCCGCCTCGGTGTTGCCATCTCCTCTAAATATTTACTCCTAAATCCTAATCTTACAGATCGGAGAACAGAAATCCGGTCTCTAAACTTCGTAAGCCGTAATTTTTACTATGTTTTAGTAAACTTATCAAAAACGGAATCTTAATGGATATTATAATTTAAAATCACAGTTTAATGTTTTAAAAAAATTTATAGAATCATTACAATTTAAAGTTGAAATTTTTTATATTTATTAGGAATGAATTCTATTTTTCAAAGAAACATTGAAAAAATAATAGACAAGAACGGGGCTTGAACCCGCGACCTTTGACGTTCCGTGTCATCACTCTACCAACTGAGCTACCTTGTCGTGTTCAAACCTATTGAATTTTCAATCCTCTTTGTATACGTCTTAAGGAGACGCCTGGTGATATTTATCTAGTAATCATTTACAGATTTACTAAACTCAGCGTTACCACTTTTGCAGTTGTAAATCGCCGAACAACATCCCAATCCTTTATAAATCATATATAATTATATTTTTTTACTTACGCTGAGTTTAGTAAATCTGTAAATGATTACTAGATAAATATCACCAGGCGTCTCCTTAAGACGTATACAAAGAGGATTGAAAATTCAATAGGTTTGAACACGACAAGGTAGCTCAGTTGGTAGAGTGATGACACGGAACGTCAAAGGTCGCGGGTTCAAGCCCCATTCTTGTCTATTATTTTTTCAATGTTTCTTTGAAAAATAGAATTAATATAGGCATTACCTCAACATGTATTAAAAAAATATAATTATATATGATTTATAAAGGATTGGGATGTTGTTCGGCGATTTACAACTGCAAAAGTGGTAACGCTGAGTTTAGTAAATCTGTAAATGATTACTAGATAAATATCACCAGGCGTCTCCTTAAGACGTATACAAAGAGGATTGAAAATTCAATAGGTTTGAACACGACAAGGTAGCTCAGTTGGTAGAGTGATGACACGGAACGTCAAAGGTCGCGGGTTCAAGCCCCGTTCTTGTCTATTATTTTTTCAATGTTTCTTTGAAAAATAGAATTAATATAGGCATTACATGGCCTCAACATGTATTAAAAAAATATAATTATATATGATTTATTAGGAATGACTTTTACTGATTGATAATCTGATGAAAAAAAACATTAAAGTGGAAAACATTATTAAATTTTATTTTATTCAGAGTATGCTCCATCAGAAGCCACGACGTTGGGCCATTTTTCGGGCAGTAAAAGGATCCAATGCTGGATGGATTGTTTTTTTCTAAATTATCCAGTCACTAAGCCAATTTTGTACTTCTTCATAAAACTAAACCGCTCTCCAGAATAGGCCGACGCCATGGACCGAAACCAATTGTAATCTGAAGGCGCAATGCCGGGGGAGTTCGGCGGGTGAGGTAGAATCTCCCAGTTTAATCATTCTAGATAATTCTTGACGGATTCATGGACATGTGGTCTGGTGTTGTCATGCAAAAAATATATTTTCTCACGTCCATTCTCCCATTCCGGTCGTGTTTCCTTCAAAGCTCGATTCAAACGAATTAATTGTAGACGGTAACGTTCACCAGTACTAGTTTCAGATGGTTTCAACAACTCATAATATGCATGCAGTTTTGCGTTTAGTTTATTATGAAAGTGAATCTATTATTCATCACCCGAAATTATTTTATGCGAAAACCTTTTTGTTTTTTATCATTGCAACAACAATTCGCAGATGGTTTTTCTTTAAATTTTTATCTCTTTCACATGGTGCGTCACCCAATTTCCTTTCGTTTGTACCATTTCCATTACACTCAGACGTAAGGATATGCATTACTGTGTAACATTTAATGCTGCTGATAACTCTTTTTCTGTTTGACATGCGTCTTCCTCAAGTAATGTAAACTCTGTGTCCTCGAATTTTTTCGGTGGCTTTCCATGATCCTTATCGTCCAAATCAAAATCATTACTCTTGAATTGTTAAACCATTTTTCACATGTGCTTACCGATGGAGCGTGTTCTTTGTAAGCTTCTACCAAGAAACGACGAAATTTAGCTGCACAATAAAAAAAAATGAAGCTAAACTTCTCGCAAATGACGTTTTCCCGGTACGAAGTCCGACATTATCAATGCGAACAAATCTTTTCTTACACGTAAGCCAAACGATTATATTACATTTACTAGATTAAACATACACAAAGCTTTCAATACATAGGTTACAAACTTTGATATCATATCCCGTCATCTGTTTAAAACCGTAAAGTCATAGATGAACTCCCAATATATAAAATTATAGATAGATGATATATATACGTAATCACTAAGTATATCTCTAATCAACGAATATCGTCAAAAAATATAAATGATTTCGAAGCAATTTTATAAATATATTTAATATACTGACATAATTCCAATGTGAAATAGAGCGGAATTATTTGCAAAAGTAACCTTGCTGTTTTTAGAAATAAAAGCACCACTCCGAAGTTCAATCAGATACAAATATAACGCAAAAAGAAACCCAAACGATAAAATTTGCTATTCCTTTTCGTGGAATCCATTCAATTTCATTTAATCAAGTTTAAATAACCAATTATTAATAACCATGGGTTAGTATTAAAATATACCCATTTTAATACTAACCCATGGTTATGGTGACAAAGCTCAAAACAATTTTTTGTCTGCTTGTATTGCAGGTTTTTTAAGGTTCAGTATCACTGACAGAATCAGTTTTAAAATTTATCTTTCATTTTATTTTAGCATGTACTATCCGATTCAACTTTGATAATACCCGTCATTATCTACCATTCTACTGTGTATTATTTTATTCAAGAAACACTGAACAGGACTATAATTTAATCTGTAAGATTTTACTATTATTTATTTTTAATCAGTCCTGAATCACGACGTACTTCAAATAATAGTTTGAACGTAAATAATCCGTAGCAACTAGACTGATAGTTTATTGATAGACTGATCTTGATAGTATTATAATACAAATACAAGCATAATTCAAAGTGACGTAGGCAATGCAAGTACCAAATAAGGACCTTTACAAATATAGTGAGCCGACACTTTTCAGTCGACTCCATACTTTTATTTTATATCATCGTTTATGTATAGTATTAGGAGGATGTTGTAAATTATAAAGTTTGCGCTAGATGTCTCTGCGAGTCTAATCAAGTTTGCTGGTGTAAGGTCAGTATTGATATTAGCAGCCTACTCTTAAAGCATATCCCCGACAGAAAGAGTGAAGCACGAAAAAATAGCTTAAACAAGTTTCATTCCTAAAAGCATATGAGGAAGTTTCTGAGTATTTAACAACTAAACAGCTATAGCCAATAGAAGAATTTTATATTCGAGATACCACAATTAAATAAACCATTACTGAAATTGTATAAGGGGGCTATTACAAAATCGAAGCGCTCAATTTTAGGTAAATTAGACGGCGCGCGTGTGCATCAAGTAAAGTGCGCCACGCACACATGCAAGCCTATCAAGGAACAAATAGAGCTTGAGCTTTGCCGCTTTGCTTTCTAAGTAAATAAATTATAGTTCGCGAAATATAATTTGCACCGATTAAAGTTATCATATCACCTAGATCGTTAACTATATGGTCATAAAAACTTACTCTTGTTCATTCTATTGTACTCCAAAAATTTAAGTAGGTGCAAATAATATTTCCTGAACATATACAATGTATTACATAAATCGAATTCTGCTATTGATACTAGATTGTTTATAAAATTACTTTTTATAAACTACTTTACTATATTAGATAGTTGACTATATTTAGTTTATCTGTTCAGATGGAATGTAGAATCCGCTGTTTTATAAAACAGTACTGTTATGAAAAACAGCTGAAAGACGTTTAACGTTTTTACATAATTTTACAAAAGGGCACCAATATATATTAGGTCTTTACCTATGAAATTGCATTTTAGTATACAGAAAGTTAGTATTTTTTTTAATAAATGTTTTTATTTTATCAATCAAAATATGTACCGATGCTATCGATGCATCTCTGCCAACGCAGTGGCTATTTTTCAATGCCCTTCTTGAAGAAGTCAGGTGTAAGGGAGCCAACAAACTCTTCAAAGGCATTTTGTACTGCCTCTTGGCTATTGAATTTTTTCCCTGCCAAGAAGTTGTCCAAATTTTGGAAATTACAAGTCTATCGGCGCAAGGTCTGGTGAGTACGGTGTGTGACGCAAAACTTCCAACCCTAGCTCTTATAGCTTAGAGACCGTCTGTTGTGCAGTAGGACCGATTAAACAAGACTAGCCGGGGTATTCTCCATTTTAATTTTTTTTCAAGACTAGCCGTAGCATGATTCATCCCAAAAGCAGATATGAGGCACTTAACCTCAACAACACTGTCTTCAAACACGCCATCGGATGTAGCTCCTAAATTTAAATTATCTGTACTTATGAACAGACCAGTTCTCTATATTTATATTGATTTGGCAAAAAAAGTAGAGCCAAAGCCTTTAACTCATTCTCTATTACATTCTCTTCTATTACAAGCTTTTTATTATAATTGTGTCATAACTTTTTGTTTCAGTTAATATTTATAAAGTAATTTCCATTCTCGTCTTAGATACCTTATCTTCTTCATGCAATGCCATATTTCCACTTTTTGCCACATTTCTGGAACTATTTATTTTTTCTTGTTTTGTTCTTTTCCTAAAACAATATTTACGGAATCAATAATATTTCAGAAATCAATTGTCAATTTTGCTCTTTATATACATCAAGGACTAAAATGAATATAGTTCAGGTTATAATAGTAATAATGTAGTTTATAATACCTTTCTTCATTTGCTGTTTTGATAACTTGGCAGTAACGTCTCTTTTTGATGCAGTGGTACATACTGTTACATACACGCTACTAATATAAGTGTAAAAATGAATGTGTGAAATCAAGCGTTTCTGGGTGTACTAAGTAGGTATCAGTACACCCAGACTCCGTACTATTTATAGGACGCATGAATTAACTTTTGTTCGCGGAGAGGTCTCGGTATGAAATTATGGTCACCCATCCACAGACCGACCGCGGCAAGCGCAGCTTAACCTCGATCGATCGATCTGTGCGGCTGTTACTTAGCCACGAGCCTCTCAATATAATACATAAATGTGAAATACAAATACGACAAACTACAACATATAATTTCAAAAAAGTACTTACATTGTAATATCTTAGGTTTGCGCGATCACTACACATTATAATAAAACAACTTTTAACCGGATTAATCGCGTGTATTATTGGTTTTTTGTTTTTCCTGACAATAATACACGCGATTAATCCGGTTAAAAGTTGCCAAAATGACGGCGGTTTGTTTATGTGCACTGTGCTGGTGGACCTACTGCTTTCTTGGAGGAGGGTTATAGCGTCGTCGGGAAAACTGATTTACCGCGGCCTATGCACCAAATTATACAGGCGAATCGATAAAAAAAAAAAATTTTGGAGATTAATTTTCTTAAGACTAAGTATTATAAAGAAAATTAATCTCACATTTTTTTTTATCCTTTTTGTTGAGGTAATGCCTAATAAACGCAACTAAAAATGCATCCTCGTAGTGTTTTGGCAAAACATGCCTCGGAAATCGGCTAATACTAGATGTGTAGAGAATTAAATACAAATTGAAAGCCGATATACAAGTTAAAGGATCAATTTATTTATATCAGTAGTTGAAAATTATTTTAACTTTAATTTTAATTTCTAGGAATAAGATGGTTAAAATTAGCAATTTTGGAGAAAATGCGTCAAAGGGCTCTTGACGTTTGGTATTTGGATGACGGAACTCTAGGAGGCAATATTGAATCAGTTCTAAAATATAATAACTTTTTTAAAGCATAATTTCAAGGTATTGGTCTAAATCTCAACCCCTTTAAGTGAGAAGTTTACGTACCTGAGCACCGACACACTGACAATCTTTGAAAAATTTAGCTCCATAGCCCACAAATTAATTTAATTGATAGAACTTTTCTACTTCCTATTATTTTTTAACTTTCATAGATGAAAAAATACAAAATAGTTGTGACATTTCGGACAAACTCCTCAAAATTAACAAGGTTTCAGCTATGACAATAATTCGTTACTGCTGTTTGGACCCGAAATTAATGTTTGTACTCCGCTCTTCATATAAATATTAAAAGAAAATGTGGACAACTTTAATAGCGAGTTTAGTTTTCAATATGTTTCTGACAGAGATATTATTAAAGTGTTTAATAGCTTAAATATTTAAAAAACCCCCGACCTATGGGGAAATTCCGTTCAGGTTAATATAAAATCTATTATTAATATTGTTGTGCCTGAATTAGCATTAATACTTAATAATTGTATTGACTGTGGTGTATTTCCTGACTTAATGAAAAGTAGTAAAATAATACCGTTGTTTAAATCGGGTAGCGCATCTCCCCACAAATTTTAGACCGATTTCTGTTCTACCTACATTTAGTAAAATATTTGGAAAACTAATACTTGAGCAATTGGAATGTTTTATTGACTTGTCTTGACAATAATATCAATTAATCGCTTGAATTTACAAGTTTGACATTTCCATTATAGCACCATTGCACTGACATTGTATCTAAATTTATTAGTAAAGATAGTCGTTCTAACATCACAATATTATAAATGCGAGCTCAATGTAGTCATTAATGTTCTAGAACTTGAGTCTCTGAAGAAATTGCGTTAACCTGTGTTTCTATCGCAGATGGCATTCTTAGTATCGGTTTGCTCAGTATATTTTTTTTTATATTATTTCACGCATTAACCCACATTGCTCTCGGATATTACTGAACACAAAAATGTAACAAAGCAAGACTGTACTTATTATTTATTTAAAAAGAGTGTCTATGGAGTTTCTTGCCGGGTCTTCTCCATATGATCAACTTTTTGGAACCGAGCAACTAGACTCATTTGACGTTTCTTAAGTGCATGTAATTTGCCTATTTGAAATAAAAACCCTTTGACTTTGACTTTAACGTCACTTTATTAAAAATAAACTAGTACACATTAAAAAATTTGGTTTCACTAGGGGTCGCTCAACAACCGATGCTGGTGTTGCGATTCTTAAACATATATCACTGCCTGGGAAGAGTCTCATGATGCTTTTGGCATTTTTGTGACTTTTCTAAGGCATTTGATTGCGTTTTTCACGAGACATTGGTCAGGAAATTACGTCACTACGGAATTACGAATTCTGCCTACGGATCTTCTTATTTCTTATTTAAGTAATAGGGTCCAAAGAGTGGATGTTAACGGTAAGAGATCTCCGGGGTCTGTGGTTACTATGGGGGTTCCGCAGGGCTCAATTCTTGGTCCGTTTCTTTTTCTCACTTATATAAACGATCTTCTTTATAAAAGATAGCTAGGAGATAGTGTTGTTTGCAGATGACACATCACTTTTATTTATGCTTAGACGTTAAAAACCTGTTACTGACAATTTAAATAGCACCCTCTCTAGAGTTGTGCACTGGTTTAGTGTTAACAACTTACTTTTAAATGAGAAAAAGACTCAATGCATTAGATTTCTTACTCCTAATGTTAAGAAGGTGCAACCCAGTGTTTTAATTAATGGGGAAGAGTTAGTTACTGTGGATACCGCTGTGCTTTTGGGTATTAATTTAGACTCAAAACAGCAGGGGGGGGGGGGCCACATATAGATAAATTATCGAATACACTTCGCTCTGCGGCTTATGTAGTCTACAGGATACGCCAGTTAACAGATCTAGAGACGGCCAGATTGGTATATTTCAGTTATTTTCATCGCGTGATGTCTTATGGTATTTTGCTTTGGGGAAATGCCGCCGACATTCAAACCATTTTTGTGCTGCAGAAGAGGGCTATTCGAGCAATTTATAACTTTAGTTTGAGAAATTCCCTGAGGGATAAATGTAAGGAAATTTATATAATGACTGTCGCATCTCAGTATATATATGAGAATTTAAATTATATAAAAAAGAATATCGGTCTCTTTTCTAAGAACAGCGACATTCATGTTATTAACACCAGAAATAAAAATAAACACGTATTTCCAATGACAAGGCTTAAAAAAAATTGAAATTCTTTTCGATGTCAAAGTATACGCTTTATACCAAAATACCTAGCAATATTTGAGTCTTAATAAATTTAAATCATACATAAACAAACCCTTTTCAAAAAGGGTTACTATAAAGTTAAAGACTACTTAAAAGACAAAAATGCTTGGGTATGTGCTGCTCGCTCTAACATAAAATGATGATCCATCTTTACACTAATTTTGATACTTGACATTGTACTGTTGCTAACTGTATGTTAGAATTATTCAATATTTACCATTTGACATTTTAATGTATTTAATTATTATTTGAAATTCTAATTAAATTAATTGTTATATGACATATCTATCAATACCATAAAAATGTGAATGTGAGTATTGTGTAGGATTTGTTTGAAGTTATAATTAATTTATTTGTCTGGCGGTTTTTGAGATCTCTCTGTGGCGTACTCAAATGTCCTGCCGATCTGGTATCGTCTTGCGACGGGTCGTTAAGCTCCCTAAATTGTGGTTGAGCTACACGATGACTGATGCATACGTGCCGTCGGTTAGGACAAATCAGATCAAAACAGCTATGGCTCTTTCTTCAAAAGGCCATCCCAGACCTATCACTACAAAATTACACTCATATGTGTGTTGAATAAAATGATGTCTGGACTTTAAAAGAGACGTTGACCTCTGAGTTTGGTTCGGCATTTCTTCTCAGAGTTAGTTACATAGGAAATGCCGACTCCATCTAGCTTAAAAAATTGTATGAGTTGCAAAAGTGGCTATAACAGATATATTTACAGAAATAAATATAATTTTTCATCATTTATCATTTAACCTATTCTCCCAAAGAAAGTGGGATGAGGTGCGCTGCAGAGTCACACGAGATGAACTTATCAATACATCAATCGCTATTGTGATCGCACGCTTACTGGCTCTGTGTGAATGGGAGTCGGGCTTGCGGCTTCATGCTCTTCCGTCGTCAAACATAGGCACTATTTTGGATGACACTACATTCCGCCTCCCTAAGTTGGAGTTTGTATATTTCTAATAGATTATCATATGTGAATAAACTGCAGTTCATTTATGTGAATATATTCAGTAACATACATACATACGTGTCGAATTGATAACCGCTTTGTTTTTGAAGTCGGTTAGAAATCTCGACTGCACTGAAAATGATGGTAACAAGGCTATTTATTCCAAATCGAGATCCAAAGTTAGACGAAATCCAACCTATCATGAGAAAATTTTGGAAAACCGGCCTTTCATTAATTAATTAGTGTACATGTTACCGTTAGAATACGGAATACGTTAATATGCGCATTAACTAGGTAATTTGCAATTTACCGGGTTCGAGCCGATAAATTGTGGTATTTTACTTAAAGTAATATTACGTAAAGTATATATGCACTTTACCTCGTCAATCTGCATATTAACAGATCGTACACCATTAAATCGCGGAAGGTAGTGAGCGAAACACTTTTGTCTCGTTTTCTCGGACCCCATAAGGGGCCATCCATAAAGTACGTCACACCTTAAGGGGCGGGGAGGGGGTCGAGGAAGTGTGACATGATGTGACAAGGGGTGGGAGGGGACCTAAGATTCGTGACGTCACATTTCAAAATCTAATACATCTAAGTGTTAAAGTGCCAAAAT
Source organism: Xylocampa areola (assembly GCA_935421205.1). Classification (NCBI taxonomy): domain Eukaryota; kingdom Metazoa; phylum Arthropoda; class Insecta; order Lepidoptera; family Noctuidae; genus Xylocampa; species Xylocampa areola. Next base: position 11,382,571 of record OW285214.1, on the reverse strand, counting down.
CTAACTATTGACGAAAAACTTAAAAATATTTCCAACTCTTTTCTGTATAGCCATAAGGTTTAAATTGTTTTGTTGGCGAGTTAACATGTAATTTTTTTCAAATGTTTGATTTGATGTTGATTATATTAAAAAATAATTTTAATGGAAATAAAACTAATTTCGGAACTGATGTTTCAATTTAATAATTTCTAGGTGTAAAGTTGCAAAATATGTGATGTCACACTAGGGAGGGGGGGGTCTCACAAGTGTGATCAACTGTGACAAGGACGGGGGAGGGGTAAAAAATTCACGAAATTAGTGTGACGTACTTTATGGATGACCCCTAATGTGAAATTATAACTAAAAATGTTATATCTTGCTATCCCATAAACGTAAAGGACTCCATACGAATTATGACAGAGTGCTTGCCTCCTCTAAAACTCTACGACTTTAAAATATTAGTTTTTCTAGCACTCGCTGGCCTCTACCGCGGCACCGCTTGCTTTGCTCGCTCAGCTCGAAAGAGAGATAGTTTGGTCACAGTTCTAAACTAATTTAACCCATATTACACAGTGGTTTATTTAGGCACGTTTAACTAATTAAATAAATAATTACAATAAATGCGAATGTTTTATTCAAGCAAAGAACCTGTTTTATTAACTTAACCGTATTTACGATTTTTCCGATTACCTAGGGCGTATGCAGATTATCTAGTTAATGTAAGAACGGAAATTTAAAAAAAAAAAGGTTTTCATCTAGATAATTTGCAGATTTACAAGTTATCAGTTAGAATGCAGGTTGCATTATAACTGATAAACGCACATTAGCGGTCACATATATAATAAGTCAGTGGCTACCATTACATTCGTGACTAGATTTTTGAAGACCACTTATCCATTTAGGTTGATGGATATCTGGTCAGGGGTTACCCTTAAAAAGCTTCTTCAATTATACCTGCCCCTGTAACTTCAATTTCAATGGAAAGAAAAGAAGCTAAACAGTCATTTTATTGATTTTAGCTCAAATATGTTTTCCTGGAGTTCAAAATTTGGATCGACTACTAGAATAGTTAGAGGTGTCTATTAGCCAGTTTCGTGAAAATTTTATTTGTACGAATCGACCAATAAGCCTATGTATCATGTCATGTTTGTTCTCATTATGTTAATTTAATGACAAAAAATATCTATAGGTAAATTAATAACATGATGATGATGAGAATTGGCTTAAAACTAAGTACTACCCTGATTTACCGCTTATTACATGTTGCTATAACCAACAAAGAAAAGGGGCAACGATAGAGGGTGGTCTATGAAAAAAATTAATAACTGAAAATCAAAAAATAGATACACCAAAAATTTAAAAAAAAAACTAGGGCACTTGCCAAAAATAAATGAAATCCCAGCAAAAACATATCATTAGGATGCCGCATCGGCGTCAAAACGACGTGTGTCACCTTTTAGAATGCAAAAATATCGGTCATATCTTGCGGTATAAATAACTGCCTAATCAGTTCAAAATGATCCCATCAAAAACATTCATGTAAAGATGGTTGCCAATACAAAGTTTTACTTGCTTTCACTGTTAAAAAGTTACGAGATTTCTTGTAGAGCCATACTGAGCTCGGATTTGTATTACGCGTCATAATCTACGGGGCCTATACTATGTCCAAAGTATAAAGCTCTACGTGCTCTTGACTGTAACTCAGTTATAACAATGGATGGATAACAAATAACTCTACTCTAAATTATTATCTACTTTTTAGTTCGGCTAGTTACAAAAGGCGTGTTTCTTTAGTTTTTTTAAAATTATTATTTATTCATCTTGTTTCCATCTTTTTTGTACACACGAAAATACAACACAAATATACACTAGAAAAACATAACCCATAAAACATCTGAGGTAGTCGGCAAAAAATTTACACAATCTAAAACTGGATTATATCAAACCACTTTAAACATCGAGTGTCGCATATATACCAGTGGGCTTAGCACGAAATACTTGCGAAAAAGTATTCGTATCGTTAACGTTACCATTTTGTATGAGATTTCAGCAGCGCCTCTATCGTGCGTAAAAAGAACTAATTTTGCTAGCACGAAAGATTTTATCTACTATCGTATCGCAATCGTATCGTCACGTTAACTACACTAACACGAAACTTGAAACTTTTAAACAATAATTGAGAGCACGAACGTTGTTTTGACGTACGGTATCGTAAATTTCGAAGGCTGGCTATCGAGAACAGTCGAAACTTTATTCACTTAGAATTCTTCGGTGAGAAAAGTTTCGTTTCAATTATATTATAGATTTAAACGAACATTGCATTGATTTTATGTCTTTAAATTTATTTTTATATGTATTATAGTGTTTTTATAATATTTTTAAGTTAATTGAACAATAAATTTAATAAAATGCAAAGACTACCATACGAACGTAGTTCTTTATATTATTATTTTGCTGCAAGTTTATTGAGTATACCATGTGATATTTCCTAAACTAAAATAAAAATTAGCTAATATTTAAGTTAACGTTAATCATATTTTTTTTATTGTTATTTACAGAGAAATTAGGTACGCGCAGAGCCAAGCTTAGAAAGACAATAAATCCTATAGACATAAATGAAACCGAATTTAAAAATAGGTTGATGAAATGTGGGTTTACAATTTTATACATCTCTGCCTACCCCTTCGCGGAATACAGGCGTGATGCTATGTATGTATGCATAAATTAAAAACTGTAAACAAACTTATCCTTCGTGAGGCGCGTCATTGTAACACAAACATGTCAAGTAGAGTCGTTTGAAAACTACAACATATCATGTTAGCCTACAAAAATTTGTTTAATTTTTTCAAAGACCATTCCATTTAGAATCTCCTAACACTTATTTTTAGTTTTTCCATAATCTCACCTTGAAGTTTTCATTTAATTTCCAATAAATAAACCGATAAATCAATAGTAACTAACGTAACTTGAGTGAGCATTGTTGAATGAATGGTGCGTTCGAAGACTAAATTGAAAACTATTTTATTTTTTTACTATTGATTTAACGGTATATTTATTGGAAATTAAATGAAAGATTAGAGGTGAAATTAAGAAATAACTAAAAATAACTGATAGGAGATTTTAAAATGGTATAGTCTTTGAAAAATTTGACATATTTTTGTAGGCTAACATAATATGTTGTAGTTTTCAAACGACTCTACTTGACATTTTTGTCTCACAACAACGCGGCTAACCAAGTCTGAGTTTGTTTAAAAGTTTTAATAAGCGGAATTTGTATTTCTTTTTATTCCTTCGTATTTTTGTGTTTTTGTTGTTTTTTAAATATGAGAACCAGTCACCTACAATACTTAATTATGGTGGAATTTATGGAAGCGTGAGTATTTCTATTTTATAAAAGTTTTAATATCTATTTTAATTACTGTGCGCTAGACTATCTTTAACTGTGCAATTTGTATTAAAGAAATGGAGATTTGTCTAAACCCAGTGGCGGTCCACGAGGGCGCAATTTTATACAAAATAAATGGAAAGATTTGACTAACAAATTAAATAGCGATGGTACCGGGGACCCTAGGCCTGAGGAGAAATGGCGTAAGGTATGCAATCTCAAGTGACGCGATTTTTGTCGTGTTGAAGTACTTAAAATTCTTTCCACTTCAAATACTATATTTAATATATTTTATGTGAAGTTTGCTTTTGTTGGAATTCCTGCTTAAATAACTTTGTTTTTTTGGTTAAGGTTTGGAGTGATTATAAAAATAATACAAAGAGGAAGTGTGCTAAAATTATTCAGGCTGCTAGTGGCACTGGGGGTGGGCCAGCACTTCAATTATCACTAACTGACTTGGAAAAAAGGGTCATGCAGATAATTGGAGTGCAAGCAGCTAGTGGTATGGTGGTGGGAGAAGCTGGGTTTCAAACGGTTTGGATTTTTTTTAAATATAGTTTTAGAAAATGTTGGCTTGCTAAGTAGTAGTTATTTAATTCTCTTTTTTTTTCAGGATGAGATATCAAAGGCGTCTGAAGCTCAACCTGAGGAGTTAGTGTCTGAAGTGCCTTCTGAAACTTATGAAATAGGTATAAATCTTAATTTACAGTCTTAAATTGAATTTGATTGGTTTTAAATAATGTTCATAATTCGATTCCGAATTCCGATTTATGTCTGTTGGCCAAAAAGACTAATTAATTATTTTAATTATAATTTTTATGAATTGTGAATAAATGCCAACAAATGTGAATGAGTGCAAAAGCTGCTCATGTAAAGTAAAATTTATGCTGCAACATTGGGTATATTGGTGTAATTGAACAAATATTTGTCTGTCAACAGTAGCTAAAGCAATCTTATAGGAAATTATTCTGAGGACATTGATAAAAAAAAACATAACATCAGTTGTACACCCACATTTCACCAATGCTGTTATTAAGTTCCATGTGTTCCATAGCTTACAGCAATCTACCGGGCACAATTCAAATTCCAGGCTGGCAGATTGAGATACCCATTTAACTTTTCTCTTATTTAATAAGTATTGAAATATTTTATAGATTGGAATACTCCGGGTACGAGCAGCCAACCAACTGTGGCCCCTCCACCACCAACTGAGGCCATTCCACCACCAACTGTGGCCTCTCCACCACCAACTGAGTACCATCCTCCATCGCCTCTATGACTAGAGGCGATGGAGGATGGTACTCAGTTGGTGGACGAGGAGTGGAGGCCACCAGCACAGAAAAAAAATAAAACAGATCTTCAAAAATTATTTGTAGAATCAGATAGCAAGGCTAGGGAGTATGCTAGAGAGCGTGATAGGATATATGATGCACTAGAAAAAGAGCGAATGCGTTTACGGAATGAGGAGTTAAGGATAAGAGATTTTGAGTTGCAAGAAAGGGTAAGACAGAGAGATGTAGAACTGCAGTTGCAGTCTCAATGGTTGCAGTTTATGAAAGAGGCTATGGAAGTTCTTCTAAGGTTTATGGATAAAAAGTCTTAGGTTATGCTTCTTTTTAAACTTTTTAATGATAATTTATACAATATTTTGATTTTGCTCATTTATATTAATAAAAAGTAAACTATGAGTGTAGTCTATTAATTTTATCTACCAACAAATTTCTTATTGCCCTTCCCCTTAGTAAATCATCTCTGTTATCATTCTCTTGAAAGATATGGTCAGAAAATGATAGTGACGTGCTTGGATTTTGGAGTTCTGGTTCAGGAACATTGAAATCAATGGCTAAGTTGTGCAACACACTGCAAGCTGTTATAATTTTTGCACACTTCTCAGGTGTATAATGAAGTGTGCGATCTTTACACAAACAACGCCATCGATTTTTCAATCGGCCAAAAGTATTTTCAATTGCCACCCTGGCTTTTCCGTGAACAACTGTATATTTATTAGCTGGGGTTCCTTCACCAGCATCCGGAATGGGTGTCATTAGCCAAGGTCGCTGGGGATAACCAGAATCACCTGCAAATATACAAATGTAATTCCGTGAAAAAAAAACTTAAATATATATTTACATTACCTATATATTAATAGCTCTAACCTAATAACCACACTTGTTCATTATTTCGATGCAACTCTTGCATGTAATTATTGGCTATGCTATTATCCCAAATGAAAGCATCGTGTGTGGCTCCTCCGTATTTGGCGTTTACATTTAAAATTCGACAGTCACTGTCACAAATCTGGAATTTAAAATTATCACACTATTTTAATCTACCTTTTAATATTTTGTTACGATAATAGTAACACGTACATAACATAACAGCATCACGCCTGTATTCCTCGAAGGGGTAGGCAGTAGCAGTAGGTGTACATAGTTGTACACCCACATTTCACCAATGCTTGTTATTAAGTCCCATGTAATAGGTGGTGAGCCTATTGCCATCTACCGGGCACAATTCCAAACTCCGGGCTGCTACTGAGAATTTCCTAACAGAAAAACTCAATAACGCTACCCGACCCGGGAATCGATTCCGAGACCTCCTGCTCAGCAGTCATACATAATTTAAAAAAAACCGTCCTTACCATTTGTACATTTATTGAATAAAATGCTTTCTACAGTAAAATAAATGCTCTACATCTTTGTTGGGTGTAAAAATATGAAAATGGCATCCATCAATGCACCCTACGACTCCAGGAAATCCATACTTAGCAAAGAATCTGTAAATATAAAATGCGATTGAGTACGTACCGATATTAAAATGACTAATTCATAGCATCACGCCAGTATTCCCCGAACGGGTAAGCACGTAAGCAGAGGCGTACAACTACATCAAAGTAAATATTCTATACCAAGAGGACACTGGATCGCGTATCATAAATAAAATAAATACCTACGTAATATATTGCGATCGCCGCCGAGGGCCGCTTCTTAGTAAAATGTTGATAACTATGAGTTAGCTATTTTATAAACAAACAATAAATCATGAACGACCCAGTTGCTCTTGTTCACTGAAACACTTGACCCTTACTCTTTTAACACGTACCCTACCTACACATAAAGCACTGCAATTATTGTAATGTTCATACTAACTTGTTTTTTACTCTATTTCTATCAACTCTTGTTTGTGGAAATTTTATGAAATCTCTCAATATTGCTGGTGTGATAAGAGCATCAGTTACTTCCTTTATATTTTTGCTGACTGTGGTTTGACCTATATATTTAGCCATGCCGACTATGCGTTGGTATGATCCAGTAGCGTAAAATGATAGCGCGCAAAGAACCTGTAACATTTTAATTAATTTGTTTTATTATATTTATAGGTGCTACGGTGTTATGTTTCCATTGCAATAAAAAGATTATAGCTATTATTTACCTTAAGCTCTAGGCTTATCCTGGAGCTCGATTTCAAATTTGTTTTTGAACGTAGCTGCTCACAGAGAAATTTAAAAGCTTCTTTATTCAAGCGATACCTATTTTTAAATTCGGTTTCATTTATGTCTACAGGATTTATTGTCTTTCTAAGTTTGGCTCTGCGCGTAATTTCTCTAAAAAAAAACAACAATGGATTAATGTGATTAACGTTAACTTGATTAATAGCTAAAACATTTTATTTTACATTAAGAAATAGCACATGATGTACTCACCTGGTTTCCCTTTCACTTTCCTCATTTTCAAGTAAACTTGCAGCAAGGTAATAATATAAAGAACTACGTTCGTATAGTGGTGGTCTTTGCATTTTATTAAATTTATTGTTCAAATAACTTAAGAGTAATATAAAAACACTTTAATACAAATCAAAATAATTTTAAAAACATAAAAACCATACAATATACGTTTAAATCTATAATATAATTGAAACGAAACTTTTCTCACCGAAGAATTCTAAGTGAATAAAGTTTCGACAGTGCTCGATAGCCAGCCTTCGAAATTTACGATACCGTACGTCAAAACAACGTTCGTGCTCTCAATTATTGTTTAAAAGCGTCAAGTTTCGTGTTAGTGTAGTTAACGTGACGATACGTTTGCGATACGATAGTAGTTAAAATCTTTCGTGCTAGCAAAATTAGTTCTATTTACGCACGATAGAGGCGCTGTTGAAATCTCATACAAAATGGTTACGTTAACGATACGAATACTTTTTCGCAAGTATTTCGTGCTAAGCCCACAGGTTCTATTCTACACCAGATAACGTCACGCCCAGTCACCATTGTTGACTCTATTGTTCCTCGCGGCAAGGGCCAATCCCGCTTGAAATTCTGCCAACTACGGATTACTGAAATACCTACTATAAATCTCTTCATTACGTCTTATTCTCTTCCATATTCTGATACTGAAACACGATAAAAAATTGTTTGTTTATGTCCTAAATTACATTGTTATTGTCGGCGTTAGACAAATTATTATTTACTATAGTTTTTCGTGCTTGGCCTACTGGCGTTGTGTCTATAGTAAATAATAATTTGTCTAACGCCGACAATAACAATGTAATTTAGGACATAAACAAACAATTTTTTATCGTGTTTCAGTATCAGAATATGGAAGAGAATAAGACGTAATGAAGAGATTTATAGTAGGTATTTCAGTAATCCGTAGTTGGCAGAATTTCAAGCGGGATTGGCCCTTGCCGCGAGGAACAATAGAGTCAACAATGGTGACTGGGCGTGACGTTATCTGGTGTAGAATAGAACCTGTAGGCCAAGCACGAAAAACTATCGTATTCGTATCGTAAACGTATCGAGTCCACGATCGATACGATTACGGAGCAAGACGTTAGTTCGAAGCACGAAGCTCACTCTAGCGACTATCGAGAGCTCCTTAGGTTTACGTTAGTGACGTCATCCTAACGTAAGTTGAGTGAGCATTGTCGAATGAATGGTGCGTTCGAAGACTAAATTGAAAAATATTTTATGTTTTCACTATTGATTTAACGGTTTATTTATTGGAAATTAAATGAAAACTTGAAGGTGAGATTATGAAAAAACTAAAAATAAGTGTTAGGAGATCCTAAATCATATGATCTTTGAAAAAATTAAACATAATTTTGTAGGCTAACATGATGTGTTGTAGTTTTCAAACGACTCTACTTGACATGTTTGTGTTACAATGACGCGCCTTACGAAGGTTAAGTTTGTTTACAGTTTTTAATTTATGCATACATACATAGCATCACGCCTGTATACCGCGAAGGGGTAGGCAGAGATTTATAAAATTTTAAACCCACATTTCATGAACCTATTTTTTAATTCGGTTTCATTTATGTCTATAGGATTTATTGTCTTTCTAAGCTTGGCTCTGCGCGTACCTAATTTCTCTGTAAATAATAATAAAAAAAAAAATGATTAACGTTAACTTATATATTAGCAAATTTTTATTTTAGTTTAGGAAATATCACATGGTATACTCAATAAACTTGCAGCAAAATAATAATATAAAGAACTACGTCTTACTAGTCTTAGTATTTTATTAATTTTATTGTTCAATTAACTTAAAAATATTATAAAAACACTATAATACAAATAAAAATAAATTTAACATAAAATCAATGCAATGTTCGTTAAAATCTATAATATAATTGAAACGAAACTTTTCTCACCGAAGAATTCTAAGTGAATAAAGTTTCGACTGTGCTCGATAGCCAGCCTTCGAATTTTACGATACCGTACGTCAAAACAACGTTCGTGCTCTCAATTATTGTTTAAAAGTTTCAAGTTTCGTGTTAGTGTAGTTAACGTGACGATACGTTTGCGATACGATAGTAGTTAAAATCGTTCGTGCTAGCAAAATTAGTTCTTTTTACGCACGATAGAGGCGCTGCTGAAATCTCATACAAAATGGTTACGTTAACGATACGAATACTTTTTCGCAAGTATTTCGTGCTAAGCCCACTGAATACTTCCGTCAGCACTTCAGTTATTCTCAGGCTAAGTCAAATGAGTTCTGTCAGTAACTAAGTATTTATACTCCATAAGATCTTTACAGACCGACAGGTACTTTCATTTGTAGATTTCCTCCGAGAGGATAACTCTTAACTCTAGACTATTTTTAAGCACATTATACCGATGATCCTATTGGTTAAGGTTGAGGTTTTAGGTCATTTACATTTTGTAAGGAATCCAATACTTAATATTTTAATACTTTTAAGAGAATTAATTAAATATTACAGTATATTGTGCAAATTAAATATAAGAAAAATTTTGCTTTTCACATTCCCTTATAGCAAAAGTTTGCCAGAGGAAGAAAATAACTTTAGATATAAATTAAATATGACATTGCATACTTTGACATCCAATAATAATGTATTTCATTTAATTGACACTAACAATTATGTTAGTAAAAACTGTTTCTTGACAAAAGATAGGTACTATCTTTCAAATTATTATAAAAGACAGATAGCTGTGTCGCTATCTTATTTTTTATGTATTACAGCCAAGAATTTGGCTAACCAAGTTGCTTCTATTGAGCAATCATATGACATTTATAATATCCCAGCTAAGGACTTGGCTACACAAACTGACATTTCAAATAATTTAAATTATTAATTGAGACAATAGAGGCAACCTCTAGCTATGATAGTATTATCTGTTCAGCTCCTAATATAAGGGCATCTGAGACATTAGAGTTAAACTTAAATAAAATAAGACATGTTGTATCATACCCATCAAATATTTGCAATAAAAGTAATTATACAAAAAATTGTTTAAACATTGTACATCAGAATATTCAAGGGTTTATGGGTAAAGACCTGGAATTGGAGTTGTTTATGAATGGTAGCTGTATAGATGTTATATGTTTAACTGAACATTGGTTGAAAAGCAGTCGGCTCATGTTCAGCTTCAATAATCACCGGGTTGCTAGCTCATTCAGCAGAGTAAATATAATACGTGGTGGCTCTTTAATAATTACACACAAGACCATTAAATGTAAAGAAAGATTGGATATAGTGAGCCTCTCTGTTGAGCGAGTTATTGAAATAGCTTGCATTGAATTTGAGCAGTACATTGTAATGAGTGTATATAGACCACCATGCGCACTATATGATACCTTTGAAAAGATCTTAGAGGATGTTTTATTTAAATGCTCACAATCAAATAAAACAGTTGTTATCTGTGGAGACTTTAATATAAATATATTGGAAAAATCTACTGTAACTTCTAGGTTTCTGACTTTACTGAAGTCATATAATTTGTATAACATTTTCTCTGAACCTACTAGGATAACTGCTACCAGTGCTACTTGTATTGACAATATATTTACAAATGCAAAACCTACTAACAAATTAATAATAAACAAGTTAGATTCCGACCACTGTGGTCAACAAGTCTCATTACCACAAAAAATATATAAAGTTCAGAGAAAACATATGACATATGTTCCAGTAAATGTTAGCCGTTTAGGTTGCTTTAAAAACAATCTTATACAAAAACTACCCGAGTTGCCTTACCACGACCATCCAGATCAAGCATACACTTTGTTGTTTAATCTGATTAATAATGAGTTTCAGAAGGTATTTACCCCAAAAACGTTATTAGTTGGTGACCGCGTTACTTTCAGTGATTGGGCGACTCCTGGTATTTATAAAAGTAGACTAAAGTTATATGAATTATATTCCGAAAAATTATATAATCACAATCCGGGTTTTAAAGAATATGTTAGAAACTATTCGAATCTATTTAAACGAGCCTGTTCCTCTGCTAAGACCATACATTTAAAAAATAAAATAAAAATATCGGACAATAAAATTAAGACTACATGGAACATTATTAATAGCGAAACTGGCAGGACCACGGTACGTAACCGTGACTTCTGCTTGAAAATTAATGATAAAATTATAGAGGCGGATGTGGAGGTGGCAACTGAGTTTGAATTATTTTTCACTAATATTCCCATTTTAACAACCAAAACTCTATTGTCTTCTTCCATTTCTGCTTATTCAGTTCTTAAACAAAGTGTAGATGAATGTGATAGATCTTTTGAATTTTCAGTTGTTAACGCGAAAGATATTAAAGAAACGTTTAAAAGTCTCGACTTAAAGAAAACTGCAGATTTATGGGGTATTTCTGTACACACTATCTCAACAATAATTGAAGCTATCTCTCCATACTTAGCAACTGTCTTCAACTCGTGTGTCACATTTGGTGTATTTCCTGATTTGATGAAGCAAAGCAAAGTACTACCATTATTCAAATCTGGTAGCACGTCTGATCCCACGAACTTTCGTCCTATTTCTATATTGCCTACGTTAAGCAAAATTTTTGAAAAACTTATTTGAACCCAAATGTTTAAGGTATTTCAATAAAAACAATTTGCTTCTTAAAAAACAGTTTGGCTTTACACGGGGTCGTTCTACTACGGATGCGGGCGTGGAATTGCTTAGGAGCATTTACGAGGCCTGGGAGGATTCGCATGATGCTGTCGGTATATTTTGCGACTTGTCCAAAGCTTTTGATTGCGTACAACATAGTACACTTATTAGGAAATTACATCATTATGGAATAAGGAACAAAGCTCTCGACCTTTTGACTTCTTATCTGAACAATCGAATTCAAAGGGTCGATGTGAATGGCAAGAGATCTTCTGGGTCTACTGTTACTATGGGCGTTCCGCAGGGTTCAATTCTAGGACAGTTTTTATTCCTCGTTTATATTAATGATTTACCTTATTATGTTAAAGATAATCCCGAGATGGTATTGTTTGCAGATGACACGTCTTTAATTTTCAAAATTAAAAGACAGCTTCTTAATTTTGACGAAGTAAACAATACACTATCCAAAGTCGTCTATTGGTTTAATATTAATAATCTTCTCCTTAACGAGAAAAAAACTAAACTTATGAAATTTACAACGCCTGTTAAATATGCTCGGACCAATGTACTATTAAACGGATTAGAGTTGAGCCCTGTTGAGTCTACTGTATTTCTTGGTATCACTATTGGTAGCAAATTACAGTGGGGCCCGCACATAGAAAAATTGTCAGGTAGGCTTAGTTCAGCAGCATATGCTGTAAAAAAAATTAGACATTTAACTGACGAGGATACAGCCAGAATAGTTTATTTCAGTTATTTCCATAGTATTATGTCGTATGGTATTCTTCTGTGGGGAAACTCTGCAGATATTAATACCATCTTTGTCTTGCAAAAGAGGGCTATTCGTGCTATTTACAACTTGGGTCCTAGAGTTTCCCTCAGAGAAAAATTTAAAGAGATCAATGTCCTGACTGTAGCCTCGCAATATATATATGAAAACTTAATGTATGAACGCAAAAACATTCAAAATTTTGTTAAATTGTCAGATGTACATACTATAAATACTCGGAAGAAACACAACCTTGCTGTACATGCTACTCGTCTCCACAGAATAAGCAACTCGTTCATGGGTCAATGTATACGCTTTTTCAACAAACTGCCCATTAACGTTAGAAATTTACCCTATAATAAATTTAAGAAAGCTATTAAAGCTAAACTATGCCGAAAGGGGTATTACACTATCTCGAAAAAAGGTAAAAAGGCATGGGAGTGATATGAAAAAAGCTTAATTATATTCTTTTGATTTTACCTGACATTGTAATATGAAAAAATTTGGACATTGTATAATGAAAAAATTTTACATTTAAATAAGATAAAATTGACATTGTAATATCATAACAATTAACATTCTATTAATTGTCATTTTTTATTGTGACATTCTTAATAATACAGAAATTGTGAATGTGAGCATCATGTAGGAAGTTTTTCTTATTTTTTATTTATTGTTATACATATTTGAAATCTGGCGGTTTTGAGGTTTTTATATGGCCTACGCAAATGTCCTGCTGATCTGGTATCGCCTTGCGACAGGTCGTTGAGCTCCCTATAACATGGTTGAGCTACACGATGACTGATGCATGTGTGACGTCAGTTAGGACAGGTCAACTCGAAACTGATATAGCTCTTTCTTAAAAAGGCCATTCCAGATACCCTGCATGGTTACGCTCACATAGGGATGTTTAATGATGTCTGGACTTTAAAAGAGACCTTGACCTTTGAGTTTGTTTCGGCGTTTCTTCTCAGAGGTAGTCAGATAGGAAACGCCGACGCCATCTAGATTATAATGACATGTAAAAGAGTTTTTAAAAGACCTACTTACAGAATAAACAATTTTATTTCAATTTCATTTCATTTCATTTCAGGCAAACAACAGCGTATAAGAGTTGAGCAGTTCTCGCTCATCGTCAGAGGATTTTCATGAGACACTAGTGAATCGCATTAGCATATTTTTTTTTTCCAGTTTTAATGTATTCAATAAATAATATTCATAACTGTACTTGCATGCAAAAAAAAACGTCCCAACCGCTTCACACCGACTTAAAACCACTTATCTCTAATTTTTGTACCTTATCTGTATGGCATAGGTAGAGTCATTTAAAATATAAATTTATGAGCTTTAAATAAAGATTTAATTTATCCACATTCAATATGAGATAGTCTGTTTAAAAAAAATACAACTAGCTAAGTAAATTTTAATGAATGCAGTTGAAAAAATATGAAATTGTAATTTTACTTGTGTGGGGGCTGCGAAATTCCTAACAAGAAAAAATACATGAAGTGAAAAAGAGGTGTGTCAGAATCGTAGCAAATGGAAATTGATAGTCTCTGCCTACCCCAATGGGAAACAGGCGCGATTGTATGTATATGTATAAACCTAGTAACACTTTGCCCGACACGGGAATCTCATGTTTGATTCCCAATGAAGCAGTTCTATCAATCTGCCTAGCCATTTCTCAACTACGTTGGGGTCGGCTTCAAATCTAACCGGATGCAGCTTAATACTAATATTTTACATGGAGCGACTGCCTATCTGACCTGCACAACCCAATTACTAGGCAACACGATATCTTGTTTGATATGAAAAAATGGTCACCCATCAACAGACTGACCGCGGCAAGCAAAGCTAATCCTGAATGTTTCCTGTACCGCTAAGACACGCAACAGTGAAAATCCATAAAAATCGGTGCACTTTTTCTTGAGTTAACTTGAGTTTGATCAGAAAAACACAAGATTACCAAAAATTGTGGCTTTGGCTTCGGCATCAAGAACATTAAACGAATGTTACCAATAAAAATTATGGAAAAATGTTCAATGTACAGAAATAAGTACTTCTACAGGTTTATTCAAGTACTTATAGATATATATTACACACTTTTACATAATATTCCAATATCGACCTGACTCATAGTTAAAATAATTTTCCACCACCCATAGTAAAATTTAAAGAGACATAATGACCACGTACGGTATCACTTGAATGACAAACTACGGTCAGTGTCATGCACGACGTGCAATTATAAGTTCAATATCATAAAGTGATCGATGTTCTATCCGTAATCGAAGGTAACGACTGAAAGTGGAACAGAAATTAAAGCAATTAACAAACGAAGTTCAGTGGATTATTTTCATAGTTCGAAGACTTCGACAACTTGAGAATTTCAAATATTGTAAAATAAGTGCGGTAATTGGAGAAGTTTTCAGTCAATACATTTGGCCTAAAAGTCTATTACATGTAATTCATTATTATAATATTCTTATGGATTCGGTTAAATGCTAGAGCATCCATAGCTGGTCACAGCTACAACATGGGTCATCATATTGTTCCCAAGCTTTCTCAATTGCTGCAATAAATTTTAAACTACTCAAAGGACAATATTACTGCATCTTTACATTTTATGAATGCTAAATGCTCTTGACCTCAAAAGCGATGGATAAGGTCTACGATGGAACGAGTATTCCCAGCAGATGCCTTTTAACTCTTATTTTGAAGGTTTTCGGGTTTTATGTAGTAGGGGAACACGGACGCTGGAATATTACACTAGTAATGGTTAACCAAAAAAACTTGAATGGATCACGCGTAACTATCTCTATTATTATAATATATTATAAGAACGTAAGCTACGGTTATCATTTAAAAACGGAAATAAGAAACGTAGCAAGCATGGAATTAGAACATCTTGGAGTTGTAATACTTTCATTTTCAACTGAGCACACAAATATACACTGCAAAATATCAAATTACATATACGTGAGAATCCAGACAGCGCCGTCATAATAGATTGCTTGTGATGAGGCAAGCAATATGAAAGAAATTCCTTCTAAGACGTACGCGTGTAGAACTACGTGTGTACTTGAAGCAGCAAAATTGACCTTGGAGACAGGTGTGTAGTGGGCTGGAAGGCACTTACCTTGGCCATGTGTTCTCGCCGAGGACTTTCCCATGTCGGCCGCACCATCGACACACATATACACTCACACTTGCGCGCGACACTTAACACTGTGCGTACATATACTTATAGGTTGGTATAAAAGAGGCGTACAAAAAGTTAGACGTTATATTATTGAAGGACACTTGAGGGTTAAGCTAGGTCTCCTACGGAGAAGCAGGTGGTAGGGCGGCGTCGAGAGCGGAGGGCCGCGCGGCGCGATCGGCATTCTGTGCACCGCCAGAGCACTTCGTCTTCCTGGAACAATAAGAAACAAAATGTCAATAACGGGCACCCACACACATCGATTTGTATACGACATAATATTTCCTTCTTACAAGTAGTGGATATGTGGAGTGTTTGCCGATTTAATATATAAATCGTTTTCATAGCATTATAATAATGTGCCATGACGAGAAGTCGCGACTCGCGCTATCTTGGTTGACAGACGGCTCAAAAGGTGCAAGTTGCAATCCTGGTTTGACTTTGAACAAATAAGTTACATTAATATTATATTATACCTACCGCCTACCCCCATATAATACCTATGCACACATATTATAACTAGAAGACCCAAATTCAATTTTGTCTGACCGCTTATATTTTCCTCTCATTCCTCTCTCGCGTCTACGAGAAAAGTAGAAAATAGACCACCATATTGATAATCCAAATAAATGCTAATTTGGCCACAGCTTATTATTTTTATTTATTCAAAACGTAATTTATTATCTAACGCTGTATGGAATCAAAAAAATTGAAAATTTCAGCACATTCAATAGACATCAAAACCCCTTCATGTACAATGTAAGGCGGTAGCAGTTTCCAGGGCTAAGGCACAAGAGAGGATAACTTGCTTGAAATAAAGGGGCAATGGAAGGCATACTTTAAAAAGCTAATGAATGAGGAGAATGTAATGGAATGGTGTGCTAAATGAGGTACAAGTAAACATGGGTCTGGTGAATGAGGTTAGTATAGATGAAGTAAGAAAGGCACTTAAAAGTATGAAAAATGGAAAGTGCATGGGCCCAAATAATATACCAGTGGAAGTATGGAAGTTGTTAGGATAAGATGGATGTACATCTTATCCTAACAACTTCCATACTTCCACTGGTATATTATTTGGGCCCATGGACTTTGTTCCTAGTGGCTGACTTTATTCTTCAATAAGTTGTTGCAGGAAGAATGATGCAATCGTTCTCTTGCCAATCTGTAAGAATAAAGGTGATGTCTAGGATTGCAACAACTATCGAGGAATAAAGCTTGTGACACAGTATGACAATATGGGAGAAAGTGATAGAGAAAAGGTTGCGAGAGGAGAGTCTGATATCTGAAAATCTGTTTGGGTTTATGCCAGGTCGAGGAACAACTGACGCCATATTTGCACTCCGCCAATTGTGCGAGAAAAACAGACGTGCACATAAAAACTTGCACATGGCGTTAATTGATCTGGAAAAAGTGTATGATAGGGTAACTCGGGATGTGTTGTGGTGGGCTTTGAAAGAGAAAGGTGTCAGGCACACTAATGTATGTGGAGTTAATTCGTGCTATGTACAATCAATCCAATACATATGTCCGGTCATCTGCAACACCGACAAGTTCAGTGTGGCTGTAGGCCTGCATCAAGGGTCGGCTTGAAGCCCTTACCTCTTCCTGATGATAATGGACGCTCTGACGTTGGAAATACAGGAAGAGGCACCCTGGTGCATGCTGTTTGCCGACGACATTGTTCTTGTCGGTGAAGATGGGCCCCAGATCCAGAGCAGATTGGAGAAATGGCAAAAAAATCTGGAGTGTTGGCTTACAAATCAGCAGAACCAAAACAAAGTTTTGTGATTTTGGCGGTCTCTCCAGTTTTGGTGCTATAGCGCTGGGTGCTGCGCTACTATCAGTCTGCTCCGACTTTCGGAATATAGGTTCTATTGTACAATGCGATGGCGAAATAGACCGGAGCGTCAAGCACAGAATTAACACAGGGTGGATGAAATGGCGGCAGGACACGGGAACTATTTGTGACCCCCGAATTCCTCTCAAACTTAAAGGGAAAATCTATAAAACAATTATTAGACCTGCTGTCATGTATGGTTCAGAATGTTGGCCCACGAAGGGAATTAATGAAAGACAACTACATGCGTTGAGATGAGAATGTAAAGAGGGATGTGTGATGTGACGCGGATGGATAGAATTAGAAATGAATATATAAGAGGAAGTCTGAAAGTGGCACCGGTGACTGGGAAGTTATGTAGAAATCGTTTAGCATGGTATGGGCATGTGATGCGGAGGGATGAGGGTCATGTGACAAGGAAATTTTTGAGTATGAATGTAGATGGGTATAAGAGTAGAGGAAGATCGAGGAAGCGATGGATGGATTTTGTTAAAGATGATATGGCTTGCAAGGAGTGACTGACGATATGACAGCTCATAAAGATGTATGGAATAAGAACACATGCTGCGCCGATCCCAAATAAATTGGGATAAGGGCAGGGCAGGGGGATGATGATATACTTTCTTAATCAAAATCAAATCAAATCAAGTATTTATTTGCATAAAACATGGTGTTACAATAATTATAAAAGAGCTTACATGTTTTGCAAGAATTGTACATAGCATGCAAATCTTCCACTTAGTTCTAACACGCGATTTTCTTGTCCATAATTTTTTTTAACCTATAGAAATTACTAGTATTCAACCAGACATAGACATTTCAATATTATTTATTTTTATGGACCTATAAATGGAGTTATTAATAGGATGAAAGTTTCCATGGAGTTTCTTGCCGGTTCTTCTCCACAGGAAACGACTTTTTGGAACCGTGCACCTAAATTCTACTTCACTTTTCATAAGTGTCTTTGTATGGTTTATATGAAATAAAAACCTTTGACTATAGGAAACTCTGTAATTTTTTAAGTTCAAAAGCAATGAAACAGATCACTTTTATTTTTAACCATGCATGAGCTTTTCTACAAATTTTACAATTCTTACTTCAAAAATGAAGAAGTTTCATACAAAATGTATCCCCTATTTACGCCCATAAAGCCCTTTTTCTCTAACCAAGTGTCATATAATTTTTTTTTCGTATTGCACTCTTACATCATATAAGGAATATTGTGCAAAATTTCATGCTCCTAGAAACGTGAAACGTGACTGGGGCAGCTTAAGCAGTTGCACGAAAGCACGCACGTCATAAGGGTCGGTTCTGAAATCCGGTCGACATCCTGAACACTCTTTTCAGTACCATCCCTACGGCGACTAGGCATCTGGTTGACTTTGCCGAGCGTTTGAAATACCAGCCGTTTGGCACTGCTTATTTCCTCCTCTTTGTAGGCAGACTTGCAGATCTGCAAGATGCTGACCTCGTCCGTGTAGTCGCATGCTTTACGTTCGCTAACAACTCGTTGGCTTTGAACGGTTGTGAACTCATAGCGAGCAAACGGGCAGCAGCTACAGTTTCGGAAGTCGCAAATTAACTATTCGTATCGAGTAACGCAAACACGTTCGTAAACGCCCGCGCATTGCGCTGCTAAATACTCTCAATAGCCTACTCACTGAAGGTTGTACTGCAGATTTTCTAGAAAATAAATTGAATCAATAATTTTGATAAATCGTTACTAAAACACAAGATTTATTTCATGTTGCGTACACGCTGAAAGAGCTTCAGAGAAAGCGCGCTAAAATGGCTACGTTTCAAACACCCGAAACTTAGTACACTCCGATCGTTTTTCCTCTGATTGCATCAATAATACATAATCTGTATATTTACTTATTGCATACGTGAGCAATGTATCGCTAAAGTTAGGGTTGCCATCCCTTCGGGTTTTCCCGGATTTGCCCTAGTTAAGAAGGCGTCCGGGGAGCGTCCGGGCGGGGTTTCATTCGTAGTACGGGTTTGAGGCTGTTGACACATCTACTGAAAATATGCGGCCGATATTACGTCTAACTCGTTACAATATATATTTTTTATTGATATGCTTTGTCGTCAATATATAAGGTGTCATGGAATGAAAAATGCGTCTATTCGGCGACGGGAGTACGGAAGTTGGATCACTAAAATTAAAGTTTTCAAGTCACCGGTCGCCGCGAGCAAAACTTCAAGAAGAGTAAATTTTGTTTTATTTAGTTTAGAGAACTGTACTCTCCGTAATTCTATTCTTATTGCATACTAGCTGTGTCCGCAACTCCGTCCGCGTGGATGTCGTAAATTGACATCATGACGTGTGAGAAAACAAATTCATATTACTTATAAATGTTGACACTCAGCCCGATCCAGACCAGCTACTGAGGACTAAGAAGTTTTTACGTAAGCAAACTTTTTTGAAACATTTTTTTCTGATATTTAATAAAGTAACATACCGCTACCTACCTACCGATTTATAAAGTTGAAAATAATAGCGCTGCTCCTTTTAAGGACAGCACAATGAAGTAAGTAGGCATATTATATTTATTATCAGTTCTCAAACCCAAGTTTGTTACCTATACAATATAATATAATTTATCATACCTATACTCACTCAATTTTCGTAAGTCAATCAACAGAGAAATCAACGTCAACAGTTTATTTTGCATGCTCACGACTTCAAAACAATTATATAAGCAAATTCCATCCACGCCAAACGGTTTGCAACATAGACAATGAGTAGATAATGAATAATTATATTTTATGATAAGAAACACCTTATTATGAGAAGTTCGACGTGCATTTGACGAGTATTTGTATAAGTAGTCCACATTATGCCTTAACAATGGTATTAAATTAATGTTGTAATGTACGGTGGGGTGCACCAATCGGTAACCCGTTACGTCGGCGTGTATCGTGTTGGGGTAAGTACCCTATTGATGCAGCCATGTGTACATCACTACAGGAATAGATTAGAATAAGTATTCTTCTACTTAGCGTGTCGATGATATTTAAATTGAGTCAGCCCTAAATTTGGCGACGAGTTTAGCAATATAGTAGCGTCCATCAGCTCCGCAATTCTGTGATTTGCAAGCAATAGGACAGGCAGGACACGATATCAAGTGTCACGCCAGGCCAGAGTCATTTATAAATCTTCACTTGAACAGGTTTTCCTTGCTTCGGCCAACCTGTCTCTCTGGAGTATATTCAAAGACTTCCTAGTTAAGAGGCGGCTCGTGTCCAGGTGGGAGATTTTCAGCAGATGGCACAAATGGGTTAGGTTGGGAAACACCTTTGATTATATACCCGTCATATAGTCAAAGGGAAACACTTTCACGCCACAGCTTAAGTCTTTCTGTAGACCGTTCGCCAGTGAGCGGAGACACATACTTAAAAAACTGTTGCGTCTTTTCAGCGGCACGAAGGTGTTGGTATGCAAAGGGTGTCTTGCGTCAGAAACCATTTTGGCTCTGTCATCAGAGCTCGCCACCGCTCTGCGTAATTCTGGTGGCGCTATGCCTGCCAGTGGATACAGCATTTGTACCGGGGTCGGTTTGAGACAACCAGTGATGATCCGGCACGTTTCATTCAGAGCTGTATCCACTAACTTTGCATGGGCTGAGTGACTCCACACAGGGCACACAAATTCACCCGCAGTGAAAGATAGCGGCAGCCCAGTAGTCCGCATGACGTCAGGCGAAGCACCCCACTTTGACGAGAGTCTCTGTAAAAGACTATGTACCTTCTGCTTAATGAGTGGATCTAAGAGTGTGCACCTTCTGCTTGATGGTGTTCCAGTTCTTGCTGAATGTTAGTGACCTGTCCAGAGTAACACCGAGATATTTAGGGAAGTTGCTGTGCTAGATGGAAACTCCACCCCAACGATGTTAAGTTTGCGGCTCGCCTCTCTATTGCGAAAGAAGAATATGCACGACTGTGTTTTGTTCGGATCGGGCTTGAGGTAGTAAGTGGCTAAGTCACCAAGAGCGTTTGGCAAGTACACATCGACCTCTTCAAAGGTGGTGGCTTGGGAGGTAAGGGCAAGATCGTCTGTATAAAAGAAACGGGAGGTATGCGGGCTGGATGGTTGATATTGGCCGTTTTTCTGTGCTCTCCAACTCCAACGAATAAGTATTTATTTGCACAGAATGCAGGTGTTACAAATCACATAGCTGTTATAGATATTTGTTGGTGGCTCTTTGTACATTCTGCCTTATGTCATACAAAAATAATAGGTTTAAATATGTAGGTTCTTAACTAAAAACAAAGTCTCTAAAATATTTGTCTCACTAGAAACACCGACAACCAGTGCTAATGATGTGGCAATTAAAGTTTATTGAGAGAATTGAGATGCGCCGCTTGATGGTCACGTGGCATCATCGTATCAATGATGCGATGTTCTTGAAACTTATTCAATGAACAATCATTACTAGATTGGTTGTGGCTGAAATATTATACAAGGTTAACGTTAGGTCTTCAAACATTAGCAAGTTAAAACATTCGACAAACGAGTTGTTCGATGAACCACGAACTGTCTTGACCAGAACAAATATTGATATTGGGAGATAATGTTTCAAGTAAAATGATTCCTGTATCTAGACAATGTAATTACAGTTATCTGGAAACATTTCAGATACTATAAGGTACGTCCAAATATCCTTTTAAGATTCTCGTGCAACCGCATGTGTACAACAAAGAGACATGCAGGATATGCAGAATGTGAGAATCTATGATATTAGTATTCTAGCTTACATAATTTTGCAACTTATAATGAATACTTTTTAATTAACGCCAAGGACACATTTTATATAAATGTTATTTAACTAATTCACGTCGAGTAATATAAGCTAAAAGCGAACGGAACATCTATAATTATGCTATTTTGTGTTGCAGGATAAGAAATAGCAATACGATATTATCGCTTGTAACACAGGATGCGATTTTCCTGTATTAAAATTACTTATCAAGAATTTTGCAAAATATTTATGTGCAGTACAGAGAAATAATTTTCTTGTACATACGATCGTTGGAAGATTCGCAGGTAATAGCATAGAATTTCTTAAAAAATATATATGAAGCTATTTAGATATTTTATTAAATAGGCATGTACTATGTGCCAGCCATGTCTGCGTGGATGACAGAAAATTATATCATGTCGTTTAGAACATAACTTAGTGATATATTTTTTTGTTTTGAGTGTGATAAATATTACCCCGCTTTACCCCGCGGTTTCACCCGCGTTAATTTGAGGAAAATACTACTAAAATATTTTTCACCAGGGCCCTCCCCCCCTCATGAACCTTAGACATAATAAATGCTTAATCATTATTTTGTTGCGGAGTTATTTTAAAACTATGATATCTCCTAAAATATTGATTGAAATCAGATGACGTCAAGGGCAATTTTGTTCAAAATTAAATATTATGATGAATAACGTATTTACTAGGATAAGGATAAATATTATGTTTATAAAAACACCTTCGCAAATAATGCAATACTTAAGAAAAAACAAGATGAGTTACCATAAAAAAGGTTATAGTGGGTCAACCTTAAAAGATATAATTATGCAGTCGCGGACTTCTTTTACATCTTTTAACGGGGTACAGTTTCGTCATACATGATTTTTGTGTAACTTTAACCGTTTACGCAGCGCACGCAATGAAAGCTCTCAAAAGGAATATTGTTTTCCCGTTTTTGCAACATTTTTCATTGATGCTCCGCTCCTATTGGTCGTAGCGTGATGTTATATAGTTATATGATCAAAGGTTATATAGTTATGTAACCTTCTTCGATAAATGGACTATTCAACAATTTTTCAATTCGAACCAGTAGTTCCTGAGATTAGCGCGTTCAAACAAACAAACAAACTCTTCAGCTTTATAATATTAGGTATAGATATAGATAAACAAAGAAAGAAAAAGGATGTTTGATTTTATTCTTGTCAAAACTCAGTTCGCTCGCTACGCGGTTAGCGATCGCACGTGTTGACAGTTGTGGACGCTTTGTGAGAGTTATACAAAAGATTATATTCTCAAGATGAGTCGACCACAACGCACGAGCCGAGCTAGCAAAGCAATCGTGCCGCGGTAGCGGCCGATGAGTGCCAGAACCGAATTCTACCTATTTACTTGGTAAGAGCAGAGCGTATTTTTATTTAAATAAACAATTGACTAATTTGACTAACAAGGTACTTGGTCAAATTAATATTTTTGGGATGATATTTTAACATTTGAAATATTTGCAAAGTAAAACTGTTGCGAAATCTGTATAATAATTGAATTATTACTTATAAAGTTATATGTTTGCGAAATGAGATGTTTGTGAATGATTAGTTTTTATAACGTTATTTTTAAAATGATAATTTGTCATTCGTTTTTGTCAAACATTATTGAACCGAATGTATTACTATTATTGTAACTTGAAACTATTATTGCATGATCTACGTTTTAGATTTAAAAAATGCGGATCTAAAACTCCTTATCGAACAGCCAAATATAACATCGTGGACGTGGAAATACCTAAATACTATAAAAAAACGACGATAGTAGAGAAGGAAGACATTTTTTATATCTTGACGAAACTTATGTTAATGTGTCTAATCACGTTTCAAAATGTTGGCAATCAAAGGATGAACACGGCGTGCTGTCTCATATCGCTAAAGGAGACCGTTGGTAGTACGGTCAGTTGGTAGTGTGGAGGCCAAACTAGATTTGAAGACGAAGCACTTGTGATATTGAAATCCAAACGTAAAACAGGTGATTATCACGATTCAAACTAGTGTCTAATATACCACCAAATTCTGTCATAGTAATGGATAACGCAGCTTATCATTCGGTTCGAGAAGAGAAGAAGCCGACTATGGCTTCTACCCAGCCAGTTATGCAAGATTGGCTACGACGGCATGATTTGCCTTTTGATGATAAACTTAGAATGGATGACTTATTTAAATTAATTAAAAGCCATTTTACAGAAGATACTTACAAAATTGACTGACTGACTTGATTGAGTTATCGAAAAGAAACGGGTTATTAAAAAAAGTATCGAAGCAAATTTGGACCAAAAAAATATTTTGGGTGGATTACTTGCTGGATATTTCGTAGAGAAGGTGGTGACTTTAATTACATGGTTATCACAATGCTGGGAGCATTGTGATAACCATGTAATTAAAGTCGAGGATGAATACTGCAAATATGACTGGAGTTCTGGATGATGTTGTTGATTTTATTATTAATGTGCAGGTCGATTGAGATGATTCTGATGATAGCTGCTTCGAAAGTGAAGAATCAAGTTCCAGTGATATTGATATGGACATAAGTGATTGACTTGCATATAATAAATAGCACATACATTTTGTACCTAATAATTTCTTTGTGTAGGTAACACAGTACTAATTCACATAATTTAGTTAAGTAATCGATTCATTTTCTAATAACAAATCACCACCTGTTCACTCTTAACCACTGTGACGTCACATACCTTAAGAACTGTCCAGTGATCATTTCGCCTCTTGTGTATCACGCTACAAGCGCCCCTCGGCCGCAGCTCTCTTGGTCCCCATAGTCGTCCTACCCCCGCGCCGTTTTACCTCGCAGGCGAGGACTCAATTAAGCGGTTTTCCTATAATGCTGCTTCAGCCTAATGTAGCCAGACTACCTACAGTTAGCTCGAAGGCCATATATAAACCTATCTAACAAGGCCCATGGGTAAAAAGGGCTGGCCTATCTTAACTTATAAAATATATACCCCATTAACTTAGATTATTTTATGTTTTTATACAATACATCTAAACTACGTGATTATGTTCTTACGTACCGCGTAGCCCACTCAAAGTATATGAAACTACGGGGCCCATATAAATGGTGATGACATCATGGCATGTAAACCTATAAACCTAACTATAACCTATATTTATAATAGTAGGTTACTTTTAATATAAATCATTTCAAGAATTTACTGTTAGGTCAAGTCAGGACTAAATTCGGTGTTGTTGGACTTTAAATAGTATATGAAATATAATGTAACGGTTATTTATATTTAGATGTTATAATTATAGACTTTAGGTACAGTTAGCGACGGAAGTCGATCAACACGAAATTGTTAAAGGTTAAATTTAGATCATATTAATTTTATATAACTAGTTAGATACTAAGTTACTTTATTAAAGTTTGAAGCTTTATGATTAAAAAATAATTTTATGAAATTAATAACCATAGTTTATATGACTTATATCAAACATTAATAAAGTAACTTAGTATTTAACTAGTTACATAAAATTAACATGATCTAAACTTTAAAAAATTTTACGTTAGTTATCCTTACACCTGTATACATAAAAGTGAAATACTGTCTCAGAATCTCGGTGATGAACATTTCCTATTAAGTAATTCGTTCAATCAAGGTTTCAAAGCTACGTACATCGCGATGATGAACATTCTCAATAAACTAATTCGTCATAGCAAACTTTCGAAGTTACGTACATCACGATGATGAACATTCTCAATGAAGTAATTCGTCATAGCAAACTTTAGGAATTCCTTACATCGCGATGATGATCATTATCAATTGAGTAATTCGTCATATCGTACCTTCTAGCTCACGTAATTCATACTTTTAAACTTTATGAATACAGTACATCGGTATTTTAAACTTCGAAGTTCAGTATGACAGTCATATTATGTAGGCAGAATTTTATTACGTACATAAAGCCTATAAACGTACTTAAACCAAAATTGCAACTTTAACTTTCATATCAAATTATATTTTTCTACTTGCGTTATGTATATGTTGCAGATGGATAGTAGAATCAGCTGTTTTACAAAACTGCTAGCTGATTCACAAAACAGTACTGTTTTTTAAAATAGCTAAAAAACGTTCAGCTGGATTGCTATTGCGATACGTTTAACAAAACTGCTACCCACGTTTAGACGTAATGCAGAATGACATATCTACACACGTGGGACAGATTTGTTTATTGTATAGGTATATTAAATGGGTAGTCACCACTCAGGTAAAAAAAAAGATACTGTATTCTGATTTGTCTTTCCGTGGCTGGGACGGCTCCTATTTTTGTGTCTGTAAGGTCAGAAAAACCTAAACACGAAGAGGATGACGGGGGCCAGTAAGCGAGCGCAGCGAGCGAACTTAATCTTAACCTCTTCGAACCTAACCTGTCCGTGTCGGGGTACACGAAACTCCCGAGATCGCTTCGCTCGCTCATGGATAAATTTAATTTATTTTCTTTCATAATCCCGATATATTGTCGACTATTATAGTGGTTTAGTATTTATGTCATTCTACATTTAATTTTTTGTGCTACTGTGTAAAAGTAAAATAAAGTTAAGTTATTGTTGTTAAAAGACAAGACAGAGCCAAAATTTCAAACAAAATCAACAATCTGACAGTTCATTTCGCACTGTTTTACATAATCTCTGATCGTCGACCCGCTGTATTGATAAACGCAAAACGTTCATACGTTACTACTCCGTGTTTATAGTTCAGTAATTATGTAAAACCGTTAAACGTCGTTCAGCTGTTTTTCATAACAGTACTGTTTTGTAAAACAGCTAGCAGTTTTGTAAAACAGCGAATTCTACAATCCATCTGCGACATATATTTTGTTTTCCCGTGCTAAATCTTAAAAATTATCCCTTTCCGTGTAAAATTGTACACTTCGCAGCGAGAAAAGGGAAATTTTTTTTTTAAGCCTTAGAGTCCTTTCGATGATACTGAGAGATCAGTGATAGCTGATAGCATCAGTTAATATAATGGACGCTTGTAAATCTGGACCAAAGGAAGGAGACTCTGTTCTCAAGATTAGGTAGGTACCTAACGACAGATGAATCAAACAGTGACTCAATCTGCTCGCTGTATTCATTTATTAACTGATAACGATTATGAAGTAGGTACAGTAGTGCTAGTTCAGAAATACGTAACTATTTGTGCTTCAATTACTCATATCTTCAGTGTCTATAACGAAAATTATCTATATTCAGTGCAGTATAAATATTCAATAACAATACAATAATAATGTTGTCAAACAATCGTAGGTTATAACGAAACATCAAATATTTGAGGATACTTAATCCTCAAATATTTGATGTTTCGTTATAACCTACGATTGTTTTATACGTGCAACTATCGAAAGGCATGCGAGTAAAATAACGGAATTAAGATTATACTACATAACAGTATATTTTATTTCTCTCAAAAAGGTACAGTGGGTGGTTACAGTAATAGAAGTTATACTTTATGATCTAACCTTTGTGGGAGCTGGAGTCTGTACTAGGTTCAGGACCTGTATGACGGATCACCAGTCTATACCCTAAATAAAGAAAGCCCAACTGACATGGTCTTTTTATGAAGAAGAAGAAGACTAAAATGGTGAATAAAATTTAATATCCGAGGTGTACTATGCAGGAATAATAGGCATTCCAGCACTTCTATTACTCCTTATCCAGAATATTATCTATGCAAATTTGGCTATGTTACTAGACATAAGACTGTTATGTAGCAATTATAATTAAAGAAACAAAGATTTTAAGATATTGTATTTTGTTGCTTAATATTGAGGAGTACGTGGAACTGATGTGTGCTCCGATTTGATTTTATACTCCAGTAATTACGACAGCTGGAGCGCCAACAATCTGAATTAGTGAAGTAGCAGAAAAGGGCACATATATTAAATTTACTAGAAAACTAATAAGTAAATAATTAAATATTAAACTATGTATGTAGGGTACAAAACAAGACCATCGTTTCCAAATAGTCTCGAGTGTAGAATAAAACGGCGCGACGTATCTCGGTCATTCTCAGGCGTCTCATTATTTGGTTGACTTAGGCGGCTCAATTCTTTTATTTATTAATTTAGACATTCTAACTGATTAAACCCAGTTACTGGACAATTCCTTATCTCGTTGTATTTAGACTTTCAGGCGTCTTACTACCCGTCATAGATCTGTCATAGATCATCTTTGTTTGTCTACGAGACCGATGGTAAATAGTCCTCTTCGATTGCATTGAGGGGTCTTCATACGAATGATGATTAAACTTCCAAAGACATCATGCGTCAACAACAACGCAGCATGCGTTCATAATTTATTAATACAACACTCTGAAGTTATAACTCGGTGGTAATAAATCAACATAGGAACTTGCTTGATTAAGAAGTGAGGATTTTACATCTGGTTATATCAATTTGCCTGATAATAATCTTTAAAGTTTTGATTGTGAAGTCATCAATTTAGAATCTCTGGTATGAATATTAAATACTCCTCCTCAAGACACCTCCACTCTTTGTCTTAGTCTTTCCTTTTTTATATTGTGTTTGTTCAAATGTATTTCTTTTCCTTAAAATTCGTTGTTATCGACGATCTGATTAACTTCCAAGTTACATATTTTCTACACTTTCCCTGTTATAATACCATTTCCTATCCTATCCCTGTTTACTGTTTCAAGCTCTGAATCTCTCTTGATTAGAGGTTTCTAACGTCATTTATCCAACTACTTGATTGATTTCGGTGATTTGTAATTGACTTCGGTGCATCTATTTCCACCGATTCGACGCGTATTTTCTTTCTTTCTCTATCTAGTCTAAAAGGCTATATAGCTTTTATTTTTTATTTAACCTTTTGTGTCCCACTGCTGAGCAAGGGTCTATATAGTCCATAAACGTAGGATAGAAAAAGACCTACAACGCTTACTATGGGGATGATATCTCTTACGGAAATATCACTTGTTAGAAAGAGAAAGCATATTTAGCTTCGGTCAGCACTATTGGCAGATGTTGTTTTCTCCAGTGTCACTGTCAGAAATCACGCTAACTTATATTTGCTGTATTGTCAGTGAATCCTGTATATTTTATACAGTTTTAAAATCTATAAGTGATGCCTACGTGTTCTGTTGGTGACTGCGATGTAAACGAAAACTATCTTTAGAAAATTTATTTGGAAAACCAAATCCTATCAAGAAAATATTGAATTTCCTCTGTAGTAAAAAACAATGATCATAAAAGCAATATTAGGGACGTTGTTCTAATATAAATTTTCATTTCATGTACCTAAAATAGTGACTTGTCAGGGTCGACTATTGTGTCGATGAAATTTTAGAACAAAAAGTTCCAATATCAGAATTTATTTAAAGTGTAAATGTATCAACTATCTCTGCACGTAGATTATTTTTCCAAAATTTTAATTGGGGTACCTAATACACTACTCAAAACAAAATAGGGCCCACACTAAGTTTATTTCGAATTTTGTCTTACAATAACTCAATAGGTAATCATTAGTCTAATGAAATGTTAAATTGTATAGTTGACATGTTTATGAGTCCTTATCAGTGTTTTGAGCAACAACTTTAGCGTTGTCTTCAAGTGGGTAGGCAGAAAAAGTGAAGTGCTTGAAAAAAACATTCAATGCACAAATTCTGTCCCTTGTGTTCTCAGTTTGATTCTAAGCGTTGTTGTTAAACGTCACATTCTTTAACTGTTTTGTTTGATCCCGGTATTAATCGTGATTATTATTCCTGGTTCTCGCCGTCATATGGACATGGAAACCGCAGCAAGAGCGGTGGCTATGCTTCAGGAGGGAGCGTCTCAAAGATCTGTAGCAATACGCATGGGTGTGTCGCGACGAGCTATCCGAAACGTGTGGGAACGCTTTCAGGAAACTGGGAGCGTGGCTAGGAGACCTGGATCAGGAAAAGATAGAGCCACAACTGCCCAGGAAGACCGGTACATCAGGTTAACTGCGCGTCGGGAGCGTACT
Source organism: Xylocampa areola (assembly GCA_935421205.1). NCBI lineage: Eukaryota > Metazoa > Arthropoda > Insecta > Lepidoptera > Noctuidae > Xylocampa > Xylocampa areola. The sequence goes on along the minus strand of OW285214.1, from coordinate 11,352,268 downwards.
GTAACCGCTAGGGTCTTACAAAACCGACTGCGACACTCTACTGGTACACGAGTCAGTGATCAAACCATTCGTAATCGACTCCACGAAGATGGTCACCGTTCTAGAGTGCGTGTTGTTCGACTCAAACTGACAAGGGCCCATCAGGCAGCGCGCTTAAGGTATGCTCGCGAACATTTGGAGTGGACTATGAACAACTGGAGGACTGTACTCTTCAGACGAATGTAAAGTCAAGTTTTTTAGTGATGATAAACGAGTACGCGTGTGGAGAACACAAGGCGAGCGTTTTACAGAACAATGCATCCATGGAACTGACCGTTTCGGGGGACCCAGTGTTATGGTATAGGCCGGAATAAGCTTGGTAGGCAAAACTGAGCTGGTAATTCTGGATGGGAGTGCTGTAACTGCCGCAAGTTACGTTGACCGAGTAATACGACCTCATGTCATCCCATTTTCACTAAGAGTGGGCGCTGGCTTTGTTTTTATGCAAGACAACGCTCGCGCGCATACGTCCCTTATCACACAAAGAGCACTTTCCGATGCCCATATCACGGTTTTGCCGTGGCCAGCCATGAGCCCCGACCTCAACCCGATCGAACATTTATGAGATCAATTAAAAAGAAGCCTCAAAGAGAACTACAGCCATGTGCATAGTCAACAAGAGCTCATAAACGCACTAAAAGTCTGTTGGGAGCGAATACCAGAGCAAAATGTTACTCATTTCATCGAAAGTGTACCAGATAGGCTCAGAGAGTGCATACGGAGCAGAGGAGGCCCCACTCGTTACTAAGCATAACATGTGTCAACACAGCGTAAAAAAAAATAGTGATAAGCAAACATTATTGTCTTTGTTTATTTTGCGATAATTTCCCTAAAATGTGTCTTTTGTGTATAGTTTAAAAAAAAATAAAAAAATTTACTATTGATTGTGTTTGTACATTTTCTAAATCCTTAACCCAAACAGATCTATCCATAAAAATCAGTTAATTAATCATATTTTGAACTGAGAGCAAAAAAACGTGGTGGGCCCTATTTAGTTTTGAGTAGTTTACTATCGATACAGAAGATGAAACCAAAAAGTTTGGAAACGTTTCTGTCTGTTTGTCGGTGTGTCTGTCCGAACGCTTTTAACATATAAGAAGCTTAGCATAGCTTAGTGGTCCAGGTTAATAAATATATTTCATCACGCTATTACAGTTCCGTAGAAGCAAATGTGATTCGAATCTGGACCTAGATCCGCACAAAGTAGGTACTTTGTGCGGATCTTGGTTGTTAATAATCATCGAATGAAAAGCGCTACTAATATTAATTTTAAAAACAGACCCCGAATGGAACTAGTTGGTGATTCCTGCTCTATCACCTTTAGGCGGTGAGCACTGAGTCTATATGTGATAGCGTAATGAATATGTTGTTTACGTATTTTTTACAACAAATTCAAGAGAATATCACAATTTTATGATATATTTTTTTATACTAAAAGGTTTCCTGACGATGCTAATGAAAAAGAATAATGGATGAGACAATTGATAAAGAAAAGAATAAAGATAAAGAAGAATAAAATAAAAATAAAGAAGAAGAAAAATAAAGAAAAAGAAGAAATAAGAAAAGATATACAATTTTTTTTTTCGGGGGGAAGCCTTCTACAACACGCGCGGCCTTTATGGTTAAGACCGGGGTGTGAAGGATTCTTACCTCACTAAAACCATCTCGGTGGTCAAGATCACCATATGGAGGGAGTCACGTAATAGACCAGCTCCAGCACCCCCGCTATGCAGCGCCTATTAAGGCACATCCCTGGAGAGACTGTACAGGGGTCTCCCCTAAGCCTCGCTGTGCACGATAGCACGTGACCACTATGCCACCGTCTTCTCTGGGATCACGATGGGTAAACAGAGTCCCCTCGGTAAGCATCTGTGACCGCAAAGGGCCGCCTATCTTAAATCATACAGGCGGGGTTTCGGCTGTTAGGCGCCGAGGCGGTTCGTCTAGACGCTTTCTTCTCCGAGAGGCATCAGCCCTCTCACAATCCCGCTCGGCGGCCTCTTCCTGGATAACAACAGTCTCATAAAAGGAAGCCATTCCTCTCCAGTTCACTTTATCTGCCAGCGTAGCCCTCACTACTGCCGGCAGAGACAGGTCTCGCCCGATACTGGCTCTTAGTACCCGCCGCTCAGCGGTCTAGGCAGGGCACACCTCAAGCGTGTGCTGCGCTGAGTCCAGACCACCTCCGCAATGGTATTAGGTAAGGTAGGTAAAAATCATTCAGGCAATCAACATCTCAATCAGTTATACTCTATACACTGCTCAGGGTCCTTAAAAGCTGCTTTCTTTATAAAGTACCTATTACCAATGAAATATAATTATAATGTGAGCGCATGAAATATTTTTATTATAATAATGTAATTAATTAAGTGTATTATATAATACCTACCCTTGTGATTTTAGTTTTATTAACATAATTTGATTGGAAATATTTTCATTTTGTATACCAATTCTTTACATCAGAAATATTGTTTATCGATAATTGATGTGTCAATATTTCCACGTTGTACATTACTATTGCACGCACACATTGACAATTCAAAATCGGTAGCACTTTTTTGAGCTCTATGTCCTTCTATGGGGTACCACAAATATTCTAATTCTAATAGTCTATATAGCTATATAGATTAGTAATATTATAAGTTGCGTTAGTAACTAGCTAGACGTTTGTGTACATGTTTATTTATTTATTTATAGTGTTGTCTTACGTTTCGTTATACATGTTGCGTATTGGTATTATAGAAAAGAAAAAGAAAACACTTCAATATGTAGAAAAGTGATTAGTTATTTTTTAAATCCGGACAAGTGCGAACCCACCGAGGATTCCGTACAAATTTGTAAGTACATATTATAAATAGTTCAGGAATCAAGTCTCGCAGGTTTTCTGAGGTTTTCTCAAAATTCAGTTTCCAAAACCTATAAAGACTATATTTTTTATGATTTAATTACAAATGTATCTATAGTTTTCTGGTTTTTCCCTGTACTATAAGACGATATTACTTGCCAAATTTCATCTCTAGGGCAACGGAAACTACCCCATACATTTTGATTCCCTTGAGAGTGTCGAAATATACGTTTTTTGCGACATAAACGGCCATATCTTTTTTTACGTTAACATAGAAGTTTGATTTTTTCACAGCTTCGAGGGACTGTAGACCTGTGCATATGGTTTTAATTTCAAATCGATACCTCCACGCGTTCCCGAGATAAAGGGTCTTGACAGACAGACGGACAACAAAGTGATCCTATAAGGGTTCCGTTTTTTCCTTTTGTGTCCTAGGAACCCTAAAAAAAACAGCAAAAACGTAATTGCTGCGGTTTTTTCTCTTTTTGAATTTACTTATCCTAATATTATAATCTTATTATGTACATAGTTAACTATGTACTAAACAAAAGAAAATCTTAGGTACATAACAACATACATACACATAAAAAAATATCAAGTGATTAATAATCCATATTATTGAAATTTTTGACCCGGACACGTCTATTTGAGCCGTCTGAGAATGACCAATCTTTTCATTCCATATCACGCGTACGCAAAATATTGGTAACTAGTTTTTGATACGTGTTAACGTAAAATGACTTATTGAACCGTTTCTACATATTATTTATTTAATACTCTGTACATTTTTATGCTCTGGTTTTTTCTATATGGATGGCCTACATTCCACGACCGATGTACTACCTTAATTCCACAATTGTAGGTCAAAGGGTTTGGCCCAAGCGTCGATAACTCCGATAAGAAAGGTTTTTACTTAGATATGAATGCAGATCTATTAAACAAATTTAATAGTTTTTGTATTAAACTTCACGAGAAATAAGAAAAATATGACATCCATTAAATACCTTATTTCCTTCTGACGTAAAAATGGAAGAAGTGATTGGTAGTTTTGGCGATCAACCAGTTATTTATGGAGCATTCCCTTAAAATACATTCAGACCTAAACCGCGTAAGAGAGATAGCATTTTCTTATCACATCATATCAGATATTAAATCAATACTCATATAATGACGCTAGTTACGTCTCAGATATGATAACAGAACAAACAAAAAAATTAAACCACTTAGTATTTAGGTCCATTAGTGAAAACGTCACATTGATGTAGGTATTGTAAAAGTAAAAAAAACATTGACAAATGTATCTAATGTCTCCAAAAAAGCTACTCGTAAATTTAATACGCTCTATGCTCTAGGCCCAGGGGCTGTTTATTATTTTTATTAACAAATCTTTGATGTGGTTCGTGGTAATATGATATAGTATTTTATACCCAAGTTATAGTGACGATTAACTTTTTTAATATCGATTTTTACAAGTGGTGCTTGGTACTATAAAATTTCTGTACTTTGTAAGTTATAGTGATGATTTACTTACATCCTAATATACAGAAAGAAAATAAATTCATTGTTTCGGCTTTTTATGAGGTAGTATGTATTGTTTTGAATTTTCAATTTGGTTTGTAATATAAATAATTAAGTTTATCAAATCATCACAAACATGACCAGACAGGAGACAATTTACAATATCATTCATTATATCAAAGTGACCGAAGTTTGTTGAGGGTTGTTACGTTTTTTCAATGAACATATAATATGTATTGAAATAATGTTTACGATAAAGATAATAATTTTATTAAGCTTATTGCATTTAATTATATTTTATAACCCGTATTTAAACTCTCTTAAAATAAAAGTAGTAAACTAAATAAAAAAGCAACAATAATATAATAATGGACTGACTAATAGAACAAGTTCTATTTCTACTAATACCTACATGAGTATGAGGTCATTTTACGTAAGTTTATCATTAAAAAGTAATCACTGTAAATTAGAACAAATATGTGTAATGTACGTTCATTTAAATAACTTTATAATTGTCTTATTTCAATATATAATTATTGTCAGTGTGAAATTATATTGATTAAATATAATTTTGTTTGACATAAATAATGTAATAACAAAATTAAAAAAAAGCTGCTTAAATGCTTTTCGTATTTCTCAAATACCTACGTAGATTGAAATTTTCTATACAACACTCACATCATAGAAATAGGTTTCGGCCAGACGAATCTCAGACAATCCACTGAGACGGTGAATCCGCGTTTTCCATGTCACACTCACATGTTTTTACTGTTTATAACAGTCCCAAATCATATATTTTATAACACTAAAATATTATAAGGCACAGCTGTAAATGCTACTGAATTCCACGCGACTAGATTTGTTAAACAAAAATTATACGGATAGAGCGATTGCCAAGCGAGCGTGTAACTCGGAACGATGAACGAAACGCACTGTTTTGATAGTGTATTTTAGCGTACGTAACAGCAAACCTCAAGGTGAGTTGGAGCTCTACCACCGTTCGCGTCCGATATAACTTCCATTGGAGGTTTCTTTAAATTCAACGTCCAATGCTGCTTTTGGTGTGATATGTTTTCAGACATTCAAGTTAGTAGCACCAATCAACAAATACACCATTAACATTTCTTCTACAATAGCGGCTTGTATTGTGCTCTCAAAACCATAAAGGGAATGTGAATATTTCACTAAGATTTAAAAACTTGATATCCTTAACTTACATTCTAGTTTTAGGTCATCTACTTTTTTAAGAAGTTTATTAATGAATTCAGAAACAATTAATTGAGTATACATTAAAAAACTATATGTTTTGGTATGGTAAAATAAATCAATAATAAATTAATTTTTCTAGGTAACTGAAATTGTAGCAAACATTTGCACCGTTTCTATTGAAGCGTTTGTATGTCAGTTTTTGAGCAACGGCACACGGATGGTTAGACACTGTTACCACTGACGATTAGTAATGCAACATGACAACATTGACGATGCAAATTTCACTGTGCAAAGAAATGCAACAGACCACCGCTAAACTAAAGAGCACACTGGCAGTAATGACTAATGAGCAATAATGATAATTGCGAACAAGGCTTACAGAATCAAACACGTATGTGATTGTTGAGTTGCGTTTCACGGAAACAATTGTAGAAAAATGCCAAATAACCCTGAAGAAAATTTGTTTATCTAATGAATCACTACAATCAAGATTGTTTGTTACCATGTCCATATTAGCAAAAAATTATGCAATCACTTTCGCAAGGCCTTATGAGAATTCGGAAAGCACATAGTGAATTTGTATAAGATGTTATAGGTATATTATATAGGACAAGCTGTGCCCCGCGGTTTAACCCGCGTATAATCTATACTAATATTATAAAGCTGAAGAGTTTGTTTGTTTGTTTAGTTGAACGCGCTAATCTCAAGAACTACAGGTTCGAATTGAAAAAATCTTTTTGTTTTGGATCGAGGAAGGCTATAGGCTATATAACATTGCGCTAAGACCAATAGGAGCGGAGCATGAATGAAAAATGTTGCAAAAGCGAGGAAAAAATATTCCTTTTGATAGCTTCCGTTGCGTGCGCTACGTAAATGGTTAAAGTTATGCAAAAATCATGTACGACAGAATTGTTCCTCTTTAAAAGTTCGAAAAGAAGTCAGCGACAGCATATGTCTATCTGTAATTTTTTTGTCGCAGAAAACGAGTGAAATTGCGGGAAAAAATATTTCTAGAATAAAATATGGCCAAATCTGACACAATAGTGTTTCTCATATTCGTCCGAACTGAGTCTCCATAGACTGAATTAGAATAAATCTTTTCAAAATTTTTGTTTAATATTCATTATTTAATTTTATAATTGTGATTTGAAATTACGGTAATATTCTTTGCTAGTCTTCAATAAAAGTAATAGAACAAGTTATGTTATTTTTTTCTCAATAATCCAACCCAACAGTTTACAGCCAAAACATAAATTTTGAAGAATCTCGCGTGAGATTAGAGGAGGGGGGAGGGAGTTGAGGAAAATCTTACGAAATCTCACCGATGGGGAGGGGGAGGTCGAAAAATTCAAAAAAATGCCTCACGTAATTAATGGACGCCCCCTTAGCGATCGTAGGTTATGCGTTTCTGTCAAGTCTGGAGATCAGACCAATATGATCAAAGAATTGCACGTTGGGAGCCTAAGTTACTCTTTCAGCTACCTGCCAGTGAAATCTTATCTGAATCTGTCCAGCCGTTTCGATGATTAGCTGGAACAAACAGACGGACAGAAAGACAAAAATGTTAAAACTGGATTTTTAGACATAGTTATCGTGCAAATAACTGCATGAACTTTAAAAGAACTATTATTTTGACATTACAAACAGATACCTCAATTTTATTTACTTATATGTTTGGATTGATTACAAAATTTTTAGTAAAATTAAAATTTATGTGATTACAAAAATGTTTTAACTTACCTGGACGCTTGTCTAGACTTCTCATAAATATTATTTCGTCCGTGACTTCATTCGCGGACCATATGCGCTAGAGCATATAACTAAAGAATCTAGAGCGGTGGCAAGTTATTATAGGTTTTTATAACGATGTTTAGGCTAAAATAATTTAAGCTAGGTGCGATCGTTTTTAACCGACTTCAAAAAGGAGGAGATTTACAATTTGGTCGGTATATATATGTCGCAGATTGATAGTAAAATCCGCTGTTTTACAAAACAGTACCGTTTTATAAATCTGCATTGTCATTGCGATACGTTTAACAAAACTGCTACCCACGTTAAGACGTAATGCAGAATGACATATCTACAGTGAGACAGATTATTGTATAGCTATATTAAATTGATAGTTACCACTCAAGTAAAAGAAAGATATTGTATTCTGATTTGTCTTTCCGCGGCTGGGTCGAGGGAGCCCCGCTTTGCGGGGCTCTTATTTTTGTGTCTGTAAGGTCAAAAAAAAACCTAAACACGAAGAGGATGACGGGGCTCGCTCACTGGCCACCGTCATCCTCTTCGTATCTAACCTGTCCGTGTCGGGGTACACGAAACTCCCGAGCTCGCTTCGCTCGCTAATGGATCAATTTAATTTATTTTCTTTCATAATCCCGATATATTGTCGACTGTTATAGTGGTTTAGTATTTACGTAATTCTACATTTTCTTTCATTTTTTTTGCTACTGACTTAAAAGTAAAATAAAGTTAGGTTATTGTTGTTAAAAGACACGCCGAGCCATATGCGACAAAATTTCGAACTAAAATCAACAATCTGACAGATCATTTCACACTGTTTTACATAATCTCTGATCATCGACCCGCTGCATTGATAAACGCAAAACGTTCATACAATTCTACGTGTTATAGTTCAGTAATTATGTAAAACCGCTAAACGTCGGTCAGCTGTTTTTCATAACAGCACTGTTTTGTAAATCAGCGAGCAGTTTTGTAAAACAGCTGATTCAACAATCATCTGCGACATTTTATTTTTATTTTTATTTATGTATGTCCACCGATAACTCGAGGTTTCTGATCATATTTCTGTGTTTTTTTTTTGTGTTCGATGCGGTATACTTCCGTTTGGTCCCATAAAAAAATAATTAAGTTAAGGCTCAGTAGTTTTTATTTTATGAGCATTTTTGCTTACTTGGATAATGTAATTTTCACGAAAGGAGAACAACCACTTTCAAAGGAGCTCTGGTACTAGAAACCTTATTACAGTAGCACAATTTATTTATATTATGTTTTTAGTTGAGTTGATAACTAGTGGGATTATCAAGATAATTTGGTTTAGAGTTTGAATAAAAAAAACACAAACCTCATAAAACGATACGAGTTCCTGTATTAATATCATACAAAAACGTTTATTGTTATGTATGAAGGGTAAACTATTATAATAACATAATAATTCAAACCTATTATATATAAGGCTGCATGAAGAACTGAATAAATACAAGAATAGTTTCTTTTTAAGTTGATTAAAGACAGGAGTGAAATTAATATATAGATTAAAAAAAGATATAGCGACATATATATTATAAATAAAATACGTCGATTGTATATATATTATGGTTTATTCTTCCTCATTCTCCAACTCTTCCCTTACTAAAATATCATCAATCAACGTGGCTGGTGCAGTTACATTTTGGAGCCGTAGTTGTTGAGGTTTTATGCCGTCCGTTACTATCCAAGTGGCAAAAACAATCAGAATCCGTGGAGTAGCCGTAATCGTAGGAGTTTAGAGATCAGTCGTCAAAACCAAATCGCCAGAATAAACGGAATGCAGGAGAAATAGCTTTATACGTAAAATAATCGCAGGAAAACAATAGTTTCAACAAGCATTCGCAAGTGACACTGACTGACAGTGACAGTTGTCAAGCGATCTGATTTACAAAGGCAAAGGAACCAAAATCGATTGATTAATCATTACACTGATTGAATGTGTTGATCAAGTGTTGATTGAAGTTATTAAGTACTATAAATTTGTATAACAGCATGACTTACAACTGTTTATCTATTTAAAGGCATTTTATTCTATTTTTTTTCTTAACAGTAAAATTAATTGTTAATATTTTTATTATTAAGCAGTACAACATCTTTTTATTATTAAAAACCAGTATTGTTATCAGCGCACAAGAGTTCTGATGTCTACCTGAATGTTTAAGGAACTCTATCAATTACTTTATTCAGAAGTCAAATCGAGTTAATTCTACGCCGGGAGCCACCCGTTTTACATAAATAACTAGCAATTCAACCTACTAATCAGAAAGAAATAGGATGAAGGTTAATACAATATTTTTCAATAATATTCTAGAAAATAAAATAAAATCTGTGAATAATAATTATCAGTGAAAGCAGCTCGACACAAAAACAATAACATTTCTGTACGGTGCCAAAAATAGTAGGTGCTGTATAGATGTACAATATGCTATAGGGGACTGTTATATGACACGGACCATAAAAAAATACGAACGGAGCGTTGCGTACGACATGTGAGAAGCATGCCTAGTCATCCAATTTCGCTTGTCATACACATACTACACGCATACAAATACTTAAAACTCATCCACTCGGCGCCAATACGCTGCGTGTGTGTGTGCGTAATCTATGCTTTACTTATGACAAGACGAAGAAGGTTACACCCGTATTTTCCAAAGCGAAATGCGAAGCTCGAAGGATGACCTTAATGTAGCGTCTTTTACTACCCGAATATTAAAGGGTAACAACTACCGATAAACATTGAGGTATGGCAAAATCTAAATATATTGTAAACAACGTCAAACTGAACGGATATATGGGCCATTATCGAAGGTACCCTTTGCGTCAATCGTATGCAACTAAATTAGTCGAAGTAAACCTATGGAATATACATATATCGTGCCCTTTAACACAATAAAATCAGTCCAAATTAGGCCGGACGCGGATAGAGCGAGTAAACAGTGCAGAGCCACCCCTTAAACAATATGTAAACCTTCGACATGGAGCCTTACCAGCAACAAAGAAGAACTAGTTTACCGTAAACCGTTTATACGTTTCCGCGTTCTACTTTCAGGAACGTTAAAGCCTAGTCCCGCGATTGAGTTAGGCGTGGCACCTATCATGCGTCTATGCGGTCACCGCCAATATAGATCAACGTAATCGATTAACTGATAGGGTTTGATCGGGTCATCTAATTCATATTATATAAGTTATCAGGTAATAAACGATTGATTTGCGTTACATATGACTTAGTTACAATGTCCTAAAACACAATAATAAACGTGAATTACACAAATATAGTTAGGATTTACCTTGAATTTGGTCTTGTTTATTTATTTAGTTCAGATCTTCAGACGAAGAAGAAGCGTTTAACGAACAATTATTTTAAAACTCAAAAGAACTACAACTATCATTCGTCAGCACATTTTGTAGTATCAATAATTTATTGATCTACACGTAACAGCATGTTGTTTCTCAAGAATTCTTGTGACTAATCTAATAATTTATTTAGAAAATTTGATTTTGTAGGTACGTATGACAACCGAGAATCAAAAAATTCTACTTATTTCACACTGTTTGCGCACACATAAGCATCCCTTCTACACTGGGCGAAACATTTATCTCGTCATCGTGTGGCCCACTCATTGGCTGCTAATGGCGTGATATCACCAGCGAACCAATCAGCGGGCGTCTACGTATTGGTGGGGCATAGGTGACCACATTCGCCACGCACTTTCGGTAGCATCAACATCTACGTCTCATATTTTATATTATTTCTTGTACCTCCAAATGTTAAGAAATTAAACGCAATTGTACCGAAGATATCCAGCATTCTTCTTTCACCACCTCAATCGACGCTCCATCAGAACCAGCGCACTACGCCTACAACATAATTTTGGACCTCCGTACCCGGATTTTGGAATTTCGATCGAGAGACGCAATTTGGTGAAGAAGATTTCGCAGCGGAGATATACAGTGCATCGGTGAGACGTGCCAACCAAAATACCCAAACCCTTCCTTTCTTCATCTGAGTGATACTGTGCTTTCTCAATTCCAGTGCTTTGGATAGTGCTTGCCTGCTTACGTGGTGTTTTCGCGGTTGGTAATTACATCCAGTTTACGCAAACTTCTCACTTCTGGATTCTGTAAGTGCTTACTGCTTTTCACTTTAGCGCAATATGGCTTTATCTGAACAAAAGGTAGACGCAATGTTGAAAGATCTCAGAAAAAAGCGGGGTATGATCAAATGTAGGTTAACAAACTTCAAAAAATATGTTTTATCTTTTGAAAACGTAGAATTAAGTGTTCATCAGCGGGCAGAGTTAAAGTTGCGTATAACAGGTGCTCAAGGTTTAATGAATGATTTTAATGAAGTGCAGAGTAAAATTGAGGATCTCGTCCCCGAGTCTGAAGCTGATAAAGTGATGGAATCACGGGTAGACTTTGAAAAGGAATATTACGTTGTTCTAGCAATGGTCGATTGCATGGTTAATCCCGATAATTCCGATCAAAAGTCCGTTGACAAGTCATTTAATTGTTCCTTAGTGCATGAATCATCATGTAATAGTAATAATCATAATGAGTCCGTGAAATTACCCACTATATCTGTTCCTACCTTTGACGGTTCCCATGAGCACTGGGTGGAATTTCGTGATACATTTCTATCTCTTATTCATAACTCTAAGACAATTCCAGCTATTCAGAAATTCCACTATTTAAAGGCGAGTTTAAAAGGTGACGCAAAAGTCGTGATAGAAAATGTCGAATTTTCTTCAAATAATTACCAAGTAGCATGGGAACTTTTAGTACACAGATTTAACAACACGAGGTTAATAATTCAAAGTCATATTAAGGCAATTTTTTCCGTTCAGACTATAACAAAGGAGTCACCAATGCAATTAAATAAACTTATTGACTCAGTATTAAAGAATTTACGTACCCTCAAGCTTCTAGGTGAACCAACTGAGCATTGGGATACGTTAATAATTTATATTATTGTTTCAAAGTTAGACCCTGCCACTGAGCGCGAGTGGGAACAATTTAAAAACACATTTTATAAAATACATACCGATTCAAAGATAAAATTAAACGACCTATTAGAATTTCTTAAAGAAAAGGCGGATTTGTTGACAACACTTATAGTTAACCACAGTAAATCAGGTACCCATAGTGACACGAATAAAAAATCAACTTATCAAAATAACAATTCATCGTCCAAAGTTCATTGCAACATTGTTTCCGAGAATAACAACAATTCTAATAGTAAATCGCAAAATAAAAAGTCACGTATTTATAAGCTATGTTTGTTATGTAATGGTCAACATCCATTGTATTCGTGTCAACAGTTTCTTGACTTATGTGCACAAAAAAGATTTAGTTTTATTAAAGATAAAAATTTGTGCATTAATTGTATGCGTTCAGGTCATTCTGTGGGGACTTGTATTTTTGGTCCATGCCGAAAGTGTGATAAAAAACATAACAGTTTAATTTGTGACGCAATTAAATTGGAAAATAAACAAGACATTGTTACGTTAGTTACCTACGACCAAGCTTCGTGTACCGTTGCAGCTGATAACGCACACACGCATAGTCATTCATTGCCGCTACATAATATGCACGCGCAAAGCAATTTGTATAGCAATGATATTTTTTCTACGAATCAGCTGGTTCTTTTGTCTACGGCTGTCGTCGAGGTATGTAATAATGTAGGTGAGTATAACCGAGCACACGTAGTCTTGGACAGTGGTAGCGAGCGATCCTTTATAACGCAATCATTTTGTGATAAATTAAATATACCTATTTTACAGTCCACTCAACATATTCACGGTGTAGGTAATTCTATTACGCAATGTTCGCAATCTTGTAATGTTGAACTAAAATCGCGCGACGGGAGCTTTACTGCCCGAGTTCAATGTTTGATTTTGCCTCACATAACATCGAAGTTACCTACAACGTCTTTCAATTTAAAACATTTTAATATTCCTCATAATTTATTGTTAGCAGATCCTACATTTTATGATAGTCAAACTATCGACTTGCTGTTGGGTGCTGATTTGTTTTGGGAATTAATAACTGAAGGAAAGATGCGTCTCAAAAATGGACCTTTCCTTCAAAATACCAAATTAGGTTGGATAGTGTCCGGTACCATACAACCTATTCCATGTAAACAAATCAAGCATGTTAACTGTAACTTTTCATCACATTCCGCAGATATGACGTCACTCGATCAATTAGTTAAGAGTTTCTGGGAATTAGAAGAATTACCGGCAACTAAAGGTAAATTATACACTAGTGAGGAGTCTGCCTGTGAGGAACATTTTCTCCAAACCACGGAAAGGCTTTCCGACGGTCGTTTCTGTGTTCGTCTTCCATTGAACAATTCACCTAAAACATTAGGTGATACACGCGCGCAAGCTGAACTTCGTTTTTACGCTTTAGAGAAACGACTTCAACGTAATTCGAATTATAAAAGTATGTACTCTAATTTCATTAATGAGTATATCAGTTTAGGTCACATGAGTCTCGTTAATACCTACGGTAATCCGCATTATTTTTTACCACATCATGGTGTGCTTAGAGAACACGCTACGACAACCAAGTTACGCGTAGTTTTTGATGCAGGTATGGCGTCTAGCTCAGGTGTCTCCTTAAACGATTTGCAGATGATCGGACCTGCTATACAGGGCGATCTAATTTCAATTTTATTACGATTTCGCGAAAAAAGATTCGCTGCTTGTGCTGATATAGAAAAATTCTATCGCCAAGTATACGTAGCTAAAGATCAGCGTGACCTGCAGCTGATCTTGTGGCGGGATGACCCCTCAGAACCGCTGAGGGTGTACCAGCTGAACACCGTGACGTATGGTACGGCCTCTGCACCGTATCTTAGTTGTAGGTGTTTAAAAGAATTAGCACATAAATGTGATGTTCCGTACATAACCGATACTATTAATAATTGTTTTTACGTTGACGACTTATGTATAACGTCGAATAGTATTTTAGAATTAGAAAATATTTGCGAAGGTACTAGTAAAGTTCTAAGTTCGGCATGTATACACTTACGTAAATGGGTTTTTAGTTACGACCGCGCGAGCCCTAATGCAACGGCGAGTACCGTTACGCACGGAACTCAGCATTTATCTTTATTCGACAATACTGAGCACAATAAAACTTTAGGTATTGGTTGGAATAACATGTCCGATGAAATCCATTATTATACTAAAGTAAAACAGAATAGTGAAACATTAACTAAACGTATTATTTTATCGTGCGCATCTCAGATATACGATCCGTTAGGATTGCTAAGCCCGGTAATAACCGTGGCTAAAACATTATTGCAGAAATGTTGGTTATTAAAATTAGAGTGGGACGAACCGGTTCCTGACGACATTTTGCAAATATGGAACAGATTCATCGATGGATTATCTTCCTTAGATTGTTTACGAATACCTCGTTATGTTATGTGTGTTGACCCGATTCACATTGAGTTACATATATTTACGGACGCGTCGCAAGTTTCGTACGGTACCTGCGCCTTTGTACGTACTATCGGGGCATCAGGTGATGTTACAATGCGCTTGCTATGTTCCAAGGGCAAGGTCGCGCCTACTAAACCAACAACTATACCTAGGCTAGAGTTGTGTGGTGCGTTACTAGGGGCGCGATTATTTAACAAGTTAAATGGATCGCTACGGTCGAGTTTTGATAAAGTTGTCTTTTGGACCGATTCTACCATCGTTTTAGGTTGGTTAGGTATGCCTAGCAATTTACTTAAACCTTATGTTCAAAACAGGACGGCAGAGATCCACGAATTGACCAAGGAACATCCGTGGCGTCACGTGGCGGGCAAGGATAATCCAGCCGATTTAGTGTCGCGAGGTCAGAGTTTGGACGCACTTAGCTCGTCATCTATATGGTGGGAGGGCCCATCCTTTCTGCATGATATTAATTTTGAAGTACCTAAATTGGAAAGGTCCAACATAATAAATAAAAACTTACCTGAAGTTAAATCAACTAATGTTTGTTGTCACGCAGTTGATCAATTGAGTGATAACTTTTTTATGTTTTCGAGGTTTTCACAGTATATGAGAATGAAGCGCGCTGCTGCTTATATGATACGGTTTATCTATAACATTCGAAATAAAACTTGTAGGCGAAGTGGTTTACTGTCTGTTGACGAACTAATGACTGCCGAGTTGACATTAGCAAGGTTGAGTCAGCAAGAATCATTTTCTAATATTTATGATTCTTATAAAAATAATAAAAAAGTAAAAGGCTTTAATCAACTTTCAAAATTAAATTTATTTATTGACAGTAATAATTTACTTCGTGTAGGTGGGCGTATTCAGAATTCTCCTAATTTTAGTTATGATAAAAAGTTTCCAATTTTACTCTCTGCTAATCATCATTTTTCTATTTTACTTTTCCGGGCGGAACACCAACGATTACTTCACGCAGGGCCGCAACTCCTTTTGTTTACGTTGAGAGAGATGTGGTGGCCGGTTGGTGGTCGTAACCTCGCTAGGAAGGTTGTGCATTCATGCATGCGATGTGCACGACTGCGACCGACAACCGTCACTCCCATTATGGGAAACCTACCACAGGAGCGCTTAAACCCGGGGTTCCCATTTCTACGTTGTGGCGTCGACTACGCCGGCCCAGTGTTCACGTTAACCCGCAAAGGCAGGGGTGCGAAACTTCAAAAATCGTACATATGTTTATTTGTATGCTTAGTTACACGCGCGGTTCATTTAGAACTTGTTAGCGACCTTTCATCGGAATCATACCATTTAGCTTTAAAGCGCTTTATTGCGCGACGTGGTAAACCAAGCGATATATTCTCCGATAATGGAAAAAACTTTGTCGGCCTGATGAACGAGTTTAAAAAATTTTTAGAGTCTTGTTCTGAAGAAATTAAAGAGTATGCAACTTCTCAAAATATTAATTTTAAAATGATACCTTGTTACGCTAGCCATTTCGGGGGATTATGGGAAGCTGGAGTGAAAAGCTGTAAGCACCATTTGCGACGCGTGGTAGGCAATGCGCATCTAACGTTCGAGGAGTTCAGCACAGTGTTAACTCAGATCGAGGCTGTCCTGAACTCTCGTCCCTTGAGCCCTCTATCTACAGATCCCAACGACTTCCTTCCCCTTAGTCCAGCTCATTTCCTGGTTGGACGTCCGCTGACTGCACCTGTGACGACTGAGCTGCACGACGTGCCTGCGCATCGCCTTACACGATACCAGCGAGTGGAGCAGATACGCCAACACTTTTGGACCCGTTGGTCCAAAGAATACGTGTCGGAACTGCAGACAAGGAGTAAGTGGCACCAACACAAAGGAGATCTTCAGGACAACATGTTGGTACTACTCAAAGACGACAACTTGCCACCATTAAAGTGGAGCCTAGGCCGCATCTGCAAAACGTACCCTGGAAAGGACGGTATATCCAGAGTCGCAGACATTCGCAAAGCGGACGGCATAGTACGTCGCGCATTCTCAAAAATTTGTCCACTTCCTTCACCTGAATGTTAGTCGTCACATCTCCGCAACTTTTGAGCGACTTCGTTGGAACCTGCTGTTGCTTCCAAGGCCGGGAGCATGTTTGCGCACACATAAGCATCCCTTCTACACTGGGCGAAACATTTATCTCGTCATCGTGTGGCCCACTCATTGGCTGCTAATGGCGTGATATCACCAGCGAACCAATCAGCGGGCGTCTACGTATTGGTGGGGCATAGGTGACCACATTCGCCACGCACTTTCGGTAGCATCAACATCTACGTCTCATATTTTATATTATTTCTTGTACCTCCAAATGTTAAGAAATTAAACGCAATTGTACCGAAGATATCCAGCATTCTTCTTTCACCACCTCAATCGACGCTCCATCAGAACCAGCGCACTACGCCTACAACACACACTGTCACCCACACGATGTTGATTAACTCTTTTTATCAATTTATTATTTTTGCTGTGCAAGTTTTACTTTATTTAAAACATTATCAACCATAACAAAATTAGTCCATACTGCTAATTAAATTCTTGTACAAATCAACTTTAATAAATCAAAGTAAATGTAAATGCGGCTAGCCTTTAATGTTATAATTTGGAAAAAAGCAGCGCGTGACGACCGCACCTCCTAAGTAACGGCCTTCAAAGACAATACACCCTTCTTCCGCATTAGTTTGAGTTTTCGCATTTGGCGAAAAGTTTGTGAAATCATCCATCAAAGTTGTTGACGCCTAAAACAATGGTCACCTGCTCCTAAACAATAACTTCGTATTTTAGGCATTGATACAAAAACGTTGTTTCGACTTGCGGAGTTTCTTTGTTCGACTCGAGGCACAACCACCCATCTCAGTGACAAGCCTAAACAATCGACAAAGACGGGTCATCAATTTGGTCGACGGATGAACTGTGTTAACTTGGACAAATATCTATTCATATGAATTTTTATCAACTCACCAGAAGCCAAATTAGCGTCTTAAAGACAGTGGATAATAATTACTGCCATAGCAACTACCTGTAAACAAATGTGAATAATTACCATATTATGTAAGATTATTATAAGTATAGATTAGTACATTATGACACAAGTGAGCTAAGTTGGTCATTAGTGATTACAGTAGAGGTTGAATTGGTAGACGAGCCATAGACGAGCGTAGCAATGATGCCGAGACTTTTAATGATCCCAGCTCACATGTAGTGATGGGTCAATAGAATATTCTCTCACGGAGAATATCTCGAAACATAGAGAACTTAAAATTGGAAGTACCATTACTGAAATTTAGCATGATATACCTTGATTTCAATGTCTAAAGGGATTTATGGCGTTGTTATCTGGGGGCACGATGGTATCGTCGTATTTTCGAAGCGTCTTAGCGTCGGTCTACTGAAATTTTCAGGATAAGATCTCCTGACTTATCAAGTTTGAGAAGTATTAATTAACTACTTTTTATGGTTTCAGATTTATTGATCTGGAATACGTTGGTTTCGCGACTCACTCAAAAATCTAAACATCTAGGTTACTTCCTGAAGTCCTAGAAGGCTAAAATTTGGTAAGTAGGCTAGGATTTTTGCATATAAACGACGAAAAAATTAACATTTTGGAATTTTTCCCCCTCCAACACCTGGTATGGGGAGTCCATTATCTATCAATCTATATACAATATATACAAATGAATTGCTGTTCGTTAGTCTCGCTAAAACTCGAGAGCGGCTAGACGGATTTTGATGTTTCTTTTGTGTGTTTGAATGATTTTTATAACCATAATACTACATAAATATCTATGTGAGTGCTACTACGCAGGGATCGTCTGGAATGACCTTTTGAGGAAAGAGCTAAAAAGCTTTGAGGTGACTTCTCCTATCTGACGGCACATCTGCATCAGTCATCGTGTAGCTGTCTGATATGACCGTTGGACCTGCAAGTCAAAAGGTCGCATTGACGTTTCGAAGTCATGTGCAATTTTATAAATTAAGTAGCTGTGCCCCGCGGTTTCACCCGCGTATGATTATATTATAATTACTTACTTAATGTATACTACTAAATGTGAGCACAGGTCGAGAGGGGATTGTGGTCATAACGCCTGGACTATTTATCCGTAAGGCGCAGGTTCGAATCCTGCTCACGACCGTAGTATAAAATAGAAACTAATCAAAGACGAGATGAATCTGCCAATGTCTTATCATAAAGATGCTTCCGTACCCTGACTTTAAAAGAGTGCCGACTGTTTGCCATCCTGATTTCGACAGGGAGAGCATTCCACAATAGGATAGAGTGCACAAAGAAAGTAGAATGAACAAAATCAGAGCGATGAGAGGGACAATGAAGAAGACGATTGTTTGTTGAACGAAGATATTTGGAATGATTGGTGCATACATATTGAAAATGAGAAGTTAGGTAGGAAGGAGAATTTGGAGAAAAAAGTAAAGAAAACAGGGTAGTCAATGCTCGCATGTGTCTACGTTGGCGAATAGGCAACCATTCTAGCTGCAAACGATATTCAGACACATGATCATATTTCCGGAGATTGAAAACAAATCGAATGCAGTTATTTAGAAGGCGGTCAAGTTTGTTGAGTAGCTCTGCATTCAGGTCAAAGTAGCACACATCACCATAGTCAATTATTGGGAAAATTAAGGCTTGCACAAGCATTGTTTTCGTTTTGGACGGGAGTGGGTTTTTTAGGCGATAGAGAAAGCGTAGCGTTCCCGTGACTTTCTGACTAACGCTTGTATAACGCTAATATTATAACTTTAAATAGAAAATAATTCATAGTTCGACTTTTCTCTCAGACTTATGACGCATGTCACACAAATCGTTCGCGCGAGTGTTGAAATATATACATTATCTCCTAAACTATGCATCCAAATAGCATGTTATAAAAGGCAAATTTTATCTTCATAAAATTGTGTTGATCATGTAGTAACTTTCGTTCGTAAGGATTAATATGCAATGCTTAATCATAACACTCATAAATCACAGTAAGTTTTTCTTAAAATATTTGGCACAAATATCTTTTATTGTGGATGTTTAGGAGATAGGCATATGCCTTCGCGGACTTCTTTTTAAGATGTACTAATGACCAATATTTTGTAGAACATTGTATTTACGTATGACTGACTAACCATTACGCCAGCGCACGCGGATAAAAGTAGTTCAGAAGCGTTTTCTTCTGTCTGAAGGACTCGGTGACGCTGCTGCCCATCATCGACTTGTAGCATTTGGGAAGCTGCGCATATATTGTGATGTTTATCCCGCCATGAGACGGTTGACGTGAGTTGATGTTGTTGTTTAAAATAATTGTTGATAAAATTCTTATGTAGACATTGTCATTATTACATAAATAAATATAAATCAGGCATCGTTCCAATACATAAATCAGGCAGTCCAAGTGATGTGAGAAACTACAGACCAATATCAATTTTATCACAATTTGCAAAGATTTTCGAGGGTCTCGTCTACAAAGTAATTTACTATCACCTGCGTCATATTATTAATCCTAGGCAACATGGATTTGTTTCAAACCGTTCTACTGTTTCAAATTTACTAATATATACAACTTTTATTACTAACACTTTTGAGGCCAGGGGTCAGGTTGATGCTGTGTACACGGATTTTGCTAAAGCTTTCGATCGCGTTGATCATGCAATCCTTTCTACGAAGCTAAAATATGTCGGAATTCATGGCTGTTTATTGCGGTGGTTTGAAAGTTACATCGATAATAGATCTCAGCTGGTAACATTAGCGGGCTATGAATCTGCCCCTATTATTCCAAGTTCCGGTGTCCCACAAGGATCCAAATTGGGTCCTTTGCTTTTTTTAGTATTTATCAATGACCTGTTAGATATCGTAACTTGTGACTGTTTAGCATATGCTGATGATTTGAAAATCTATTGTAGTGTATTAAATCATAGCGATTGCATGAAACTTCAGAGCGACGTTAATGTTGTGTATCAGTGGTGCTGTCAAAATAACATGACACTTAATATAAAGAAATGTCAATACATAACATTCACGAATAAGGCAAAATATATTGATTTCACATATTGCATTAATGGTGAACCCCTAGACAGAGTCTCGGTTATCCGAGACCTGGGAGTCCATTTTGACTCGTCCTTGTGCTTCCACCACCATATTGAAATGTGGTAACCAAGGCTAATAAACTTCTTGGATTTATTATACGTTTATCAAAGCCATTTCGCAACAACAATAGTCTTGCCTTACTATATAATACTTTGGTTAGGAGCTGCTTAGAATATTGTTCCACTGTATGGTCTCCTTATTACATGAAGTATGTGGATATAATAGAGGCAGTACAAGCACGTTTTGTGAGATATATGTCCATAAAAAATGGAATCCGTAAAGCCATCCCGGAATATAGCGACAGATTAGCTTATTTTAAAATGATAAGTTTAAAGGACAGACGTAACAACTCTGATCTTTTATTACTTCATAAAATTATAAATGGTGCTATAGACGCACAATTAATAGACAACTTTAAGTTTAGGATTAGTAACTGCACCAAACGTCACCCACGACTATTCGATATACCAATCTCCACTTTAAATACTACGTATAATAGCCCCCTTACACGTATGGCGAGGATGTATAATGAAAGAATGGGCGATACAGACCACCCTATCGATATATTTTTAATGAAATTTATATTATACAGACGCTCCTTATTAAACAGTAATATTTAACTTAATTTATATTGTACATGTGGCGTATTTTGTTTTATTTACAAACCACTTTCTTTTTATTTCTTTTTGTATCTTTTATTTATAAGTTTTAGTCTCTTATGATTATGAAATTAAAATCATTTTAAAAATGTCATGCATGCCTATAATCTGTGCTACTACTATCTTAATTACGCCTTGAAAATGTTAATGTTAATTTTATAAGGTAATTGTACTGTTGGTGTGCTGAATAAATAAAATAAATAATAAATTCATAAGTATTTCAAATTATGCTAAAAGTCATTTTAAGTCTGGAAATAAAAATATTTATAGTAATTTAAAACTCAATGGACTAATAATTAGTAGTATCTCACTTGAACTCACTTAGTGTTGCCATTTTTTTTAATTAATTCTACTCTAAGCTTTACGTAATTTACGTTACTTAAAGTGCTTTGCCTATATTACATATTTTGGAAGTGTATTTACGCATCAGGTTATATGTAAAATGAAGATAATATTTCTGCGCTAAGAATACTGCAGTAATATTTATTAATTAAATAAAATGAAATTATAATAATGATTTAATCAAAAATCGAGGATGGGAACAACGCTGACTCTCAGTCTACTTGCCTGAAATCTTGTCACTGGGTCAAAAGATTATTAATATATGTAGCTTACGTTATCTAGAGCTGTTATCAATACGCATAATAAGAATTATTTTCATCTGAACTTTCGACGTTACCTCGCAAGCCAACTGCACCAGCAGCTCTACTTGCCTTCTAATAAGTCTGTTTACGTGTCCGTCATTTATTTTGCTCTAAAAATGCCCTCTTTATTTCCATACATTTGATTTTCTAAGTTGACAAGACATAACCTCCAAGACTTTAAAATGGAATATCTTTAATTACAGACATATTTTAATAGAAAACCTTGAACTAAAACTGTTCAGGGATTCAAACTCTATACTTTTAAATATTTTTCTTAAGCAGACGCAAAAAAATAAATGTCAACAAAAATTTGTATGGGAATTCGCCATTATTCTGTACATAGAATTCAAGTAGAGTTTAAACTTTCGAGTACCGCACAACCAACATACGTAAAGTATGCAAATACTAACACATTAATTGCTAACATACATAATAATTAAGACATGAAATAATAACACAATAATTGCTATGTCAATGGAATAAATGCTCGGACTAATAGTCTCCTCTCTTTTTCCGTGATTAAACTGAGACCACAATGCCTACCTGAAGGACCTATCATATCGTATATAGTTTACCGTAAAAATGAGGTCGGCCCTAAGAAAGAACCTTGGGGGACCATTCACTCGGACAACCCTACTATGACAAGAGATTAGGGTGGGCACGGGTGTGGCGGGCGCACCGCGAAATGTCGCGCCATTTTACTGATGACGTCACAGGCCGCGCCTGACATTTTCGGATAAAGCAACAAAGCAGCCCTACCTACCTTCGTTGCTGATAACCAAAAAACCTTAATAGCTTTCAGAGACTTTGCGAGTTATTCGCTCCGCATGCTCGCACTTCTGCCGCGGTGCCTTACCTTGACATTTCCATACATTACGTAGTCGTATAATATCTAGTACTAGGATTCGTTGTACTCGTTAGCTCGAGGCGAAATTACTACAAAATGTCTCAGCTCCGGTAAGATAGATAGGTGGTCGGCATAGATAGTTATATAAAGAAATATTAAGTAGATAGATGGAACGAATGGAGGGAGGCCTTATTTAACAGTAATCTGAACTATATAGGGTTAAAGGGCGTAGTCTTTTCGTCATATCTGAGTATTACATTTTTAATTACAGCCACCCGTAGTTTTTTAAACTGAAATTGAAAATTGTTCTGTGGAATTCAAAAATATTACGCTTGAATCACTATTAACATTAATGTATAATGGCAGCCCTTTGACAAATGACATGACAGATATGACAGTCGAACAGAAACATGATAGGAATGTAGATAACGTCATTGTCAATCTGTCATAAATGTCATAAAATTCTGTCGCATCTGACATTGTTCATTACCGATTTGACTGTTTTTATTTACGACACGTTTTGTTATTGCATTAACACGATCATCAAATTTTTCGTCTAATTAAATTGAAGCAGCAGCTAAAATAATCTATATATGTATAAAAATTAATCCCTATTTCCCTTGGTCACGCCATAACTTCAGAACGACTGCACCAAATTGGATAATTCTTTTTTATTGTGTTCGTCATTGTCACGACAAGGTTTTTACATCAGATTTTTATTTCATCGGAAAAGTCTTTAACAGTGCGGGTAAAATATTAAAAAGCAATGTGCAAACTAATAATGTACTACATTCTTAAATTATGTACAAAGGACATGGTTAAGCAACTGCCCTTAGCATGTATATGTCGCAGATGGATTGTAAAATTCGCTGTTTTACAAAACTGCTAGCTGATTTACAATATAGTACTGTTATTAAAAACAGCTGAACGACGTTTAGCGGTTTTACATAATTACTGAACTGTAACACGCTGAATTGTATGAACGTTTTGCGTTTATCAATGCAGCGGGTCAATGATCAGAGATAACACAATACAATACAATATTCTTTATTGTACATTTAAAAATACAAGACAAAAAAAAAGGTTAAGAGATCGCTTTTAGCAATAAGACCGCCCTTTGTACTTTACAAAGGGCGGTCTTATCGCTAAAAGCGATCTCTTCCAAACAACCTTTGGATGGACAAGGTTTGGACGAGATATAAGATAATGGGCAGTTTGTGGCGTACCTAAATAAAAATTTATAAATATATAAATAATACAAATACGTAAAACAATAAATAAATATTATAAATACCTATATAATACAATAGTTACAGATAGGAAAGTATGTTTTATGGCAATAGAACAAAACAAGGAATACATCATTTGAATACGGATAAATAATGCTCTCTGACTAATATTTTAAATCTATCCAGTGATTGAGCTCTTCTTGCTGACACAGGTAATGTATTCCACAATCGAGAGGCCTGAACTGTAAATGATTGATCGTAGAATTTGGTGGAATGAACTGGAATCTCGAGCCCCAAGTCTTCCGATAACCTCAAGCATCTTGTATGCGAGTCATAAAGGAACTTGAAACGTTCTTTAAGATACAACGGGGTTTTAGGATTGAACAGAATACTGTAAAGCAATGGAAGAATATGAGTGTTCCGGCAAAGGCGTATTGGAAGCCACTTGAGTTTGATACGGAAGTCTGAGATGTGATCATATTTACGTAATCCGAATATGAACCGTATACAATAATTTTGGAGACGCTCAAGTTTGTCTAGTTGTGCCTCAATGAGATCAAGATAGTTGGCATCGTCGTAGTCAAGTATTGGAAGTAGTAGGGATTGTGCAAGCGCAGTTTTAGTAGCAGTTGCCAGAAAATTAGGAAGCCTCGTTAGAGACTTACCAGATGCAAACACCTTTCGGCTCACCTCTTGCAGCTGCGGTCCCCAATAGAGACTCGCATCCAAGTAAATTCCCAGATTGTTGACCTTGTCAGTAACGGGTATAATAGTACCATCAAAAACTATCGATGGCGTTAGTGACCAATCAACTTTGAACACGAACCTGGGTTTTGGACGGGTTGATCATCAAACCGTGTGCTAAACTCCACTCATGAGTTTGGACGAAGTCATGGTTCGGTATCGGTTGCCATTAATTTATCGGTTGCAGTGCAGTGCGATGCGCGGTCTAGTACAGTCGCATTTGCGCTGCTCACTCGGTACGAATATTTATTCGCGGTTCGCGCGGCTGTAGCCTCTGCCCGATTTTGGTAGCTATGAGTTCACAACCACTCATAGCCAACGAGTTGTTGGCATTTATTAAGCATGCCATTGATTATATGGACGAGGTCAGCATCTTGCAGATCTGCAAGTCCACCTACAAGGAAGATGAGATAAGCAGTGCCAAGTTGCTGCTATTTCAAATGCTCGGCAAAGTTAGCCAGATACCATCCCACCGAAGAGATGGCACAGAGAAGAGCCTCCAGGATATCATCACCCTGTTGAAGGAGACCGACCCGGACGACGTGCCCGATTTTGTGGTGAAGGACCTGCATAAGCTACCCCCCATCACATTCGACCACGTCGACGTCACCAGGCTGCTGAAGGATATTACAACCCTGAAAGCGAGCCTAGCCGTGGTGCAGTCCAAGCTGGAGGTGTCAGATAACACCATCAGTGAACTACGTACCGAAGTTGTGTTCTTGCGCAAGGCAGTTTCGGTAAGTAGGACTTGACGCTACCAATGTAAACGCACGTCGCGGAGCGCAAAACGCATCCATCGGCAGTTTTGAGTCGGCGAGTTCAACTGCGTCACCAACCGCCGAGAATGCAAGCGTTGCATCGCGTTCCGCCGCCGTCCCTGCAACGACACCGGCAGAGCAACCGACTCACGTACCTACGTGAGTCGCTACGTGAGTCGGTACGTGAGTCGGTACGTGAGTCGGTACGTGAGTCGGTACGTGAGTCGGTACGTGAGTCGGTACGTGAGTCGGTACGTGAGTCGGTACGTGAGTCGGTACGTGAGTCGGTACGTGAGTCGGTACGTGAGTCGGTACGTGAGTCGGTACGTTTCGGGGTCGACGTACCTACGTCGACCCCGAAACGAGCCTACGCAGCTATCGTCGCCGCTAATAAACCTGCTGAGCCGCAAAACTCGCAGACAAACAAAGCGGAAAAATCAAAAGGGGGTAAGCAGAGCTGCGCTAAAACCAGGAAGGATTTTAACCAGCGGGGTCCGAAGGAGGACACGGGTGATAAGGATGGCTTCATCAAGGTGGAGAAGAAGAAGAAGAAGCCTCCTTGTCGGAACCAGTGCGGTACCGCGCTGGCAGGACCCAACATGCTGCTGCGTCCAGCAATACCTACGACGCAGCTGTACGTGTCCCGCCTACATTACTCCACGAAGGTCGAGGAGATCGTGGAGTATATTCGACTGAAGACCAACTGGAGTTTGAGGGTCGAGAAGTTGGATTCGCGCCACAACACAAACTTCATATCGTTTGTGGTGCGGGTTCCAACCCAACCTCTTCAGACCTTCCTCAAAGAAGAGTTTTGGCCGAAGGGTGTCGTTTACCGACGTTTTCGCGGCCGGCTACGCGACACCAGTCAGTGTAACACGATGCCGTCATTTCGTGTGCAGTAGTTATAAGTTAAATTAATTAATATGTATTAGTATATTTATAGTAAAATGTTTATTTGTGTGTATTTTATGTTATGGGCCAAAGTTGCCTGAAATAAAGGTTATATTATTATTATTATTAATGCCATTAAATATTAATGGCAACCGATAGCTGCCCTGGCGGTGCCTGTGAATAAATTTGCAAATCATCTGCGTAAAGATGGTAGGAACAACGAAGTTGATTGGAGATAGAGTTAATGAACACTGCGAAGAGTAAAGGAGATAAGACGCCACCCTGCGGTACACCAAGTGAAGTACTACACCATGAAGAAAATCTCTCTTCGATGCAAATACGTTGTCGGCGGCCACACAGGTAATTACGAAACCAGTCAATCACCGTCGGAGATATGTTAAGAGAGCGAAGTAGTGCAAGTAGGATATTAAAATCTACAGTGTTGAATGCGTTGCTGAAATCAAGTAAGGAGAGCACCGTAAGATTTCCATTTTCCAGATTATGTAAAACAGTGTGTAATAAACTGTCAGATTGTTGATTTTAGTTCGAAATTTGGTCGCATTTGGCTCTGTGTGTCTTTTAACAACAATAACTTAACTTTATTTTACTTTTAAGTCAGTAGCAAAAGACTATAATAGTCGCCAATATATCGGGATTATGATAGAAAATAAATTAAATTGATCCATGAGCGAGCGAAGCGAGCTCGGGAGTTTCGTGTACCCCGACACGGACAGGTTAGGCTCGAAGAGCCCGTCATTCTCTTGGTGTTTAGGTTTTTCTGACCTTACAGACACAAAAATAGGAGCCCCACGAAGTGAAGCGGGGCTCCGTCGACTATCCATTTAATATACCTATACAATAAACAAATCTGGCCCACTATAGATATGTCATTCTGCATTCCGTCTATACGTGGGTAGCAGTTTTGTTAAACGTATCGCAATGGCAATCCAGCTGAACGTTGTTTAGCTGTTTTATAAAACAGTACTGCTTTGTAAATCAGCTAGCAGTTTTGTAAAACAGCGGATTCAACTATCCATCTGCGACATATATACATACTTACCCTAAAAACATAACAATTCATTTTTGGTCAGTCGTGTAAAAATAAAAACCCAATTTGCTTAATAGCTACGGCCGTTTTAGCTACATTATATCTTTATATTGCATAAAAACTATTTAAAACGAATAATGTACGTTTTGGTTTTGAACAAGGTGGCGTAAAAGTCATTACCCCTATCGGAAGATGCTATAATTTTTGTAAATGTGTAGTCCGGTGCAACCGTTGTGGGAGACGGGTCCGGTTAGTTGCATCAACTCCCCAACTGTCGTTCTCCCCAAATCTATAAAACAAATTTTAACCGGATTAACTGCGGTTTTTGTTTTTTCCTGACGTTTCGAACACTTTGCAGCGTTCGTGGTCGCAGGAGGACTACGGTGTCAGGCGTCTCAATAGTTTATTTAAAATTATTTCAGTCTACCGTTAGTTATTTTCGTCTCTGATACATATTTAAAACTAAATCGCGACAGTATTTCCTAAGAGTACCCCTGAGAAGAAATACCGAAACAAACTCAGAGGTCACAGTCGTTTCGTGAGCAGAGGTCGAGATGGCTTAGTTGTCGGAGCGCCTAGAGTATTTATCCGGGAGGGGCAGGCGCTTTTCAAAGATTTATCTTTTAATTAATAATCGTCTAATTCGCGATAACGGTTCTTGATGAGCAAGTCATATTGCTGGGTGGACGTACGTTCCGTTACGAACCCGGGACCTCATGGTCAGCAGTCGCGCTTGGAACGAGGCAATCAAAAATACAAAGCAGCGATAACGCTTCGTCCGAACGCGAGCAATGGTGCGGCCTGCCGCCCGCACCGCCTCCCCTCCGCTTCCCGCGCAGAGTTGACTATTTCGGTGAGAGGGCACGATATTCTTACGATAAACGAGCGCGCCAAAAATTATCAACACTCCTTCGGGAAAAGGATTCCTACTAAAAAGCGAATGAATAATTATATGAAATGTGAAGTTATTTAAACTGTGGAATAAATAAAATGTGTCTGTTGCTAAATCATTTTGAAGTTTACATGCACATAATGTCATTATTTAACTGCCAATTAGCGATAAAATATGTGTTCAAGTATCTTAATCTTCAGAAGCTCGTAAACTGCACCCGGTTATGCTGGAACTACTGGAAGCCGCGAAGATTGGCTTATGTAGTTGGGAAAATTCTAGGTACATTTTGAGTTTAGTACCATTCAATATATGTACACTGTTTCTCCGATCAGATTCCTTATATATAAAATTAGGAATATCCTTAAATATAGCCTCGTCAGGTTGCGTAAAGCGCCAAAAACGAATTGAGTTTATTTTTATTCATTTATTAATTGATGATTTAGAAGCGTTTGGCTATAATATGATTTAGACAGAATAGTCTTGTCTCTTTCAGAAGAAATTTAAGTCTGAAAAAACATGTCTACATCTTAAACACCAAACATATTTTGTCTGGTATCTCCGAACATCAGGAGGGTCTCCCGGGTAATAGGTGGTAAGAGTCTTTTTCAACCCGTCAACCGACACATGGCTATTACTGAATATTTCTTAACAGAAAAACTCAATAGCACCCAACATGAGAATCGAACCCTCAAGACCCTCAACAGTCGCATTTGCAACCACTATATAAAAGAAATGCGGAAATAATGAATAATTATTCAGAAGCGGATAATAAATTGAACGACAAGCGTGAGACAGGCAGCAGCCGCGGTCCGGTCGCTTCATAAGTTACTAGATGTGCCCCACGGTTTCACCCGCGTATTATTATACTATACAGGATTATTCTTAGTATATACGAAACCTGAGATCGGGTCAAATATTTTCATTTATAGAAGCAATATAAAAAAGTATAAGAATGTATAATGAAAACTCACAAAGTTAGAAGTTGATTTCTTGCCTCCTTGTCCTCCCATAAATATGCTCACCGCCTTACGTTCATTGATACGTAATACACTGAGCCGTTGTAAGTAGTGTAGTGATAACATTTACCATCAGTACCTGTAGTCTTTGGACTATCGTAATACTCAATTGTAGATATTATGTACCTGCCTACCTACTTTTTCGTAAACAAATAAAAACGTTCGTACAGATAAACACCTTGGCGTGTTTAAAAATGTTAATTAACACAATTTACATTAATTATTAATCCCTTCTACACGACTTCATCCTTATTATTATTTACAAGAGCACTATTTACACCACGACACAAAAAAGGAAATATACGGGAAATTACTAGAACGGTGGGAAAAAACACAAGTGGCAATATTTTTCAAAAAAATTATCTGTTGACGCTTTTGTTTCATTCCTTTTATCTGATGGGACGGCGGTGATAAAAAATAAAAAATGCTGAAATAACTCGGCTGCTGCATTTAAAAACCCAGTAAGTGCAATGAAGCAAATTTTAAAGGAGAGCGAAAAAACATATTTTGGTTTGCCCTGTTAAGATACTAGAAGATTTTTAAAACATATATTTATTTTGTAGATTATTATTTAAAGTATAATTTTGAAATAAATATTTAAATTTTTATAAATATTGCACGTTAATCAAAACATAGTATGGGTACTTACTAGGTTACAATATGGTTATCAAGTATCGGCCAACCGCAAGATATTCTGTTTTATACTTAGTAAGTGTTTGAGGACAAATAAAAATAAAGTTTTACATAAATAGTATTTACATTTAATTAAGAAAAAAAAACAAAGCCATCGAAGAATCAATTTATAATAACTATAGCTCCGCTGTAGCGCGTTGTGGGCATGATAGAAGATCAACTGAATTCATTTCATTAAAGTTTGCTTTGATCGATAAAATTGCAACGACCGATTCATTATAACACAATAATAGATATAATAAGTACGTAATTTAACGAAAACCGAGACATATTTGTCAAGTCCTTTCGTGTTCAACGCTGGACCAGAGACAGTGTTATTCCTGAAAAATTTGTGCTTGTTTAATACGAAACATCGAAAATTTACGTAGTTAAATATTTTATAGGGCAAATATGAAAACTTGCCGTATAACTGTCATTACTTTAAACGAAATACATCTAGTTTTTTTTGTGTGTATGTGACTACTCGTCAAATTTAATATAACTCATTATTTAATTATCAAAACATTTTAGAAGCGGCAAAGAAAGACTATGATGAAAAAACCATTCGACTTTCCAACTACCCTTCTATACAACGAAACGAAGTTGCTTAGTATAAGAAGGCTATATATTGTGAAACTTTTTTTCGAGAAGTAATTAACTCTGTAGAATTTGAAAATATGATCGAGAAACGCGTTTTTAAGCTCCCACTTTACTTGGTTAACACTGTTTACGCAAAGAGATTCTGTGCATTAACTTAAACATTAACAAAATCTGAAGATTATCTACCGCAACGATTCGCGAAGTGAAAGCAAAGATGCACAAAATTGTGATAACCTGGACGTACGATCAAACAGAGACTTTTTTAAAACGACTACAGTAACTTGCAATGAACTCTGAAAAAGCAAACATAAATTCCTGTTTATTATAATCATTGTTATGTGTATTAATGTTATAGTTTATTATATGTTTAATACATAAAACTAATTATATTGCATTATTCAATGAAATTGTAAAACTCAAATAATTTTAATTTAAAATACTCAATAAAAATAATTGCATGCATGTCGCAGTTATTCATATACATTATACATAATATATATTTTAATTTTTAATTTATTGTTTATATTTAATGCCGTCAATAGATAAATGAGAAAGCTGTATTAAAAAGCTTTCTGCGGGACAGGCTCTGCCTAGTACAGGAAGCTTTTGGAAATGCGAATCTAATAATCTAGTTCATTTTTATGTTATTAAATTTTATTGAACTCGGTTTTGTACTGATATACTTTAAATTATTTGTATTTTTATTTGTAATGAAATTAAATGAAAGAGTTTTATTTTGCTTTTTGTTCCTCGTAATAAATTGAAATCTATACTAATATTATGAATGCGAAAGTAACTTTGTTGAATGTTTGTTTATTTACCTTTTCACGACTAAACAGCTGAATAGATCGTAATAAAATTAGGCAAGGAGATAGATGAGACCTTGGAGTAGGACATAGGCTACCTTCTGTCACGCAGACGAAGTCGCGGGCCCCAGCTAGTGAGACATAAATTAAGTAATTTCACGTTTATTCTCCTATATAATTCATGGCTTTTATTTTCTTTTTCGTAGTGAACATTACCAGAATTCCTTCTAAACATGCAAAAGTTGGTAAAATATAACTAAACTTTTTTTTAAATAAGCAGGTAACCGTTTACGACTTTCTTGTAGCCAGCCTGAAAATTCTTCTTCCCATTATTTTTTATAGAATTTCCAGTATTTTTTCGTGTCGTAAATCCTTGTACTTGGTTCTTTGTCTAATGACATTTTGATTAACACCCCAAAATATATCGTTTACCCGTCGATCGACGTTTGAGCAGTAGGAATCTCCGTAAAATATGAAAGATTGGGAGGCCAACTTGGATTGTTGAAAATCAGTAAAAACATCGTAGAAAAATTCCTCCATATCGGTAGGACAAGCGCTAAATCGGTAAACATTCCGAAAATTCGGTAGGTTCGAGCAGTGGGCGTGGCACTAAACGGAATGAACGCCGCACAGTCGGCGGGGCTTCAATTCACCGCCTCCCGCGCACAGCTCTTCCCCTCTTACTAGATGTGTAATGGTCGAAAGGTAACTTGAATAGTTCGTCAATTTCCTAGTAAGGCACACAGACCATTTTAAAACCTACAGTTATTACTATGTTTTAAAATGGTCAAAGTTATTTACTAGATTTACATAATGGTAAACAAGAAAATCAAGTGTACTTACTGGGTATTGAGGTGCGTGTATTTCTGGTGTTTAGTGAGATAATGCAATTTATGTCTTTACATTTTGTGGGCACTTTAATTTTAAGTCAACTAAGTTAAAAAACAGAATTTGATAAAAATGTTCCTTACTGGGTTTTAAAATGGAGCTGCCGTAATTGCTGAATGTTCATTCATCATCTAATGTAATAAACACTAGAGGTACCATTTTCCTAAGTTTAAAATTGGGATGTGTTATATTTACTATCGAAATGGAAGTCGAAACTAAAATTTTTAGAAAAGTTTGTCCGTCTGATTGTCCGAATGCGTATAACTTAGAATCAGTGGACCGATTTTGTTTTCACTGTGGCGTAACTTAGTGGTCCAGAAAACATAATAAATATATTTCATGCCGCTATCGCTTATAAAAGCTGAGAAGTGCAACATTTTTACTACCTATTTTAATGAATAATATACAGTTGAAGAATCAACCGATTTAGACGGAAATTTCCGTTTCAGCCGTCGCGTCCTCGTATCGCTGGAGCAGTGAGGTGCTATATGAGGGTTTCCCACCGTTGCCGTGGGAATTCACGGCTTAGCCAGCCGCGGGCATGGCACGCGTTCAAGTGGCATTAGGGCCCGTAATGGTAGTGTCTGGAGAGGCAACACAGCGTCCTTAACTTCCGGATACCGCAAATGCTTTAGGACCACTGGTGTTTCGGGAAGTATCTGCGTCGTATAGGCCGGAAACCGACGTCGAGGTAACATCAGAATGACGACTGCCCCGAGTACACAGTGCAGCACACACTAGAGGTGTGCGCGGCCTGGGCCGAACAGCGCCTTGACCTCATCGGTGCAATCTCTCGTTACCAGCTGTGATCAGACACAACGTCGGGAGCGAGAGCGCATGGGAGCCGTTGCCACCTTTTGTGAGGAGGTGATGCTCACAAAGGAGGCGGCCGAGAGAGGCGAGCCCCTATCAGCCCTGCCGCAAAAGACGCGCCAGGCGTCGGAGGGCACTTATCGATTACCGGGTACCGTGAGCCGTAGTCGTAGGTGACGGATTTGGGTAGTTTTTTGTTCAACCAAGAACAGGCCCGAGATGGCAGCGTGCCACGTTTTTCTGAGCTCAAATCTCTGAAGTGTCTGTGCAAGCCATCCGCGGCCAGCCTTCATTGATGACGGGGTCCTTCGTTACCTGATCCAAGGGACCATAACCTGACAGGGTTGCGGTGAATGCAGATCCCGGGACCCCGGTGAAGATTAGAGGAAGTACGTGTAGTAAAAACTACACGTACTTCCTCTAATCTTCACCGGCGGACGGTAGGAGTTCGGTACAGCGCCCATGGTGGATTTTTCACAGGATAGCAAACCCATCATTTTAGAGTCATAGGCGCTAAAGGAATCCCAGACACGGTCAGAAAACTATTCCTGTTCCCTGGGACTTCCTCACGCACCTGGCTATCATATATAACACATTTTCAAATCCGACGGTAACAAAAAAATTCTTCCGCGTTATAATATTAGTATAGATAATCAATAAACCTACGACGCGACGGTATGAATATTGGAAAACACTCTAGATGTTACGAGTTCGACATATTATTGTGCAATGATTACCGAAATGATTATTATATAAGATATTTCAGTTATTTAATGCACGCGCTCGAAATCAATGTAAGCCGGGTGTTTTAGTCAATGAACCGCCTACATTTGATTTTATTTGTTGCATCAGGCATCATATTCTTGAAAGTACTTCCAAAAAGGGTTATCAATTCAATTTTATTTTTTTTCTCTATTTCTTTGGCACGCTTTGTAACCTACACTACTTTATGGATTTTAGCATAGTGTCGTAAGATTCGCCATAATTGCAGAAGTGACATAGAGTACATAGTATTATTATGATATTTAAATATGGCGTCTACAAATAAAAAAGAGAAGGGAGATTATTCTTTTTTGACAATTTGGGTATCAAATAAATGCTAGTAAATAGCCGATTCCAAATATATACAGGATGTCCAGGACTGGGTGTACTGTTGGGTCTTTTTTCGGAATTTATATTTAGAAACACATAATTCTTATGATTTGTACTTTCTGACATAAAATAATCAGCTTCTAAAATTAATGTAAGTAGGTAACCGAAATATAGATCAAAAGTGAATAATTAAGTTTAAGGGAGTCGGAGCTGAATTTTCAACTTTAAATTAAAAATCACTTGTGATTCTTAATAGGCAGTTATTCACTGAAATCAGTCCTCTAAGTCTATGGTACAAATATTCAAATATATCTTTTCTCATTATTTCGATTGATAATTAGAATAGCTATGGGTAAATTTTGCTAACACATTGAAACAGCAAGCCTTTCGAGTGAAGACTATAAAACCAGTAGTGGTTAGATTAATTACCTACATCCTAGATGCCTAACTACGTGTTATGATTTTTGGAAAAGGATATTTTTTTATCTTTTTCATCTTATTTCAATCTATCCAGTGCAATCGGGTTGTCAATACTCCATACAAGGCTCAATTGAAGTGTCTGTTTGTAATGTCAAAATAATAGCATTTTTCACGATACATAGACCTAAAAATCTGAATTCTATGAATGAGATGGGTGGATTCTGATAAGATTTTACTGGCAGGTAGCTGACTATATAAGGAGTAACTTAGGCTTATTATAATATAATTATACATGAGTGAAACCGTGAGGCACCGCTAGTTTTCTAATAATTTGTTTTATTACATATTGTCATTATTGACCCTTCCCTGTCCAGTGACTCACATGTGAGACCAATTGTGTAATAAATTTTTTGAGTCTGTTACTTATGTGATAAGGATTTGTTTATTTATTTGCTATAACATTAGCAGACATTTGCATTAACTAAGAGTCCTCCTCTTGAGACAATGCTTCCAAGCACAATTTAAATACTCGTAATAAGCACAAGCTTATAGTACCTGGCTTTCGGCTTAGAAAGGCTTAGAAAGACAAGCAAATCATTTATGGGTAACAGTGTTAGGTTCTACAATAAGATCCCCTCTAATATAACTGAACTGCCACCACTCCCCTTTTGGACACCTACGGACCCTGGTAAGACAACGCACTAGGGACCAACATAGCAACTACTGGACGAACCATGGTGAGTGCAGACAAGCTCTCCCGACCATCGACGGCCGGATCACAAGGCAGCTTCTTCGGCTGTCAAAGCAACAGCTGCGTACAGTTATAGCAGCTCTCATGGGCCATGGGTCTTTTAATAAACACCTTTATGTTATAGGTGTTACTGACAGCCCTCTTTGCAGAGCCTGCATGGAGGAAGATGAAACAGCGGCTCACGTGGTGCTTCACTGCCCTGGGGTCGCCACTTACAGGGCTAAGTACTTTGGTAACCCAAGTACTCTCCGAGAGGTCGCCGGCAAAATCAGGTTCCTGCTGGCCTTTCTTGAGGAGTTGGGGTGGATTAAATAACCCTTTCCCACCCCGGACGCAAAATAATCGCCAAGAGCGGGGAGTTGCGGAAACTAGCTCGCTACACCATACCATACCATACCATAACTGAACTGCCAGATTTCAAGTTTAAGATTGTTATTAAACGCATATTAATGTCCAAAGCGTACTATAGTACTAATCATTATATGGAAGATAGGGATGCCTGGCTCACAATTCCTTCCTGCACACTGCGACCCACTGGCACCTTGCCTACTTGATTGTGGCGACATTTTGTTTGCTTTCAGCTTAAATGTTTCTAGGTTTTTTCCTTTATTTTGACATTTTTGTATTTTTTTTTATTTATACAATTTATTTTATTGACGTACAATTAATCCAATTGTATTATTATTTTATTTGACACTTGGGTATGTAAATTTACATATTGATTATATAACAGCTAGTATCAAACCTACTAGTTTTAAATTTACATTATTATTTCTTTATGAAATTATTCATAATATATAACTTTGTAAAATGTGAGCATCATGTGGATATTAATGTTAGTTTTAATCTCATATTACATACATACTGCCTATTGTCAGGCATTACGAGTTTGTCATGCTCACTAAAATGTCCTGCTGATGGTGGCGTCGTACATCGGGTCGTCGAGTTCCATACAAAATGGTTGAGCTAAGCGAGGCTAATGTGCGCGTCATGCTCGTGAGCGGGTGCTGTCTGTCGGGACTGGTCGGCTCCTAACTGCCTTGGCAATCATTTTAAAAGGCTATATAAGTTTACTTTCCTTTCTTAGTCTGCTCATTAACCTGCATTATTCTCACATTACCTTATTTATTGTTAAACCAATTTATTTTAAAAAGAGTGTCTATGGAGTTTCTTGCCGGCTCTTCTCCATAAGATCAACGCCTTGGAACCGTGCACCTAGTTTTGACTTTTCATAACTGCCTGTAATATGGTTTATTTGAAATAAAAATATTTGAATTTGAACGCTTTTGCTTTTAATCATATTAAACATGAACAAAATTGTTTGTTATTTAAAAAAAATATAACTTGTAAGTTATTGTGGTGTTCAACCCTGACACCTGCACGTAAATGGAAAAAAAAAGAGTGCCAGCACCATTGTTATAAAAATGTTGGTTTATTTATAAAAGCCATAATTTAAAGACATTGACTAGATAGACTTGATAGACAAGGTCTTTAAGGAACTTGCCCAGCACAATTTCTATTTAGGGGTTGATCACATGAAATATGGAGTTTCACTTCTTATATCATCGTAGAATTATTGGTATGAAACAAATTATAAAGTTGTACTATATAAATATGTTTGAGGTAATGAAAAATAATATTAGGTAAAACAAGTAGGTAGTTGATGAAAAATATCTTGCCATTACAATTATTATTTCGAAAACACTGTCAAGTAACTAATGTGGTGTACACATTTTTACAGATGAGTTTCATTAAATAACTATTTGTTATTATTTACATTAAGTCTTGGGAAGTGTAAGCACCAAACAGCAATCAGAACATTCACCTGATGGCAACTTTAGTTGATTCAATATTCTTACATCATCAAAAGTCTACAAATACTTACAATTATTATATGATAGAACTGTTTAATATTAAATTTATAAAATGATTCAAAGTGAAAGTATCAAAGCAAAAGTTGACATCATTCAGCGAAATAACCAACACCAATTATGAGAATATAAAGAGTCAAATACATACATATGAAATATCCTGGATATAAACTAGACACCACTGCAAATGTTACTATTTAATGTTACTGAATAATGAGCGCACTCGGTTCGTATTTCATATTTTATTTAATATTTTCCACCGCTATTAAAATATTTCTACCACAGATTAATACTGACTGTAGACAGTGTAGATTGATTTGATAGATTTCAATATTTTCATTAGGTATGACACGGCCGCTTAGGATTGCCAGGTACTAAAATGCTATGACTGTAGTAACTATAATAGTAGGTACCCCGTTGAGTAGGTAAAAGAGATCTTTTAATTAGACTGTAATGTGCACGCCTGAACTGACAAAAAATCGGTCAAAACCATAGAATTAGAATATTTTTGGTACCCCATAGAAGGACATAGAGCTCAAAAAAGTGCTACCGATTTTGAATTGTCAGTGTGAGTGCAATAGGAAAGTACAACGTGGAAATGTTGACACATCTCAATTATCGATAAATAATATTTCAGATGTAAAGAATTGGTATACAAAATGAAAATATTTTCAATCAAATTATGTTAATAAAACTAAAATCACAAGGGTAGGTATACACTTAATTAATTAATTACATTATTATTATAAAAACAATTCATGCGCTCACATTATAATTACATTTCATTGGTAATAGGTACTTTATAAAGAAAGCAGGTTTTAAGGACCCTGAGCAGTGTATAGAGTATGACTGCTTGAGATGATGATTGACTGAATGACTTTTACCTACCTATCGTAATACTATTGCGGAGGTGGTAAGGACTCAGCGCAGCACACGCTTGAGGTGTGCCCTGCCTAGACCGCTGATCGGCGGGTACTAAAAGCCAGTATCGGGCGAAGCCTGTCTCTGCCGGCAGTAGTGAGGCCCACGCTGGCAGATAAAGTGAACTGGTGAGGAATGGCTTCCTTTTGTTAGACTGTTGTCGTCCAGGAAAAGGCCGCCGAGCGGGATTGTGAGAGGTCCGATCCCTCTCGGAGAAGAAAACGTCTAGGAGGCAACCGACTCGGCGGCGCCTAGCAGCCGAAACCCCGCATGTATGATTTAACACAGGCGGCCCTGTGGGGCCACAGATGCTAAGAGAGGGGACTCTGTTTACCCATCGTGATCCCAGAGACGACGGTGTCATAGTGGTCACGTGCTATCGTGCACAGCGAGGCTTAGGGGAGACCCCTGTACAGTGTCTCCAGGGATGTGTCTTAATAGGCACTGCATAGCGGGGGTGCTGGAGCTAATCTATTAAGTGCCTCCCTCCATATGCTGATGGTGACCGCCGAGGTGGTTTTAGTGAGGTAAGGCACCCCGCACCCCGGTCTTCCCCCCCGAAAAAAGAAGGTATATCCTATTATCTTTTCTTATTTCTTCGTTTTGTTTATTCTTCTTTATCTTTATCTTTATTCTTCTTTATCTTTATTCTTTTCTTTATCAATTAGTCTCATCCATTTTTCTTTTTCCTTAGCAGCGACAGGAAACCTTTTAGTATAAAAAAATATATCATAAAATTCTGAAATTGTCTTGAATTTGTACAAAAAAATACGTAAACAACATATTAATGAGGCTATCACATATAGACTCAGTGCTCACCGCTTAAAGGTGATAGCGCAAGAATCACAAACTAGTTTCATTCGGGGACTGTTTTTAAAATTTATAGTAGTAGCGCAGTCGTTAGATTATTATTATCAACCAAGGTCCGCACAAAGTAGGTTCGCGGTCCGGATTCGAACCGCATTTAGGAACTACTGTAATAGCGTGATGAAATATATTTATTACGTAACCTGGGCTACTAAGCTACGCTTAGCTTCTTAAATATTATAAGCGTTCGGGCAGATACAGCGACTAACAGACAGAAACGTTTTGGTTTCATCTTCTGTGTCGATAGTACGAGGTAAAATTTTGGAAAAATAATCAATGTGCAGAGATAATTGGTACATCAAAAGATTAAATAAATTCTGATATCGGAACTTTTTGTTCTAAAATTTCATCGACACAATAGTTGACACTGACAGACAGACAGACAAAATTTTCATTTCATGTACACAAAATAGTGACTATTTTGTGTACATGAAATGAAAATTTTTATATTAGAACAACGTACTTAATATTGTTTTTATGACCATTGTTTCTTACTATTGAGAAAATTCACAATTTCCTTGACAGGATTTGGTTTTCCAAATAAATTTTCTAAAGATATTTTTGCCAAAATATAGCCATGAAAATATATGCTTTTGATGACAATTTACCTGTGAAATGAATGTTTTTCTGGATTGTTTTTATAAGAAACACCGCAGTTACCAACACAACACGTAGGCATTGCTTATACATTTTAAAACTTTATAAAATATACAGGATTCACTGACGTTAAAGCAAATTTAAGTTAGCGTGATTTTTGACAGTGACACTGGAGAAAACAACATCTGCCAATAGGGTATTTGACACTGATGGAAATAAAATATGAAACTTAGCTATAATGATAGAATGTATTTTATTAGAAATTTTGGTATTTTTGAAAATAATAATAATAACTCGTAAATACATTTAATTCGATAAACAAATTCATAATTTTTAATCTATGTGTCACGTGACTCGAAACACCAATGATTGCGTGACGTCACTACTCAGAGGATTGATTGTCAATTTTCAGTCACTGTGACACATGACACAAAATAAATCGATGAATTTGTTGATATTTCGGAAGCCAGTTGCAACCACTTTCTCCCTATTTCAGTTCAATTTTCGAAATATTGGTATACTACGCACTAATGTTATGATTTACAAAATAGTTTCCTTTGTTTACAATAGTTCTGTTGCGTAATGACGTCACAAAATGGCGATCGTCATTATCGCGCCTTTTGGCACGACCTTTAAAATTTGAATTTTAAACAGCTATTATTTAATCAATAGGTACACAAAAAATTGCAAAATATTTTTTTTAGTTAATCTATACCATATTCTTTAAATTTAGGCCCTTTGTGAAATTTCGTCAATAACCCTATTAACGATGGGCGTTGAATATATTACAATGTACTCTGTGGCGTTGAATGAACGAAAAGTTAATTCAACCGTCGACGTACTGTCAACGAATCGATGGTCTACCGTTTCTCAATCAACTAGTTGAATTCGTAGACGGATAAACTGGAACGCTGCGACGTTCATATCAACTATCAACGCGTGAACATAGTCGGGTAACACAGTTCATTCGTCCGTTGAAATTAAATAATCGAGCAAACAAAATTGAACTGTAAATCTAGTGCCAGAGAGTTGATATTTGTATAGAACGAATATGCGTGACCAAGCAATTTGTACTTACAAAATACTTATATACAAATATTTACAATTAAACACTATACACTATACAACTATAAAATAAATACTATTCTAAGTTTAAAATAAAATAAGAAAATTTACTCAAGCGTCAAAGTATTCCTCCGCGTCGCTGTCTTCTGGAAATGTGCCACGAAGACTGGCAGCATTGCCCCGTTGTATGGCAATGCTTATTCTCTGACCGAGATATAAGCCAGCCCTCTGGTCACGCGAAGTGTCGACCAGTCTCCGTGAAAGTTCTTTGTGCAGTAGTCGTGCACTCGGACCCCACGTCCCGAGCGTCTCGACCCCAAACGGCTCAAAGTCGTAATAGCCGACAAAATTACTGTATTTGCGCCGTTTGAGGGTCTCTGCGGCTGAGGCAGCGGCGCCCGCACAGCCAGCCGAGCTTGGAGGGTGAGATGGAGCAAGGGTGTCGACACATGTTGCGTCCCACACCAAAGGCCTACCCAACTTCCACGGCACTAACGACATACCATCTGGTCTCTTACCATCGTCCCGTGCCAAGCCATTGGGTTCTAGTACAGCTGGCACGCCGGCGGTGGTGAGGGCACGGCGGATGATGTCGTTTAAGATAGCGTGCCGCGCTATGCGGCCTGCGCTTCTACAGCAGGAAAGGCCGTGGTGTCCGAGGCTGTCGACAGCTTCGCCACAGTGACAACGATGCTGAGCAACACAAGGAGCGCTAAGCGTAAACATGTAGCGAGCCGAAAGGTCGTATCGTCCAACATTGTGCCTATGTTGGGCGACGGAAGTGCCTGAAGCCAAAGTCCTGACTCTCATTCTCCCACAGCCAGAAGGCGGGCGCGCTCAGCAGCATTCGTAGACGTATTAATTAAATTATTCCGTACCAACCTGCAGACCGGCTCATCCCACTGCCTCTGGGAGGATGGGTGGACAGGCAAAACTGTATCCGGGCAAGCTATTTTCCAGGCATTCACAGCATCGGACAGGCACGGCACCTCGAAATCAATCAGTGAGGAAGCTAAAATTTTCCTGGTTAACTTCTCAGTGCTGTGGACCGAGGACAGGAACGCCGGTAAACTTACACTGGAAATTTTACGGACGCCGAGACCACCGAACCGAATAGGTAGTGTGGCTTGTAGCCAAGCTCGGTCGTCCAAAGCCACATTTATAATTGATGTTAAACTATTTCGTATAATTTGGTTTATTTTATCTAAAATATTGTATTGTTTCCATAAGTGGGAGGAACGAAGAATATACATAAATTTTGGGCCGAAACAACAATACCTAATTATGGTAAATGCCGAATGTATATTAATTTTATGGAACTTTTCGGAAATACTGTTAAAATTTTGGATTTTTTCTTCAATGAAACTAGAAAAAGATTCTTCGAAAATTGGCGATCCTAGAAGGTGAAGGAAGCTTTTTTCCAAAATTTTGATATGGGGAGCAATAGCTCCCCATATCACAATAGTGTTGAATTTTTGCATGATTGATAGTCTATCTGTAGTACCCGAAATGAAAATTTCACATTTTGATGTGATATGGTCCAGGCCAATAGATTGGAAGCTATCTTTTAGAAAAGCAAAATCGTTTATGACTGTATCTACATCACCCCCTAGTGTTCCATCGTCTAAATACCACAGATTAAATTTGGAATTTAGTTTTTGGATAATAGGGTTATTGACGAAATTTCACAAAGGGCCTAAATTTAAAGAATATGGTATAGATTAACTAAAAAAAATATTTTGCAATTTTTTGTGTACCTATTGATTAAATAATAGCTGTTTAAAATTCAAATTTTAAAGGTCGTGCCAAAAGGCGCGATAATGACGATCGCCATTTTGTGACGTCATTACGCAACAGAACTATTGTAAACAAAGGAAACTATTTTGTAAATCATAACATTAGTGCGTAGTATACCAATATTTCGAAAATTGAACTGAAATACGGAGAAAGTGGTTGCAACTGGCTTCCGAAATATCAACAAATTCATCGATTTATTTTGTGTCATGTGTCACAGTGACTGAAAATTGACAATCAATCCTCTGAGTAGTGACGTCACGCAATCATTGGTGTTTCGAGTCACGTGACACATAGATTAAAAATTATGAATTTGTTTATCGAATTAAATGTATTTACGAGTTATTATTATTATTTTCAAAAATACCAAAATTTCTAATAAAATACATTCTATCATTATAGCTAAGTTTCATATTTTATTTCCATCAGTGTCAAATACCCTATTGGGTGAATAGCCAAACTGAAAATAACTGGCCCGAGGGAGTCACCTTGTTGACAGCCAACTGCAGATTCCAAGAGATTGTCCTTATAAGATAATGATGGATGCCTA
This sequence comes from Xylocampa areola, assembly GCA_935421205.1. NCBI lineage: Eukaryota > Metazoa > Arthropoda > Insecta > Lepidoptera > Noctuidae > Xylocampa > Xylocampa areola. The sequence goes on along the minus strand of OW285214.1, from coordinate 11,308,883 downwards.
TAGCATTGCCAAAGGAAACTATAAATTTCGGGTATTTCCTTTTTTGCCTCTGCCAACAAAGTGTCCCTGTTTACAGAATTGAAGGCGTTTTTTATGTCAACCTTAAGAATGACCTCACCTTTGTTGTTGTGAAGATAGGTAGACAGTGCATGTACGCCAGCCTCACAGGCCCCTTTTGATGTAGTTCCGATGGATTGTGTTACAGCCGATATGGCTAGAAAAGGGGTGACTGACGATATGACAGCTTATAGAGATATATGGAAGAAGAATACATGCTGCACCAACCCCAAATAAATTGGGATAAGGGCAGGAGGATGATGACTTTTTAACACGCTTTTATTAGCTTCACCTGTAACTAACTATGTAAGAAAATCTTGGAATGAATTGATAGCAATAACGTCGCCATAAGACGTGTTAAAATATGGATAAAAAATTCGCGGTGGTGAGTAGAGGTCGAGATGGCTTAGTGGTCAGAGCTCCTGGAGTATTCATCTGGGAGGCGCAGGTTCGAGTCCTGTTCGCTACCGTATTCTTTTTCCATTTAATATAATAACTTTAGAGTTCGCTAAGCATGCGTTAATTCTTTTCAAAAGATTTATCTTGAATTATTAAGGTAACTGCATTCTTTACGACATTGTATTAACTGCAAAGTTAGTCGTGTCGGTTCGGTCACCCGAATAGGGACTGAATTGATAGCAATAACGTCGCCATAAGACGTGTTAAAATATGGATAAAGAATTCGCGGTGGTGAGCAGAGGTCGAGATGGCTTAGTGGTCAGAGCGCCTGGAGTATTCATCTGGGAGGCGCAGGTTCGAATCCTGTTCGCGACCGTATTCTTTTTCCATTTAATATAATAACTTTAAAATCTAGGAAGTTATATTTGACCCACTTCCCGGTTTCCGATTGAGCTGAAATTTTGCGTACATTTAGTTTGGATGACAATGCACAGTGAGGTGAGTGACGTCTTTCTAAATCCAATATGGCTGACTCCCAAAAATGGTGGACTAGTAATTTTTTTATACACTCCCGCGATATGGGTATCAAATGAAACAGTTTGCTCAGAAAAACACAAAAAATAATATGATGTCACTCTAAATCCAACATGGCGGACTAGTAATTTTTTATGCACTTCCGCGATATGGGTATCTAATGAAAGAGTTTGCTGAGAAGAATACGAAAAATAAAATGACGTCACTCTTAATCAAACATGGCGGACTTGTCATGTTTTATGCACTCTCGCGATATGGATATCAAATGAAAGGGTTTGCTGAGAAGAATACGAAAAATAAAATGACGTTACTCTTAATCAAACATGGCGAACTAGTCATTTTTATGGAATCGTGTGTTATGGGTATCAAATGAAACGGATGAGAAGAATACGAAAATTGAATTTTGTCGCACTAAATTCAATATGGTGGACGCCCCAAAATGGCGAGCAAAATCTTCTTATATTCAGATAAATCTTCAAAAAGCAGATGACTAAAAAAGCAAAAATAAATAATAGATTTTAAATAAAAAATAATATTCTATAAATGCAAAAACAAAATAGAGTGATTATGAAAAAAAGCACTTTATCGTAAAAAAGCGTAGGGTGCTCGATGTCAATTGTTGTAAATATTTAATTGAAGAAAATATCTTAAGATGCACCTCACGCTTTTTTACGATAAAGTGTTTTTTTTCATAATCACTCTATTTTGTTTTTGCATTTATAGAAAATTATTTTCTACTTTTTAGTTTGACTTGTTACAAAGCGTGTTTTTTAAATTTTTTTTAATATAATTTTTTCTATAAAAGAGTTTCTACTTATATTCAAATTCACAATAGCATTTCTACTATTAGGTATTAGCCAACAAAGCATTAGCTCAGTACAAAACTAATGTAGGCAACACTTAATTTTCTGTGTTGTTGAACTGTCAAATTTCGAAATTTCAAAATTGTTATTACACTGTAGGTACACCCAATCGGAAACATATCGGCAGTCCAAAGCCATTATTTCTAAAATTCTGTACCTATTTTTTAAAAATAATCATCTAAAAGAGAAAAAATATTGTTATTTTGTTAGTACATATCATTGAAGTTTAATGTTTAACCATTCCTATTCAGTGGTTAAAATAAACTGAAATTCACGATGGATGAACCAATCCTACGGTATGAGAAAATTGACTTCCTTGGCGAGGGACAGGTACTATTATTTTATTAATTTTTAATGACATTTTACATCAATTATTTTACAATAATGTTACAGTTCATATATAACCTTTAAAAATGTTTTATAGTTTGCTACAGTATACAAAGCGAGAGACGTGAAAACGGATAAAATAGTTGCTGTAAAGAAGATAAAAATAGGCTCCCGTCTTGAGGCCCAAGATGGCATCAATCGTACAGCTCTGAGAGAAATAAAGCTGTTGCAAGAGTTACAGCATATCAATCTCATTGGATTATTAGGTCTTCTATCTTTAATATTAAGCAATTTCATAGATAATTTATACTTAGTAGACTATAGTCTACTCAACACAGGCTTCTCATAATTATCCTAAATGCCTAGCTTGCTTAACTTGAGAACTACAAAAATATGTTGTGTACTGAAACATGCTTTATTTATTCTAAATGTTTTCAGATGTATTTGGACAGAAATCAAATGTATCCTTAGTATTTGACTTTATGGACACAGATTTAGAAATAATTGTTAAGGACAATACTATTGTACTCACTCCAGCTAATGTTAAGGCTTATATGATTATGACTCTAAAAGGTTAGTCTATCCCTTCAAATTATAGTCTTTTTTAGGGTTCTGCAAATTTTGGCTGCCGCTATATCTATGTTATTGATCATAGGGTTGTATCTTTTCAACTATGATTAGTTGCCAGCTGTCATTTTCACAGAAGATTGTGTTATAATTAATTTTATTATAGTTTTAGTGTTATGAAACACATAGTTTTACTATTACTATTATTACAGATGAATGAAAATCATGTTTCATTAACAATTAAAATAACTACCTAAACTATATTGCAGGCTTGGAATACTTGCATCAAAATTGGATACTGCATAGGGATTTAAAACCTAACAACTTACTTATTAACCGGGAGGGTATTCTTAAGATTGGTGACTTTGGTCTTGCAAAGGCTTTTGGATCTCCAACTAGAATCAACACACATCAGGTGGTGACCCGATGGTACAGGTAATTAAATCAAGTTGTATATTTGTGCTATTATTTAAAGAATGTATAGTAATCTATTCCATATTTATATAAACAACTACTATCCAACTGCAATGTATGATGACACTAATGGATAACAGATACAATGAAGACTATCCTTTATTAGCATTATTGTTTTTGTTTTCACCAGTCATAAGTGCCATCATACAATTGCTATTGGTGTAGCAGTAATATTCTTTTTATACACACACCCAGAGTGAATATTTATCTAGAGAGCTGTTTCTGTTGCCTTAATAATATTAATATATAATGTATTTAGAGGTAGGGGCCCTCGGTTATTTCTTACTTATCTATAAAACACAAGCACACATGAGAGTGAGTATTATTCAATTATTTTGAGGAATCCCTGAACATGTTTTCTGCATTCAGCTATACAAGAATGTGTTCAAATCAGAATCCACAATTATTGCCAATTTAATCACCATTTAGACCCCCGGCCCCCATGTCATCAAAATTAAGCAAAACAAAGACCCCTTCACTCTGCTTTGGTGCTTACATAATACTTGAACAGCCACTTAATTACAAAAATTTTGATTCTATATTGGTTCATCACATACTTACTGTGGATGTGTACATACATATAAATGTGGAAAGGCTATTTGGTTCAAGCGCCATTTCTGTGGTTTAAAAGACCTTAAAATAACTGCTTTTAGAGACATTTTCGTATTACACAAACATGTCAATTAGCCTTTCAACTGTCTATATACTTGATGATACCACATAGCCAAGTGAATTTGGTACATAATACATATCAATTATTCAATTTCAGGTCACCTGAACTGTTATTTGGAGCTAGGCAATATGGCACTGGAGTGGATATGTGGGCAATAGGCTGTATATTGGCAGAGCTACTACTAAGAGTGCCCTTCTTACCAGGAGAATCAGATCTAGATCAGTTGTCACGTATTTTCCAAGTATTTGGCACACCAAATGAAGAAACTTGGCCGGTAAGTTTATTTTTTATTTTATAACCTTCATCAGAGCACATTCAGAGAGTGGGTATAGCAACTACTCGTCTGGTATTTCTGGATGACACAGGCTCGGCAACGCGCACCTGGCTACTATCGACTCCTCCCCCCTATTTTCGTAAACAGTACTATCTCATTTTCCTATCCCAGTCACCTACTACTTCCTTAGTCCTTTTTCCTATTCCCTACGACATTCTTAGATAGAGATTTTGTATATAAAGTGCTGATTTTCCCTGGAGTTGGCCGCCCCCAGAATATAGCTTACCTGGCATCCAGGGCTCTGCCAGGCTCGACACATGTTTTTCCCTTGCTTTCTCGTGGGAACGCAATGATTACTTTAAATTAACGTAACTACTAGTCGGATCCGAAGAAACTTGGTGGTAGAGTTTTAGTTCGGTTTTTGGCGTTATTACGTTTCGGTACAAACTACCCATGATCGGATTTCGGAGTAGCACCCCTGGCGTGATTGAATATATATCAATAGCATGCTGCCTAAAGCGAAATTAATTCACTTATAGCACAACACACACTTGCACATGATGTGATCGTTCGTGCCGCTCCTAGATGGGGCTACGCCATCGAAGTGCCTTTCAGAGAACACAGATACTGTTCAAATCCTCTGTAACAGACACAGAGGCTCTATCTCATAATACTTGGGATAATACTTGGACTTGAAATGTTTACTTTTACACCTTGACATGCTTTCTCATACTGAACTTACACCAGTACACACTATACTATGAGGTCTCACAGTGCACCGTATGGGGTCGGTAAATCCGATTCATAAACAATACTTCAGCGATGTGCAAAGCTATGAGTTCATTCAAAAGTACCCTTAGCTAAGGTAGCTGGATAGCTATTTTAACAAACACATAGTGTAGGTTAAGTCAAAATTGTTTGTGTAGATGTCGCAGATGGATTGTAGAATCCGCTGTTTTACAAAACTCCTAGCAGATTTACAAAACTGTACTGTACTGTTTTATAAAACAGCTGAACTACGTTCAGCTGGATTGCCATTGCGATACGTTTCACAAAACAGCTACGCACCTTTAGACGTAATGCAGAATGACATATTATTATCTACTGTGGGACAGGTTTGTTTATTGTTTAAGTATATTATATGGATAGCCACCACTCTAGTAAAAAAATGAGGAGCCCCGCTAAGCGGGGCTCCTATTTTTGTGTCTGTAGATGAAGAAATGAACATTGATAAACGCAAAACGTCGTTCAGCTGTTTTTCATAACAGTACTGTTTTGTAAAACAGCTGATTCTACAATCCATCTTCGACATATATTCTTCGTGAAAAAGGATGTTACTCCATACATAATATAATAGTACCTAGGTAACACTTTATACTACATTGAAAATTCCCTTGTTCCTCCTCCTTGTCATGTAATCATATAAATCTATTCTTGTGTTGCATTGTTTTTGGTTTCATTCCAGGGCATGAAAAACTTAACAGATTATGTGCAGTTTAAGCAGTTTCCACCACAACAACTGCGTCACATATTCAGTGCCGCGTCAGACGATCTGATCCAATTGATGGAGAGCCTCCTAGCCTTGTACCCACCCAGTCGGTGCGACTGCACGCAGGCGTTGCAGATGGCGTACTTTAGGTATACTATTAGTCCACTGTGAACACGGCCTATCTAAAATTATAAATATAACACATATTGCGCTATTCTATTAACATCAAACAATAAAGAAGTTAACATCCGTGGTACTCTGAGCTTGAGCTGGCCTATCGTAGTAGTTTCAATAGTATACGCGGCCAGCTTATACTGGCTTTGTTACCGCTGACGTGACGCCTACTGTACTCATAATTTCATAACTATAAAATATTCTGCTTTTAACTTACACGGGATTCTACATAGTCGCCGGTTTGGCTTTACGAAGGGAAAGTCGACCACAGGTGCAGGAGTAAAATTAGTCGCAATTATTTTAGAATCCTGGCAAAACTCTCAGGATGCTTTTAGAGTCAATAGAACAGATAGGGACGTCGCACGTGTCAACGAAAGTCTCACTGTTTTTTCTAAATGGTTGGAGCTAATAATCTATTACTAAAGTTACAATATTAAATGGAAAAAGAATACGGTCGCGAACAGGATTCGAACCTGCGCCTCCCGGATAGATACTCCAGGCGCTCTGACCAACTAAGCCATCTCGACCTCTGCTCACCACCGCGAATTCTTCTTCCATATTTGAACACGTCTTATGGCGACGTCATTGCAATCAATTCAGTACTTACAAGTGACCGAACCGACACGACTAACTTTGCAGTTAATACAATGTCGTAAAGAATGCAATTACCTTAATAATTCAAGATATGTCTTTGAAAAAGCATTAACGCATGCTTAGCGAACTCTAAAGTTACAATATTAAATGGAAAAAGAATACGGTCGCGAACAGGATTCGAACCTCCGCCTCCCGGATAGATACTCCAGGCGCTCTGACCAACTAAGCCATCTAATTCTTCTTCCATATTTTAACACGTCTTATGGCGACGTCATTGCAATCAATTCAGTACTTACAAGTGACCGAACCGACACGACTAACTTTGCAGTTAATACAATGTCGTAAAGAATGCAATTACCTTAATAATTCAAGATATGTCTTTGAAAAAGCATTAACGCATGCTTAGCGAACTCTAAAGTTACAATATTAAATGGCTATAAATAGAGCGTTAATATAACGCTCTATTTATGGTAGGTTAATTAAGCTCTGCTGCATATGCAGTAAGAAAAATTAGACAATTGACTGATGTAGCCACTGCTAGTTACTTACTTCGCGTACTTTCACAGCATTATGTCCTATGGCATTTTGCCGTGGGGATCAGCAGTTGATGTAGATTCAATATTCATATTACAGAACAGAGCAATCCCCGCTATATATACACACAAAAAATTACAATATTGTTATCAAAGGACACTCATATGTATGCCTCCATAACAAATCATCTAACAGCAGATGTGACAGCCTAGAACAGGTCACATCATATAAATATCTTGGCATAATGTACATGTAATAATGTACAATGTAATAATACAATAAAATATTAAAATGATTATTTGACTTTTATGATGACTTCATGTACTCAGTGGCGGTACCTTCATATAAGCCCAAAGCCTTACTAAAATGCTCGATAGAGAATCAATATGAAACCCGAACTATTTAAAAGTTCGCGCGCTTAATTCTTATCAAAATAACACAAAGTATCTACCTATGCCACACTACTACACATCGCGATTGTTCGCGCGCAGAGTTTCGCATTTGCAGCATCTACATATAGCTATCTCGCTTACACGTACGGGCTTTTACCGGTCTTTCAAATACTATCTCTGTCACTTTCGCACTTATAGCGATGTGCCGTATAACGAGTATATACCTTGTGCGTCTACAAATCGATCAGTATGGAAGATTTAAGCCGTGCATGCCTATGAAGTTGCACGCGTATGCACACCTTGCCAACTCTGCAGTGTTGCCGTTTTAGCGACGTTGTGAGATCTTGCAGATTTTTAACGAGTTTGGAGACTTTTTTTAAGATTTAGCAACAATAGAAACTAGCGACTTTTTAAAATAATTAATAGTTTCGAGTCACGTGACACATAGATTAAAAATTATGGATTTGTTTATCGAATTAAATGTATTTACGAGTTATTAATGTAATTTTCAAAAATACCAAAGAGTCAAATAAAATAGAATTCTATCATTATAGCTAAGTTTCATATTTTATTTCCATCAGTGTCAAATACCCTATTGCGACATTTAGCTAGATTTTTCATATATGTACCTGGCGACTTTTTTTGCCTAAATAACAACACTGCAACTCTGCGTAAGTACCGAGTGCAACTCACTTCAGTTTCATTTGCTTGAGTGGGAAAAGTTTTGTTGTTAAAGTTTTTTGTGTGTTTTCTTAGATTTTCTCAGTGATACAATTGTTTTGGTGACTTACAATGGAGGTAATTGTACCTTGTGAGGATTTAAAATGCGTTCAAGTTTTGATTGGCGAAGATGAGGTAAAATCTTTAAACTTTGCTCAGAAAAAACAGTTAATTTCTTCATTAAAACCGACGCCTAATCTGTGTATTTCTCAGACTAGTAAATCACATAAACGAAAATTTAATAGATCAGTGTATAAAACTAGTTGGATTGTTGGCTGTTCGCACACTAATAAGTTGTATTGCTGGTGCTGCATATTTTTTTCGAATGAAGATTCCGAATACATCTGGTTATAATGATTTAAATAACATATCTAGCACCATTAAAAGGCACGCAAATTCCCATAAACACCTGTGTGCAATGGTTTCTTTCAGTAATTTTGGTAAACAACGAATTGAGACATCTATATCACGCCAGTTATCTGAGGAAATTTCAAAATATAACACGCGCGTTGATACCAACCGTAGTGTATTTCAAAGATTAGTCGATATTGTTTGTCATTTAGCACAACAGGAACTTCCTTTAAGAGGACATGATGAGTCCAAAACTTCATTAAAAAAGGCAATTTTTTAGAACTGGTCTCGTTAATTTCAAAATACGATGTCCTTTTAGAAAAGCATATGCAGCATCAGGAAAGTGACAAACCGGGGCCGAGAAGAAGACGGATGAATTCACTTTTAATTTATTGTACCTAACCAGTAGTTTATGAGAAAATTGCGATGAGACATACGTAGGTACCTACATACTCAATCCAAAACTGAACTTTTTGTTTTTGAAATCGGTAAAAAAATTATTGGGCTTGCCTTATTTTGAAACCCTAGACACGCCACTAATAAAAACTTCACGTGGAATCTACACATAGACAATGTTTGCAATAAGTTAAGGTCAGTCTTAGGCAAATTGTGGAGTCTTAAACCTATTATCAAAAAAGAGCCTTGTACATGTTATATTATGCACTTGTTGACTCAAACATTAGCTAAGGGCTGGGCAGTTATGGACTCACATTAAATACACATTTAAATTAAATAAAAACGGTAAAGATAAGGACTTAAAAAATACTTGTGAACCAAAAAGTTAAAAATCTATTGAATAAAGAATATGAAAAGTTATTTAATATATGCAAAATACTACCAGTACATATGACACCAGGAATCGCGATTCTTTTAGAACAACATCAACTCACAAACACAAACTCGCCTTTCTAAGAAAAATAAACTAAATGTACCGCAAAGCAAGCAACTATTATGGTGAAAGGACTAGAAAATGGATAACACCTAAATTAATTAATGAGCTACCTAAAGAATATATCACTAACGTTAAAACTAAGTACCAATTTTTTTTTTTTACTAAAACACTATTTGTCACTATGTCCATAGAGTAACTAATCACTGAATGTGGATTGGTGTTTAATTCGAGAAGCGATTTACATGACAAAAATACGCGGTTTAAATATTTAGATTATCAAAACAAACAAGTGATTTCTGGTCAATTGTGTTCGCTTTTATAATAAACTACCTATGCCAGTAACCGATATATTGGAAGGAAAGTTTAAAACCCATATTAAACGCGTCCTTATCCAAAAAGCATACTTTAAGGTTAAGACTACGATGACAATAGGGATGTTTGGCAATAATACCTTCTGCACATGTGGCTTTCCCGGCTGTTCATTGGCATCGCAGGTTTATGTATGTCTATTAAATAATACGCAAAAATTGGAGATTTTTTTACTTTTACATTTCCTTTAATGTTCCATTATTATCCTTTTTAGTTTAACAATGGCTCTAACAACTTCAACCAATTTTATTTTATTTGCTTGACTAAATTCACTTTAATTTGCATTCAATTTCATTTGTTTTGTATAGCTCCTTAACTTAAATATTTTGTAAATGTGAGAACTTAGTAAACTTGCCAAATTCATTGTGTTTATTGCATTATAGCAAAATACTTTTAATATTAATTACTTCTTATCGAAGATTACACTGTTCTAGCATTCCTCTTTCTAAATTGTATGTACAAATACTGTAAAATATGAAGTTCAAGAGAGTAACCATGGAGTTTCTTGCCGGCTCTTTTCCATAGGAATCAACTATTTTCGAACCATGCAACAAAATTATGATGTTCCATAAGTGCCTTTTAAACTGGTTTATGTGAAATAAAAACTCTTGACTTTGTTGTTTCAGCAATAAACCAGCTCCTTCAGTAGGCTCTAAACTGCCGATGCCATCAAATATTAGCAAAATAGAGGTTGATAAACCATCGCTGAAGAGAAAGCTGCTGGAAAACATTGATGGTGGATCCTTAGCAAAGAGACTGCAGTTTTGACTAGCAAACAATTTACGACATTCTTAAGTGCTGCTGGACTTCGTACAATGTAAGAAAGTGCAATTTATAAATGCTAGATGATTTTGATTATAATGATACTGACTATGGGAAATAAGTGATAGGAAACATGTGAACACATGTAATTGATATGGAAGAAATCATGAGCGTTAGGATGGCTGGCCGCCTGCCTAACTCAGCATTGAAATGTTATCCATAAATTGCTAATATATGCGATTTCATACTAAATAATATACAAATCATTTCTACTTACACAGGTATTCCCAATTCCGTAAGAAGATCGAAAGAATTAAAAAAAGATTTGTTGATCATTTTTATGTATTTAAGTTACTGATTAGTATTAGTAGTCTAGATATATGTTTACTAGTGTAGTGTAACATAATTGGCACAAACCTGCATAGTTTGCAAACCAAATATAATATCACGGCTATATTCTCCGAAGCGGAGGCCATAGGTAGGTGTACCCAGTTGTACGCCGAAATTTTACCAATGTCTTTATCGATCTCAAGACCTCATAATCAGCAGCTGCGCTTGCGCTCACTATACTAATATAGCAGTCAATAGTATATTAATAGTAAACAGATTATACAGAATAAACAGGAACAAATTATGGGTAAAATTTCAATGAGGTAGAAGACCAGTCACCCTTAACGCTCACTATTTATCGCGTGCAATGTTGAGAAGTTGATTAAATGTAATTCCATATTCTATGCGCGGATAATAATAATTATGTTAATAGTGGGTCGGATCAAAAAAAGATAATGAAGAGAGGCGGTTGGTAGTTATGTGTTTCAGTAATTTGTGATTGTATACAATAACTTGTGTATTTTTTTGTGAATATTTAACCAGATGATTTCTAAAGACGGACTTTACTGACTTAACAATTGACAGAACTGAACTGCAAAGACTTGCTGTATATTAAACCTTTTATTGATAAGAGAAAATATAGATTTGATATTAAAATACACTTTTATTTATTAAAAAAACAATGATAACTGTAAAAATAATAGTACAGTTTATAGTAAATATATTCTTTCAGTTAATGCTTATTTTTCTATGCACCAGAATTTACAGAACATTGACAAAATTACGCTAATATTATAAGGATTATCGGTAATGTTAATATTATCATGATTATATATGAACACGTTAGCAATTACAATATAAAAATACTTCTTATGTGTAATTGGAATGTATTGCAAGTTAATATTCAGTAGTAATATACAATAATAATAGAATCGTACCGAAATAGTTTGAACTATATTTGTTATAATTTAATACTTACTCTAATGAGCAAAGCATTCAAATGACAGTCCCATGAACGTAATGTTAAACTGGAACGTCGCATATAGATTTATTGATCACAATTTTGCCACGCCACATCACTTGGGCAGAGGAATCGTAACTAATCTGAAAAGGAAATGTCATATTTTTTGTAAATAGAGAGGAAGTATTTAATTAAAAAATATATTTGAGCCTAAAACATACGAGTTCATTTTCCAAATAGTGTAGGCGGTGCGGACAATGTGTGCTTTGGTGGTGCGCTCCGGAATGTCCTGTAAAGGCGGCGGCCGCTTCCAGATCACTACATCACGGCACTGCACTTGTAATCCTACAAATAAAAAACAATTTGCGTGTTTGTGCAGTACGTGCATTTTAAGTATTCACGTCTGAAGTTGGTTGCGCCGTAGTCAATCATAAGAATGGCGCGACTTGGTGAGCCCGGTCATAGCGTGCCGTCTTCTGCGTTCCAGTACGACATACAATTATCCGCCCTATTTTACTATCCGAATATTTCGGATTCTTTCAAAACACTATACGGATAACATGGATATTTTGAATATCGCTGTCAAAAGATAAATCAAACTATTAATTAGTTTAATTTATCTTTTGACAGCGATATTTCGATAGTTTCCAATCAACAGTTTTATTAAAGTTTTAGGTGATTCTTAAATATCACTTATTAAAGTTCCAAAATGTATTAATGAAAACAATGAAATAGATTATTACTTAATAAACAATTATTCCAGTCTTGATGAGTGAGATCTAAGGAATGCAACTGTTAAGTGTGCGGACATGATAAATAACAAAAAAATAAATGCTTATCACTACATAGTATAAAACAAAGTCGCTTCCCGCTGTCTGTCTGTCCCTATGTATACTTAGATCTTTAAAACTACGCAACGGATTTTATACTCGCTATACAAATGCTCGCTAGGGCCGATAACAGTCTGTATGCCATGTTTCGCAGTTGTGATTTCGGTAATACGTTTAAATGTTTTAGCACGTTAATACTTTTTTAGTATCAGAGTTGGGCGTAATCAACTACTTTTGTAAAGTAATCATGATCACGATTAATCGTTAATCTTGATTACAGTAATCAGTAATCGTGATTACATGATTACGCATGGTTGAGTTTTTCCGACTATTGGTCAGTGGGTAAAAAATTGTTTTGATGTCAAAAATCATCTTTTATGCCACTAAATATAGTAAAATTTAATTAACAAACAAGTAAATTAAAAGTTACCGCGTCAAAAAAAGCTATTATAAGGCTGTTTGGTTGATCGTCAGTGCCTCTCCTTCGCATGAAAACATAATTCGAGCACCACAAATAATTTTCTGAAATCTGCCAAATAACACAGACCCGAATGTGTCTCAATAGGTCTCAATGTGATGAAATAATGTCCTGAAAATCAGCACGTGAAAAATGGTCACACGACCAGTACTATTTTAGATTCTAATTATCTAATGAAATATAAGGCCTAAAGATGCAGGACGCAAACGAAACCAATGTACTTTTATAAAAGAATAAATTATATTTAGGGTTATGAACTGTAGTACGGTACACTAATAATTAAGAACAATAACAAATTTGATATTACAGCGCAACTTGACACGAGGAGACAGGTAGACGTGCTCTACTTTGATTTCCGGAAAGCCTTCGACCGAGTCAATAATGACATCTTACTTCTGAAGCTTAGTGCCATTGATTTCTGCCTTAGTCTTTTACGACTTCTAGCTGATTATCTCCGCGATCGTCAGCAGTTCGTGAGGTTAGGAATTTGCGAGTCAAATCCCTATTATAAACGCTCGGGCGTGAGTCAGGGTTCAATCCTTGGACTTTTATTGTTTCTTTTAATGATAAATGACCTGCCGACTGTTCCCAAACATGCAGAGTGCCTTGTCTATGCAGATGATCTGAAATTGTAAACTGGTGTCAACTCACTATCCGACTGCAAAGCCATTCAGACAGACAGACGCCGTTTACGATAAATACAAAAACTGATACCTTCTGAAATACAAATTGCAAAAGAGTAAGAAAATAAATAAATAAGAAGATTGAAAATAAATTTTCAAAACTTTTGCGTGTGTATAATTAATGTATAAAAACTTTCGTGAGACATATTCATATCAATTAATGTTCACCGGTTACTAACGTGCATTTTTCGGGATTGCCCGACTAGTTTCGAACTCGAACGGAGCCCTTAGTCATGAGCTGAACCCGCGGCGATGTCGCGAGTCAAAAGTTTGACTCGCGACATCGCCGCGGGTAATACATAATTATTATGATTTTAAGTAAAGTGGGTACGACCTTCATACGAAATAGTTTTAGATTAGTAATTTTACATTGTTTTTTGATTAATTTAATATTTCTATGCGTTGGTACATAGGCTCGTGCTAGCTAACATGTGCCCAAGATATTTTATTTCAATAGATACAATTATTTGATATAAATACAATTTTAGATTTGTATAGAATATAATAATTTTGATACAAACAGACGTGTTGCTTGGAAGTTTCTTGCGCCGCTTCTTCTTTCCAGCTAAAACACTAGGAAGCGTTGTTTTTGGGCGCTGTCTTAATGTTTGACGTTCAAAAAGCGCATTTTTTTGCCTAATTTGAATAAAGAAATTTTGATTTGATTTTGACAAGATTCTATTTGTCTCTGTATACCATTCCAATCTCTTTACTAACGTTGTGTGGAATATTTTACAAATACATGAGATGAGTGATATGGGTTCTATGTGGTAGTCTTTGGTATAGGTACAACTTTTATCTTCCTCCATTGATGTGGAATTCTTCCAGATCTTGAAGGAATCAGTACAGGAGTAGTTATAGCTGGCATACCCCTCTCGCCACTATTATACGAAACCCTGTCGTATGTGTTTATAAAAACTAGTTGAACGCCATTTTGACACATATCGCATTGTATTGTCATTACGAACGAAGCTCCCAAGAAATGCCTAATTGCGCAGTTTTCGGTTGTCCTAAAAAGTGAGTAAAATAACGTGGCTATATAGACAAGGTTTCTGAAAATCGATAATTTTCAAATCGAAAAATTTGAATTTGGCGCGTTGATGTGGAAGCCGCTGTAGGCTTTAGCGAGACTACAAACATGGCGGCGCTGTCTCGCTTCAGCTGACACTCCTAACAAGACTAGTTCATTCAATGAATGAAAGGTAGCCTCAAAAACAACGCTTCCTAGTGTTTTAGCTGGAAAGAAGAAGCGGCGCAAGAAACTTCCAAGCAACACGTCTGTTTGTATCAAAATTATTATATTCTATACAAATCTAAAATTGAATTTATATCAAATAATTGTATCTATTGAAATAAAATATCTTGGGCACATGTTAGCTAGCACGAGCCTATGTACCAACGCATAGAAATATTAAATTAATCAAAAAACAATGTAAAATTACTAATCTAAAACTATTTCGTATGAAGGTCGTACCCACTTACACATGCCAAAAGATAGAAACTGCACATTAACTAGGACCAGCTTGGCTAATTCAATAAATGCATTTTAATAAATTAGGAGCTACGATCAGCAAGACGACCAGTCACAGCACTCGTTCACGAGCATAACGCAAAGATCAGCCATCGCCTCCCTCGCCATTTTAGAGGGAAGGTGGCGACCTGATCCATGACGCTACCGCAAGCAATGACGTCAAGGGGAGCATGACGAACTCGCTGCCTGTTAGCAGAATAAAAATAAAACCATTACTAGCCGAGGTCCAGTTAACGGCAATGTGTTTTATATTATAATATATTATTAGTCATTACAGACATTACAATAAAATTATTATCATCGATTATGTCATGAAGCTAAACAACTCAAAAATAATGTTGGCAATATAAAACCAAAATAAACATTGGAAAATTAAAAAAATATAAGATTGTCATTCAACACAGCGACCAACTACTCTTATCGTTTAAATAGTCATTAATAGTATAGTATGCCCTTTGTGAAAGGTTGTATTTAACCGTTAATTTAAATGTATTGAATGGCATTTGTAATATACAGAGAGGTAGTTTATTATAAAAGCGAATACCGAGCCCCACAAATGATTCATGCACCTTGTGAAGTGTATGAATAGGTGCGCAAAGTTTGTGCTTAATCCTTGTGTTGATGTTGTGGACATGACCCTTTTTAACAAATAAATTAATATTTTGCCTAATGTGAATAATGTTGACAAAAATAAATTGCGAAGCAACAGTAAGGATACTAATGTCTTTAAAATGATGTCTAAGTGAATCTCTAGCTCCTAACTGATATAAGGATCGAACTGCTCTTTTTTGTAAAACAAATATACTTTCAATATCTGCAGTTTTGCCCCATAACAGAATGCCATAGGACATAACGCTGTGAATATAACTGAAATAGACTAACCTAGCTGTATCAACATTAGTTAAGTGCCTGACTTTTTTGACAGCGTAAGCTGCAGAACTGAGTTTTCCCGCGAGACTGGATATATGAGAACCCCACTGAAGTTTGGTGTCAACCGTTAAACCTATAAACACTGTGGATTCTACTACCTGAAATACCTGTGTGAGCGCACTGTTCAAATCGTCAAAATGTTCTCTATTTCTATCTACTTTAACCTTTTGAACGCCAATCACTTGTATACAAGTTCGAGATTTTCGAGCCCTCAGCGCCACTACTTGATTAAAAGTAATAATGGTATAAAATAAATTTACGACTTTTACGTCCTTTTATTTTGATTTTATGGAAAATTGCCCTGTTATAAGCCATATTTTTAACTTTTTCACACATAATAAGTTCTTGTTTGTTTTATATTCAATAGAAACAAAAACGCCAGAAAATATTTTAATGCCGCCAATGCCAAGTACTTGATATAAAGTAAGCCAGTGATGGGACACGATGAAGACCTCGCTATATTTCATCTCGTCGAAACGATCATAAATACTACTATTGCAAGAAAATGACGTGAAGAAATAATATTTTTTAAATATTTTAAACTATAAACTACGATTTATTCACCTTAATCAAGAATAAATAGGTTTTCTAATCATTATCGACAGTGAAACACCGTTTGAAAAACCCATCCTTACAAAGTGGCTAGTTGTCAGTGCGCACAACGTCACGAACTTGTATAGAAGTAAATCTGTGACGTCATAAGCGGACGGGTTTCAAGGTCATAATGACTTTTTAGTGTAGTGCAATGTTTACATCTTGCGTTGGCGCACGTGTTCTTACAAAAATATGACGAATAATTGCGAGTTTTACAAGGTGTGGAGTCTGAATCAGAATTTGATATAATTACAGAGGACAGTGAATCGGTAGAATATGATATAACCTATACCTACCATTAAAAAAAAACTGTAACATCTGGGTAAAACAGTCACTTACCATCCATTTTAATTAAAAAAAAACACGTGGAAAACCACGTATCTAGCTTCTATTGATTGTATTTGGTTCTATTTGTTGTAAGTAAACGAAATAAATTATGCATGAATCGTTTGAGGTTATGCACGTGTACCACAGTGAATAGAAAAAAGAAAAATACCATAGACATCGACATCTAGACATCCTTATATCAGAAAGGATTTTGACGTGCCTCGAGCGCTAACGACTTGATATGAAGTAGAAGGATTAAATTTGGAGACAAATAGAGATGTGCCTTCTAGAACACACGTCTAATAAATTTATAATTCTTTTCTTTTATTATGGGAAATATATCCAGGTTTTCATATTGATTTTTTTATGAAATAAAACAAAATATGAAAATACGGTATCAGATTTTATTTAGCTTCGTAAATTGGTGAATAAACATTAATTTCAACTTATTTGTCGATAGGACATTAATCCCATCCCTACGTTTTACTATAGGTTTACGTTATACATTTGTAGCGTGGCGCTGGAGGACACATCACGTATTATATAGATGGGTGTCGAAAAGGTTAAAAATTAAAGATGTATCATCTGCAAACAGTACAACATCGCAAAACGGCACGAGGCACGCCTAATTGAACTGAAAGTCAGCATGACTTAGGGCCGGTTTCTGAATTGAGGATTTTTTAGAGTTCAATTAGGCGTGCCTCAAGGCTCAATTCTGGGTCCTTTTTTATTTTTGACTAGATGACCCAGTGGACTTCGTATCACCTCGAACGTCAAATGTTAAACATGAAAGTAGGTAGAACAGTTTATATGGGAAAATGAAATTGTTGGTTTAACTATCTTCCTCGCAATTTTTCTAGATTTCTCACTGTTTAAACCTTCCCTGGACTACGACAAACATTTCAAAACCAAAATCAGCTAAATCGGCCCAGCCGTTCTCGAGTTTTAGCGAGACAAATGAACAGCAATTGATTTTTATATATATAGATGAGTATGAATAAAAATATAAGTAGCAAAATTTGTATTCTTTTTAACCGACTTCCAAAAAGGAGGAGGTTATCAATTCGGTTGTATTTTTTTTCTTTTTTTTTTATGTTTGTTACCTCAGAACTCGGTCATTTATGAACCGATTTGGAAAATTATTTTTTTATTTGAAAGGATTTACTTCAGATTGGTCCCATTTAAATTTTATTTAAATTGGTTTAGTAGTTTGGTATTTAAATGAAAATAACTGAAAAATAATACGTCGTCGAAGTAAACGAAATTGTGTATTTTGCTGTCTTGTGACTTTCCGGTGGTGTTGATGATGATGATGAAACCGGAAGATAAGCATCGGAAATCCGTCATTTTTTTTTTTGCTGTTTAATACTTTTTAGTGTAAGACCGCATTCTCAAACATCTCTTTTTACACGAGTGCTCAAAAAACGGAGTGTATTTATGTATGTATGTAAGTATGTTTGTGAGTTTCTTTACCTATTCCACCATAACTTCTAAATACCTGAACTGATTTCGATATATGGGTTCGTTAGACTCCTTATACTGTCCCGTCATCCCGTGAGTAACATAAGCTAGACAGTTTTTTTTTTTTTAATTAATTTCATCTTGTTTTACGCAGTTTATTACTCTCTTTTGAAATAGCCTCAGATCTAGATTTCCTACTTTGATATGGATATGTCGCAGATGGAATGTAGAATAAGCTGTTTTACAAAACTGCTAGCTGATTTACAAAACAGTACTGTTATGAAAAACAGCTGAACGACGTTTAGCGGTTTTACATGATTACTGAACTATAACACGCAGAATTGAATGAACTTTTTGCGTTTATCAATGCAGCGGGTCAACGATCAGAGATTATGTAAAACAGTGTGAAATGAACTGTCAGATTGTTGATTTTAGTTCGAAATTTTGTCGCTTATGGCTCTGTATGTCCTAACAATAATAACCTAACTTTATTTTACTTGCCAAAAGTAAAAAAAATATGAAAATTTGTAATGACGTATATACTAAACCACTATAATAGTCGACAATATATCGGGATTATGAAAGAAAATAAATTAAATTGATCCATGAGCGAGCGAAGCGAGCTCGGGAGTTTCGTGTATCCCGACACGGACAGGTTAGGTTCGAAGAGGATGACGGGGGCCCGTGAGCGAGCGTAGCGAGCGAACAACTGCCTCGTTGGTCTAGTGGTCGCAAGCGCGACTGCTGAACAGGAGGTCTCGGGTTCGATCCCCGGGTCGGGCAAAGTGTTATTGAGTTTTTCTGTTAGGAAATTCTCAGTAGCAGCCCGGAGTTTGGAACTGTGACCGGTTGATGGCAATAGGCTCACCACCTATTACATGGGACTTAATAACAGCATTGGTGAAATGTGGGTGTACAATTGTGTACACCTCTGCCTACCCCTTCGGGGAATACAGGCGTGATGCTATGTTATGTGTTAGTTATGAATACATTAACCACATCTTGAGAAGCAATGTGTTCAAAACTGAATAAAGAACTACATTTAGGCACACTACTCCGCAACAGGTGCTCAGCACTAGTTGAGGATGCGTTTAAAGAGCTAGTCGTGGTTAATGGATTTTTTACAAAAAACTCATTAAAATCCCGGGCTACTTCGTTTGATAGCCTTATTAATTTATTATTATCCATAATCTCGAAACGTTCGGCACGTTTTATTAGCTGCCCAGTTTCACTATTTATAAATTTCCAGGTGGCTTTTACTTTGTTTGATTTTTTTATTGTATCACTAATGATTTTTTTTAATATTTTGGAATAATTCTTAACATATTCATATTCAAAATGTCTTCGTGTTCGGTAATATGGTGTGGGAAATCATCTAAGACATAAAACTACAAAAAGATGGCATAGCATTTATCGGTAAGTGACAGTACAGATATATTATTGGTATTCTTTTATCAAATTACTATCTGCGGCAAGGCTCAAGTTAAAATGGTGGTTTGAGGAAACGTGAGTACATACTCGGACGCACGTAGATATCCGTCTCTTTCTCTCATTAGACCATTCCTAATGCTTCTTGCCTTTTCTTCAGACGCTGAACTCGATGTCGACAATAGTATTAATTACACTGGCATATGTTCACAATATGATTGTTATTTAATTAGGGTGCATCGGGGCAACATCGGAAGGATTTTTGACGAGATGATGTATATTTATTTTTAGGCTTTTCCATTGGTTAAATATATAATGTAGCAGCATGCTATTATACTTTTTATGTAGAAAAGGGATTGAAGTTTACTTAAAATGGGTTTGAAAATACTGTATATAATTATATGTATGATTCAAAATAAACAAACGAATAAAAAATAAATATACGGGGTAAGATCATGACGAGGCGGGGGAAGACCGGCGTTCGGGCAATTTTTTTATAGCACACGTTTGAGCTCTAGTCTTGGTTACAAATTTTATGAATTATATCAATGACCACGAATACGTTTATTAAAGTAGTATAAAGTAATAAGAAATGCGAGATATAATAAAATCTTGATTTTCATATTCCGGTCTTTCCCCATTTCTAGTCAGTTCAGACAGGGGTTCTCAAGTTTTTAGTATATGAATTGCGTACTACGTAGGTACATGTTATAGAGAGTCTGTAAGTGAACTAGTTACCTTTTCACGATTATTTTTAATTAATACTTAATATATTAACGCAGTAGTTAAAACACAATATTATATTACTGTCCTGTTGGTCTAGTGGTTAGTAGCCCTGACTGCTATGCCGGAGGTCGTGGGTTCGATTCCCACCCAGGACAAATGCTTGTGTGATGAGCACGATCATTTGTTCTGTGTCTGGGTGTAATTTATCTATAATATGTATGCATTTAGAAATATATAAGTATGTTTATCAGTTGTCTAGTACTCATAACACAAGCTCTGCTTAGCTTGAGACTAGACGGCGTTGTGTGATAGTTGTGGAATATTATTTATTATTTATTTTCACAAATACCTAGTTACTGCGAAAAAATAATAGCGACTTAAGCCCCAACGAATACTGGCAAATAAAACAGAATTTGGTAATGCAGTTTATATTTTTTTAAATAAAATAGTAGTAACCATTAAGGATTTTTATAACCTTACTAAATGACTCATTAAAAATAGTAATCACAGCTATAAGTCACTTAATAGGAACATAGCAAAAAAGATATTTATTCTGTCTTTTAAAGTCATATTTAAAATAAAATATTAAAAATATATATATTATAAATACATATATATATATATTGGGATTTTTCCCCTTTTGCTACACTATATATAGCAGCTTCTAAATCTTCCTGCATATAATTAGTAGCTCGAAGCGTTTTCCTATAATATTTCCTCGGCATGATAAATCTGTAACGATGCTTTGATTTGTAACAAATATAAAAAATTAAAAGTAGTAAGAATAATAGTAGTAATAGTAGTAATATTTTAAAATTATACACTGAGTAATGTAAATTAATTGCGTTTATGTATTTTTACCCATGTAGGAATATACATAATATATACACATAGAATAACAGTGTCAATATCAGTATAATATAAAAAATACTTTAAATAAAATATAATATTTTTATTATTTTTATGCAAGTTTGAGAACCCCTGCATTTTAGTATGAGATTTTAAAGCGGGGTAAGATCGAAAGTATCCTATTCCGAACTTATCTCTTCTCATAACATACGGATAAGATCGAAATTTAAAAATCTCTTAAATGGTTACATTTATGACTTATCTTGTGCTTTGATAATACTAAAAACATATAACCAAGCAGTTTTAAGTATAAAACATGAATTATTATTAAACATTAGGTATTTTATTTATAATACGTTTTGGTTTAGAATGTAATTTTACGACCTTAGTAAGTAATACATACCAATAGAAGTTATTATTTAATTATATCTGGTATGAAATTTAGTTTCTAAGTTAAAATTTAAAATTTTAGTTTTCTATAAGTACTACAATTATTTCAGATTCTTTATGGAACCAGAATTTAGAAATAAAGTATTTTGACTGCAAATATCAATTTTAAGTAACTATATTATATCATAGACTATATCGATATCGACTATTGTCACTTAATCAACTAGAGCAGCCCTACGGTAGGCATTTTTCGCTTGTTGATTTTGAACTGACTCTGAACCAAATTATACGGAACAAATAAGTACATACAAAACAATTTGTTATGATAAGTTTAACGAATATTTTGATGAACGAAGTAAAGAATCTCGAGGATGACGGGGCTGTTCGCTCGCTACGCTCGCTCACTGATCCCCATCATCCTCTTCGAACCTAACCTGTCCGCGTGTCGGGATACACGAAACTCCCGAGCTCGCTTCGCTCGCTCATGGATCAATTTCATTTATTTTCTTTCATAATCCCGATATATTGTCGACTATTAAAGTGGTTTAGCATTTACGTCATTCAAAATTTTCATTTTTTTTTTTTGCTATTGACAAGTAAATTAAAGTTAGGTTATTATTGTTAAGACATATAGAGCTATATGCGACAAAATTTCGAACTATAATCAACAATCTGACAGTTCATTTCACACATTGTTTTACTTAATCTCTGATCGTTGACCAGCTGCATTGATAAACGCAAAACGTTGATACAATTCTGCGTGTTATAGTTCAGTAATTATGTAAAACCGCTAAACGTCGTTCAGCTGTTTTTCATAACAGTACTGTTTTGTAAATCACCTAGCAGTTTTGTAAAACAGCTGATTCTACAATCCATCTGAGACATATATATTATTATACAATAGATGTTGTACATATATAAACATCTAGGGGAAGGGGGTGAAAGACGGAAGTTATTGTTAGTGGAATAAAGAAACTCATAAACATACATACACGCATGAACCCTAAAATCATAACACTCCATTTTTTGGCTAGTCTTGCAAACTTCATGTTTACATTATGGAACGCAATAAATGATATGATGAAAAAACAAGAGAAGTTTTACGATTTCTGTGTTTAAATTATAATTATACAAAAAGAAAAAAAAAAATAAGACGAAACAAAAAACCTTAAAACAATATTATCTCTGTTTTTTCAAGTGAACGCAAACATTTTTAATGTGTGTACCGTGCCAAAATTATGATCATGCTATTTTGAGTTAAACATATATTTAGGGTTAAATTGCGCACACGGAACGTTCAAAGAACAACAGACGTCTTGAGTATAAGCAGTCTTGTAAATAAAGTATTTCCTTTCAACTCACCACTATCCGAGTGATCCCCTTGGTCGTTAGGCTTGTGTGCGATTGTTTTACTCTTCTTTATAGCGGTCTGTACACAAAATTTTTATCTATCCCTTCTTTAATTTCTTACATCTAATTTTTTTCTATTTTATAGCTTAATTTTCATGCAGCTTAAACATTCACACTTTCTGTAGGCAAACACAAGTTTTTTTAGTAATATGATAATAATTTCTAGAGTAGAATGTTTGTTTGCAATGTTCAAAGTGCCAATTCATAGTCAAGTATTTGATAAAACATTGTGTTGGCCAACGAAAGATCGGATCTACAAGCATTATCAAATGAAATGGCCTGAGAACATTGGCTTAGTATACATGTAACGCTTTATACCTTGGGCGAGTTAGAAACAACCGATAGTCGTCCATAGACGCCATATTTGCGTTCGTCTTCCGGCCTTAGTGTCCCCATTTTCTTCATGACTAAATAGATCTGTAGATAAAATACAATAATATCATAAATTTGTTTAAGATATAATATTAACAATTATTTCGATACAAAGAATAACAAAATGTACAGCTGAGTCTTACCTGCTCCAACATGCCGTAGCTTCTAATAAGAAAGTCTCTTTGCGCCAACAAGTTCACTCTCTCCCGTTCCTCTTTCTCGACTATTGGATCAGGCTCGAATGAACACAACACGTAGGTAGGCTTGCACTCTTTCTCGGGCACCTAGTTTGTTCGTTACAAATGAATATAGATAAAATGGATAAGAAATACACGTTTTACAAAAATAAATTGCAATCTTAGTTCCTTCAAATTTTATTCAGTTATTTAGGGTTTGTTACAAAGATCTCGTTGATAGAAGGTTCAGCTGACAATGTATTATGCAACAATTCCAAATCTGAGATTAATGTCAGAAAGACCAGACACAGCAAACTCAGCAAAATAAGATTAAAGTTAACATTTTCAAGATCTTGATTGTATACCGATTATTGGTAGGATTTCGGTCTTACTTTTAACGCGTATTTTAATTATAATGCATACGCATCTCATAAGTAGAAGTCAGTTATAAATAATTTCATTCCAGATTTAAGTTTGCTCGTTTGTGGTCTGTCCATGCGTGCTCTGGTTTTGGCAGTTTGGTCTCTACCGTGGCTAGGCAGTAGTGTTGCATATGATTTCAGTCCTTGCGGAATTGCTCTCTTCCAGCCTATTGCCTTACCTCTTACGGCGGTAACTGGGGTCCTTTTTTGATCCGGAAACCACTCGCCAACTTCAGGTAACGATTTTATTAAAATGAAATCACTAACCGGTTGCTGTGCAAGGGACGGTTTGTTGGTTAGCTTCTTGTCTTTGTCATCTTTATCTTTACGTTTCTGTTCCTTTTCCGCGCGGCCTTTAGTTTTAGCGGTCTTGTCTGTTAGCGTGGTGGTGGTAGTGACAGCGGTTGTCGTAGAACTTCCTTCTTCGACGGACTTTTTTTCACCTTCTTTTATACCTTTAGGCTGAGATGGCTTCTTAAGAGCTTCCGCTTTGGCT
This sequence comes from Xylocampa areola, assembly GCA_935421205.1. Taxonomy (NCBI): domain Eukaryota; kingdom Metazoa; phylum Arthropoda; class Insecta; order Lepidoptera; family Noctuidae; genus Xylocampa; species Xylocampa areola. The sequence goes on along the minus strand of OW285214.1, from coordinate 11,284,044 downwards.
TTCGTTTGCTGAATGTTATAAACAGATTGATTGAATTTAGGTGCTTTAATATAAACAAAAGCAGCAGCGTATTAACGGTAATTTAGTCTGATAATTAAGTTATATAAACAGGGCTCGTGCCTAAGTAACAGCCGCACAGATCGATCGATCGAGGCAAAACTGCACATGCCGCGGTCGGTCTGTGGATGGGTAACTATCATTTCATACTGAGTCCCCTCCGTGCCTCGGAGAGCACGTTAAACCTTCGGTCCTGGTTTGTCAAATTAAAATCTATGACAGCCGTTACGGGTCAGTCAGTGAGTGAAAAATCTGACAACCAGTCATACCACGCGATATCGTGTTACCCAGTAACCATGTAAAATACTGGTATATATATATATATATATAATTAATTTATATAAATATTTGCCAGAGTTGGTACTTAATATAATAAAAGAATTTAAAAAAAAATAGCAACACCGTAGTACTCTGAAAACAGCATATCCCGCTCACCAATAGATACGTGTTCATAATGGTGAACGGTGATACAACAGTGTAGCCTAGTAGTATGTAGGTACCTGGAACTCCTCCCGCTGCAAGCGTGTGCAGTCGCCCCGCGCGCGCGACGATGCGGTGCCCGTGTACAGCGAGCCCGAGGGCTGCTGGAAAAGTGACGCATACTGCTCGCCAACCGGGTACACACGTCTGAGAACATTACCATACTACTCTATTATAGGGTTATGTAGCACAACCTTCTACAGGGAAAAGTGTCTGAACTTATATTCCATTCTAGCCCTGTATTAATAACTAGCTGTGCCCGCAACTTCGTCCGCGTGGATGTCGGAAACTAACACTCAGCCTGTGGAACCCTAATTCGGAGTAACTTAGGCTAATTATAATATAATAACTGTGCCCCGTGGTTTCAACCTGTTAATTTGAGAAAAGAACCTACTAAAATATATCCCCCCCCCCTCACCTGACCGCGCCGACAACATCATAAATGCGTCTGCCTCATTGGTCTAGTGGTCTCAAGCGCGACTGCTTAGTATAAGGTCTCGGGTTCGATTCCCAGGTCGGGCAGTGTTATAGAGATTTTCTGTCAGAATATTCTCAGTAGACCGGATTTTGAATTGTACCTGGTAGATGGCAATAGGCTCACCACCTATTACATTGGACATAATAACAGCTTTGGTGAAATGTGGTTGTACGACTGTGTACCTCTCGGCCTACCCCTTCGGGGAATACAGGCGTGATAATGTTAGGTTATAAATACGCGCGTGGTACTTGATCATTATTTTGTTGCCGAGTGGTTTTAAAAATACGATATCTCCGAAGATATTTATTGAAATCAAATGATGTCAAGGGCAATTTTGTTCAAAATTAAATACTTGTGAACGTATTTATTTGGATAAGGATTAATATCATGTTTATAAAAACACCTTCGTAAATAATGCATTATTTTAGACCCAATTTGATAACCATAAAAATGGTTATAGTGAGTGAACCTTAAGATATAGACATATGCTGATCCGGACTTTTTTTTAGGACTTTTAAGGAGGAACAATTCTGTCATACATTTTTACAACTTTAACGGTTTACACAGCGTTTACAACGGAAGGTCTTAAAATGAATATTCTTTCCCGTTTTTGCAACATTTTTCATTGATGCTCCGCTTCTATTGGTCGTAGCGTGTTGTTATATAGCCTTCCTCGATAAATGGACTATTCAGCTCAAAAATATTTTTTCAATTCGTACCAGTAGCTCCTGAGATTAGCGCGTTCAACCAAACAAACAAACTCTTCAGCTTTATAATATTAGTATAGATAGGTGACGGTACGACTATTACTTTGTAGCCTTCTATTGAGTACCTACAAACGACAGTAATTTAACTGTTACTGGTAAAAAAAAACACAAAATTCTTATGACATATGTGTAGTGAGATACTTTATAAAATCGAAAGAAAGAAAGCAAAAGCGTTTATTTTTGCGCGCCACTTAACGCACTAACATGCTAAACATAATACAAACATAAACCTTATTTAATTTGACATAAACAAATACACTACTATGATTATATCTTTACTAATAATACTATAATTTGAAGTATTTTATTCATGAAAAAGCAAGAATGCTACTAGGAGAGATATCACATAAAATAAAACTAAATAATTTATAAAAACATGCAAATATGTATATATGTGAATACAAATTTATTTTAAATTATATTGATATAATGGCATGTACCTAAAATTTCCAAGATGAGTTTCTTCCCACTGTATTTGTGTTTGCCATGGACTTTTTTCTGGTTCTTTCTCTTCTGTAGGTGTGAATTCTGCGAACCTGTAACATATTGCAATATATATCTTAGGTTTGCACGATCACTACACATTATAATAAAACAATTTTTAACCCGATTAATATATATACATATAATAAAAATATAACGGATCGCCGTCTGTTGCATGGAAAATATATGAGAAAATTTTTTTGGGACCGTATCAACGCAAATAGCACCCAAAACAATGACTGTTAAAATTTTTGTCTGTTTATCTGTTTCTCTGTTCGTTTGTGCACACTAATCTCAGAAACAGCTTATCCGATTTAAATGTGATTTTCACTAATATATTGTGGTAAGCTTCACTTAGCCAAACAGAAACAAACAGTAAATCTGTTTGTTTCATGTCAATCGGTTCATAAATAAAAAAAGTTATGCCAATTTAAAGAATCACGTCTAACATTTGTTAATTATGAAATTGTGTTCATACACAACATGGTGTTAATTTACGACATTTCCACGCGGACGGAGTCGCTGGCACAGCTAGTATTTAATAAAACCAGTTATAATCAAAGTACCATAATAAAAATGATATTAGGCTAATGGTTGATTTTTACCAAACGCTCCGATTATTTTGACCCTGTGAATGACACTAACTAAAGGTACTTTTGATGCCGACTATATTATAGTGTTGCTAACTTGTTTGTCTGGAGCAGTCGGTCTCGTATCCTCTTGCGGTCTTCCTCGAGCACTCTGCGCTTGTCGCACTGCCATATGTTGAGCATAGTGAAAGTATCAGTCAACAGCCCTTCCTTCACCTCGCGGTCCAACTGCGTGTCCGTGTGAAAACTCGGCGAATGATTCACCTGATATACAGCATTATATTTGACTATTTAATGTACCTATATGTAGTGTTCGGTCATCGAAAAATTTGCATGTTGAAAAATTCAATTTTTCAGTACAGTAAAATATGTTTCAGAAAACATTTCTTATATTTTTCCACTCTTCACTCCAGATAAGTGAAAATAAGTTATACAGGTTTAGAGAATGTATACACATCCCTTAGGTCCTAAAAAAATCGGACGTACCTAATCTTAAAACTTCATACAACGTTTTTCACAGTTTAGTTAAAAACAGTCTAGTTGAGTAACCGAATAGCTTTAAGAAGATATACAACTTTTATAAGTGGTCCAACTATATACTGAAGTAAAAGCTGCACGGCCAAAATGTTAATTATGATGTAGCACTTTCCATTTAACGGAGAAATGTTCCGCTGTAAGAACGAATAACACTAGTCTCTGGCTACGGCTATGAATTCCTCATCATCTTACGAGGGCTCATTTTGTTAAGGTGAGTTTGTTAAACGCCGGTAGTGTTATTGGACTATCACATTGAGTTATAATAAATATATTTGAGTCATGATCATTATCAATAAAGACACACGAACGCAAAAAAACTTCTTGTTTTTATAAAGCTACCTAAATACCTTGTTGAAAAACACTAGTTGACACTTATTTTGATATTTTTGAACGAATCACAAGAAAATGTAATAATAGCAACATCTAAAGTCACACAGCGAAACCATGCGAAACATCCTCATCCAACAGCAGCTTTATGGTCTATCCATCTTTTATGGAGAATATAGTCGGATATTCCTGGATTTCAGATTCCTTCCCACTTTTTTTTTATACTTTGGAAAATCCATGATGTACACTGTGCCTACCAACTATAAACCACATGTTCCAACTCTAACCTTTACTGAGGTCCCGGGTACGGAGCAGCTTCACCGCGACCACAGAAAAATGTTTGTTAGCCCCATGTAAGACGGCAATAATATAAATGCAGAAGAAGAAATAACAGTCAACGAATTTATGGGAACATATTTATGTATAGCCGATCGGAAAATAATGTGAGCCCGTTTTCTTGATGCTTCGGTATTAATCGCATTAATACACAAAAACGTGACTTCTCCTGTGACAGGGAGAAGCTAGCTGACAATAGAACTGTTTGGCGCAAACGCGTTGTGGAGGGTCGAAAGGTTTTCGATGACGCCTGGTTCGGAGCTCTCACCATCAAAAGACAAAAACGACATCAGGGCTGCTCAGCACCAACCACCACCAATTCCCTTGTCAGGCGTGCATCGGTTTATTTAGCCATCAGAAGCACATCCAGACAGTACACCATAAATCGTCTGGAATAGACGAAGAGACCATCTATTTTCATTGATATACAGAAATAAAGAAATAGATTGTGGAAATAGAAGCTGGAATAAAATACATTCATTGCATACAACTGGAATCTAATAAAATTATTGATGAAAACACCAAAAACCCGACTGTATTGAAAATATGGAATACGGTGATGATGGAGATACCTTGAATACGTCTGTTGTATGGACTGCTATGACGCACCTCTTTCACTTTCTGGGCTTCTCTGGTCTGTTCAATGCTTAGTAAAAAATCAACCACATATTACTGTCTTGCTCGCACTACAGTATATTGCATCTGTTTATTTTCTTCGTAGATGGATGTTTTCACTTGCGCATAAATGTATAATTATATTAGGATTTACCTATTACTTTTATATATTATTTTCATAGTTGTAAATTTACCCGCACAATTTATTATTAATGCAGATATTATCTATTGTATTGCTTTATATTGTGAATTTGTTTACCATATTTTTATTAATAGACTAGATGTACTCGTGGCTTTACTCACGTCAAATTAATCTTGAAGCTTAACTATGATTTCAATTAATCATACATACTAACTCACACCTGATTCCGTGGTGTGTGGTGTGGGGTTTGGTGACCTGTAACACAGGTATTATAATATTATACCTATCTCGGGCACCAGACTCTCACAAAAGGTAGTTAAGGTTAATCTAAACCTTTTTACGAACCAGTATATTTAATCATTTCATTAATTTTATAGCGGTGGGCAGAAACTATAGCTATGTTTATTGTACATACGTCGAAAGCATGCTCGGCGGTTCAGTTTATTAACCTGCCTTTTTTGATAAGTTCTGCTACGTTTGTTGATGTCAGACCCTCCACCGCTTCCAGTTTTTTACGTCTCGTAATAATTGCTGTATGTGTATTTTTGTCTACCCTCATTGACGCCACCCATGAATTTTCAGACAGTTGACAGTTGCCCTAGTCACCCACACTCATTTTTCTTTCAGGGGCCGTTATAAGTTTTCTCATCTCATCCATCTTTTGTATAGGTAGACCAGGCATTCAAACAATGTCTTCAACAAATTTTCGTTGGCCTAACTTCCCAATAATAGTGTAAAATATTGTGACTGGTAAAATAAACTGTTCGCATAAGTTTAGTAGAAACTGCGTTTTCATTCTACTCCCAGATTAAGGATGTTTTCGGATAGAGCTTTCAGAAGGTAGTGTGGGATTTTACCTTCGCTATAACCACCCCAAGTTGGTCATTATCAGCACGTAGAGGCGCTCTAGGTCATTTTAAGAGACCAGTTCCGGAACCCCCGCTGTGTAACGTCTGTTAAAGCACATCCCTGGGGAGACTGTGAAAGGGTTCTCCCCTGACCACGACAGCACGTGACGTCTTCACCGAGATCACTCTATGAATGGCGTTCTGAGTTGTAAGAGCGATAGCGAAACATGTGCACATAATTATTATAATTAGAATGGATGGGGTGCACGAAAGGCCTCCCCGAGTGACGTATCCACTGAACCTCTGCACGTCCGGCGCACCCTGGGCAGTCAGCGAACCCGAACGCTGACTGGCTAATTCTTTCACCACGATGACAATCCCAAGTCCTCCCATAAAACCGACTTTGTGCGTAGTCTCGATTAAAATCGAATGGTTCTCTCAAGACAAATTGGAAGTTCTTTCCAATGTGTGGCGCAAAACTCACTGTGACATTCTTAGCGTTCAAGAGACCCATCGAGATGAAACCCAAAGCCGGCCTCAGATCGATGGACTCACGCTTATCGCCAAGATCTGTCACCCGAAGGACGGTAACGCAGTGTTTGCTCCCGGCGTAAGCATACTTACCACCAAATGCTCAAACGAGAATGGCACGAGAATTATAACAGGAGATGTTGGTATGCTCCATCACCTCTATTTATAATAATAATAATAAACCCCCTCTGGGACAGTTCGGCAGACGTTACCTCTTCTCATGAGACTAACGTCAAACCGGAGGGAACATTATACTAGCTTTTTAAGACCAATGATACTAAAACAATAAATATGTGTCATAAAGTCTACGAGAAGCATACAAAACGCAGGGCAGCTTGTTGCGAGCTGTTGGTGAGTGGCGACACTGCGTTCCTGAATACCCCAGAGAGTCGGTCAGGGCTTCGTCTCCAGTTTGCCCTCATTGGGTAGCTAGAGTGGAATTCTTCTACCCCCTTACGTCTCAAAGGTTTTTGTAATTTTTTTCATTTGTTGTGTTTATGTATGCGACTCCTATCACGTAATAAAACACATTTTCTTTCTTTCTTTCTTTTTTCTTAATTCAAGAGTGCCCGGAGGACTCTCAACTCTGTCTTGCCTTAATTGGCCGGCCAGAGAGGGGTCGCCAGAGCTATATGCTCGGGGGTGGAAGTGTTATGTAAGTAATGGCGTAACAACGGGGAAACCCGCTCTGGGTCTTTAAGACCCACGATGGTGAAACCGGGGCCGCTCCTCTCGACACCCCTAGCCGCTCACACCCATGTTTGCCCATTCTGCCTGTATCAAGGTGGCGTTTCAGGGGCCCATGTAGTGAGATGGCAAGTCACCGTCTGCCAACACATTTTAATGTTTTAGCATTGAAAGGCAGACGCCGTTTTTAATTCCGGCAACCGAATTTTAAATCTATTCCATATAGCACGACACAGCAATAGACAATTTTTTTTATGTAATTTTTCCAATATCAATAGTTCTACATCTGTCGGGAACTCTCCATGGCTGCATTCCTATAGTGTAATCATGGAGAGTCTCCAGTTGGTGTCCCAACTCAATTTAGATTAAAACTCTCACAGGGGCCTCTGTGTGTTTGACCTGTGTCTCCAGACAAGCCCTCCAAAGGACCGGGGTTTCTTTTCAAATGCCGAGAATTTATAGAGATACAAATAATAATAATAATAATTTCTTTATTTCAGGCTACTCTGGCCCATAGATATATACCTTAAAAACTAACATATATATATAATAATACAGTTTTTGTTAGTTTATAAACTTAAGCCTATATTAGTAAAAAACTTCAAATAAGCACTACGTCACTGTGCGATCGTGTGGCACTTGTCCACGGAAGCGACGGAACACCACGCCCTGCGGCCAAAAGTCCTCCACCATGACGAGGTGCAGAAAACACGGTACCCGCACCACAAACGCCCTGAAGTTGACGTTGCGGTGTGACTCCAGAGGCTGCACTCACGGCGTGTACTTTGTCCTTTGGCGCACGTACTCTACGTCCTCCGCCTTAGTGGTGTAGTGTAGACGGGAGATGTACACGTATATTTACGTTGGGCTCCGTAGGAGCCGTTCCGCAGCTGTTCTTATTGGTTTTCTGACGGCGCTTCCTCCGTTGCACCGTCATAAAACCATCATCAGCCCGCTTCGATGCCTTTTCAGGCACGGGCTTCGTGTAGGGAGCATCAACAGCAGTCTCGACCTTTTTGGCGCTTGGTGACAGTGTAGCCACATGCAGCGGGTCAATGGCTCGGGTAACTCGTGCGGCAGTGCGAAGAGGAGCCGCAGAGTCGGGGCTGCGGGGCGCGCACGGTGCGCATTTTGCAAGCTCAGCGCTCGACGGTGACGGCGAAGACAAAACTGCTGACGCGAAACTCGCCCCCGATAAATCGAGGCCCGCTTCGCGACGCGTGTTGATGTTCGATGCATTTGATGGTGACCCAGTTATTGCTACCTTTTTACGCAACTCTGTAAGTTCGTTGCGCAAATCGGCGACGGTATTATGGGATGCATCTAACTTCTTCTGTACATCCACTAAGCTTGCCTTCATAAAAACGATGTCTTTCAACAGGCTCGTCACGTCGACGTGGTCGAAAGTGACAAGAGGCAGCTTGTGCAAATCCTTTGCCACAAACGTCGGCACGTCTTCAGGGTCGGTCTCCTTTAGCAGCGTGATAATATCCTGCACGCTTTTCTTGGTCCCATCTCGCCGACGGGACACCATCTTGTCCATCTTGTTCAGAACTTTGAACAATACCAGTTCGGAAGCGGCGATGTCTTCTTCACTGAAGTTGCTTGAACAGATCTGGACAGCAGACACCTCGTCCATCACGTCCAGCTTCTGTTGCAGGAACGCCAATAATTCGTTCGCCACAAGTTGTTGACTCATGGTGATTAATATTACGAGCGACGGTTAGTGCCGCGCTACACGGTTTATAATGTCAGCAACACGTCCGCATTAAAACGCTACCAAAGTGAGACTGATAAACCACCCGGCACCGTATTTAATTTTGCTCCGCCAGAGAACTTCAGCAGCCAGCCAATTAAAGTTGTAATCGGTGACTTTAACAGCCGTAGCTCGAACTGGGGTTACAACGACACGGACATAAGTGGAGTTGGAGTCGAAGAATGGACTGAGTTGAATGATTTGGCACTAATCCATGACACCAAACAACCGGCCTCCTTTAACAGTGGTCGCTGGAAACGCAGGTACAATGCTGACCTAATCTTCGCCAGCTCAACTATCGGCTCACAGTGCACTAAAACCGTATGTTCGCCAATTCCTCGCACTTAGCATAGACAAATTATGTGTTGCATCGAACACGCGGTCCGATCTATAAATGTCCCCTTCAAGCGCCGATTGAACTACGCCAAGGCCAATTGGGAGTGCTTCACGCGGTCGATCGATGACGCCCTCTTAAATGTCTTGCCAACCCCGCAAAACTATGACCACTTTGTTGAGATTGTGTCGTCTAACTCCCGAAGACACATCCCAAGGGGCTGCAGAACTTCCTAATACCAGGGCTGCCGACAGAGTCCAGTGAACTACTGAGCCGATACGAACACTGTATCGATTTGTTCTTATTTCAGAGGAAACCACACTAGCTGGAGAAATACTGCTATCAAAACTAGGCGAAAACAGACGGGAGAGGTGGACGAATGCTGTCACTAGCATCGACATAACTCACAACAGTAAAAAAGCTTGAAGTACTATTTGGAAGCTGACCGGTGAGTCTTCTCAACCAGCCGCACCACCAACCAGATAGCACATGAACTACTTGTAAATGGCAAACAAAAACACGTCGTTCCAGTAAGATCTGTCAATCACAAAAACCTGATAGCGTTCGTGACTATATCAGTAAACCATTCAACCTTACTGATATCGTTAAAGCGATTAGCGGACTAAAGTATGGTAAAGCCTCCTGGAGTAACGATATCTCAGATGAGCAATTAAAACAGCTCGGCCCAGTTTCTGTGTCGTAGTTGCTGCTACTTACAACTATTGTCTGAAATCCGCTTCAATACCCTCTGGAGGAAATCCAAGGTCATCGGAATTCGTAGCCGTAAAGCAGCAGACGATCCTAAAAACTTCCGCCCTATCTCTCTACTATCATACATACAAACTATTCGAGAGACTGGTGCTAAACCGTCTTACGGGCGTCATTGATCCAAAATTGATTCCCGAGCAAGCTGGCTTCAGACCCGGGCAAGTCTTGCAGTAACCAGACCCTTTAAATGGTTCAACATACTGAAGATGGTTTCGAGAGAGGAATGGTCACTGGTGCTGTATTCGTGGACCTATCAGCTGCTTACGACACAGTTAACCTCAGGCGGCTGTTGTGGAAGGCCTTGGTCAGCGATCAGAATTTTGTCCGCGTTCTCCAAGAACTTCTCCACAACCGCCGATTTCGGGTCCACCTTCTCTCGGAAAAAAGTTGTTGGAGAGCACAGAAAAACGGCCTACCTCAGGGTAGTGTCCTGGCACCGCTCCTATTCAATATATACACCAACGATCAACCATCCAGCCCACATACCTCCCGCTTTCTTTATGGAGACGATCTTGCCCTTACCTCCCAAGCCACCAACTTTGAGGAGGTCGAGGTGTACTTATCAGATGCTCTTGGTGGCTTAGCCACGTACTACCACGCTAACTCACTCAAGCCCGCTCCGAGTAAAACGCAGTCGTGCATATACGAGGCGAGCCGCAAACTTAACATCGTTTGGGGTGGGAGTTTCCATCTAGCACAGCAACTTCCCTAAATATCTCGGTGTTACTCTGGACAGGTCACTAATTTTCAGCAAGAACTGAAACAACATCAAGCGGAAGGTGCACACTCGCAAGTCTTTTACAGACACTACTCTCGTCAAAGTGGGGTGCTTCGCTTGACGTCTTGCGGACTACTGGGCTGGCGCTATCTTTCTCTGCAGGTAAATTTGCCTGCCCTGTGTGGAGTCGCTCAGCCCATGCAATGTTAGCGGTATTATTATTATTTATTTATTATTAGACTGCCTTGTTGGTCTAGTGGTCCCAAGCGCGACTGCTGAGCATGAGGTCTCGGGTTCGATTCCCGGGTCGGGCAAAGTGTTATTGAGTTTTTCCGTTAGAAATTTCTCAGTAGCAACTCGGAGTTTGGAATTGTGCCCGGTAGATGGCAATAGGCTCACCACCTATTAAAACATAGCATCAACCTTGTATTCCCCGAAGGGGTAGGCAGAGGTGTACACAATTGTACACCCACATTTCACCAATGCTGTTATTAAGTCCCATGTAATAGGTGGTGAGCCTATTGCCATCAACCGGGCACATTTCCAAACTCCGGCCTACTACTGAGAATTTCCTAACAGAAAAACTCAATAACACTTTGCCCGACCCGGGAATCGAACCCGAGACCTCCTGCTCAGCAGTCGCGCTACGGACCACTAAACCAACGAGGCAGTTACCACCTATTACATGGGACTTAATAACAGCATTGGTGAAATGTGGGTGTACAACTGTGTACACCTCTGCCTACCCCTTCGGGGAATACAGGCGTGATGCTATGTATGTATGTATGTATGTATTATTATTATTTATTTATCTTTATATCACAAAGGTAAGTATCTTATATTCTAAGCCCCACAAAACCGTTGCAATGGTTTGACTGTGAGTTCAACGAGTCTCTAGAAATAAAATGTAATGATACAGCTCTGAATGAAATGAGCATCACTAGTTGCCTCAAACCGACCCCGGTACGGATGCTGTATCAGGTGGAAATTTATAGATGACTGCCCTGGAGTGTAAATGTGGTGTTGCCCCACAAACGATGGGACACTTGATATCGTGTCCTGCCTGCCCTGCCTGTCCTGTTTCATGCACATCAGAGGAGCTGATGGACGCTACAGAAAGTGCCAAACTCGTCGCCAAATTTTGGGCTGATTCAATTTAATATTAAATAATTTATTTTCAGGCGTCTATGGCCCATAGATACATACCTTATAGACTTCCATATATAAATAAAATACAAAATTGTGTTAGTAAATAAGACTTAAGACTATGTTAGTAGCACTTCACTTTGCAATCGTCTTTGTACTGTCCTTTGGTCAAAAGTTTTCTTCTTCTGAAATTGACGTTGCGGCGCGACTCCAGCAACTACACCCTCGGTGTGTACTTCGTCTTTAAGCGCACGTACTCAGCGATGTCCTCAGCCTTAATGGTGTAGTGCGGAGAGAGATGTACACTGGTGTGTTCGACTTCGCGGCTCTCAAAATCACATTGGGCTCCGCAGGAGCTGTGCCGCAGCGGTTCATGGACTTACGCGTTTGGCGCTTCCTCCTATGCACCGTCACGAACAAACGTCAACCATCATCGTTATCAGCCTTGCTCGACGCCTTTTCTGGCACAGGCTTCGTAATAGGAGCGGCAGCGACGCTAGCGAAATCCCTATAAGGTGGTTTCGCTGGGGCTGCAGATACTGGCAGCGGTTCGGGGTGTGGGGTGAGGCGATACGTGGAGGAGCTGCGGTGACGATTGCAGAGCTGCGGGGCGTGTGGGCGACGAAAATGCTGACTCGAAAGTCGACGACATATTGAGGCCGGCTCCGCGACACATATTTACGTTCGATCCATCTATTAGTGATCTAGTTACCGTCACAATGTTGCGCAAATCACTAACTTCGATTCACAAATTGGTGACGGTTTTCTGGAGATGCATCTAATTTAGCCTGTACATCCGCGAGACTGACCTTCAAAAAGACAATATCCTCAGGAGGCTTGTTACGTCGATGTGGTCGAAGGTGACCGGCGGAAGCTTGTGTAACTGCCTGGCCACAAACGTTGGCACGTCGTCAGGATCGGTCTCCTTGAATAGCGTGATTATATCTTCTAGACTTTTCTTTGTCCCATCACGGCGGCTTCTTCAGCACGTCATCTTGTCGCGCTTGTTCAGCACGTTAAACAACATCAGCTTGGCAGCGGCTATGTCTTCCTCACTGAAGTTCGTTGCACAGATCTGGACAGCGGACACCTCATCCATGACATCCAGCTTCTGCTGCAGGAACGCCAGCAGCTCATTCACCACAAGTTGATTACTTATGGCGTGTTATTACGAGCGACAGCTTGCGCCGCGCTCATCGGTAATACGTAAAGAACACGTGCACATCGAAACGCGGCACAAAAGATAATCGAAAATTGTCATCGACACGCTAAGAAGAAGAAGAAGGGATTGCTTTATAATATAATTATTATACGATTTTTCTTCTACGTGTAAATGGTACAGTTTAAATTATTTTGATTTCCTAGATTCACACTTGGTATATCCACAATTTTGCCACGCCTATGGATTAATTAGTGGCAGTGCAGAGATCACTCACCGTGCAAGTGTTTGGGCACAAAGACAGTAGGTGGAACATTGTTTGTGGGTCGACTCCACACTTACATCCCGTAGCTTTTTCGCCAATGAAACTGCATTTCCTCATATTGCGATTCCATCTCCCCACTTCGGTCCGGAGTCGATTAAAGGACCTCCATATAGGCCAGGAATTATCACGCCCAACAGGTGGGTTCTCTTTAGTCACTATGTAGTTATCGGGTGTAAGAAAAATCCCTAGCAGAATTTTGCGGTGAGCCTCGACTGGGCATCCGAATACTGCTTCAGTTAGTGAGTTCAGAGAGGTCGCAGGTAGTCGCTGTTGGGAACGGACGTGTTACTAGTTGTTGTTCAAATAAAAATTAAGTGATACACAAAAATATACCTGAAGTCCCTGAGTCTGGAACTATTTTACCTTGTTGGTATGAAAAAACATTAATTACTAACATCCAGTTAAAAAATATATTTATGTATGTGTACATACATAATTATTTTTTTTGCATAGTATACGCAAAGAAAACGGATTCAGTATGATGCGATCACCTACAGGAGAGAAATGTTCTTCTCAGCCGAATCTAACAGAAGAACCTCAAAGCATCATATCGACGAGGAAACGCAAACAGACTCATGACTATTCTGAACTTCAAACGGAATTAATGAACATGTTTAAATTATGGACTGAACAACAAGATACCAAACATAAGCAACTGATTGATACTATTTTGGAATCAAAGAAGCAGGGTGAAGAAATTAAAAACCTCTTAGAAGACAATAAGAAACAGATTAATGAACTGAAAATAAAACAAGATTCTCTGATATTGGTTCAAGATGAAGCATATAAAAGAATTGAATTTTTGGAAAAGGAATTGGAATAGATAAATAGATATCATCGTATGAATATTATGGAAATCAGTAACGTCACGCATACGAAAAATTAAAAATTTGAAGCAGTGGTAAAGAAACTACATGAAGCAATTGAAGTGCCTTCTGACCAGAACTTAATAATAAATTAATTTTAAACAAAAAATAAAAACCGCCTTCCAAAATCTACTACACTAAAAAGTTTAAAATAATATCAAAATTTGCTTATAATAAAATAATTTTAAAATAACAATATATAATAATAATCTGTTAATTTTGGAGTCGGTGCCTGTACTGGGAGAGGGTTATTGTTTTCCTCTTGTTAGTCACTTATGTTCCTTGTGCTGTGGTTATGTTACCGGCGTTTGTATCTGGTTGTAAACCCCACATACATCAGGCACCGACTTCAAAATTAACAGATTATTATTATATATTGTTATTTTAAAATTATTTTATTATAAGCAAATTTTGATATTATTTTAAACTTTTTAGTGTAGTAGATTTTGGAAGGCGGTTTTTATTTTTTGTTTAAAATTAATTTATTTTAGTCTTTTTAGTTTTAAGTCTAATATATATATTGTATAGGTCATATATAAGTTTGTATACTTCATAAATAAGTTAATTTAGTAATTTAATAATATGGGTAGGCCTTCGAAAGCCGCTAGGACTTAATAACTGCATCGGTGAAATGTTTGTGTACAACAGTGGACACTTCTGCCTACCCCATCGGGCAATACAGGCATGATGCTATGTATGTATTGAGTGGCATGAACTATACATGAACATGTGATTACAGAAATTGCGAGTGATTTGCTGTGATTTATTGAAGAATTCCATCGTCTAACTTCGAAGATCTTAATCAGATCTTCACTAAATTGAAATAGGACCACCTCTGGGGACTATTCTTTCAAACAAATATATCGACGGACATACATACAAAACAAGGTAGCTACTGTAAAACGTTGAGGAGTTCCCTTGACTGTCCTTCGTCTTCATCATCAGACCCCCAATGACAGTCACAACCTATCTAGGTGTAAAGTTCTCATCAATACAAATTAATGAAGCCCAAACACCAGGTAATTGTTGTAAATCGTTAAAGAGTTCTCTAGATCACCTTTCGGCTCCATCATCAGATCGACTCCAGACCTTCATTAAATAGTAGTGCTTTAAAATACTTAATGAAAAAATTAACAAATGCACGAGTCGCCCCTACGATTTTCGAAGGTTTCTCTCGATTTCTCGGGGATCCATCATCAGATCCTGGTTTCCTTATCATGGTACCACCGTTGGGATATCTTCTTTCCAACAAAAAAATAATTATCAAAATCGGTTCATAAACGACGAAGTTATCCCCGAACACACAAAAAAAAAAAAAAAAAAAAAAAAAAAAAAAAATATACGGTCGAATTGAGAAACCTCCTCCTTTTTTGGAAGTCGGTTAAAAAGGATATACAGAGCTAAGGTAAGATTAAGTAAAATATTTCTTGAATATAACGAAACCGACTTAAAAAAGAAAGTTCTAAACGCTGTTAAACATTTCAACAAGAATATTATAATAAATTCTCAAGTCAAGTCAATAAACTAGGAACTGAAAAAACGTAAATTTTCAGTCTCAGATTCTTTGACAGCTACAGCTAGAAAATTATACATTTCTGCATCTGATCTTATCAATTTATTATCTATATATTTTTTTTATTAATTATCTGATAAATACAAATACTGTTGGGTTTCTGAGGGAAAAAATTTAACGTAACAACACAGTCTCAGATTGATCGCCAAGTTTATATAGGCATGACACTCTAAATTGATTGTTTTATCAAGCATGTTACTTTTAATATTTTCAAGTTTTATGAAATTTTGTTTTGGTTTGTTTTTCATTATGCTTTTTTCAAGTGAGCTGTGTAACTCCAAAGTATTTAGTATATACATAGTTTTGTTTTTTTTTTTTTTTTTTTAGTTGTACATTCCTTAGAGTCTACGTCAAACACAGCACAATCTCTTTGAATTGTTTCAGTACATGGTCCTATTTTACATATTGTTGGTATCAACCAAGTATGATCAAATTTAACTCCTTAAATATTGGTGTTGACTATGGATGATAACTTGGATCACGTTATTGCCGACGTTGATGAAAAAACAGTGTTGGCGCTTCATGCTTGGTTGATAATCCAGATGACTGTAGCAAACTCCTTAATATTTCTCAGATGGGAATTAAAATGATAGTACAAAATATTAAGTCTTAACAAAAAAAAATCAAATTCTGTTATCAAGGCTTAAAATAGAAGTTGATTTAATTATCCTAACCGAATGTTGGTTGCCTCATGTTGCTGAACTCCCTGTTCTACCTGATTATACTAGCTATCAAACTCAAAATCATATTAATCAAAGCAGTGATGTAACTATCTACGCTAAAAACACTTTAAATATAACTGTTAATGAACCTCTTCTTAATGAGGCCGATAACTTAGTGATTGATATAAACAAAGAATATGCCATAATCTGTATTTATCGATCACCATCTTTCAAATGTACTGAAAACTTTATAAGTTCCCTTGATCAAATACTGTCAGACCTCAAAAAATACAGACACATTGTCCTCACGGGTGATATCAACTTTGATAAAACCGAAATCGATGATAATAAAACTAACACGTACCTGAATCTTTTAGCAATATCTGTCTTGAGAAGGGAATATTGCCGACTGTATTAAAGCAACCAATATTTGTTCCTGTATATAAATCAGGAGACAGAGACAGTGTCTCCAATTACAGACCAATTGCACTATTACCTTGTTTGTCAAAAGTGATTGAGAAATTAATGAATATTCGCCTTCTAAGCTTTCTAGAATCTCAAAACCTATTATCTTGTAATCAGTATGGATTTAGAGAGAAAAAATCCACATCTGATGCAATTGAACGTCTTGTCAGCCATTTAAGTGAAAAATTATATAAGAAAAAAAATGCTTGGGCGTCTTTTTAGATATGGCAAAGGCTTCGACACTGTCTCTGTCCCTAATCTAATAAAAAAACTCGTACACATGGGAATCCGCGGTGTGCCACTTGACCTTTTCACTGATTACCTATCAAATAGAAATCGGACAGTAAGACTCAATGATGTAGTTAGTGATAGTGCCCCAATTTACTTTGGCGTGCTCCAAGGCTCCGTGCTAGGTCCGACACTCTGGATCAATGAATTGTGCAGAAAGAAATTAAAAAATGCAGAAATCATAACTTTTGCAGACAACTGTTTCACGATGCTACATGGGATAGTGTTAAGAATGTTGCTGAAGAAGGACTAACATCTATTATGAAATGGCTCAATACAAATATTTTAACTTTAAACCTGGCTAAAACAAAATATATAACCTTCTCTATAAAAAAATAATGACCAACCTCTGCAACATAGTCTTACTTTAAGAGCTCATGTATGTGTTTCAAACTTTCTGAACTGTAACTGCCAAGTAGCAAATTCTGCCTCTTCGATCAAATATCTGGGTATCCTTATTGATCAAAATCTGAACTGGAAAATCCATATAAATAATCTCACCTCACGACTACGAAAACTAAGTCTGGCATCACTAAAAATGGCAACATACCTTCAGTCCACAGATTATATAAAATATGAACATGTGACGTCACTGCAAGTGACTTCAGGTCAAATGTAGGTTATTAGTTATTTTTGCCTTTTATTTTGTAATCTCTTACTTTTATGAGTGGAAATTAACAAAATATAGCACATAATCAAAAAATCTCCAATTGGTTTTTCCGTTAGCACGTCTTACGAAAAATCAGGCATGCCCAATTTATTGAATTTATGTATATGCGTTGTGCCCTTCTGTAGAACAAGCTTTGCACAGAAATTCTTTCGTTACCTAGGACCTTTTGTATACAATCGAATTAATCAGTCCGTATCTATATCCAAATGCAGCAAGTTTGTGTGCAAAGGTATTATAGATAAATATCTCAAAAAAAAAAAAAAAAAAAAAAAAAAAAAAAAAAAAAAAAAAAAAAAAAAAAAAAAAAAAAATACAACCGAATTGATAACCTCCTCCTTTTTGGAAGTCGGTTAAAAATATGGACTACGAATCAACAGAGAAATTATTATGAAGTGCTGGTTGACGAAACTGTATAGAATATTTAAACATATTTACAATTATAATTCGTTTTTTAATAGTGCCGTCATACAGTTTATAACTAGTACGGAGGGTAGCTAACTAATTTGTTTGTCACAAAACTAGCCAATAAGTTACAAATACATACCATCATAAATTTCAAAATTGTTCTTTTGTACTCATTGTTTTGTACATTTTAAACTTCTTTTGTACGCTTTTAACATGATACGTGTTGTAATAAAATTGTAAACATAGTCTAAGTTTAACTGAAATAAAGATTTTTATAGTTAAAGTTCATTTAAACAAAAGTGTGTCAGTTTTTTAGGCGTTGTGTTGGTAACTGTTCGTCAAACAGTGGCTGTCTAGAGTCTGACTTCAGCTTGTGTTTTTTCACATATGCGGGGGTGCCAGTTGTCGGATATCTACAGCATTTAAAGTGGTGTAGATGACACGATTCAATATTATGGTTCCACTCGTCAATAATAATCCAATTAGGCCTGTGTTGACCACCAACTCAGTGTTCGACAATGGAACACGCTTGCCCAGCAAATACCTGTTCACTTATGCCTTGAAAATCACCAGATATTGTTTATCGAGAAACACGGAAGATGAAAGTATTCGGCAGCAGTGCGACCAGCTGAAAGTTATATGCGACATAGATGATCTTACGTTATTTTCTGTTTCCCAACAATACTCTGGACTGAAATATTCGGTAACCGCGGCCTATCTCTATGGAGTGCACTCCCTCCCTCTTCTTTCACTCATACACTCCGATAGGATGGCAATATGTATAGATCAGGCACAGAACCGCCGGCATGACAATATGTGTTGGCCAAAATGACAATGTCACATAGGTACATACATAAACTCACACCTTTTCCAGGTGAGGATAGGCAGACACTATAAAACGCCACCTGCTACGATCCTCACGTACTCTTTTTGCTTCTTCCACGTGCATACACGCGTTTCGATTCTGACCACTACTTAGTTGACCTTTTAGTAAGTTTACAGAAACTTCAGTCAGGTCAGTGTTTATCGTTTTAGGGATCCCGGAATTTCCACTTACCTTGTCTTCTTTACAACAAATTCAAACCATCTAAGCACAGGTGCTCTTTTCAGTTTATGTCACTGCTATTTTCCAAATGCACTACGCCAATTAGCCAGTTAGTTAAATAAACAATTAAAATAAAGCTAGTAATTCTTAAATGGAAAAAGAATACGGTCGCGAACAGGATTCGAACCTGCGCCTCCCGGATAGATACTCCAGGCGCTCTGACCAACTAAGCCATCTCGACCTCTGCTCACCACCGCGAATTCTTCTTCCATATTTTAACACGTCTTATGGCGACGTCATTGCAATCAATTCAGTACTTACAAGTGACTGAACCGACACGACTAACTTTGCAGTTAATACAATGTCGTAAAGAATGCAATTACCTTAATAATTCAAGATATGTCTTTGAAAAAGCATTAACGCATGCTTAGCGAACTCTAAAGTTACAATATTAAATGGAAAAAGAATACGGTCGCGAACAGGATTCGAACCTGCGCCTCCCGGATAGATACTCCAGGCGCTCTGACCAACTAAGCCATCTCGACCTCTGCTCACCACCGCGAATTCTTCTTCCATATTTTAACACGTCTTATGGCGACGTCATTGCAATCAATTCAGTACTTACAAGTGACTGAACCGACACGACTAACTTTGCAGTTAATACAATGTTGTTAGAGTTCGCTAAGCATGCGTTAATGCTTTTTCAAAGACATATCTTGAACTAGTAATTCTTATCCGAAAACTCGGTAAGGTCATTAAATTAGCAAGTGTCGACGGACTTTTACATACGAGCCGAGACACGTTGTCGACCACAGCTCGGCGGCAGCAGTCGACAACTGTGGGGCGCGGCAGTGCCGTTCGTATATAAAAGTCCTTATTATTTCAAAAATAAACTATATTTTCCTTACTTCCAATATATAGGGATGTAACTTGTGATCTAGAAGAATATCGAAGCCCAGTATTTCAAAGCACGCATGCACCTGCGAAATATTCAAAGATTAATAAAATATTATTTTAAAGATGTGTAAAGTAAAAATACCACTAAATATACAGGATCCTAATACTTTTTTTACTTATACTATCTACAAATATATATTAACGTATAATGTTTTCGCCAATAAGGGAATAAATTGTCAACGTTATACCATTTACATCATAGTATTTTTTTAAATCCTATTTATTAGGGATTTTAACGAAATGTTACTTTATTTCAAATAAATGCCTTTACTTAATATAGGGACAATTAATACTCATCTTAGGAACTCTGTAATATTAATGTCCCAGGCAAATTATATCAAAGCTGTAGGAAAAATTCTATGTGATTAGGAACTTCAAAAATCTGCTGTATAAGCTCAACATATACTAAACGCTAAATTATAAAAACTTAATTTATTAGAAAATACGCATAAAATAGTGAAGCTGTATGTAGCAGTAAAATTATTTATATCTAAATAATGTATTTTTTTTTACTGTAAGTATGGTAACTACCCAAGTAACTATTGGGAATTTGGATAATTTCTATGGAAAAAGCTAAAATAATTATTCATAACAATTTATGAAAACAATGCTTTCTGAAGCTTCAATAGATATAAAACACAAAAGAACCATGTCATGCGAGGGGAAACAGGCGTGGTAACTGTGCTTCAGAATCGGCCACGCTGATATAATGGTCTTCACGATCACTTGGTCTATGGCGTGCCACAGCCTGTCCAAGTCCACACCTTGCGACAACAGGATCTTGTTCAAAGTCGATATCTTGCTGACCAACGGAAATTCATCGTGACTTTAGATTAGATTTGGAAAATAATAATTAATACCTACATGCCCTGCCCTAAGGCAGACTTTTCTGTAAATATAAGTACAATATGCAAATCAGAGTAACGCGAGAGTTGGTAACTCTTAACTCTCTTCTCTCAAACCCTTGTCTGGTCGAAATTGAAGCAATCCAGACATCACCCTACATGACAAGCAAATTAAATCGTATACCTGTTAGGTCTAGCAATTCCCAACATAAACAATCTAACATCCACACACACAAACAAACTGTCAAAGTACACAGACTTGACAATTGAATTAAAAACCCAATGGAGAGTACAAACGGTCAATACCATCCCCAGCATAATATCCAGCACGGCCGATATACCCAAAACACTTTATACAAGCCTTACAACATTAAATCGTCATCCACTCACATTCGTACTCCTACAGAAAGCAGTCATTCTGAACACATGCAGAATCGTTAGAAAGTTTATGTAGATAGATTGAATATCCAGCACCGTCATAGTTATTTGGCCAACAGACCGCAATTTTGACGTAGTTCCCCAGAAATGGGAGAGATTAAAATTTAAACACAATATAAAAATAATAATTTCTAAATTATTTGTAAGTTTTAAATCTCACCGTTTGCTGCCAGCTTCCGAATCATACACGTAGGTTCGGCTGTGTTTGTTCAGCGCGTAGTTAGTCAAGTGCATGAACACGTTCGTGGTATTGTTCACGTTAGGATCCGCGTATCTACTCGTCGCAAACCTTTGATGCGAAAAATAGTTTTATATTGTTGTCAATTCATGATGGAACTATTCGCAGACTGTAGTTCAGGTGGTTAAGTTAGCACAATACTGTTGAGATCTTTCATTTTAAGAATACATCATTTACTACACTACATATACAACATACATCATTACATCATTTCATTTTGACACTCCTTTGGCCTCGTCCACGGGACAATCTTATGACCTGTGAAAAAGCAGGTCTGATTAATAACCGTTAAAATTATCCCGCGGACAAGGACGCAGTCGTAGTAGGACGGTCATTCTAGTCAAACCATATCAGTAGGTACAATCGAATTTTATGGAGATATTAACTTTGGGCGTGGCCAATTCAGCAAATTTTTAATATCAACTAAAACAATTTTAAATTTTCCTTTATAGTGGTGATAAATATAGTAGTACTAAATTACCTGACAAGTCCTTCATTATAGACAAATATTCGGAGAGGATCACATGACGTAATAAGTGTGTAAACTCGTATGTCGAACTTGTAGCCGTCCACCAAGTAAGGCTTGGAGAGATACACCTAAAAATTACAAGTAATAAATATTTACACTCTTATACCAGTGCAATATAAATCACATACCTAAAGAATAATATACCTACTGAGAAATCTAAGATGCTGACAAAATAACAGGCTGAAACTTACTTTCTACTTTCTCATTAGTAGGCTTTCTTATTTGCTCATTCCTATTTGGCGGGTTTTTTTCAGTCTAATGTTAGCTTATAAAAGGCTAAAACTTATTATTAGGCTATGATTCAATTTCATAACAAATTCCTAAAGGGCAATGTTTTTTTGTTGTTGTTCTCATGTAAGTGACGATTGACTTAATGAGAAATAAAGTTCTTTAAACCGAAATAATTTTCATAAAGCATCATACAGCGAATAAGTCGCAAAGTTAAAGTTAAATAAATAATAATTATAGGAGTAAAAGTTACCTGACATATAAGCTTGTCGGTAGGTTTGATGTCTTTGAGCGACTTCGTCAAATAGATGCCGCGGCCTTGGCTGCCACACTCCGGTTTTATAATGAAAGTCTTATTTTTACGTGATTTACTATAATTAAGAGCTTCACCGAAACTGACAAGAAAGGCAATGATATTTTATTTACATGGTTACTCATTCAGTTAATCAAATTGTAAATATCTACTAATAAAATAAAACTTACTCTGCAGGCAAGCACCAAGTTTTTGGAAAAAAATTATATTCCTTTGGATAAATTTTCTGCATTCGGTTCAAATTTCGTGCTAACAAGTCTTTTCTGAAAACATCAGACATCATAAGAAAAAAAAATGGTAATTCGTCATATTTAAAATAGTTGCTTTTATATTCACCTGCAGATTTCCAACATGCCAGGAAAATGGTTGATGCGTTGAAACCTCTTCATCTCTTTTGCTCTTTCGACGGATACACTCATGTCAGTCCAATAGAAATTCCAAGCATCTTCTTCTAGTACTTCTCGCATCCCAAAAGCACTGGCAACCTTCCTTATAGACTCATAGCGACAGTTTGTTAGGCATATCGATATTTGGGATCTGTGAAGACAAAATGAAACAACAACCCTATGTTTTAACATCGTTTTGGACAGTCAGGTCAATATTTAGAATTTCAATTCTTAAGACTCGGAATATAGTAATTAGGCGACTGCGCGATCAAGCTCCGGCGTGGATGCTCTGCTGCAAGATTTGGTATTTAGCGTCGCAATCGCTCATAGTAGCGAACGCGCTGTTGCTCCTCTTGCTAGTTTCAACAGGTGGTGTCTGCTCGCTCTACCGCTCAGTCCAATACTGCACATAAAGTCTTTAGACTGCCTCAGTCAAAAACGCTTTTAGGGGTATTTATACTTTAAATATGTTCAAATCAATTTATTTCCAGTAATAGATAAATAACACTGTGATATGAAATAACGCTGAAAACCAGCAAATGAAGGTGAATTGACTCTTTCCATTGGCCTTTTTGGAGCTAATCCATTAGTACCTATCCTTAACTTACAAAAACTGCCTTCAGCAGCAATTTATGTTAGTTTTGATACTAAAAATAATTAAATGGTTAATGTAGACCTTAAATACCTCCTTCTTTTCTTTTTCTTGCGTGTGGCCTCTATGGGTATGATAGGTGCAGTACGTGAAGTTGGCTGAGAAGTGTCATCTTCACCATACAACTTGGTATCGTAGCTATTCATCAGCATTGAGGCTATGTTTTCAGCTTGTTCCTTTTCCTCTTTAGCTAGCTGATCAGTTACCGATTTCTCATCTGTAAAATATAAAGGAAATAATAGTTGTATAAAGGAAATAATATTTACCATATACGTTTCCGGTAAGTAGAGTCGAGTGAAATAGAATTATATCTGAACCAAGCAGAGACCGTATAGGTGGCAGTTACACCACAAGCATTCCCAAGGAGACTTTACATCAGGCAGGCAGTTATAATGTTTTGTGGAACGAAAAATATGGTTGCGACTAAGATTTGAATCTGCGCCTCCCGGATGGTCTCTTTACAGGTGATTACCCACTAGAAGGTGAAGTGTACGTGAAAACAATATTAAACTGTGTGAAAAGTGCATAGAGATGCATATTGACCAACATCTCTGAGACCTTCAAGTAGACATTTTAATAAATTTGTGTTTTAAGTTTGCATAATCCTAAATTTGAAGAAAAAAGTATCGCTAAATTTATGAACAGCAAACAGCTGAGTGTAAACACGTGACGAGCTCAGAGTTCACGACCTTAATGTAGGCACATGTGTAGATGCAAACAGTGTGTTGCGGTGGCGCAGTGGCGCCTTTGATATAACTTTCTATCTCAGAATTACAGAGGTAATACATCTACTCATACACTATTATTTTACAATTAATTATTATTTAATATTAAATTGTTTTTCTATTTTTATTAAATACTTTTCCCATATGCTTTATTTTATTACATATGAATATCAATTCTGATAACGCAGCTAACAGAAACAACAGGGTTTTTGTTACATATTGTATAGAGGCGTCATACCAGAACATTAGTGCATTAAAAATCAGCGGCAACTTTGATATATCATATCAGCCATAGGACGTCCACTGCTGAACATTGGCCTCCCCTATAGATTTCCAATAAGACCGGTTATAAGCGGCTTGCATCCAGCGCGACCCGGCGGTCATAATTAGATCGTCTGTCCACCTTGTAGGTGGACGTCCTACGCTGCGCTTGCCAGTGCGTGGTCTCCACTCTAGAGTCTTACGGCCCCATCGGCCATCAGTTCTGCGTGCTATGTGCCCTGCCCACTGCCACTTCAACTTATTAATCCGCTAGGCTATGTGGGTAACTTTGGGTCGTTTACGGATTTCCTCATTCCTGATTCGATCTCGCAGGGAGACTCCGAGCATAGCCCTCTCCATAGATCGTTGGACTATTTTGAGCTTGCCGATAAGGCCCATAGTTAGAGACCACGTTTCAGAGCCATACGTCATCACTGGTAACACACACTGGTCGAAGAGACTTTCGACTTGAGGCACTGAGGTATTTTGGACGAGAAAACGCTACGCAGTTTTCCGAACGCTGTCCAGCCGAGTTGGATTCGACGGTTGACCTCTTTTTGGAAAATAGTCCTACCTAATGCGACTGTTGGCCTAGGCAGAACCAGTCAACAACTTCCAGAACCGTGCTCCCAACTCAGACTGGAGTGGGTACAACATGGACGTTGCACATTACCCTTGTCTTGTCCATGTTCATCTTAAGACCCACCCTCAAGCATCATGCTGAGATCTTTCATCAACTCTGCGATGACCACAATATCGTCGGCAAATCGAAGGTGAGTAATGTACTCGCCATTAATATTGATGCCGAAACCTTGCCATTCTAGGAGCTTGAAGGCGTTCTCCAAAGTGGCAGTAAATAGTTTCGGAGATATGACGTCTCCCTGTCTTACGCCTCTTTTCAAAGGGATCGCCCTCGAATTCTGCTCCTGTACTCGGACCGACATTGTGGCCTTATTTTACAACCACCAACACCCAACCGATAGTCAAAGCGGCATCGCTAAAGAGATTCAAGCACTGCCCGTATCTCCACCGAATCAAAGGCTTTCTCATAGTCCACAAACGCTGAACATAGGGGCAAATTATACTCTTCGCTCTTCTCTATAACTTGCCGCAGCGTGTGGATGTGGTCTATGGTAATGTAGCCTTTTCGGAAACCGGCATGTTCGGGAGGCTGGAAGTCATCAAACCTGCGGTCAAGACGGTTCATGAAATGAAAACTCATGAATAACCCTTGAAAATAGCTTATAAACATAGCTCAGAAGCGAGATGGGTCTGTAATTCTTCAATAAAGTGTTGTCACCTTGCTTGAAGAATAGCACCACCACACTTCTGTTCCATGCTTCTGGCGTTACGCCTTCGAGCAAGACGGAGTTGAAGAGCTTCTGAAGGCCTCTAAGTACCGGTGTTCCACCCGCTTTCAGAAGCTCTAATGGGCCTCTGGGAAGGCCCCTACAGGAACGCGGGTGGTGCTGGACGGGATCTCAGTACCGGTTGAGACCCAGATGAAATATCTGGGTCTCATCCTAGACGGGAGGTGGACCTTTGAGACCCAC
This sequence comes from Xylocampa areola, assembly GCA_935421205.1. Classification (NCBI taxonomy): domain Eukaryota; kingdom Metazoa; phylum Arthropoda; class Insecta; order Lepidoptera; family Noctuidae; genus Xylocampa; species Xylocampa areola. The sequence goes on along the minus strand of OW285214.1, from coordinate 11,257,861 downwards.
TTTACCCAGCTGGCCCCGAGACTAGTGTGAGCCGCGGCAGCCTTGGGGAGGCTGCTGCCCAACGTGAGTGGCCCGAGAGCCAACTGCTTTCGGCTGGACTCCGGAGTTATCCGGAGTATGGCCCTGTACGGGGCACCGGTCTGGGTGGACGCCCTCAACCGCGGAAACAAGACCCTGCTGCGATGTCCGCAGCGGGTCATTCGACGAGGGCGATCCGCAGTTACCGGACGGTGTCCTGGGCGGCGGTATGCGTGTTGGCCGGTGACCCTGGGAGCTCCAGGCAGAGATTACCACTTCGTGGCGGCGAGGAGATCTAGTGGGGAGCCTCCGGCGTGGGAAGAGGTGACGTGCATGCGGATGCAGGCGCGGGCCGTCCTGTTGCGGCGGTGGACAGAGAATCTTGCCCCACCGGTCCCAGGGCAGCGGACGGTTGATGCCGTCCGCCCGGTCCTTCAGAGGTGGGTGAGGCGGTCCTTCGGGTGGCTGACGATTCTTGTTTTCAATTCTGTACCGGCGGCACCAGATCGCGAGACGGGAGGCCACCCCGGCCTGCCACGAGTGTGTGGCGCTGGAGGACACAGCGATCCACACGTTAGTGTGTGACGCATGGGCTCCGCGTCAGCGAAAAGCACTTTCGGCCGGAATTGGCCGTGATCTCTCTCTGCCGAGCGTGTTATACGCCATGCTTAGCGGTGAGAGGTCGTGGGAGGCAGTTGTCTCCTTCTGCGAAGAGGTTATGTCGCAGAAGGAGGCCGCGGAGCGGGTCAGGTAGAATGCCGCCCTGGCAGACCCGAACCGCCATAAATAAACAGGAAGGTGGAGGGGGCAGTTTGCTCACCTCCTCCATCCTCCGTAGTGGGGTCATCGGTGAAGAGTCGGCGGAATCTTCGCCGGATTGCACGGCAACACACATGCGGGAGAGGGATGGCCTTGGTGAGCGAGGTCACCTCCCTCATAGCGTAGTGGCCCGGCTTGGCCGAGCCTACTGCCGGGGCAAGACGGTGAATGCTAGCGCGACCCTATTTTGCCTTACCTCGGCGGAGGACTGCTCACGGGGGGGTATTAGTGGGTTAGTGCCCCACATACCCCCTTCCGTCACCCCCATGGTGGAGGGGGAATGCGACTGATTTCACCCCTCAACAAAAAAATAGGGTCATCCTAATCTCTTACAGGCCCGGAATATCTTCGGAATAGACTCCAATACCTACCATGCGGTGGTCGCTTCCCGATTTCAACCGATTTCTCTGTGGATCACAGAGACATCGTTCCACTGACCTTATCCAAATTGCCCCTCTCTCAACTCATCATCGCTTCTGTTGCCTAGTTTTGCGTTGAAGTCCTCCATAACAACAGTGAAGTGGGTCTCGGAAGTATGTATGGCCCTACTTATGTCCTCATACATAGTCTCCACTTCACCATTTGGGTGTGTCGAGGTCGGTGCGTACACCTGAATGACCTTCAGCGAATATCTTTTGGATATTCTGAGTATTAGGTAGGTATACGACCCTGCTTGAAACACTTTCAATTGTAATAATGTTGCTAGTGAGGTTCTTGTGGACGAGAAATCCGACACCACCTTAGGACTGTTGATCGCCCTCCTGGTAATAGAGCAGGTTACCGGACTTTAGGATAATCGTGTCCTTACAGTGTAGCCTACTCATTTCCTCTTCCAGCTCAACAATTTTCTCGTCTATCCCCAAGGTGCGGATGTTGTAAGTTACCAGGGCCAGTCGTCGTCGGGGGTGGTAGCCGGGCGTCCGCCGGGGATTCTTAGCACCCCCTGCTCCGCCGTTACCGTGGCCGCTACCGTAGCCAGGAATAGCAGAGCCGCCAGGGACTAGGGGCCTGGTCTTTTTGTTGTACATTTCATAGGGGGGGGATTTGCCTATAATCGCCACGCTGGGCATGCGTGTTGGCGATCGCAGAATGAGCTTCGCGCCGTTAGGTTGCATTTAGCTACGTCTTTGGTTCGAAATGGTTATACCGACATTTATCGGTTCACCAGAGCCTCGTTCGTTGATCAGCAGGATGTACCACGGGCAGGTGAGGTTGGCATAGAGCAAATGATGGAGTGTGCTCCCTCAAATCCCTAATAACTTTGATATTGATTTGACATAGCAATACATACAATCATACAGCGCGCTGTGTATCCACGCAGAAAAGGAGGTAGGAGCAGGGGGTGCTAAGAATCCCCGGCGGACGCCCGGCTACCACCCCCGACGACGACTGGCCCTGGTAACTTACAACATCCGCACCTTGGGGATAGACGAGAAAATTGTTGAGCTGGAAGAGGAAATGAGTAGGCTACACTGTAAGGACACGATTACCCTAAAGTCCGGTAACCTCAAAGATATTAAAAGGAAGGAGATATGTTGTGTGTTTCAAAATGTACGAGAACCTAGCGATCCACTATTGCCCCTCCATAAAATGAGCACAACGTTATAATTGGCTACTTACGCTAAATAAACCAAATCCGCAATGTTAGTAGCCAATCATGCCGATCGTAGGCACTGCACACGTAAAAATATTTAATTCAAATAGACCGTATAATTGTCGATGATTGTTATCGATATTCTATTTAACATAATTTAAATATACAGGCTGTGGTTTTGAACAGTGGCCATATTGTAGGAACATATACAGCAACAGGTTATATGTTTTATAAAAATAATTATAACAATAATAGCCATGAGGTAATCGTCCTATTCGTCTCGTAACAGCTGACGCTTCTCTGTGAAATTTTCGCATAAGTACAACGCAGCAACGCGCGCGCCGCCCGACAAGTAGGTAGGTTGCATACAAGTCAACGATAAAGACCTAACGAACATAACGACTACAATGTAGTTTTAGGATTGTTTTTTTGTCTCATTATTGGTTTCTAAACTCCCATTCATAAATGATAGTTTTTTTAGATTACGTGAGTACGATATTATTACCGCGAGATGCAAGCTAATTACGTAACATAATCACATTGATTAGACAGTGTTATCAATACAGTATAACGTGTAGTTGCCGAGTTGATTGACGAGAGTCGGGATCTTCTGCGCCGCGGTTCGCGGGTTTGGTTATGTTCCAAGTCTAGGTGTAGGTATGTGCATGAGAGGTTTGTTTCTGTAAATGCTTGGAAATGTAAACAATGCAATGCATCGCAAGTGAGTTACAAGATTGGGTTATTTAATTATTGGTATTAAGGTCAACAGATCAGTCGACCATGCCGACGTGCGAATAATTAAATGTACTTACGTATTGAATGTTCACTACTGAACTTATGTTACTCGTAACATAACGAGCGATACATAACTGGGCATGTCGCCTATTGTTGTCTTTAAACTACGTAACACCAGCACACTCCCACTCACGCACCACGCACGCAATTGCACTACACTTTAATTTCATCGGTGTACACTAACTTTTTTACGTCACCACACAAATAAAAGTCTAGCGGCGTAAGGTCCGGGGACCGAGGAGGTCAAGGCACTGGGCTATCACGTCCAACCCACTGTGCCCCAAACGAGTCGTTGGTAGTTGATGGTGCACCATCATGCTGGTTGGTAATGCAGGTAATACAGGTATTTCAAACTGCCTGTGATGCACCCAGTACAGTATTGTGTAGCAGCCAGCATCGTAGCATGCAATGGCGTCTGTCGGACTGGCCACCTCCCCACGTACATACGCACTACTCAACCACTATACTACCAGCGAGGGCATAGGTAAATGCACACCATATCGACGAACTCACAGTTTGAAAGATGCGGCATTGTAGGTACTCGATCGTAAATTGACCGCGCGCGATTTCAACATGTACGCTCGTTCGCGTCAACCGACACACTAACGAACAACCGTTGAGCCGCGGCGCAAGCGTGCACGGGTAGGTACGTAGCGCGAGCGCCGCGCCGCCCGTGTTTGTCGGTACCTACGCTCGGCCTCTGTCGGCGTGCCGTGCCGTCTTTATACCTACTGCGTGCGACGCGGCGTAAACCCAAAAAACAGTAAGACTGCGAAATTAATTCGATTTTCTAAGGTATACTTTTTTTTTATTGTTTTGTAATCAGTTACACTTATAGATTCACCTCCTTCAATTTGACCACTGTCTAGAACCACAGCTTGTATAGTGTGCTTGATTCAAAATAGTTACCGTTTTAAGTTACAAACATAATTTAAAAGTTTAAAATGATAGAGGGTATAAATTTAGGCGCAGGTTCGAATCCTGTTCGCGACCGTATTCTTTTTCCATTTAATATTGTAACTTTAGAGTTCGCTAAGCATGCGTTAATGCTTTTTCAAAGACATATCTCGAGGTATAAATTAATTTAATAAAAGGACTATGCAATTACTAGAAAGAATTACAAATCCAATAAAAATAATACCTATTGAAAAATATCCATCTTGTAAACCATTTTACAATTAGTAGAGTAATTTTAAAAAGATACTTCAATATATTATGTGCAATAGGCGATGTTATCGCTAGTAACGTTCTCTGAAAGACAACTTTGGATGAACAAAATTAAAAATCATGGAAGACAAACATAGACTGCCATGGTATGCTTTATGTATATAAATAATAATGAGATAAATATATCTATATTACGTACTAGCTGGTGCCCGCCACTTCGTAAGTCGTAGCCTAAGTTACTCCTTATAACATGAGCTATCATGTTATTATCATATTTTTTTGAAATCCGACTGGCAGTTCCAGAGATTACCGCTCTTAAATAAACATACAAAAAAAACTCTCTTCCGCTTTATACTATTAGTATAAATTAATACAACTTATTCATAAAAAAGTAATACATATCATCAATATTCTACGATTACTATCGTAGATTATCGATAAATGTATTACCGTCTGCAGTCACGATCACATCACCAACGATTCACTATTCAAATTTTCAAAATAACGATAATACCACGCGACGCGTGTGTTTATTGAGTGTATCGGTCGCTGTTCTTTATATTACGTTTTTTATTGATCGATTGCTAGTTTAATTAGTAGATAAAAAGCAATGTATTTCGTACAAAAATAAGAATGTCATCTTGTTCCATCAAGGCAAATGTAACTTAGTAAAAATAACAAGAATTTCTAATTTATTGTTAATATAGATAAATACAACAAAATTCGTGTACTTATATATAATACGCGATACCTTCCTTAATAAAGGTATTAAAATCACTTAGATTTTGCAGTATAACACCGTACAACACGGCATTTTCACAACATTTCACGAACGTGGTCAAATGTGAACTGATCTATTGAAACCGCAATTTTTCCCGACGTGCGCAAATTGCTCTTATCGCGATCGCGCGGACACGCCCACTTAACATTTCTCGTCCATTCTTATTTCTATGGGTAACCTGCTCTATTACCAGGAGGGCGATCAACAGTCCTAAGGTGGTGTCGGATTTCTCGTCCACAAGAACCTCACTAGCAACATTATTACAATTGAAAGTGTTTCAAGCAGGGTCGTATACCTAATACTCAGAATATCCAAAAGATATCTGATCACTTTTTCACAACTTTTTGAATAAAACTAGCGGAGCTGAGTAGCACGTATGACTTGCAAGATTGCGCACTGACAACTCCGCGAATACTTCTTCCATATTTTAACACGTTTTATGGCGACGTCATTGCAATCAATTCAGTACCTATACAGGTGACCGAACCGACACGACCAACTTTACAGCTAATACAATGTCGTAAAGAATGCAATTACCTTAATAATTCAAGATAAATATTTGATAAACATTAACGCATGCTTAGCGAACTCCAAAGTTACAATATTAAATGGAAGAAGAATTCGCGGTGGTGAGCAGAGGTCGAGATGGCTTAGTGGTCAGAACGCCTGGAGTATTTATCCGGGAGGCGCAGGTTCGAATCCTGTTCGCGACCGTATTCTTTTTCCATTAACAGATGTATGCTGTTTAAGTACAGTATGAATTATGAAGAGTTGGCGGACTGTTAGCACATTACAACTTTTATATAATAGGTGTGTAGGAAAAAGAAAAGGATGGGAAGTGGCTACTTTCAGGATTGCTCTTTGGGCTCGTTCTATAATTAACATCACAAGTTTTAGGGCACCTCTCCTAGAAGTAATGCATGTATTGAGTAACAGATTGACACAAAGCCTGATAGACTTGTTTAATTATATTCAGATATAGAATAATCTTTATTGATTGGATTAATTTGTAACATAAGCCTCATAGATGGTAGAAATTTGGCCGTTAGACCAATTTATATTCAACTGTTTGGTCAGCACACACAAATACAGCAGCCAGACCACATATTATTTGTTGCCATGATTTGACTAATCTATTTTCATGAAAGTTCTTGATGGTTTAGATTCACATATGGACACGGTGGTGCTGCAATCAGGGTACAGGGCAGAACAATGTCTGCGGGGCCCACTAGTGTGTAATAAATACATAGATTTCGCATGCAGAGAGAAAAAAAAACCATATTACTATTACAATAGGTATTTATATATATCTAGTAATATCTTAGGTTTTCGCGATCACTACACACAATAATAAAAGAACAAAAACCAATACTACACACAATTAATCCAGTTAAAAGTTGTTTTATTATAATATATCTATCTAAACTGCCTCGTTGGTTCATTGGTCCCAAGCACGACTGCTCAGCAGGAGGTCTCAGTTTGATTCCCAGGTCAGGTAAAGTGTTCATAAAATTGTAATTTTTTTTTATGTGGAATCCTGGTCCTAGAGTATTTATCGGGAAGGCACAGGTTCGAATCCTGCTCAGGACAGTATTCTTTTTCCACAAAAGTTTACAACTTTTAGAGTTCACAAAGCATGCCTTATGCTTTTGAAAGACTTATCACACACATCAGACACAATAGATTTTTATTGTTATGAAGTAAGTTTTTATACGTGACTGAGCGGAGGGGAAGGTAATTGCATCTGTATGACATTGTATTAACTGCAAAGTTAGTCATGTCGGTTTGGTTTCCTGTAAAGGGACTGAATAGATGTCAAGGACATTACCAAAAGACATATACCAATGTGGAAGAAGAATATGCGGTAGTGAGGAGAGGACGACATAGCTTAGCGGTCAGAACGTGAGCATTTATCCAGGAGGTGCAAGTTCGAATCCTGCCCCCAACCATATTCTTTTTCCACAAAAATGTACAACTTTAGACTTCATAAGCATGCGTTAATTCTTTATAAAGATTTATCTGTATTACCTACTTTTTTATTTATATATTGATCTTGGTTGTCATGTTGTACTATATATTTAAAGAAAAAAAAATTAATACTTTTTTTTGTGGAAAAAGTAGTTCCGCTATTTATGCGTTAATACTTTTCGAAGATTTATCTGTGTAAGAAAATATTAATTTTACCTGATATAAAATAGAAGAAAAAGTTTACAGTCACTTACCCTGTACTTTATCATTTTTTCTTTTATTTGGCACTGAGTATGTTTGTTTCGAGCTGTGTTGTGATTGCTGATCCTCGTCACGCAAGAAAGTGTCGTGTAAATCCACCTAAGAATATTGAGACGATTTACAACAAGTAGGCGTGCAACTAGATTGACCACAACATATTATAACATACCTCCATTTGCTGCAATGAATTAATATAAGTGACAAACTATCTAAAAGCTCGTGTTAGGCATTCTACGGTATGCAATAATATCGCTCAGTGCTTATGAAATAAGTCACCTAACAACGAAGACCTAGAACAAAAATTAAAAACCGCTGAAACAGGGATTTATGTCAAATTTGTTGTTTGGCGAGACTTTCAATTATTAGTTACATGTATATTAGTCGTCTTACCAAACTTTGTTATGTAGTAATTTCATTAAAATTTTGCGAGAGACATTATTGAAAACTGTTTTTTGTTTTTGTTTCATGTCAGCTGTCAAGTCAAAATTAACCGATACTCCATTTCCGCTTTTCACTAAAACACTTGTAGACACTTTTCCGGCAAACTTGTTTTTTATGTTCGGATACCTACATAAGAATAAGATGTCGCTGATAATCTCCAAAGACAATTTATTTATGAACCCAAGTCTGGCAACATTAAACATATTTTTAGCATGTTCATTGGGCCGGGTCCAGCAATTGAATATCATAGAGAATTTGATTTGTAACCAACTTCATTTAAGTTACGTGGGAATCAAATTAAACTCTATTTTTCACACAATAAAACTTAGAAGTGTTTGAGAATTAGTTCTTCAAAATTATAATAAATTACCAAAGTGGGCCGTACCCTCGGCCGTCAACTTAGCACAAATCGTCAAATTCTACATTCTTGTAATATTTCTGCTGCTATTCCGCCAAAGTACAGAGTCATTCTAGATTTGCCAAAATGGCAGAGGGACAGGACGAACCCAAAAAAATTACTATTACAGTGAAAACACCGAAAGAAAAACAGCAACTGGAGATAGAAGAGGATGCTGACGTTAAAAAAGTGAGTACGGCGCCTCCAGAAACTTTGCTCATGGCGTAATAACATAGATATTGGACACGCAATCACTGACGACATATATTTAGATAAACGGCGACGCATTTGTAAAATTGTTATTTGTTTTAGCTCAAGGAAGTGTTGTCCCCTAAATTCAGTGCGGAACCGGAGCAGTTATGTCTTATATTTGCCGGAAAGATCTTGAATGATGCGGACACCTTAAAACAGCACAACATCAAGGACGGGCTGACGGTCCACCTCGTGATCAAGACGCCTCCCAGGCCCGAGCCTGAGGGCGCTACACGACGCCCTCCAGGTACTGTATGACAGTAGTGGTATTATTGTAATATATGAGTTTGAAATTACTTCATAGTGAAGGAATCGGTCAGAGGGTCGTCTTAGGGTCGGCTATTGAAATCATTATTTGACTACACATTCATGTAAATTTTCTGCATAAATGAAAACTCATTACAGGCTGAGATGTAAAATAATTCCACAGTACATACAACAATATAGCATTATAGTGATTATTTATTTTTATTAGGTACATGATTCAATTGCAGAATTATTATTGTAAATAGGTCATTGACTAATTAATATATTCTAGTTACACTGAGTTTTGTAATAGATTAAGACAATTGTGTACAAATTTTCAGTAAATTGATACATTGATTATTAAGGTTAGCTGTTTATATATTTCAATACTGTGTAGTTATCAGTACTGAATACAAAGAACCCTGCCTAAAAAGTTTCTGCTACAAATTGTGTAAATGGTATATATTTTTTATATTAATGGATTAGTGAATGTAGTAACTGTTAATACAAGACAGCAATGCTCTTAATTTTGTTTAGGGTCCAACATTAGAATTGACGCCAATGACCTCTGAGTTGTTTCAGTTTCTTCACAGAGATACTCAAATAGGAAATGAAACCTTCTAGATTTTAATTAGATATGTAAAAGAGTTCCAAACAAACCTAGTTGTGGAATATTATTATATTATATTATATTATATATTATATATTTACAGTATAAATAATTTGATTTTGGTAATTTACTAATGTTTTTACATAATGTTGGTATATTTGACAAGTGACTTCTTGATCTACTCCAATATAACACATGCATGTTTCATAAAATCTTATTAAATCTAATATATAAAATTCTCGTGTCACAGTTTTCGTTGCCATACTCCTCCGAAACGGCTTGACCGATTTTGATGAAATTTTTTGTGCTTATCCGGTATCTATGAGAATCGGCCAACATCTATTTTTCATCCCCCTAAATGTTAGGGGTAGTCCACCCCAATTTTTTTTATTTATATGGCAAAACAATGTTTGCCGGGTCAGCTAGTTCTTTATAAAATAGATACAATTGATATGTTATTTTTTAAATTGGCTGTGGAAAACTAAACAAGGGAAGATTAATTGATGTCCCTTCATACCACTTCCTGCAGATTCTCTCCCATTTGCCACCTTTAGTAGTGGTATTTCATTAAAATACTTGGAAGATACATTACTCTTGATATCTTATGTAATTTTTACATTATACAGTGTGAAAGAGATAAAAATGAAATGTATGAATATGCTCCATAAATTCCATTCTGGTCTCTCCCACCTCTATAGTAATTTGTATAGAACTTATTTTTTTATAAATTTTTACCAGGTCAGTAATATTGTTTTTGATTTTATCATTTTTCAATGCTGATGATAAATTGTATACATATTTGCAAAGCATATGCCCAAGGCTATTATGTGATTATAAAAATATCAATCCCTCTATAATCATTCTAATAATAATAAAAAACTGCCTCGTTGGTTTAGTGGTCCCAAGCGCGACTGCTGAGTATGAGGTCTCAGGTTTGGCCGGATCGGGGAAAGTTGTTATTGAGTTTTTCTTTTAGAAAATTCTCAGTAGCAGCCTGGAGTTTGGAATTGTGCCCGGTAGATGGCAATAGGCTCACCACCTATTACATGGGACTTAATAACAGCATTGGTGAAATGTGGGTGTGATTGGTTCTATTGATATTATTACCAGAGGACTAGATAACTATTAATATTAATTGTTCTCTGACAATAGCTTATCTGACTAACTAGCTCCGATTTGGAAAAATATGACTATTCAAAGTTAAACCACAATAAATAAATTTTTCAGCTGATATTGGTGCCACACCATTCGGATTGAACTCATTGGGTGGATTAGCAGGCCTAGAAAGCTTGGGACTTGGTCAGAGCACCTTCATGGATTTGCAGGTAAGACTATTTCCAGTAATGCTTATAATTTCCAGCAAAAAGACAAGACATGGGAAAGGTGGCAAAAGATAAAAGTATCTGATGAACACAAGATATAATTATTGTACCATGCAATTATGTTTTTGTACATATATACACGGGGAACAGAGACAAATGGAAACAGTTGGGGGAGGCCTTTGCCAACAAAAGGCACAGAGGCAGGTGTCAAACGGAGATAATTTAGGGAAAAAAAAAACTAATATTTTGTAGGAAAAAAATGAATGTACCTAAATATAAATTGTATTAATGTAAATGTATTGTATTATGTCTGAATAAAAGGCTGTTATTATTATTATATTATTATATATATGTGGAAATGTGTACAATATCTCAAACACTTGGTAGAATCCTATGGTTTTAGTTTCCAAATCAATATGTATAAGCAGTGTTTATTTTTTTTATTTTTATAATACTCTATATTGTGTGTGTGTTGGTTAAGGACAAATAATTAGTTCTGAAGGTCCCCTAAGATTTACTTGAAGTGTGAGATGATTTTCATATAAAACATGCTCCCCAGACCAGCAATATTTTTTGGTATTTCAATACTACCTACATTCCTCAGTAATTTCTTATGTGAAAATATTGTAGTTATAAAAGGCAATTGGTATGGTAACTATAGGCTCGAATGCAACAAGAGTTGCTCTCCAACCCGGACATGCTGAGGCAAGTGCTGGACAACCCACTGGTGCAGCAGATGATGAATGACCCCGAGAACATGCGCACACTCATCACATCCAACCCACAAATGCAAGACTTAATGGCAGTAAGTTTTACTCAACTTTGGTGACCTATTTATTTATTTAGCTCTTCCCACAGCTGATGCATACAACATACTATAACAATAACAATACATGGCCTATTGGTATTATGATAAAACAACATAAGCATTGTCATAGTAAACTGATGTCTGTGTTGAAAAGCAAAAAGAACAAGTGGTTGCTGACGCAGATCTTTGGAGTCCATACAGATTTTTGTAAGGTGTTTTAAATTACATCCAGGCCATATAAAGTGACGTATGGGACGCCGAAACCATTCCACCTTTATGTCCCTTGCAGAGCATATAATGTTCTTTGTACTTGTCAATGTTAGCTTAAATAATTCTCTTATCTCTTAGCACAAATAATTCCTCAACTCAATTTGAAAGGGAGAAGCTGGCTTTGACTGCAGATAGAAACACTGCTGACAGAAGATTCTTATATCAAATCTTATTTTAAAACCATTACTGTCAAAGTGCAATCATGTATAACAATCTACAGAGAAACCCAGAAATAAGTCACATGCTGAACAACCCTGAGCTGCTGCGGCAGACCATGGAGCTGGCGCGCAACCCCGCCATGCTGCAGGAGCTCATGCGCTCACACGACCGTGCGCTCTCCAATCTTGAGAGCATACCCGGTAAGTTACGATTTGACGGTTTGAGATAACATTGCATCAGATATAACTAGCGACAGCGCGGTTGGCGCAGCGGTCGAGAGACCGACTGCTGCGCTGCGTGTCGCAGGTTCGATTCCTGCACGGAGCAATTATTTGTATGATCTATAGTTAATTGCTCCGGGTCTGGGTGTGTGTGTGTGCTTGTGAGATTATATGTCTGTAAACGCACCCACGACACAGGAATAAATTCCTAGTGTGGGGCAAAGTTTTTTTAAAATAAATAAAAAAAAAAACTCTATCCATATGTATAATAAATAATATTTATTATAGATTTATCTGAATAATAAGATTTTGCTCGCCATTTTGGAACGTCCACTATATTGAATTTAGTGAGACAACATTTTATTTTTCGTATTCTTCTCAGCAAACCCATTTGATACCCATATCACGGGAGTGCATAAAAAATGACTAGTCCGCCATATTGGATTTAGAAGGACGTCACTTAGCTCACCATGCATTGTCATCCAAACTAAACGTGTATGCAAAATTTCAGCTCAATCGGAAACCAGGAAGCGGGTCAGAATAGCGACCTATGGAGTCGGTTACAAACATACATACAAGTGAAGCTAATATAAAGCGTGTGAAAATAAATTAATCCCTGTTTCATGCCATGCCATAACTTGAGAACGACTGCACCAAATTGACTAATTATTTTTTTGTTGTATTCGTCACATGTCACAATGTCGTCATTGTCAGGACCTTAGCCTGATTGACGTAATTAAAACCGTACCGATGTCGTAGCGACTAATGCTCGGCTTCTGAGGTTGTTTTTTCGGGAGTTTATCTTTCCATTAGCGCTATTGGTTCGCTAACTCTTGAAAAAGCGTATCCGAACAATGTGACTTAAGATAAACTCCGTTTAAACGTAGGTTAACACAACGGACCATTCTGCGCTGTTTATTCTTTCGGTTCCATGACTGAGGTTATTACGTTGTATTTTAGTACTAGCTGTGCCCGCGACTCCGTCCGCGTGGTTGTCGTAAATTAACACCATGTCGAGTATGAACACAAATTCTTAATAATTAAAAATGTTGAACTCAGCCCAATGCAAAGCAGCTACTGAGGACTGAGCTATGTCGTTTTTGGGTAAACAAAAATTGTTGAAACAATTTTTTCTGATTATATATTATAGCTGTGCCCCGCGGTTTCACCCACGTTGATTTGAGGAAATAACCTACTAAAATATATTCCACCAGCGCACTCCTCCCTCATGCCCGCGCCCGGCACATAATAAATGCGTCTGCCTCGTTGGTCTAGTGGTCCCAAGCGCGACTGCTGAGCATGAGGTAATGGGTTCGATTCCCTGGTCGGGCAGTGTTATTGAGTTTTTCTGTTAGAAAATTCTCAGTAGCAACCCCGGAGTTTGGAATTGTGCTGAGTTGGTAGATGGCAATAGGCTCACCACCTTTTACATGGGACTTAAAGACATCTAAGTGAAATGTGGGTGTACGCCTCTACGTACCCCTTCGTGGAATACAGGCGTGATGCTGTTATGTTATAAATGCACGCGTACTTGATCATATTTTGTTTCAGAGTTATTTTAAAACTATGATATCTTATAATAAAACAACTTTTAACCGGATTAATCGCGTGTATTACACTTTGCAGCGTTCGTGGTCGCAGGAGTCCTCCTGCGACCACGAACGCTGCAAAGTGTTCGAAACGTCAGGAAAAACAAAAAACCAATAATACACGCGATTAATCCGGTTAAAAGTTGTTTTATTATAATGTGTAGTGATCGCGCAAACCTAAGATATTACTACTATGATATCTCCTAAGATATTCATTGAAATCAAATGATGCCAAGGGCAATTTTGTTCAAAATTAAATACTAGTGGTGAATAACGTATTTATTTGGACAGGGATTAATATACTGTTTATAAAAACACCTTCGCAAATAAAACATTATTTTAGAACAAATTTGATAACCATAAAAAGGGTTATAGTGAGTCAACCTTAAAAGATAATCATATGCTGTCTCGGGCTTTTTGTTAGAGCTTATAAAGGGAAACCATTCTGTCATATATTAAATAATATAATAATTTTAGAGTTCGCTAAGCATGCGTTAACGCTTTTCAAAGATTTATCTTGAATTCTGTCATATATGATTTTTGCATAACGTTGTTTACACAGCGCACGCAACGGAAGCTCTCAAAAGGAATATTTTTTCCCGGTTTTGGAACATTTTTCATGGATTCTCTGATCCTAATGGGCCTAGCGTGATGTTACATAGCCTGCCTTGATAAATGGACTATCCAACATAAAAAATATTTTTTCAATTCGAATCAGTAGTTCCTGATATAAGCGCGTTCATTCAAACAAACAAACTCTTCAGCTTTATGACTTACTAACACTAAACCTAAAGAATATAAAATATGTTGCTTTCCATAAAACTGTTGCTTCGAGACCAACAACGCTTACTCCGCTTACTATCCATACTTGCGAGCCTAGCAAAATCACCTCTTGCAACTGTGATGCCGTTGATAATGTTAACTACTCTAGATATCTAGGCGTCATTTTGGATTAACATCTATCTTTCAAAAAACACATATCTACATAATCGGGAAGAATTAGGAAAACAATCTTTATCGCTAAATAATTACGTAAAAGTGGCTCAAAAGACACCTTAATTATGGTATATAAGGCGTTGACCCAGTCCCTATTACACTATTGTATCCTAGCTTGGGGAGGCGCTGCCAAGACAAGGATGATCGAACTTGAAAGAGCCCAACGTGCAGTGCTGAAAGTAATGTTAAAAAAAAAAAAACAGATTATCTACTGATGAATTATATAAAGAGTGTAAGGTCCTCAGGGTACGCCAGATATTAATTTTCAAAGCAGCATGCTCGACGCACGTTCTATAAATTCCAAGGAACACACTCTTCTTTCCAATCGCCGCATTTTTCGCATACCTGTACCCTCAGTTAAAACCAGTTTCTTAAAACGTTTACCAAAAATTCTTCTTCCTCACATTTATAATAAGCTGTACCACGAACTACCTGAAATCAAAGACCTACCTACCAGCAAAATTAGGAATAAAATAAATACATGGCCGATGAACGTTTTTATGAAGACATAGAAAATATTGTTAACTACAGCCTAGACATACAATACACACAAACGCGCGTACAAAAACACAGACAGTCAAAACACACACACACACACACAAACGCAGTCACACACACATACACACACACACTCACGCTCACACACACATACACACAAAATAGGCTTAGTTCCTTGTACTCTTTTAGACGTATATTTTTATGTTACTCCTACTTCTATTATTACTATTTTCCTGCAGTTTTGTATATTATATTTGTAGAACCCCACTGCTTCATCATAATGGTGTCTGCGACACAAGCCTTGGGCTTAGTGCAGAAACCAACGAAATATTTATTGATTGTTAATAGTCTTAGTAAATAAATTGTGCTTATTCTTATAATATTAGTATAGATTAATATTGAGTGAATAGGCAGTTTTTTTTTTAGATTATTTGAGTAATATATAGCATAGTGTACTCGAACAGCTCATCAGAGTCTGGTTTAGAAGTAACGGAGCTTATTTCAAATATATCAGTGCCAAGAAATTTATATAAATACCACTAAATAAAAACAACGTCACACTGACTTTTAGACAAAACAATTGCCACCAGTATACTTATTATACTCTTTGATTGCCACGCGCCAAAGTAATAAATACTAAATAGTTTTGTTGCCTCGTTGGTCTAGTAGTCCCAAGCACGACTGCTGAGCATGAGGTCTTGGGTTCGATTCCCAGGTCGGACAAAGTGTTATTTGGGTTTTCTGTTAGGAAATTCTCAGTAGCAGCCCGGAGTTTGGAATTGTGCCCGGTAGATGGCAATAGGCTCACCACCTATTACATAGGACTTCATAACAGCATTGGTTCATATAATTTTCAAAAATCGACTATCATGAAAACAAAGTCACAAATTTCACTCCATAATTTCGTTAGTCTTCGTATGTCGCTTGTAGTTTTTCGTTAAAAGACAATCCATGCCCGTGCCGTTCACTGGTCCACTCTACCAAGCCGCAGCTATATGAAAGGGTTACACCATCCAACACTGGTGTGGAGTCATTCTTCCAATCCTATCCGGTCCATATGGTGCGTGCACTGCGCAGTAAGTGCCGCTGCCTATGCTATTCATTGTCCTCGAGACATGCTGCGCTATCCTCGTCTAGGCGTGGAAGAGTCGTTTTCAAGGTTTATACCTATTTTCCTGCACGCTATATTTTCTACAGCTCATCCTTCCAATATACACTGTTTCCAAATTGCAGCCACATTGTCCATGTGCTCGTGCAGACGTTTTCGACGCCACGTTGTATGCTTGCACGTATCCTAACACTTTCTATATATTTTTTTGAACTTTATTCGTGGTACGCGGGTACCACGAATTTATTTAATTACTTTAAATATGTCACGGTATGACGGTTAATCCAATCCAAAGTAACAGTTGTAAGGTTTATAGACATAGGACATGGACAAAACATCAGATATTTTGTCTTAATCTCGCAACTTTCTGCCAAACTATAGAAAATTGTAATGTTTGATATTGAAATTACTATTTTATGTACATTGTTATTATTTTAAATTAAATTTATATAACCGTTACGACGAAAGTCACAGTACTTTAATTAAAAAATGTGTTTAAATATCTTCGTAGAATACAAAATAAAATACTGGCAACTATCCCTTGAGCTACGTTGATTTATCGTTTAGTTCCGATCCTATTGAGTTGAAGTCCTATCGAACTGCGATCCAGGAACACGTGAATACCAACTAAGCATTGGATTTCGACCGAATGATTTTTGAACTTCAACGATATTTAGATTTTTTGGTTTTACGTGAATCAGGCTAAAGGTCTTTACAAGGGGGGGAATGAGGTCTGGTTATCATCGCTTTTGATTAATATAAACAAATGATTTTGATGGATACCCTTCCCGTGTCCGAGGTTCAAATCACGAAAGTCTTTCCCCGCTCCTTGAATCAATACGTCAAGGAGCGGGGTGGGCTATCCGCAACCTGTCCACCCGCTCGGTATCTGGAAAGGAGAGCTTCCTCTTGCGATAAGCCTATGAAGCACTAATTATGCGGCATAAGCAAAGCAAAACTTACAGCAGAGCCGAGTCGTGAATTAAAGTTTTGAATTATTTTTAAGGTGGCTACAATGCTTTACAACGCATGTACAGGGACATTCAGGAGCCTATGTTGAATGTAGCCAGCAGTATGGCAGGCAACCCATTCTCCGGACTGGTGGACAACTCTGGTGAGACAAGTTTGATTTAATTATAATATATGCTTAAAAGAGCATGGGTGACATAAAAAAATATAAATCCTTCCACCAGAATGTTAAATGTTAAAATAATCTTTTTAAACACCTAACTTAGGTTATAGTGTGCGCAGAGCCACACAACACCCTTTTTTTTTGCAATTTACTTTTGATAGCACCTTTATTTCGGTCAGCTGTTTGAGAAAGTACACCCAAACAATCACTATATTTTTCGATTGTCTTTTAAGTCTCCTAAGTCACATACATCAGCATTAACCGTTTACAATGACGTTCCAAGTAGACGGCACAAACCCGCAACAGGGGGCCGAGAACCGGCAACCCTTACCGAACCCGTGGCAGCGCGGCGGGGGCGGCGGCGGCGGCGGGTCAGGCGCGGCGGGCGCGGCGGCTGGCCCGGGCCTCATCAACACGCCGGGCATGCAGTCGCTGCTGCAGCAGATGTCGGAGAACCCGCGCCTCGTGCAGTCCATGTTGTCGGCGCCCTACACTAACACCATGCTGCAGGCTCTCGCCGCCGATCCCGATATGGCGTCGCAGCTTATTAACCAGGTATTCCTCTTTTTCTTTCTCTTGTTCAAAGGCGACCATAACTCTTGACGCTTCTTAACCTGATGTCAAAAGAAGCATTCAAGCTGGCGAGCTACCTCTTACTTGACTTGACGACCGCTCTTTATTGACATATAAATTCCGGAACCTACAAATCACACTCACGGAAACATTTATATATAAGCCACTAGCTGTGCCCGCAACTCCGTCCGCGTGGATGTCGTAAATTTTCACCATGTCGTGTCACATGTCGCAGATGGATTGTAGAATCAGCTGTTTTACAAAACAGCTAGCTGATTTAACAATACTGTTATGAAAAACAGCTGAACGACGTTTAGCGGTTTTACATAATTACTGAACTATAACACGCAGAATTGAATGAACGTTTTGCGTTTATCAATGCAGCGGGTCAACGATCAGAGATTATGTAAAACAGTGTGAAATGAACTGTCAGATTGTTGATTTTAGTTCGAAATTTTGTCGCATATGCCTCTGTTTGTCTTAACAATAATAACCTAACTTTATTTTACTTGTCAATAGCAAAAAATGATGAAAATTTTGAATAACGTAAATACTAAACCACTATATAGTCGACAATATATCGGGATTATGAAATAAAATAAATGAAATTGATTCATGAGCAAGCGAAGCGAGCTCAGGAGTTTCGCGTATCCTGGCACGGACAGGTTAGGTTCCTCTTCGTGTTTAGGTTTTTTCTAACCTTACAGACACAAAAATAGGAGCCGTCGATCCAGCCACGGAAAGTTAAATTGGAATACAGTATCTTTTTTTTTACTTGAGTGGTGACTATCCATATAATATACCTATACAATAAACAAACTTCTCCCACAGTATATATGTCATTCTGCATTACGTCTAAAGGTGGGTACCTGTTTTGTTAAACGTATCGCAATGGCAATTCAGCTGAACGTCATTCAGCTGTTTTATAAAACAGTACTGTTTTGTAAATCAGCTAGCAGTTTTGTAAAACAGCTGATTCTACAATCCATCTGCGACATATGAACACAAATTCATAATTATAATTTATGTTAATCATGTGTTTCTCGTAAATCAATCGCAACCTGTTTAGTTACAGTGATCGTATGAACGTCAAATGAACTAAAAACGTATCTACTGTTTTTTTTGAGAACTACTGGAAAAGGAAAATGAATTCAATTAGTTTACTGTATTAATAACATTAATATTAAATATATTTGAGTGATGTCCCGAAACTTAGAACAAACATTCGGAAAAAAAAGTTGTCGTAATGAAATCTACACTTGTTTTTCTCGTTTCTTTGAATTTAAGGTATATTAGCTCTAACTATTCCGGCACTGTTTATCACTTTTGACTTTAAAATATATTTAATTTTGAAATGTATGATTTAAATATGAATAATCTTTCCGACATCATTCTTTGATATTTATTGATCCGTTGAAATGTGAATGTGAGTACTGAGGGCCAGCAATTGATGAACCTCATTGACTGTCTGGCGGTTTTAGTTCTTTTATGTGACCTACGAAAATGTCCTCCTGATCTGGTATTGTCTTGTGACAGGTCGTTGAACTCCCTTAGTTATGGATGACCTACAAAATGACTGATGATGCATACGTACCGTCAGATAGGGCAGGTCACCTGATAGCTCCTATTCTTTGTCTTTCCTCAACAGGCCATTCCAGAGGATCCTCTCATGGTTACACTCACATAGATATGAACTATTATGTCTGGGCTTTAAAAGAGACGTTGACTTCTGAGTTTATTTCGGCGTTATTCTCAGAGATAGTCAGATAAGAAACGCCATCTAGTTTATTAAAATGAGTTGTAAAAGTGTCTTCAAAGGTACTATATAGAGAAAAAAAAAAAACATTAGCACCCATTCACAAGCATGAAGCGCGCACATCAGCCTCGCTTAGTAATTCAATGGTACACTATTATTCTTCTTCTAGAACCCTATGTTCGCGAACAACCCACAACTACAGGAACAGATCCGCACAATGATGCCGCAGATGCTCGCACAGCTACAGAACCCTGAAATGCAGCAGATGATGTCCAACCCTCAGGTCAGTTTCAAACTTGTTCCCCCAGTTCGCACGCTATAATTATATTCTACATGGGCTTGAACGCCAATCTGACTGTAATCCACAAACATACTATACATTATGACACTCCTGATTATGTTTAGTATACATGTGGTATGTGTTGTGGGGTTTGAATATTTTATATCTCGAATTAATGTGTATTAGCTGGTGCCCGCGAGTTCACCTGCGCAATAAAAGATCTATGTCCTTCTTCAAGGTCCAATCTATCTATATACCAAAATTCATCCAAATTGGTTCAACAGACACTGTTACAGAGTGACTTTTATTTAAGTAATAAGTTTGTATTTGTCTATGACCATTTTCATTAAACAGCAGTAGCAGAAATAGTATCAATTAGACTCATCAATTACCACCGTGTTATACCGTCGCGCGAGGTAATTCTCCAATACCTCGCATTCAATGAACTATTGGATTCCTAACCAATGTTAGTGATGAATACTGAAAGTATTGTGTAAGGAACGTCAAATGTGATTTTGGTCATTGTAATAGGTCCTAGACCATTAAAAAAAAATTAAATAAATAACGGTGTAGGCCCTGAACGCGCTGCTGCAGATCCAGCAAGGCCTGGAGCAGCTGCGCAGTGCCGCGCCCACGCTGGTGGGCAACCTGGGGCTGGGCGCGGCCAGCGCCGGCGCAGCGCCACCGCCGCCGCCGCCCGCCGCGCCGCCGCAGCCCGCCGCCGCCGCCGCCGCCGGCGCCGCGCCCCGCCAGCAACAGAACTCCGAACTCTTCACGCAGGTTGTAATCTCTAAGCTTCCCTGAATCTTAAACTGCTGATAGCTCTATTTGTTGTTATCATGTGTTGAAATACATGTTTAGGTATTTATTACACATGTACTGGAAAATAACAAATTTAAATATCATAAAATTTAAATATTTATTGAAATAATTATCTATGTCAAAAATCTTTTAAGTATCTTGAAATGCTTTATACAAATAATATGTATCATTCGTACCCACTTCAAAAACACATATATATTAGTATAGCTTATGATATAAAGAGTGAATTTTTGAAGTGGGCGTATATGGCCAATCCCGAAACTATAATATATAGCGAAAAGTACTCAAAAGAGTCGCGGCCCGATTTTTGTGTAAACTAAAACTGCAACAACAGATTTTTGAAAAATTAATATTCTTAGCCAATAACAGAACCCGGTGATTTTGAATAATAAACACATACTGTATTATGAAACCTTCCATACAAGTGCAGGAAAATCACGTACACATTTTTTTTTATTGGCTATTATTGCCGTTTTATTAAAAATGGGACGCAATAAACAATGAGATTTACACTGTACTTTGACTAAAAAATTTCAGAGGAGGATAAAAATTATAATATACAAAGTCATGCTGACAGCAACTTCATCAGCAGAAAATCATTGTATATGTAATAATATAAAAATCCTATTATAATTACAGTATTGTGATATTAAACAGTGGTTTCACGACAAGTTATGAGTAATTTACCCTTAACTGCAGTGAAACCACTAACATGATAGACATAAAACACTTTGTCTATATGTGCTGGCTCCATCGCAGGCGAACGCACACCGCGCGCACGTCGATGTGGTATAATTATAACTTTTATTTTAAGTGAGTTGCTTAGAATATCGATAACACACATAATTTATTGTACTTACATAAATATCTTACTGTCGAATTGGTGCCGGTATTTTACACTTACGTATTAGTAAAGTATGTCTTCTTATCTCTTAAATATATATATTATTTGTAAATATGATTATGTATAAAGTTTCGTTTGGCTATTACTAATTAAAAAATTATAATTATTATAAATAAAAATCTATAGTAGTAGGAATTCAAGGTATTTTGCATTTATGTAGGCTGTGCCCCGCGGTTTCACCCGCGTGTAATTATATAGGTTAGTACAACCAACAAATTGAAAATAATTCACAGTTCATCTCGTCGGGCGGGGTTTATGCGTCACAAGGCTCGTACGCGCGAGTGTTGAATTATTCTCATTTTACATTATCTCCTAAATTATGCGTCCAAATAACATGCTATAAAGGGCAACATTTATCTTCATAACATTGTCTTGATGATGAAGTAACTTTTCGTATGGATTAATATGTCATGCCTTATAATAATGCTCATAAATCACTTACATTTTCATTTATTTTTTTTCGAAAATATGAGGCTATATTTTGTCATCGCGAACTTTTTTTAAGATTGACTAAATACCGATATTTTTGTAGAACATTATATTTCCGTATCACTAACCATTACGCCAGCGCACGCGGATAAAGAGGTTCGGAAGTGTTTTTTCTTCCTTCTTACTTAAAAAAAAAAAAAACTATTTAATGCTAAAGCTGAAAGGTGTAGCTAGGGCATCGAAACTCCGTTCAATTTTGAAAACCCGGGTTTTCGGGTCTAAGAGTAATCAAAACCCGGGTAGACCGGTTTTTTCGAGCATTTCGATCTTTTTATTGTATTTTTTTTTAAAACACTAATCTGCGTTTATATCTCGATTTCCTACAATGAGTACAAACTATAAAGGATGAGGAAGAATTTAAATAAATGAAACAGTACTTTACAAATTACAAAAACAGTTTTAATGTTAAAAAAAGTGATAAAGATTTATTTTTTATTCAAAATATCTTAAAACTTAGTAAGTAATCTAGTCTTTTTTAAATCACAGACTTGCAGAGATTAGTTTTAACATTAAATGAATTATTTTGGTAACATTCACTTATTGTATTTAAAAGCTAATAAAAATAATATCTTCAAAAGACATTTTTGTAGTATCACAAATAATTTTAACATTAATAAAACTCTTCTTCGCATTAACAATTAGGTAACGAATAGTTCTAGTCTTCTATTCTACTATTCTAATATAATTTAAATTGCAGTCGTTTGGTTAATAATTAGTTCTTTATCTAAAATACTAAGTAAAAAGTAGTTATGCATTTGACACATTATTTAAACAACACAGTTAAGACATACCCTCTGACCATCTGACCACTTTAGAAAAAAAGAGATATTCATATAAAATAATAACTAATACCATTTTGGATATATCGTAACGTAACATAAAATAACAGATATCAGAACTGAATTGTTAGAATTTCTTCTTACTTATGTAAAATGAACGTAAAAAAATTAGGGCATCCAAAGTTTTGTCACTCAAAGACGAACGCAATCTATTGCACATAATTCCAGCCGAAGAAAATATACGCTCCGGCTCGACGCTAGTAGGTGGAATAGTTTTTAAATGTTCATATACCAGCGATAGGTAACGCCCTCGCTGTCGCGTACCGCCATTCTCGAAGAGTGCCATTTCTACCCTCACAGTAGTAAGCAAATAGTCTGATGGACAAGCTGATCCAGTTTCAGGAGCAGTATAATCAGTAGCAATTCATTCCATTACTTATTATTGCATTCAAAGTGGCTTAAACTAAATAAATAACAAAAACAAAAGTATTAAAAATAAACCCGAAAAACCCGAGTTTTAAAAATCAAACCCGGGTTTTTTTGTAATCCTCAGAACCGGGAAACCCCGGTTTTTTCGGTCCGGGTAAACCCGGGCTCGATGCCCTAGGTGTAGCCGAATGTTAGCCTACACTATTCCTCATGAATCTGTCTATCATACCGCGTGACTTTTTTTACCGTGAGGAAAAAAATAGGGCATGTTAGGTTAACGGAGTAGGAGCATATGACGTATTTATTACAGTTTTTTTTATTTTTTCATTAACATTATGAAATTGATTAATCAATAAATACTCCTTATTTCAAGTAATAATTTCATACAAAAAAAGTAAAACATTTTTTTGTGAAAATAATTAATAATTCTACCAAAAAACACCAAAATTCAAATCACAGACACCCTACTTGACGCGGGGAAATTATCAATGAATTCATAGGTAGTGAAATTGTATCCTTTGAAGCCTCATTGAAGCCGGCCCATAGGTACTCGCCGAACTTGCCGGCGGCCTCTTTGATATCCTGTCGCATTCACACATCGTGTGTGCTTACGCATATCGTCCCCCGCGTCCCGTGATCTCATTTCAGTCACCTGCGATTAGTCATAGCGTGACGTCGCTGACGGTTGTGTTTACGCGTGTGTATCGGCCGCCTGGTGATTCAAATCATAAATATGACGTACAAATATTCCAACGTAGAGTACCTAGCAATGGTGAGATATTATATCCTGTCTGGTGAAAACATAGAAAGTGCGAGGCGAATGTACCCCCAACAAGAACACTTACAGTTGTTGCGAAGAAACGGTATCCCTGCCCCTCAAATTCCCAGCACTAATCTAATATTACGGACGTATCACCGGTTACGTGATCATGGCCAGTTCCAGCTTCCGAGTCATGCCACAGGCAGAGGCCGGCCACCCCTGTCCATACACGATGAAGACGCCGTACTGGATTATTACCAGAGACACCCGAGAAGGAGCACTCGGCAAGCAGCTCGTCGATTTAGTGTAAACCAGTATGTAGTATGGAAACTACTTTATGCAGTAGACATGCATCCATACCATTTCTCACGCGAGCAAGCTTTGCATGCACCGGACCCCGGACCTAGCATAGAGTTTTGTCACTGGCTGCAGAACCATCCGCAAGCGAACACCTTGTGGAGCGATGAGTCCATATTTACTCGTGATGGTATTTACAACGTGCATAATGAGTATTGAGTTAGTGAAGTTTTCAAAACCCAAACTAAATTAAAGAACATGCTCATCAAATTCGGTTCAATGTGAAGGTTTGGGCCACGATTATACACGATCGCATAATTGGCCCAGTTTGGATAAAAGGCCGATTGACGATTGTTCCGTTATCAACACAATGTTGGAAGACGTTCCTGTGCTGTATCTACGAGGCATGTACTTCCAGCACGACGGATGTCCAGCTCACTACGAGCGATCTGTGCGTACGTACCTGGATAGTCAGTTCGGTGATCGGTGGATAGGTCGCGGTGGACCTGTGAACTGGCCGGCGAGATCACCAAACCTAACCCTTTGACTTTTATTTATGGGCTGAACTAAAACGTTTAGTGTACTCTGAAGAAGCTCGTAGTCTAAATGACTTAAAGCAGAGAATAATAGACGTTTTCAATATTCTTAAAAGTGATAGAGACACGCTTCAGTTTATCAAACAATTTGCAAAGACGTGCTAGTTTGTGCTTAGAAAAAAACGGTGGACATTTTGAACAATTACTCCGATATGGCTAAAAAGGTACCTACTTTTTTATAAATAATATTATTATTGTAATTTTGTAAACATAAATCACAACGAAAAAGTTCATAGAAAATTTTCATCACTTTATTATATCAAATGTTTATGTAATTTAATTTAACTAGGTAAATACAGCATATTAGAGGGTTCTAAGCCCGAAAAGTATTAAGAAATGATCGAAATCAAAAACATATCGGAAGTAAAATACGGAAAGATGCGTACTTAGGTACTTATTTTATTCTTCAATTCGCTCACTCTAAAGTCTCATCACTCCATTTCCAATATCTGTTATAAAGTTTTAAATAAAATTGTAAACAAACGGGTCATTAACTTGATCTTAGATGGTTCGGATCACTGAACCTAAGCTCATGTCATATGTCATATGACTCGATTTGATACAAAATGATCGTTATCTAATTCTTATTTATTTTATAAGTTAACTTTTCGCTAAAGATTTAATTGGAACAAAAGGTTCAATAAGTAATAATAAGTCAAGTTAAAACAGGTGAAGTGTAAGTGATTGTATAAGAATTTTAACTAAACAGATTTGTTTACATTAATATCAAAAGCTTGAAGAGATCTTAGGTACGAGTCGGTTTTCGGTTTCAGCGTGTGTTATGCTACACTCGAGCGTAATCGCCCGACGCACGGCCTGTTAGGTACCTAGCGAAATAAATGTGTGTGCGTCTCGCTCACACTTTAATTCATACACGATCGCACTTCTACATCGTTTACTATTTCCTATTTTACCTACTATTATTTTTACTCATGTACCGTAGGATGGATTAATTTTACCGGAACTTCTACAATCTTAATAGTACAAAGCAATTATCGTTGCGTATGTTTTATATTCCACTTACAGAACACACCATTTTTTTTTCCTAGCGGTAAAAAAATTCATCCGGTATATATATATATATTTAATTCTATTGGCAATTCCAGAGATTAGCGGTCTTAAACAAACAAACAAACAAAAAAACTCTTCCGCTTTATAATATTAGTATAGATTGATAAAAAGCTTTTACATAGACCTTACGTTTTTTAAGCACGTAGTAGTTTATTTTTTTTAATTGACTACATATTGTTAATAGTGGAATATTTGGTGTACAGTTCATGCAGCGGATGATGTCCGCTATGGCGAACAATCAGACGAATTCGTCGCAACCGCCCGAGCAGCGCTACTCACAACAACTCGAACAGCTCACTGCTATGGGCTTCCTCAATCGGGAAGCTAACTTGCAAGGTAAGCACATAGAATAAATGAAGAGAAAGTGAGCTGAGTGAAGAACAGAATACGGGATGTCACTCTCATGTATAAACAATAAATTGATTGCAACATAATTTGTTCATAAAAAATCAAAGAGGGTCCTGTTCAGAAATGCTTATTGGTTATGGTTATATATAAAAATTACTCATAGGAAGGTTTGTCAGTAAGATGGTTGTATATCTATGAAAATTCAAATAAAGTATACATTTTCAGCATTGATCGCGACATTCGGTGACGTGAACGCGGCAGTGGAGAGGCTACTAGCCCTCGGCCAGTTGTCCATGAGCTAACACTCGCGCGCCTAGCAACTTAGACGTCCACTACTGCGGCTACGATCTGCTTACACCATACTAACACAACTGTACTTTTGTTACAAACAACCTAAAGATTGAAAATTTCGAACGGAGTATAAAATGTAGTTCGTTTTGTTCATGTATCACAGTCATTTATTGTTTAAAGCTTCGTTTATTTGGCACACGTGTGGTTTGCTAGATCACGTTATATATTTTAGGAAAAAATATGGCTCACAGATTGCGACTGACAGACATTATAAATAATATGAAGTACCTATTTATTACTTCAGAATTAAATACAATTAGAACATCTTTTTTATTCAATTTTTTCATTTATGTATGTATTTGATTGGTGATAGACAGTAAAACTATCCTACTACCTACTATCTCGGAGTTGCCCTAATTTCTAAATTTATTTAAATCACATAGGTTTGTAACAAGACTATAGTTCTATATTTATGTTATTTACGGTTTTGGTATAAAATTTGTGTGAACTCAAATTACTAATTTCAAAATGGCTGTTTAAGAAATATGTATGTTTTATAACTAATAATAAATATTGAAAATATTCTTAATCTCAGCTACATATTTATTGAAAGGTAATTTTAATAATTATTATATAGATTACATAAAAATTAAAATATGCATCCATTTTGAATAAAGTCATTTTATAAAAACACTATCACATGATTCTACTTTTCATTGCAATGGTGTAAGTAAGTATGAAGAGGTGACAAAGATTTAAACACCCTTAAATTTATGACCGTGTATGTTGTTACGCATGTCTCAGTTTACCCTAAAATAATTGTAATAATTAAAATTCATTCCTACTTGTTTTTAGGCAATTTGAAAAATTGTTGTTTATACATTAAGTAACATAACAATACAATTCCTGATTAAAATCGTCGGATTTTTTATTCTAATACTGTAAAGAAATATATGGTATTTCTATGATTTAATTTAATGTATTCTTGTTATACTCGTATGTTATCGATGTGAACTCACTTGCGTAGAATTGCGTAAATAATAGGTTTATGTAAATAGTTTTGTTCGAAAAAAAATATGGAAGAACACTTTCATGCAATAAACTTTATCTTTTATGTGTAATGAAAAATTACAGATTTTTTGTATGATTTTCAAAGCATCTTCGTCATTTTGACGTTAGTCACAATTGAAAGGGGTATATAAGGTCGACTGATTATTTTGCATTATGCCAGGTTAATACAGACTAGTACAGGATGTTGATTGAATATTAACAAAAATATATTGATACTTATAACAAAAGACAAAAACAGCCTTGTTTTTATTTTAATTATGTATCTAAATAATGCCTATATGTATTTCGTTCCGTTTTATCTGTAGCTATGTAAAATATATATTTTTAACTATTATTTTGTGGTGGTAAAAATAATTTTATATTAAACTTTTCTTTTTGTAGCCTATTGTAGTGGTTTTATAGGTAAATAAATTTAAGTTGTAAAAAGTATGAATGAGTACTACTACTGTTGCTCAGTTTTGTAGCCAATGTCTTAAATTACCCAGAAGTGATAAATCACTTATTGAAACTATTTGTTGTTCTTGTATAGAGAGGCATTGATCTTAAGCGCACTTTTATTATTTTAACATTGACATAATATCTTCTAGTTCTGCAGATTAATGGATAAAGCGAATAAATGCATACAAATTATTTTAAAATGCCTAGTACAGTTTTGTTGCTTTATGCTTTACGACACCATAAGTTCTAAAATTCTTGCCAAATAATCGTATTGATTTGAGCTTTTGAAATTTCTTGTCTAAATCAACCAAATAGACGTGTGTTCTGTGATGTTCTAGACTGCTAGAATTGTTTAAAATCGTATGAATCTGGGTGTAACAATATTATTACGTGACAGAATGCAATTATTATAAATAAACTTAAAAGCTGTAGTTTTATTAACTCCTTTATGACGTTCGTATTGTATTTGTTTATGTTACCAAAAATGAAACTTCGCTCCTAAACATTATGGTACTATTTTTGAGTCAGCTCCAAACAAACAATCAACAAAGAAAATTAGATAATAAACTAACGTGAAATTGGGCATACCTAATTTTCGTAAGACGTGCTAACGGAAAAACCATTTGGAGTTTTTTTGTTGATAATGTACTGTTTCGCAGACTTGTGCAAAATGTATTCAGATTAACGATTACATTTTGTAATCATGATCACATATTAACGAAACTAATCATTTCAGTGATTAATGATTAGTAGTTTGTAATCGTAATCACGATTGCTTTTTTATTTTATTTTTAGGTTACTTTTTTAGAATTTTTTTTTAATTCTTTTTTTTGTGAACTTGTTTTTATTACTTTTTTTGATTATGAACGATTTGCAAATGTGGCAAATCGGTTCAGGCTTAAAGAAGTAATGGTGGAATAAAGAAATATATACATACATGAACCCTAAAAACAAAACAAGTTGTTTTTAGTGCATGTTGTGGTAAAATTAAAATCAATCGAAAGTAACCAATAATTAATTATCACTTAGATATGAGTCCTCTTAGTTATGATGCGATCTTACTAAAGAAGAACATGTTTCTTCTTATGTGTCTTCATTCGGGTTCGGTCATCCTCCAGTAGACCACCGCCGCGTAGGCCTCTTCACTTGCATCGGTGAACGTATGCAACTGTCCCTTTCTGCCGCGGGGTGAGATGCACCTCGGAATCTTCAGTCTTGTTAACGCCGATACTTCTGCCAAGTATTTCTTCCAAGCTCCCTTTTGGTTTTCCTTGATTGCTTCATCCCAGCCAATTTTTGTACGCCAAATGTCTTGAATTAATTTCTTCCCTTGTATTAAGACTGGCGTCGCGAAACCCATAGGGTCAAAGGTTGACATTACAGCGCTCGTAACTTCTCTCTTTGTCCTTTGAGTCCTTCTGCCATCTATCAGGTCCTTTGATGTATTACGCAGCCCAACATTAAAGGCCAGCGCGTCGTCTTTAACCAGCCATCTTAGCCCTAGAGTGTTCTCTTCTTTTGTTAATCGTAGAGACTCTTCATTATTTGTATCTTCTATTTCCGGCAGTGCCTCTAAGTAGTTACTGACCCAACCCTTTAAATGAAAGCTCGCCCTTGAGTGGATTTCTTTTACTTCCTTTAATATCTTCTTTGCTTCGGCTGTGGATGTAAAACTCTGTAGGTAGTCATCCATGTAATGATTTCTGTTTATTGCTTTCACTGCTTCTGGGTGAGATGTCTTGAAGTCTTCTGCGTTTTTGTTCATAACGTATATCGCTGTTGCTGGCGATGACGCTGCTCCAAAGATGATTGATGACATTCTATACTCTTCTGGCTTGCCCGATCTTCGATCACCACGCCACAGAAATCTGAGACTGTCTCGGTCATCTTCTCTCACTTTAATTCGTAGAAACATATCTTGGATATCAGCCATGACAGCTACCGGCCCTTCTCTGAAGCGTAGCAATACACCGAACAATGACTGCAATAAGTCTGGCCCAGTCAGCAAGGCGTCGTTTAGGCTCTTCCCTTCACACTTGGCAGCTGCGTCGAAGACTATTCCTGGCTTCTTCTTGACTGGGTGCACTACAGCGAAGTGCGGTAAGTAAAATACTCTTCCCTTGATCGCGGTTTCTGGAGCTTTCTCCGCATATCCCTTTTCTATAAGATTCTGTATCTGCGTCTCATAGGACTCTTTGATTTCTTTGTCTTGATCCAACTTCTTCTCAATGTGGAATAGGCGTCTTAGTGCTTGACTGTAATTATTGGGTAGGGTTTCATCTTCCTTTTTCCACAATAATCCTGTTTCGAATTGGCCACTTGTCAGCCTTTTCGTGGTTTTTTCTAGGGTGTCTAATGCTTTTCTATCGCTGTCATTCGTCGGTAACCGATTTTGAATCCCAAGAGACTCCAACTGGAAATGTTCTGGAACGACTTCTTCTATATCTTCATTGACTGTAGATCTGCTGTGATAAGTGAAATTGACTATGGCATTTGCTCCCGCTTCGCATCCGTGCAACACCCATTCTAGGCTGGTGAGAGGCTACAGGTTCAGCTGGCTTCCCTTTCTTCAATCTTTTTGTGACTATGAGTCTCCAATTGTCCTGGCCTATTAATAGCTTAGGTCTTTCTGTGACGTAGATAAGTTGCTCTTCAATTGCTTTCAGATGCTGACAGTTCTTCACAGTATCGTTGTTTATGCTTTGTTCAGATAGCTTCAGATCATCAATGGTTCTTACTACGATAGATCTCTTGTCTCTTTGGTGAGCTCCTTTTATCTTCAATTTAATCTTATGAGAGCTATCTTTCTTTATGACTTTCCCACCTACTGTTTCAATTGCAAGAGTTTCTCGATCCCCTTTGGCTCCAATCTTCTCGGCTACTGCTGCATCCAGGAGTGTGACTGTCGATCCTTCATCCAGTAGAGCTAGTACGCGAGCCTCCCCCTTTGGTCCATAAAGATTCACTGGAATGATCTTCAAATTAATCTTCTCTACCCCTTTAGTGTTGTGGATTGAGGCGACTCTCTCTTCTGGCACATCTCCCTTGGCTTCTTCGCTCGCTTTCTTCTCTTCCAACGTCGGTGGCTTGTCGGAGTGTAGGGTTGTGTGATGCCATCTTCCACACTGCTTGCAGACCGGAGCTTCACAGTTGATTGAGTGCCTGAATCGAAGACACTTAAAACAAATCTTCGCTTTCTTGATTATTTATATATTATATATTATTTATCATTTTTTTCATAGATATTTTTGATTTATATCGGCTTCTTTGAACTTTCTGCACTCTATTGCAAAATGTTGTTCTTCGCAAATTGGACACGTCTTCTTATATTTTCCTTGCGACACTTCTTGTACCGTATGTATGGGTTTTCTTGTTCCTCTTTTCTGCTCCGAAGGCACTCCAGGTGGAGCAAAGTCTCCGCACATGTCGGCTTCTATTTCGAAAAACGCTTCGATGAGTAACAATTCTGAAATCTCTTCATCTCTTCTATTTCTATGATAAGCGAACCATCTGAATTTCATAGATGGTGGCATCTTGTCGACTATGGCCTTTAGGGTTCCAGGAGAACTGAGGTACTGCGGTTTCTTCAAGGCTTTGATTGTCTCGACGGCGTTCTTCACTTTGCTTGCAAACATGCATACGTCGCTTGGGTTTTCGCTTACTCTTGACAGGTTCTTCATTTTCTCTAATTCTGCCAATGCCAATGCTCCAGGTCTTCCAAATCTCGCTTCCAGTCCCTTGATTACTTCGCGTGGGTCTTGGGCTGTGAACAGTAAGCTCTGAACGGCTTCTCTGGCCCTCCCTTGGATAGCTCTTCTGAGGTGCGCTTAGTTCTGTGCGTTGCTGAAGGAGGGAGCCATATCTTCGTATGATCTCTTGAAGGCTAACCATTCTTCGCAGGTTCCGTTGAAATAAGGGAGGTCGAGGTGCTTCATTGTAATGGCACGTGATTTTTCAGACAGCTTGACTATGACTTGGGCCAATTCTTGAATGTCACTCTTCTTTTCTTTATCAGCTCTCTTCTGAACCTTGCTAGGCTTGACCCCGGTTTGGATAAACCACTTTTTGACTTCTTGAGTTCGCTCAAATAGCTCTTCTCCTGCACCATCGTCTTCTTCTGATTCCGCAGCTGCAAGTTCTAGTTCGGCTTGAGCCACTCTTGATCGCGCTTCTGCCAGTTCCAATTCCCTTAGTGCAATAGTTAACCTGGCTTGTGCTTCTGCCTTCCTTCTGTGCGACGAGCGGATGGACATCGTGTCCATGTCGCGGGTCAGCCCTTTAGTGTGAGGCCGCTACGGACTCCCTTCTCTTGACGTCGGTGCACTTCCTTCATTTCAACGTATCTTCACGGCGACACTTTTATCGAGGTTCTGCAGCATAGGGCGTTCTTCATGACGTGCGGAATTCGAGGTTTCGGTGCGCTCTTCAATGGTGCGGTGTGGGTTGCTTCCCCTATAGTCGATTCCTTTTCGGCAGCAGTATCTCTTGTCTGGTGCGCGGTTGACTGGCTTCCTTGTATGCTAGACGGCGGCGTTCTCTTCGTAATTGTTGATCGACTTGCAACTGACGCGGTCGTAGTCGACGCACTTGTAGTTTCGCTCGGCGTATTCATACTCCAGTCTGTTGACGCGGAACTTTCACCCGTAGTCTTTGAACGCACTGATCCTGATCTTGTTGAAGGCATCTTCCTGTTGTTTTGAACCCGATCCGGCTCGAAGGACCACTGTTGCGCTTGATAATAACTGACTTGCTGGCGGGTGTACACTAAGGAAGAGCCGATTCGATCAGCGGTGGGTGGCGACGGGAATAGTAGTAAATAAGAGCACTTCTTTACTTAGACTTCTTGCTTTATTTACTTCTTCTTAGTTTTCTTGATAATACTGCTGGATTCGGAATGCCTGACCACGGGAACCTGCCCTTATTTATAGGCAACTCTGGCCAATCAAAACTCTTCAGTTTTGCACACGACACTAATGTGAATTTTGTACGGGAACTTTTCAATGGCAAATTCCGGTGGTTAAACTTTCCTTACAATGTTGTAAATATTTTTAAAACATGGGAATACACTTAATTTTACTATTAACAAAAAGTCTTATTGAAAAACCTTATTTAAGACACTAAAAATTATAAAAAACCGTAACGGCTCTCGATAAGGTAAAGTTCTGTTACAGTTAAGCTCTTTGTCGCTATGGTACAAGTGCTGCCAACTAGCGGGAAATGTGAAAAACATAAAAAATGCATAGTTTATTCTAGAATTATGTTCTACTACTTATTTACTATGAAACATTATCTAATAACACTTAGGTATATTCCATGCAGTCACGTTCCCATCACTAACAACTTATTTCCTATAATTTGGTAACACATTAAATAATTATACTTATTTTATGGAGCTATGTTTTCGTCGCTAACAGGTGCAGTAAGTAAAAGCTGCGATGTAGCGACCTGCCCGAACTAGTTTTATTCAAACCTGCGGTTCAGTCCATCACATAGTAACGCTATTATAAGTGGGACCGTATATTTATGATAAGTAAAACTAGTACAAAAAATGCGACTAGAACTATGATTAATCAATCAATCATAATTATATTTTGTGAAACATAGAAATAAACATATTAATCTGTATACTTGCGAAATTACAAAATTGACCTTGATAGCAATAATATTTCTATTGTCGTGGTAATTAACGAGTCAACAGATTTTACTAGAACACAAACAAATATACAAAAAATTAATACTGGCGTGATGCTAGGTAAGTATGTCCAACTATATTCCAAGAAGGGTAAGCAAAGGTGCACACCCAAATATCACCAATGATGCTTAAGTTGTATGATAGTATATACTGTTATTGTAAAGCAACAGTTTAAATAAGTATATTAATAATAAGCTCATAAAACAATACTTACATATTTGTGTTTTATTGGTACCGAATTTGCGTTGGACGCAAATTCGGTACCTAAATAATTCGGTAATACTAATTTATTTTTATATATAAATGACTCATCACCAAAGTGTACCGAAAACATTTTAGAGTATTCTGTTGGTTGCCAATTTATCTTTCCAAAGGCATTAATCCATTGAGATCTTATATCAGCATTCAAAGGAAATCATAAATACGTAAAAGACAACCTCTCGTCTGTGGAGCGACCGACAGTCGGTCGTTAGTCCATCTGTGAAGTGTTTGTGGGGCCCATTTTTACGGGTGGACTGTCGTGCTACCTCGTTGCGTATACTTAATGATATCTTTGTTTTTTTATATGGAAAGCACTATGGTGATGTATAGAAGAGTTAAAGTATATTAAATTTGCTTGAATACTGTATATAAAATAATAGACAAAATAAAAAGAAATATACATCTTTTCGACCGTAAACACAAAATATCGTGTTTTTTGACATATTTTAGATTATAATACATATGAATTATCATTTCGTAATGATAAAAACTATCAATCCCGATACAGTATACCTAACTACATTAATCTATTGAATAAAATTGATACCCGTACATACATTTTTATTATAAAAACACGTTATCAAAAATAACGGCCGGCCGGAGTTCGCGGTGCCGCTATGGAATGTTAATGTTTATTTATAGAATATTAGCTCGACTGGCTATATTGTTATTGTTTTGTGAACATAAGAATATAATCTACACATTAGATAACTTATATTAATGCACAGTTATAAAGATTGGGATATTTATCGAAATTAATCTAGGTACTTACCCATTACGGGTGCCGCCCACTGTTTTTATCAAAATATACGTAATTAATAATGCATCACTCACAACACTCACTAAATCAAATACTACACTATAATACCACTGGTTTATAAGAATAAAAAAGGTAGGTCATCGCTTTAAATAAAAAGATAATACGATAACAAACACGTGGCGGAGCAACGATCAAGTACCTATTATTGCGTCATCATTACGTAATTTTTACTTACGTAATTATTATACCGAACTTGCACAAAACAACTTTTGGTTTGTTTATATAGTCACTGCAGTCTATAATTTACACTATTATTAACACTTATATGGAAATTTACACGTTTAAACTCGAAAATTAAGCGTATATTTGCACGTCGTCACTCGAACGCTGCAATCGACCGACTGTCGGTTCTCCACAGACGGGGAAATACAAGATGGCGACCCTAGTTGGGTGAATATAATTCAAATTATAGCAACACCTAACCTATTTCTAATATTGGAACATATAATATAAACACATTAATAATCTGAATTTCTTATGCCAAAAGCATTGCATTTCATATACCATACCCAAATTTATCATTGATAAGCGAATTGTCTTGAAATGGATTAAATTTATGACAACTTACGAATGAAAGGTTATTCCGGAATTTTTTTCCTCACTGCCGCTTTTACTGCCTAAAACCCTACAAGCCACCATAGCACACACACTTAGTCCAAGGAGTTTCTGTCTCTGAATACACTCCCACTCTGTTAATAGGTATCTAAAAATCACAGAAATACTTAAATTACAAACAATTCTTGCCGCAGAGCGTGTTTGGGTACCACGCGTGTCTAGAATTTTTTGCTGTTTTTGCTTATTTTGAGTGTTATTGTGACTTGTTATTGTTATCGTTCTGTGTGTGTCGTCCTTGTGACTTTTACTCGGTTAGTACAGCTCATATCCTAAGTCGTAATGGATAAAAATAAGCCCCCTGATCCTCCTGACATTAACCACCCTTCAACTCCTATGTATGCTCCATTTTCCCCAAATCCAGACCCGTTATCGCAATTTGCAGAAGTTGTGTCCAGCATGAATGAGTCTCCGAATACATCTCAACCGAGCTCGCGTAAACGTCCTGTAGTTGATGAAGCATGCCCGGTCAGTCGACCTCCAAAACTGCTAAGAAGTCAAGTGGGTCGTGAAAGATATTCGAATCTAGATAAGGCTCCATATATTGTCCACGTCTCACGCATAGATGCAAACCCTAACACCAATTCAGTCCTCCACCCGGTTACTTTTGGTTTATTCCTTTTTAAAAACAACATTGCCAATATTATTCGTGATGGTGTGAAAAAAGTTGGTCGTAACCGCGTGTACGTTGAATTTGCTCAGGATGCAAATTCTTTCTTAATGAATAGCCTTGTACTTAAAAATAACTTTATTGCTTGTATCCCCACATTTAATATTACCCGCATGGGTGTAGTTTCTGGTGTTCCAGCAGATATATCAGAAGAGGATGCTAAAACCTACCTGACTGTTCCCTTCTAGCAGTTATGCCAATGCTGTTAAATCAGCTTCTCAATCTCAGTCATACCGTAAAACTGTATTCATTAAGCCTAGATCCCATGCCCCCCTTTCTCCATCTTATGACAAATTTGCTCATCAAAATATTATAAGTTCTCCTCAAACATCTCAGTCTGATGGTTGTGCTTTCAACAATCCCTTTTTGGAGTCTTCTAATAGCATTGTTTCTATCATACAACTTCTTATAATTTTTTTAACTTCTCTCATGTTTTCTTCTTCTGCAAATATTTCACAATCACCGTCCAACGTTGCCGACCAACTTATCTCTCTTTTACTTAACATTAAAAATGGCATCCCGTCAAGTGTTCCTTCAGTGGAATGTGACGAGCGTGTGGCATAAAAAGCATGACCTTATATTTCTTTTAAATAAATACAAACCTTTAGCATTTTCTATTGCTGAGACTTGGTTGACTCCTAGTCTTAGCTTCCGTATACCACACTATAACATTCTCAGATGTAACCTTTCTGATGGCTATGGAGGGTCGTCTCTTTTTGTAAATAACAGAATTCATCTCCAATCTTTATCTCTGCCTCCGCTTGTAGGAGATTTAAGTATTGTTGCGGGTAGAGTAGAGGGTGTTAACGTTTTCTCCATTTACTTAGCTCACCCTTGTCATCATTTCTTAGCTATTTTCAAAACGTATTTGATGACGCTCGTGGGCCAATAATGGCCATGAGAGATTTTAACTGTCATCACTTCAGATGGGGATCTGAAAGATGCGACTCCTTTGGGGAGGCTCTGGTGGAAATCTTGGACGATTTAAACCTTATAATATTAAATAATGGCTGTCCCACTCGTAGGTCTCTTCCCGGTCAACAAAGGAGTTGTGTTGACTTGACATTCTGCTCGGCTGAGCTAGCGGCCACTTCGCATTGGGAATGCACATCTTTGACGCATGGTAGTGATCACTATCCGATTACTAAATCTTTGGCGAATAAAACTTATCTAGAAAAAACATCTGCTCCACTTTTGAAGTACAATTTGACCAAAGCAGACTGGCCGGGTTTTGCATCCGATTTAGAGCACAGAATTAATCATCTTCCAAATTTTGCATGGAATAATTCAGTTCCCATTGACCACTATCATGCTCAAAATTGTTATGAAGATTTTATTCTGGCCATAACTGACACCGCAAATTCATGCTTTCCATTAAAAAACAGCCCGCGTAACAAAATCCCATCTCCTCCGTGGTGGGACCAAGAATGCTCAGCGGCAGTTAGAGAGAGAAACTCGGTTGAAATGTAGGTATAAATAGGTATATGCTAAATCCAAGCGCCTGCTTCGGTAAAAAAAGCGTGCGGTTTGGGTAAAATTCTGCACCTCTCTATCCCCTTCTACGTCGGCTTCAGTCGTTTGGAGGAGCATAAATCGGTTTAGATGCGGATGTTCTACATCTATCTCTTCTATAACCGGAGAAACCGCTGAGCTTTTTTTTGACAGAATAGACCTCCCTACGTTCCATCGTCATCGGAGTGCTTCTATCCGTCCGTGAACTTATCGGAGGATCCTATGGACGGACCATTTACCATGGATGAACTTAATGTAGTTTTAAAGCATGTCCGTGACTCAGCTCCAGGTATCGACGGTATACCCTATTCATTCATGGTAAATGTTACGGCAAAGGAAAATTTTCTAAATTTTATTAATTATTGTTATTTTAATGGTTGGGTTCCAGATCAGTTTAAATGCCAAATAATTATCCCATTACTAAAACCTGGCAAACATACAGATGATCCAAACGGTTTTAGGCCAATCGCATTATTTTCGATATTAGCCAAACTCTTGGAACATTTGATATAAAACCGGCCGGAATGGATTGTAGAATCCAGAGATTTACTGCCGAGTTTTCAATTTGGTTTTAGGAAGGGTCTCAGCACGATAGATAGCGTTGGAACTCTGGTCTCAGATATTCGAATATCATTTTCCAAAAACGAATCTGTTGTTGCTGCCTTCCTAGACATTTCCTCTGCATATGACAGCGTCCTTCTTCCCATTCTCAGGCAAAAATTGCTACAGCTGAGACTGCCGGCTAAGATGGTACAATGCATATGTGGATTACTTATGTCTCACTCTCTGATTTTGAGAGTCCAGGGTGAGGAGTTTAATAAAAGGCGGACATGGAGGGGTTTACCACAAGGCTCGGTGTTAAGTCCATTAATATATAATTTGTACACGGCAGATATTAGTTCCTGTTTGAACAGTAACTGTCATGTCCTACAGTATGCAGACGATCTAGCTCTATATGTAACTGACTCCATCAACGACAGCTGCTTTATCATTATGCCTGTCTTTGGATTCTTTAAACCAATGGCTAATAAGACATGGTCTGTGCTTATCGGCACCGAAAAGCTCGGAAGTGGTTTTTTCACGCAAGAATCGGTTTCCTCAAGTCTCAGTCGATATCCAGGGACACCAGATTCCAGTTGTTAATAAAGTTAAGTTTTTAGGCGTTTTTTTGGATTCAAAATTGTGTGGCTTACATCATATAAATTCAAGAATTCAAAAATGTGAGAGATTGATCCCTATCCTTAAAGCTTTAGCGGGTGTTTGGTGGGGCACTTACCCCTACACTATAAAGCTGTTGTATAACGCGATAATCCGAAGTGTTTTAGATTACGGAACGTTCCTTTTGATCCCGTGCAATAAGGGTGCTTTGGCTAGGTTGGACAGAATCCAAGTCAAGTGCCTCCGGATCATCTCGGGCTGCATGAAATCCTCTCCCATTAACGCCTTGCAGGTTGAGTGTGCTGAACCTCCTTTGGCTCTCAGAAGACAATATCTGGCCTCTCGATTCCTATCCAAATTAATTTGTAAATCTTCGCACCCATTAGTTTCCAAGTTAAACGATTTAGATAACCTATGCAGATCATCAAATTATTGGAGAAATAAAGAAATACCCATGTTAATAAAAACCTTTCGCCGATTAAGAAACTCCTATTGTCAAATATTCTAAGCTACCCGTTTTTGATTATACGTATGAGGTTATACTCGTATGTAACAAACCCAATTTTTTTTTCGATATTGGTATTCCCAAAAATTCGCCTTCTGCGGATTCAAGTTTCAATGCGGTGGTGGGAGAGCAATGGAATGGATTTCAAAGATTTTTCACGGATTATTCAAAATTTTCCAATTTTGGTTATACTGGAGTTGCGTTATATTACCAAAACTACAGAATAATTTTAAAATACAAATGTCCTAAAGAGTCTTCCGTATTCACGGGCGAATGTGTGGCTGTACTGGAAGCCTGCCGTTACATTGAATCGCATAATACACACATCAACACGGTCTAGGGATATTTCATACTCAATTAAATAACTCGAAAAGTACTGGCCGCATTGGAATCTTTTATACACCGATTTGTTTGTAATTTATCTCAGACTAATTCCAAATTCAAATTTTTGAAAATTCTTTTGTTTGTGTGGCATAAAAATGTCTTGATGTGTAGGAGAGGGAATTTTCATTTGTGCGAAATTTAGAAAACAATACGAATTACATTTAGTTAAAGTTTTGGACGATGGAGCCGTCTTCAGAACCCTCAGGAAGTTCACCCATACCAAGGAGGAACAATTATGGTTTGGGCAGGAATTCGTCTTGGAGGACGGACGGACCTCGTTTGGGTGCGGGGCAATTTGACGGCAGAACGATACGTCCAACAGGTGCTGGGGCCCGTAATCTTGCCCCACAGAACACAAATGGGGCAAGATTTCCTGCTCATGCACGACAATGCCCGGGCACACACGGCGAGAACGGTAGCATACACATACACACAATGTTAGGGCCTTAGACTGGCCTGCTCAATCGCCAGATCTAAATCCCATTTAGCATGCGTGGGATATGCTGCAAAGAAGAGCTCTGAAGGAAGTTCCTCAAAATCTGGCTACAGAAGATCAACTTTTTGCGCACCTCAGAAGGACATGGGACAATATTCCGCAGCAAGACATTGACAACCTTGTTCTGAGCATGCCGAATCGTTGCCGATGTGTTATGAACATCATGGGCGCTTTCTCAGACTACTAACTTCAAGTTTATAAACACAAATTAAATGATTTTTCTATTTTTTTCAGTTTTTACTCATAAATTAAAAGTTAATTCATATACGGTTTCCGTCTATGCTTCATTTTTTTTCCATAAAATCCTGAAATTTTAATCGAAGTACCTTAACCATTACTAGAAAATGGTAGAATATTAAATAACGTATCTTTTAAATATATACATGTCATATAAATAATTAACATATTGATAGTAATTCGCTTTTTTAAAAATATCCCTAGACCGTGTTGATGTGTTTATTTAATCCGGTGTTATTTTTACAGATTCCCTTAGTTGCCTTAAATCATTAATACAAAATCCCTTTAAGAGCAAAACGCATAGCGTTCTCCTACTAAACATAAAAAAATCGTTGTTTAATTGTGCTAATTCAAAACGTCCAATTGGTTTGGATTCCTAGTCACTGTGGTATTCAGGGCAACGAATTTGTGGATGTGTTAGCCAAAAATGCTGTAACTTCGGAAACTTCAGACCTCAGTTATTTTTGTCATCAGGGGTATGATTTATTGAGCTCCCCAATAGCCGATCTTCAGTCGTCATGGCAAGAGCATTGGAACTCCACCAGTGAGAAGAAAGGCGCTTACTATCATGCGATTCAGCCCAACATAACCCCCAAGCCCTGGTTTTATCGCTATAAAAAAGTTCCCAAAACGGTTATTTCTGTCCTTTGCAGAATTCGCATAGGCCATTGCTGTTCTCCAATCTT
This sequence comes from Xylocampa areola, assembly GCA_935421205.1. NCBI lineage: Eukaryota > Metazoa > Arthropoda > Insecta > Lepidoptera > Noctuidae > Xylocampa > Xylocampa areola. The sequence goes on along the minus strand of OW285214.1, from coordinate 11,216,472 downwards.
TCTAAAAAAGATACATGTCCGGGATTCTTCAGCATATATTTTTTGTACGCTCAAATAACATTCCATTTCTTAATTTGTATAGTCATCTCCCTAACCTAAAGATTCCTGTTCCTATTAACTTCCCCTCGCTCCTTACTTATTCCTCTCCAAAATTATTTCAAGCGTTGATGTTATTTGTTCATAAAAATAATATTAAATTATGAGCTGGAACTTTCATGTTAGCGTGGTATACTTTTATTTAATGTGTTAACCATTAATATACTATTTATTTATTTTATATTTTTCTTTGTTTCACTGTACTAACTTATCAACAGGAGTTACATTGAGTTTCACTATGAATCAAGAAATTTACTTTTTATTTTTTTATATCAGTTTTTTTTTTTTTTTATGGTATAGGGGGCAACCGAGCGGACGGCTCGCCTGATAGTAAGCGATTACCGCCGCCCATGGACACCCGCAACCCCAGAGGAGTCGCGAGTGCGTTGCCGGCCTTTTAAAGGGTTTGGGCCTCCGGTACCCTCACTCACACGGCGAAACACAACGCAAGCGTTGTTTCACGCCGGTTTTCTGTGAGGCCGTGGTAACAATCCGGTCGAGCCGGCCCATTCGTGCCGAAGCGTGGCTCTCCCACGGTGGAGAAGTTTTCATTCTCGAGCACACGCATCCCCATTTCACCTTTGACATTGGCAGAATTGCCGTCATGAGTAGACGGCAGAAGGCCATAATGAAGAATTGAATTGAATTAAATTACAAACCAAACACTGAACCAAGTTTGCCAAACAACGTATTTCGACAGCTTGACAAACAACAAAATCGGCCACGGTGACAAAGACAAAAGATACATGCTTGGTCCTTCTTTTACACCAATAAATTACATCTTGCTTTTTCACTCTAATCGTTGAAATACAAACAAGGGTCCATCTTTAGGTATATAATCTAATACGGCATTGCTCTGTCTTTAGGTATATAGGCTAATGTAATAAATAGTAATCTGTGATGACAGCTAATGTCATATCGGTCGGTTGTAGAAGTTGCTCATGTTTTGTTTGTCGCGATTTTAATGAATTTACAGAATAAATTATTATTTTCGACAACAATATTGATCAAATTATGAATACCTGTAAATGAGAAATCGTAACTCGAAAGGTAATTCTTATTTACTATGTAACTAAATACTTTTATGGCTATAGAACATTATTTTATACATGAGACATGAAGACCTTAGATTGTAAAAAAAGGAAAGTTTAAAAGGGTATTTTATATTTCAGATGTATTCTCCACGACAAAAGATTCTCTGGTTTGCGTTTAGTACAAGGGTTATCGTGCTTATCTTACAAGCAATATCAAACCTTATCATACCGGACCATGCGGCCAACGTATTTATAAGCCCTGAAGACCCAAACATGCGTAAATCACACGCCGATTTCTTCGTGGATAAATTATTAGGCGGTTTGAAGAGATGGGACGCTCAGTACTTTATACACATTGCTCAGTATGGGTACACATACGAAAATTGTTTGGCATTTTTTCCAATGTTTCCATTGCTTGTAAGATATGTTGCTTATGGGCTAAACAGTATTTTTGGAACTCTTCTTAACTTCCACAGCACACTATTAATTTCTGCAACTGTTTTAAATATTGTAATGTTTATGAAATCAGCAGATTTACTACACAGACTGAGCTTAAGAGTGTTACGAAGTGAATGCAGAGCATATAAATCTGTTATACTGTACTGCATCAATCCAGCAAGTATATTCTTCTCAGCACCATATTCAGAATCACTGTTTGCATGGATGTCTTTTTATACAATGTTCAAGTGTACAGAGAGTGAAACCTTAAGATTTGCTAATATTGATATATTAAGTGGTTTGCCAGCTGGATTCTCAATGATTACTCGTTCTAATGGTTCTGTTAATTTAGGTTTCATATTCTATGCCAGTTTTAAGAATGTTGTAGAAAGAACTTTACCTGAAATTGTGTACAAATATAGAACTTTAAAACATAAGATCATTATGCCAGTTTTGTTGTTACCATTGTTCACATCATTTGTATCACTCTTCTTAACTGTGATAATAGCACTGTTACCATTTCTTCTAGTTCAAACATATAACTACTTTAAGTATTGTGTGCATAGTGATCACAATTTACCTGTTTTTTTATCAAATACTGAATATATATTGCCTGGCAGTGCTGAGAGTCCATGGTGTAATAACAGTTTACCACTATCATACTCTTATATTCAGAGCCATTATTGGGATGTTGGTTTTTTTAAATATTATAAATTTAAACAGATTCCTAACTTTATTCTGGCATCCCCAATTATACTGTTAGTGATGTATCACTGTTTGTCATATGTAATGTGTAACATTAGACTGTGTTTTAGATTTGGTTTAAAAACTAGTGTTATTGGATATACAAACAAAATGCCTTACAGGCCAAAGCAATATTCTAAATGTTTTGGAGCCAATGATCCTGCAGTCTTTGTGTACGTTGTTCATATGTTGTTTTTGTGTATCTTTTGCATAATATTTGTACATATTCAAGTATCAACCAGACTCTTGGCATCTGCTAGTCCAATTTTATACTGGATCTGTTCGGGTAAAATAAATGTTGGTCCTACACCAACATCGGATCAGAATACTATAAATGAACATTTTCGTCGTATTGGTATAGGAAAGAGAATCCCCTCTCATCATTTGTCTATAGCTAATTTAGAGGGAGTTGACAATATGTACAGCAAGTGGAAAACATTTATCATCTCCAGAAAGATGCCAGACTTCCAATCGCAAATGATACAGTATTATTTTATAGGGTATTATTGCATAGGCACAATTTTCTTTTCAAATTTTTATCCTTGGACTTGAATATTTTTGAGTGTTGCACTGGACATATCATTTACGTATCAGTGGACTGACTGGTTGTTTTAAAATAATCCTATTTGTTTATCAACATATCATTTGGGATATTCAAAATATATATTACCTATAAAATTAAATAACTACCTATCAAAACTTGTTCAAAATATTTATAAACATTGTAATTGCGTTACATCTTTTAGGAAGATAATATTTTATAGTGGACTACTGTCCGCTACTTCCATTATAGCATTATTATAAAGAGCCCTTTTTAACCTTAGCTATAGCTACAAACATAGTAATTATGATGTTAAGGTTTTACTTAGAATGGGGCCTTCTTAATTAACAATATGCTACATTGTCTTAAAGGAAAATAATAATAATTGCTTTTATGGAGTATTTATAAGGAATGTTTTCATACAAATCGACTGTTATTTACTCTAGTCATTTTAATATAATTTATATGTAGTTAGGAATTAATGTATACACAGCTCATATTGAGACAATATTCATAATGAAATACTACCAATAATCATAATATGTTTTGAGCTGTGTGTACATTGTTTTAAGTTTATTCTATTTGCAAACTCAAAGACTTTGATTGATGCCTGTACCTACTTATTAAGACACAATGCCAAGCATATAGTTTAATTTCTTTGCCAGACATTTTATAAAGATATTTATATTCTATTTATTCTAGCCTAACAAATAGATCATAACATAAGAATATCACACCAAGAAGTCCTAAGTTCGAATTAGAACCAGTTGGGGCTATATTTCAGTTGTCGTAATCATTTAATCATAGAAAATACAAATACTGTCTTGAACAATAAAAAAAAAAAGATTTGTGAGTCCCTTTAGATAGCGAGTTCACAATATATGTAGATAAATTAAGTATTGCTCTATAACTTTCTTGTTAAATCTAAGTAGTATGAAAATTTATGTAAGATGTTTGAAAATAAGTTGTGATCAGTTTTTGATCTCTTAAAAAGGAATTGATTTTTACATGAGGATGCAAGAATAAGTTCATCTAAGCTTTGATAATGCGTAGCATGGGACCACCGAATGGGCATTAGATGAAAATATAACCGGTAACCCTAAGTAATCTATAATATTTGAATATTAGTATTTATTCTAGCGTATTTGTATTTCACCTAGATTCTCATAAAGCTTTTCAGCTTCTCTGATATTTAAACTCTAACACATACTTAGCAGCCGTCCATTTAAAAATAGTCACCTTATAGTTATATGCCATGTTTTCAGAGAGCCTTAAAGTTGCCTAAGTCCTAGATTTTACAAAACCCACATTACCTATGCCATGCTATTTTATAGGAATAACCCATCACAGAGTTTGACCCCCATTGTTGTACTATTATGCTTTTGCAAAAAGTCGACTTTATTTGAGCTCAAATACTTTCACTATATCTAGTTATCTATTGATATTAAAAAAAATGGTTTTATATCATCATCACGTACCTAGTATTTTTAGGGCGCACCCGATAATGATACATCGGTTTCATTTTCGTTAAGTATGAGAAATGGCGAATTGGCAATACATTTAAAAATTCGCGCCACTTCGAATCGGAGACGGAGAAGCACAAAATTGTACTAGAAGTTGACTAGAAGTACAAAATTGTACTTCTCAATAAAAATCTATTGCGTCTGGTAATTAATTAGCCAACCGATTACACCTCCTGTAATTACGAACTGGCTATGAACACTAGTGGTCTAAACGCAACATTCATGCTGCACAGGGAATTCGCGGGGCCCGCGGCCCTAATGTAGGTTTATCACGTTTGTTCTCCAATGTAGTTTCTGATAACGGGTCGATTTCCTACGCGTGTGAGTACTTAAGTTATTGATCCGAACTTTTTTACAAATGCTGTTTTCTCGGTTGAACATTGTTTATCGTTATTAAAACACAAACTTTGTACACACGGGTTGTACATTAGTGAAATCAGCCCCAAGATATGGATTAGTCAGTTGGCCCATTGACGCATCTTCTTAATTGTTATCAAGCTAATTTCATTAGATACTTTATCTTTAAAAAAATTACAGACTTCATTTTATTTTTAACGGTACGGTACTTACTTTTCTTCGCCGTTTATGGATTTCTAAGTTCCTTGACTGTGAACTACCCAACACACTTCATGTAAAAAAAAACACCTACCTGTATAGTTATGGTACCTAGGATCATTTATTATCATTGATTCCTTAACACCTATATATAAGTATATAAATTAATATAAATGAATAATGGGCTAAATGTGTGTCAGAATCGTAGCCCGTGGAAATCGACAGTCCGTGCCTGCCTCAACTGGAAACAGGCGTGTTTGTATTGTTTAATCGTATCAATATTGGTGAGTACAATTTTATAATTAACTGTCATATCGGGGGAATATTGTTTTTTTTTTAAATTAACTGTCATATTGGGGCATCAAAAATGTTGTTCCTGCTTACTTACCTACTATAATTTCTGGAATGGTGAAACCTGAATGGAGGTAATGCTTTTGCTTCATTTATGAAATCATGTCTAAAAACTATAAATTCATGATTTAGTATTAAGGTTGTGAATTAGTTTTTATCAATTTGAAATTAGTCTTAGATCGCACTTTTATCCAAAACCGTTATGTTTGATATGAAATTAAAGAAAATCACAATTTATAATATAGTTTTATTGTTACAATACAAAATTATCTTCCACTTAATTAAATATTAGCATAATATTTTGTTTTTTAATTTCGAACAATTTTTGATTCAATTTACATGTTCATTAAATATTATTACAATATGTGAGTACAAAGTCACTTTTCTTGTACTACAGCGGAATTCTAGCTGTTGCTGCTTCTTTTTCTAGATACCTGGAATATAATTCCTAATAATCCTGACTGTGAACCCAAGGGAATAAAACCACCATTTAAAGATGCTAATTTTGATTTTAAATTCAAAACATAGGTATATACTTACTTTCTTTCTCCTAAGCTAGCACGATTACGTCACACATTCACAGTACCTACCTAGCATGCATCCATTTTAAGACTAATTTATTTATTACATTGCCAAATATTTGAAGACACTTAAGAATAATGGCAGTTCTTACTGCATTTGTTAATAAATATAGGATAATAATCTAAATAGAATTTGACTGTCTACTTCCAACAGAGAATTTGGACCGAGATTCTCATGCCAGGCGACTCAAGTTTTTATTCATTGTTATCAACAATCATGTCCGACGTGGGTTTAGGGGAGGTTTCAGCGGAATCCGATAGCCGCGACGAGGACACTGACAGGTCGGCGACGGGGTTGGCGCTGGCCTCCCCGCCGCCGACGTGACCCTATGCGACCGCGAGAGCCTCCTGCAGCCTCTGACGCGCGCGCCGTACTCGTTCCTCTTGACGCCTCACGTCGTCCTTGGTTATGGTTACAGCCGCAATGAGCGGCTGTTCAGGGTTTAAAAAAACTCCCGGGTTCTCTAGTATGGATTGTTTTGATCCTGTTTGACCTGGAAAAATTCAATATTAATACTCTTCAGGTCGTATTTCGGGAAATCTTTGGGGTAGTCACTGATGGGATTGAATTTGGTGTCCAACTCTGCTGTCCCTGTCAGTTAAGTATATGATTGAAAGTCTGACATTACATGTGATTATGTTACACAAATGTTAACAACATACCTGTAATTGGTTGAGAAGAAACATGAAGTGCTGTTGCCAGCGACTGGATGATTGTGGCATCTGAGTTATATGGGCCCAAGGGTTTGATGTATTTTGGCAAAGATGTGGTGCCTCTCACTCCATCCGCGTCACACGCCGTCAAGCCCTGGAATAAGATATATATTCTAGTTAGTAATTAATGTTTAGTTTTTTATCAAAAATGGATCTATACTTGGCCACCAACTCGCTGATGGTAAGCGACGGTGTGGCCGAGGATGGAGGACGTATATATCCAGAATAAATCTATTCACCCTTAAGTACAGTGGATAGATTTTGCGAGAACGATAGTTGGGGAGTTGATGCAACTGCACAGACCCGTCTTCCACAACGGTTGCACCGGACTACATCCCGAAACACGACTAGGTCGGTTCACGGCATGACTTCGTTCAGTGGGTGGTAAGCAGCTGCGGCCGAAGCCTCGCACCAGACTTGTGTTGCTTGTTTTGCACCACCCAGAGGCCACATGTAGGGATTCCATTTTAAGGGTGCACTCCTACGGACGCGGGCAACTCAGGCCCCATAGGTTATTTATTGGTATGAATGATTATGAATCTTCAAAGTCCTCAATAATTAGTTCACAAAATGTAGGTATTCTTCACCTTTCTAAAAGGCGTATTGCCAATGTGCGACATGTCGAAGTAAATTCCCTGATTGTGAAAACTTTATGTTAAAATAGATGTATTTTAGAAATTACAACTCTAAACCTAATATTATTATAACCTGTAAAGAAAAATAAATAAATTTGCTAGAAACATGGTCAAACATATTAAGAAAAGATCGAGGTACAATTGTGAAATCAAAATTATTAGCTTCTCAGTTTTCATATCGAATTTAGAAGAATTTTATGTATATTTTTAAATACTTACTTCTAGCCTCTTTTCCCAAAACAGCTGTTTCGGTTTCTCCTGAGTGCCATGTTTTAGATCAGTTTTCACTTTGCTCTCTTGTGTCTTATAGACAGTCACTGGCTGCTTGAAAATTGAAGCAGTTTGACGAATAGGTGGAACCAAAGAAGCATCAGATCGCACACCCCTGTATTGAAAATATGTTTTTAACGTTCTTTACGGGTTAAGCTGTAATAACTTAAGTCTTACTTAATTTAATGATTCTATGGATTTAAGTTTTAGAATATTTAATGTTAATACATTTTAGAAGATAATAAGTTATAATAAGTATGTAAGTATTGGACTTTTTAATAAAATTATTTAAAAAAATGTATGTTAACACTGTCATGCTATTTGTAAGTGACTTGAAAACCATGCTCATATACAATTTTAATGAAACCCACTCACTACTACCACCTTGGAAAATAATTGTTGGGTGTTTCCTACCTCCATTCAATGTTGAGTGGGTATGAACAATGTGGTATGGATTTTAGTAACTTCCCTGTGATTTAAAATAGACAATGAGTTCATTAATTTTATTGTTTAAGTTGAAATGCAGGTTAAGATATGATTGGGCACAGATCTGAAAAAAATACGGATGTAACCTTGCCTTGTCATAAGCGAAGCATTGATTACGCACACACACACAAAGCGTACTGACGCCGAGTGGATGAGTTTTAAGTATTTGTATGCGTTTAACTCGTGTATGACAAGCGAAATTGAATGACTAGGCATGCTTCAAACAAGTCGTACGCAACGCTCCGTCTGTATTTTTTTTTAAGATCCGTTTGATTAGGTTCCAGAATTTCGATTGAATTAGGTACTAATTTTTTTCTTGAGGCTTATGATCGTATTTTTTTGAGGGCTAACTTTGAAAGGTAGTTTAATAATCCCCCTTTGAGGATTTAAAAATGAAACCTTAAAGTGATAGTGGGATAAATACCTCTGGTGGTAAGTGAATTTGTGGATGATATATCATGAAACTAATTATTAATTTCAAACTAAAAAACGATCAGATATCTATATATAGATATCTATAGTCTATAAATCTCTCATATCTAATAAATTAGTCAGTCTAGAAACATATTAGTCATGAAAATCTTACCAACACTCAATATAACATACTGCACTGCGTGAGTATGAGTAACAAGCAAGGCAGTTTATGTAGACTAACTAAGAATTAAAATTAAATAATTTTAGTTTTGGGACTATATGAATGGGAACAGTTCAGCTATCTGCAAAATGAATTTTGTTCCAAGCAGTAATTAGGAACAGAATTGAGTTTAGATAGTCATCATTATACTAAACTGATTCTATTTAACAACCATGTTGCAGCTAGTTGACAGGATAGTGGATATTACCTGAACAAAGTTGCATCAAGATCCCCAAGACCTTACTTATTTTCTGATGGACGAAATGTATATGATGGAGTAGTGTTATTGTGTACAGTTAATGCATACGTACCTGCTAGCTTGGGCCGACGGCCAATTCTCAGGTACCAGGTGCTACAGGTACATACTTAAAAATATTACTCACTACTTAAAGTCTGCGAGGTGATTTTTTTATGTATGTTATACGGAATATTGTAAAAATTGTTAGTTAATATTGCCAGTCACCTTCTATAAGTGGTAATTATCGCCAGACGTTTTAAAGGTCGTAATAAGCAAAACAAGAATATTTTCATAGATTTGGCATAGCTCTGCAATAACTGTTATAATTGGATAAAATAAATTATTTGGTTATTATTAAAGACTTTAACAAGATAATTTTTATGAATCTGTGTTAAAAAGGTATTTAATTATCTCCCGCGTGCTCATAATCATAGCAATACTTTAAATGTACCTGGGGAATGTTTGGCCCTACGATTGGTCTGGCAGATTCCAAAAAGTATAAAATAGTCCCCTAAATATCATAGATAAAAATTAAGTCTCAGACTTTAAGTATGATTATGTTTTTTCTTTCAATCTTTAAAGCATCTGACAATTGTTACTGTCAACTGAAGGTGTCTGGCAGTATTGACTAAAATTATTTTACAATATGCCATACAAGACAGGTAAAAACCTGCTCTCAGACTTTAAATGAGTAATACCTGTAGTACCTGGTACCTGAGAATTGGCCGTCAGCCCAAGCTAGCAGGTAAGTATGTGTTCTCTGTACACATTAACATTACTCAATCATATACATTTTGTCCATCTGAAAATAAGTAAGGTCTGGCAGCCCTGGGATCTTGCTCTATTAGCGAAGCTGCTCAGTTAATTGGGTATGATATCATGACATTGTACTGTGAAATGTGGAAGCACTAGAAGCTTGAGCTTTTGAAGGAGTTTGGTTATGAACAGGTACTAAAACTGGTTTGTGTCAAGCGGTGCATTATTGGTGTGATGACAAAACAACTACTACAAAGACAAATAACACTGATTATGTTTGAAACTAAACATAATCACTGTTCACACACAAAGAGCAAACTAAACCTAGGCACACTTATTACAAGCCTCTATTGAATAGCATTATAAATACAGATGATACACAAAGCAGGACTGCACTAATGATCACAACACAAGTGAAAGAAGTTATGACACTAATGGAAACCTGTAGTCAAACTGCGCACGTGCTTTCTTGGCCTTGCACAGCAGCATTGTGTTTATCTGACCCTGCTGAAAGTCGAAACACGACAGGTCCATACTATCACCCAGATAACGAACTAGCTCAGCCTTACTGCGAAACTTTTTACCTGTTGGGCTACAGAAAATTTTATTGTCACTGTGGACTAGTCTACCAAGAGCTGGTGTTGCATTAGCAATGGTTAATTTCTGATTTAGTGATGGATATGTAGATGTTAAGTTAGACATATAATAAGCTATTTTAACTGTCCAGTTAACATACATAGTACATATCTGTTGGCTCGCTAATTACCAGACGTAATAGATTTTTATTGTTATGAAGTATAATTTTATACTTCTCCCATTCAAAGAGATGCTATTAACTTGATCATAAATGTCTAATACTCACTGTCATATTATGCTGTACTGAAATATATGACTGTGAACATGCATTAATTATGGTGTTATTTTTTTTCTAGGCTAATTAAAGCCTAATTACAATTTTAAAATAATAAGGGGACAACTTCATTTGCTAAATAAAATCATCCCCATACTTAATATTATTATGGATAATTTAAAAAACACAAAATTTAAAAATTGAATCGGCAAGTACATTCCTTTATTTTAAGTTTTTGATCTCTGATAATCATAAGTTATCGTTATAAGAATAGATATACAGATATATAGATATACAGTATACAAGTCAGCAAAACATCTGTTTACCTGTAATAGTAGACATCAACTTTGCCGGCAGATAGACCTGTTTTCCTTAGAACTTCTTCCCTTTGCCAACCCTTGGGTAAAGCAGGACAGTCGGACCTTTTTTTTTCTATCGATATATTCATGGTACTCATTTTTTACAAATTAAGTGATCCAAACAAGGAAACATTAAATGAATAATTAAAATGATAAAAAATTAAACGATCGTGCTTTCATCTGTTAGCGGTGTGAGTTTTAATATTAAGGGAAGCGAAATCTTAATTTTGTGATTTTGTAATGACAATGACAATGACAATTTGACAAATGGTGGGATTTGTGAAGGACATTGACATTTAGCCAGTGTTGTTCCTGACATAATTAGACATGCCGTAATAAACGAAAATTGCAGTATTTTAAGGCATAATATCAAAAATGCCGAATATCTTAAATGTTTTTTATAGAAAAATGTGTAGGTATTTTTTTTATGTAGATCTGGGTAGTTCTCGTCACATAACTTAAAATTTATGAGAATGATATAGAAAGTCAGGGTTGTGATATTGTATAAAGTTTATTGTAACAAAAAAAAAACAGTCAGTAAGCACAGATTGTTTGTAGTAGGTACGAAGCCCTAAAGTTATATAAACTATTTCGTGCGACAAACTCACGGCAGGAACGCGGAAAGTGGAACGCGTACGCACGGCAATCGATCGGGGAGTGGACTCACAGATTAGTAATATATGGGCCGACTGGCGTTGCGTCGTCGTTGCATGATGCCCACGATCGGTTGGTGCCACGCGCACATGCGCCGCGGGGTCTGCGCAGTAGACTAACTAGGGATGTCAATAAATAATCGGTTATGGAAATAATCTATCAAAATCGATTTTTATAAAAGTAAAAAACGATATATGCGATTTTAATATTACAAATAATCGATTAATGATCGTTTTTTTTTATAATATCGTAGTCGATTTTTCATCTGACACCCCCCGACATTAAGTCTGGTCTTTTATAACCCGGAGCGCGAACTATCAAAGGATACTATCTCCATGGAGATAATATTACATTAACGCCATCTGTGCGTCTACGATGGTAGCATTTCTGTCCATTTGAAACAGTTCGCTTCATTAATTTTAGCTAATCAAACATTCACTAGATGCACTAGATTTTAATCGATTATGGAAAAAATCGTTTTTTTTTCACATCCCTACCGCAACAAGCTGTTCGTGGAGACTATAAGAACCAGTCAAAGTTACAGTCAGACATCTGAATTAAGCTTGTATATAGCTGCGCCTCTAATAGGATTAAAAGAAGACGCTTTAGAATCCTGGAGAAAATATGAGGGAGCTTATCCCCAGCTTACACAGTTGGCGTGTAAGCACCTTTTGGTACCGGCTTCTTCAGCTCCAGCAGACAGATTGTTCTCGAAAGCTGGCGCCATATTAACAAAGACCAGGATCTTATATTATTATATTTATTAATAGATATATATATTTATTAATCGATTTTTAATGCAAAAAAAACAATCGATTAATTAAAATTCGATTTCTTAAGTAGAATGTCACATCCCTAAGACTAACAACAGAATGAGACATCTACATCAGGGTGTACAATCTTCGAACAAATGAGTAGGAAACTGGACAATTATAAATCGACAAAATAAAGTAGCTCATTTAAATATACCATTGTCGTATGGCAATCATTCTTTTGCAATTTGGTAGGGTTATATCAATAGTTTTTTGCCTTCGTGAATCAATAGATGGCGCTTAACCTCTCGTCTGTGGAGCGACCGACAGTCGGTCGTTAGTCCATCTGTGAAGTGTATGTGGGGCCCATTTTTACGGGTGGACTGTCGTGCTACCTCGTTGCGTATACTTAATGATATCTTTGTTTTTTTATATGGAAAGCACTATGGTGATGTATAGAAGAGTTAAAGTATATTAAATTTGCTTGAATACTGTATATAACATAATAGACAAAATAAAAAGAAATATACATCTTTTCGACCGTAAACACAAAATATCGTGTTTTTTGACATATTTTAGATTATAATACATATGAATTATCATTTCGTAATGATAAAAACTATTAATCCCGATACAGTATACCTAACTACATTAATCTATTGAATAAAATTGATACCCGTACATACATTTTTATTATAAAAACACGTTATCAAAAATAACGGCCGGCCGGAGTTCGCGGTGCCGCTATGGAATGTTAATGTTTATTTATAGAATATTAGCTCGACTGGCTATATTGTTATTGTTTTGTGAACATAAGAATATAATCTACACATTAGATAACTTATATTAATGCACAGTTATAAAGATTGGGATATTTATCGAAATTAATCTAGGTACTTACCCATTACGGGTGCCGCCCACTGTTTTTATCAAAATATACGTAATTAATAATGCATCACTCACAACACTCACTAAATCAAATACTACACTATAATACCACTGGTTTATAAGAATAAAAAAGGTAGGTCATCGCTTTAAATAAAAAGATAATACGATAACAAACACGTGGCGGAGCAACGATCAAGTACCTATTATTGCGTCATCATTACGTAATTTTTACTTACGTAATTATTATACCGAACTTGCACAAAACAACTTTTGGTTTGTTTATATAGTCACTGCAGTCTATAATTTACACTATTATTAACACTTATATGGAAATTTACACGTTTAAACTCGAAAATTAAGCGTATATTTGCACGTCGTCACTCGAACGCTGCAATCGACCGACTGTCGGTTCTCCACAGACGGGGAAATACAAGATGGCGACTGGACACTTGGTGGAGGTTATTGCTATTTTGCAACAGCTATCTCAGATAATATCTGAGATAGCTGTTGCAAAATAATTATGTAAGGAAGACTTATTTGTAAAAGTAAACTTGAATTTATTATATATCGGGAGTATGCTGGTCGGAACTGGCTTCGCAGTCGCAGTTACTCATTAATAAATTGCATATCCGAATTACAAGACATTTATGATGACATATTAAAAACAAATATAACATTAAATAATTTAAAACAATTTATAAAAGTAATAATATTTGTACATATTAGTTTCGACTTCCTGCATTGCCAAATCCATAAAGAAAACTTGATAGATTTAAGATTACTTTGTCATCCCGATTTTTTATTCACCATTATGGGAAAAAATTAAATAAAATATTATGCGGGAAGACGGATAAGGACAGCAATAAATTAAAGGCAATAAAAATATGTATTAAGTGATTAAAGATAAATCTTTGAAAACCATTAATTTTATTTCATTATATTCTTCCAAATTATTCATAAGATGTATAAGCAATAAAAAATGAATGGAAGAATATATTGGAATCGGTTGAATCACGTATTTTATATCTTTGTTGGTTGGACCCTAAGTAGATACCTAATAATACCTAAACAAATGTATATGCATGTCGGGGTCCTATCGTTTACAGCAATAGCAATAGAGCGGACTGTATAAATAAAGAGTATAATAAAAAAACAAAGATAGATCAAACGGCGCCCGATCGTACTACGTGACCGCCGCGGAAAATCGTCGTAGAGAAGTATTGCGCGCCAAAATGGGGAAAAGAGCGGCAGCTGCCGATGCCGCGTCACTTCCCGCCCCCGCGCACCCTCCAGGCTGCGCGGTTGTCAGCGCGGCCGTCATCGTTTCCTCGTACCGCGCGCCCTCGCGCTGCCCCGCGCCGTGGCATTAGTAGTGCATTCGTAATACTCTAGATGGCGTCTGTGTGCCCTGTTTCCTAAATTGAACGAGAGAGAGGTCTCTATTTCCTATATTATAAAGTACTCTGTGATCTACATATCGCGGTGGCAATTGGCATACGACAGCAGATCTATACTCTTTGCCGCAGATCGCACGCATCTGGCGCGTAAATGTGCAGGTTGCTCATCATAAACTCATATTTTCATTATTATAATATTTGAGATGCAACAGATTGCAGCAAAAATTAAATAAAATAGTAGTATTTTGTTTTTTAATCCTAGTTATACATGTAAATAATTAATAAATTAACTAATTTTGCGATCATTAAATTTGCTTTTCTATTTCATTGTGAAGTTTGTCAGAATTCCTTCCAAACGTGAAAAATATAATAAAAATATGACTAAACTAGGAGTCCCTTCAGAAGTTCAGACCATTGCCGTAAATTTGATACGGTAGTGAAATTGCTGCCGTATACCGTATTTTTAGCCGACTTCAAAAAGGAAGAGATTCTCAAATCAGTCGGTTTTTTTTATATGTTTGGAGCATAGAATTAGAATATTTTTCTACCACATAGTAGGACATAGAGCTAAAAAAAGTGCTACCGTTGTTGAAGTGCCAATTTGTCAATGTGTGCGTGATGTACAACGAAATCAACGAATGAAATAGTGATGTACAACGTGGAAATATTGACACATATCAATTATAGATAAACAATATTTCAGATGTAAAGAATTGGTATACAAAATGAAAATATCAAATTATGTTCACTATTGTTTATTATTTATAAAAATGACGTTCCTAAAATGACGAAGCACGAATGCGTATTATTTGCTGATGACAGTACAATTATATTCACTGGACATGATGAAATTAATTTGACATTACATAATATTATTAATTGGCTGACAATAAATAATCTTAACATTAAGATTAGTAAAACGAATCTTATGACATTTAGAAATAAAGTTAATAAATTAACAGATATCGACATAAATTATTCGAATGATAAAATAGTAGAAGTATTACAAAATTTTTAGATTTGAATATAGATAAGCATTTGAACTGGAAACTACATATAGAATTGTTGTGTAAAAGGATCAACACGTACTCGTATGCGCTGTATACGCTCTGAAAAACGGTGAGCAGTCTCTGCACTAACAGCTTGCCATGAATATGTTGCTCCACTCTGAAAGTATGTCATTATGTTCTGGGGAAACACAACAAACAAAGAAGCCGCATTTAGGGCGCAAAGGAGATTCCTACGGGCTATATGTATTTTAAACCAGATTGATAGCTGTAGACCGTATTTCATAGATTTAAATATTTTAACATTGCCGTGCATGTATATATGGGTCGACTGGCGTTGCGTCACCATTGCATGATGCCCACGATCAGTGCCACGCGCACATGCGCAGCCCACGCGGCTAACTGTACTATTTAAGGGTACTAAGAGCCAGTATCGGGCAAGACCTGTCGCTGTCGCTGGCAATTAAAGTGAACTGGAGAGGAATGGCTTCCTTTTATGAGACTGTTGTTCTCCAGGAAGAGGCCTCCAAGCAATATTGTGAGAGGGCCGATCCCCCTCGGAGAAGAAGGCGTCTAGGAGGCAACCGCCTCGGCGCCTAACAGCTGAAACCCCGCCTGTATGATTTAAGACAGGCGGCCCTTTGGGGTCACGGGTGCTTAGAGAGTGGACACTATTTACTCATCGTGATCCCAGAGAAGACGGTGGCATAGTGGTCACATGCTATCGTGCACAGTGAGGCTTAGGGGAGACCCTTGTACAATCTCTCCAGGGATGTGCCTTAATAGCCGCTGCATAGTGAGGGTGGTGGATCTGGTCTATTACGTGCCTCCCTCCATATGCTGATGTTGACCACCGAGGTGGTTTTAGTGAGGTAAGAATCCTACACACCCCGGTCTTATCCATAACAGCCGGGCGTGTTTTGAAGGTTTTGCGAAAAAAAAAATTGGTATATCTTTTCGTATTTCTTC